>OX421980.1:24582904-25197959 GCA_949128135.1 Parasteatoda lunata
ATCAGAAATGTAACGGCTGTTGTTCAAAAGGCCGGCAATGCGAACAAGAGGTTATCGAGAGGTGTATTTAATGACATCCCATACCATTACTCCAGGTGATGGGCCAGTATGAAGATGTCGAATGCAACCTGCCAAAGGGCGTTCTTCACGATGTCGCCTAATTCTGATGCGGCCATCATGATGCAGTGTACAGAACCTGGATTCGTCTGAAAAGGCGAAGTCATGCCATTCCTGCGTCCAGGTTCGTCGTTGATCACGCCATTGGAGGCTCTCCTGCCTGTGATGCAGCGTCTAGGGTAGCCGAAGCCATTGTCACCGTGCCGACAGTCCATGCTGCTGCAAACGTTGTCGAGCTGTTCGTGCAGACACTTGTTGTCCTGCAAATGACCCCATTCGTTGACTCAGGGTTCGTGACGTAGCTGTACGATCCCTTAAGGTCATGTGGATAACTTGCCACTCTTCTCGGCTGTTAGTGATGGGGGCTGCTGAGATCCCGCATTGCGTTTCATATGGCAGTCATGAAACCATCGATTTCATATTCTGCTAACAGTCATGAGACCTCGAACAACGCGAGCAGCAATACTTCGGTATGATAAACCGCAATCCCGGTAGGCCACAAATTAACCTCGATCAAACTCAGACTCGTGCTGGTAGGCATTTCTACTAGGCATAACAAAACACGATGCATACACGAGGCATAACAAAAACTTTTTTACCCAAGAAAAACGCTCAAATTCAATTTCTGTATGAGAAACTTACTGTCAAATCTCTTCTTTTATACACATTGTAGATGTCGCTACCGCCACCTGCTTTGCATAAATGGGCTGATAAGCTAAATATTTGCGTGCCCGAAAATGCACCGTCCTGCAAATTTCACGTTCGTGGTGTGTCGCTTTCCTGGTGTAGTAATTTTAAAGGCCAATAGTGTACATCATATATACAGCAGCCACCCGTTATGCATTCATCGCATGCCAAAAGCAAAAAAAAAAAGAAAAAAAAATGTTTTTATGTCATTCTAATACTTTGCATGTTAAAGTCAACTTGTCTGTCGCATAATGTCACTAATATTTTGCATGATAAGTCTAAAGACTATTCAAAATTATTGCTGTTGGTATCAAAAATTAATTTTTTTAAATCTTTAAATTTCAGTGGAGCATTGTTAATCAAGTTATTTACAAACATTTTTTTCAGATCAAAATATCATTTTATTAAGTACAAATTTAAATAATCTGGGTGCTAGATTTAAAAATATATTGATGAGAAAACAGCATGTAAGTTTTTTTATTCTCTAGGCCAGCAGATAGGAGTAAGATACAATTCACATATAAAGAAAGTAATGATTATGCTTTGCAGATTATGCAATAAAAATTTAAAGTTGATCCGAAATAAAACGAATATTTGTTACATTAATATCTAAAACGCATTTTAGCAATAATATTTTGTATATTTCATGACGGGGAAATGTCGGGAAAATCCGACAAAACAAATTTATTAATTTAATGAATTGTTCACACTTAACTCAATAAACTAACGTTTTTATTGATATTAAGAAACCTTCATAATAAATATTGCAAATTTACATTATTAATCGGTAGATAGGTCATTCCATTTATAAAAATTTATAAGAAGTAAATACTTAAAGTCTTGTTTTGTAAAAAAGTTCTAAGAGCTTGTGATTTAACTTTCGAACTGACTAGTGGATTCTAAGTATTAATTTTTCGAAATAAATACTAACAAATGATATAAAAATAACGGGGCTGTATAAATTAATTTCTTATAAAAAACTGACGAAATTATCGTTTAATCGTGATATCTTATTTTATTATAATGATTAACAAGATTACTAAATGAGAATTAAATATAAAATTCTAAATGATGTGCTTATTGAAGGAAAATTAAAATGTGAACCTTTCGTGTCCTTCGGAGATTATCAATTATGTTTCGGTGAGTCTATTTACTTATTGAAGTATTTACTTAAAAGATAATCATCAATGGATTTGATTGTAAGTTGCAGCTGTATTTTCGTGCCTGGAATCTCGAATTCGCTTCGAGGCTTTTATAAAATCAATCTATGTCATAGAAAACACTAGCATTTAAAGAATTTACAATGTGAATTTATAGAAAATTATGTAATTCAATTATATAATACACATTGTAAATTATGTAATTCAATTATATAATACACATTGTAAATTATGTAATTCAATTATATAATTTATCCAGAATTAGAAACAGAATATTTATTAAATTTAAGTCATTATTTAAATAAAAATATATTATAATGCTTATACATTATCTTTGCTTTTTATGATAAATATTGAGTTTGTTAATTTAATAATAATGATATCAGTCTATATGATTTATAGTATTGGTCAAATAGGGTATTTGTTTATAGTATGAGTGATAATGGTTGAATATGACTATGTTTTATAGTAATTATATAAGTCAGATATAGTATTGGTCTAGAATATTGATGATATTGGTGCTTTTAAAGTTTATAAGGCGCTGTAAATAGATACAATTTCGAAACTCTAAAGTCCTTAAATAGAATTTCTAGTCCTCACATAGAAGGCCTGGCTTTTTTAGGGAGTGTGTAGGAAGTGTAAAAACGATTATTTACTTTGTCTAATCATTGTATAGAATGTCTAAATATTCTATAGACTGACCAATTCCTTTTAGGCAGTTTGAAATATGAGAATTATTATGTTCTTAATCTAGTCATTGTGTAGAATGCCTGTAGGATTTTCATTAGTCATTCTATAGAATGCCTATACAAACATGAAATATTAAACATTTCATGTTTTCTTCAATTTATTATTAGTGATTCAATAGATTGTTGAAGATAATGTGAGAAATTTAAATTACTTCATATTTTTTCAAACTGTTTTAATCTTAGTCTGAAATCTTTACAATGGCTAATAGCAATGGTTACAGAATGCCGAAATTCATTCATTGACGGTAGCTTGACAAAATGCTTGGCAGCACTTTATATAAATATAGTGCTATTTTATTTTTCATTCTATGAACCATAGACAATGTTTCAAAAGAACTAGTCAAACAAAAGAACTCTATCATGAAAATTTTATCTTTTTTTTAAAATTTTTTATTTATAAATATAAAGAAAAATGATTTTTTGCAGGAGCGTCTTTTTTTACTGCTATTAACATAACTTTACTTATGGTTCTCTAATGGAACGTTACTAACGAATCTAAAATTACTATTCACTAATGAAATCTGCATGCTTAAAAAAGCTGATTCTAATGATACATACCATTTATGACTTCAACTACTCGATCTCCGTAAAAGCTTTTTTGTAATATCCATATCCCTGAATCCTTTCAAAATCATATCGCAGTAAACTACATTGTGATATGTTTTTTTAAAAAAAAGTAATATCTACATAAGATAATTTTAAAATCTTTAGAAGAATTTTTAGATGGAAATGTTTTAAGCATTCTATAAAAAAGATTACTTCACATCAAGCTATATAATCATTCATCATGAAATGTAAAAAAAAAATGCTTGGACAAGAGATATGTATTTCAGACGTGGATAGATTTTTCAATTGTTTTTCCATATGAAAGTTAGGAAAAAAAAAGTATAATTTTTTTTGCAAGATGCGTTCATTTGTGTTGCACTCTTTAATTAATAGTTGAATGAGGGTTCACGGGTTGAGTTTTTGACATAATTTAATCAGTTATTATGTCAAAAACCTTATCCAGTGAATAATTAAAGCATTTCCTCTATTTTTTAAAATTTTTATTTTACGAAAACATGTAATTTACTTATACTTCATTTGTCTTGCTGATCTTTTTATTTACTGAACATTGAGAAATAAATCACCATGTTAGATGAATGAAATTTAATTAATCAGTTCTTTCCTCTAGAAGCATGGAGTTTTTACTTTACAAAATTTTTTGCACGTAAAAACTTTTTTGTGGTCTCGAAAAGTAAGTAATAGTTTTTGAAATAAGAAATCGGCACAAACTCTTAGTTATAGTTATAGTTTCAGTGATAAATTATCTGCAAAAGTGAAAAGATTTTCTTTCCTATTTCTTGGTTTTTAAGTTTTTTTAAAATTTGTTATTAGGACTAAAATCTTTTTCAGATTTAGATTCTTTAATTTAGATTCTTTAATCAAGCAGATAGAAATTCGCTAAACTTTTTTAAACAGATTTATTTCAACTTAGACTCGAACTAGAAATCTAAGCTTTACACAAAGGCTCATAGCAGAAAATGTCGTTGATGTTTGACTTTCATTTGGGAGATTAAATCTATTGTAAATATTGATAATCTTAACAATTTAGGCTATTATGCAATATAACTTTTAATAAAGCAATTTCCATTTCTTTTAATCTTAGTAAATGCTAAATAGAAAGTATAGGGTTAAATAGGTCAGTGAAATAAGACAATTTATAGGCTCGTACCTTTTTTTAAGAAAAAAAAAATTGAAATGATAAAATGTGAAACTAAAAGTTGATGAATAATTGCTTACGATAACGCCAGGGTCTTCTTGCAATTGAAACCTTTAGTTTTTTGGTTTAAAACTATGCAGAATTTAGTTTGGCTGTTCTGGATGAATTTTTTTCATAAATAAATAAATCAAAAATGAATTCATAAATAAATCAAAAATGGAAATAATAAAATGAATATATTTTGTCAATTCGAAGTGAAATAAACTGCCTGGTAAATAAAATTGATGGATTTTTTTTTAAAAAAAAGTATTAATCTAGAACGAGTTTAATGAATATAGAGAGTGAATCTAAAAAATATAACGAGTAAAAAAATTTTTTTTTCATTGTTTATTATTTGTTAAACATTTTCAATTAAGTAACATACTTATACAAAATATCAATATAATACACCTTAAAAATTAATGCAAAAATATAAAAAGAAAAAGAATCTCTGGTGAATTACTTAAGTTCTTATTAAAATTAAATAATTTTCTTGTTAACAGAATTACGGAAAATATCTGTCGGTTTCTTACACAGCACATTTCACTAAGGGGACATTTTTTCACCAATTCATTGTGTTGATACTTATTTCACTAGTATTCCACTTTTCACCCAGTTAGTGTCATAGGTAGAGATTTGCCAACCACGGTTTCGTTCGGGGTTAAATTCCCCGTGCTAAAAGTTGGTGGTCTGATAGAATTGAACTTTCACCATTTGTGTTTTAGTAGTATTTTAAAACCAAATTATCAAAGTTTTTAAACCATTTCTATAAACTATAGAGAAAAATTAAAGCAGTGAAAAACATGACAAGTTTTAAAGGTAGGAGTTCAGAATTGTTGAAAATTCATAATTTAATTTAATTAATTTATTTACTCACAATTTTTTTAAAACTTTATTTATTTGCTGATTGCTCAAAAAGTTACTACAAATAAGTATAATTAACTAAGTTAATTATATTTAAAGTTTCAGAATGATAAAAATCTCTCTTAAGAATAAACATGAATCTTTTGATTGTTTATAGTTGACATTAATGAGTTTATGATAAAAGAGCAACTATAGAAGGATCTATTTCTACTGTTTTCAGAAACTCAAAATCAGTAAAATATCCCGTCATTAAAATGTTTATTTTGTAAAATATGGGATAGGGTTGAGAAAGTTCACCACCATCAGAATGCTAATGAAATATAGTTTTGGTAATTACTTCGAAGAGCAAATGAGTTATTAGAAAATTGTATTTAAGAAAATTAAAAAGATATTTAATGACAGTCACAGGCAGTTCTTCAATAATATTGGTAATGTACTAAAGTGTCTAGCACTAAATGAAGCAAATAAGTTTGAACAGTTTTTAGATAATAATTATGTTACAATGATTTTATAATTATTTAGATAAATTCCCAGACAGTTTTTGTTCTTTAAAATCAATCATTTTAATAGGGTAGTGAAAAATTACAAGATTATATAATTTTCCACTGCGAATAAAATTACGCAAATGGCTTTAGACTATTGATAAACTGTTTTAAAATTAATTTTATTTATACAGCGTTTCATAGTTGTTAAAATAAATTATTTTTATTTTTTAAGTCAGTTGATATAATTATTTTGTCAGTTGATATAATTAATATTTTTTGATATTTATACATAAAAATCTGTATATAGTATAAATATATAGTATAGTGTGAACTAAACAGTGCACCAAGTAGCTTGAAATATGCATACATGTAATGTAACATTTAATGTTTTTCTTTAGAAATTGTTACTAAAGCAACCATGCTAGCCTTGTCTAATTGTAACATAACTTTTTAATTCTATTTAAACGTTCAGTGTTATGAATTTTGGAACGCCATAGTCTCTCCAAAATTTGCTGTAACTTTTGCATCGAGTAAAGTTGAATAAAATAATAGCATTTCTTATGCTTAGTTACGCGATAATTATGGCTAAACTTGAAAGTTGAGCCGTAATTGTAATAAAGGTGAGACGTATTAAGGAATATGGCTCATCTTGACCTAATTGAGGACCATAAACGAATTGAGCTGTATAGTTTTGCACCATTCCAGGGCACCGTCTGAGGTGCTATATCATTATGGTTCAACATAACACGATTTCTTCTGAGATTGTAGAGATGCAATCGATAAAAATGTTTTCATATATATGGCATGTTTTTTCATATATACTCATGTCCATAAATTGAAGATAATTCAGAATCATACAGAAGTTGAACTCTAATGTAAAAATTTCACTTGTACAATTATTAAACACATTTTCAAGAATAATATGCAAGGTTTTAAAGTACATTTAGCTTCCACTTATGTTCCTTAACTGCTCCTTTGGCCTTTGATAATCAGATTTTTCCCTTTTGTATAGTTTCTATATTTGTACTCACAATCTTTTTTTGAATCTTGTGGAATACCTTTTTTGCACAGACATTTTAAAGTAAATAATTTTATATGGCAAAATACAAAATTTGAGAAAAATTGGTTGAATAGTTCCTGAAAAATCGAATTCAAAATATACGACTTTTTTAATATTCAATACTTACTTTAAATGAAGTAAAAATTGTATACCATACCATTAAATAAAAAATAAATATTAATTAAATTTTTTTTTTTTACATGGAATTATCTTTGGATAAACGAATTTCATTATTGTATGCAAAAATTTTTCATTTCTTTAAAAAGTTTTCGAGATATAGCAAAATACACAAAAAGTAAAATTAACATTAATGGGTTCAAAATTTTGGATCGTGTCCAAATTTTGACTAAACTATAAGGAAAATATTTCCCAGATTACGGCTATCTCCATATTTTGGAGGTCAAAAATCCGAATCCATTGAAAAAAAGATATGTTTAGTCAGAGAAAGTGCGTTTTTGTCTGATTTCGTAACTTAAAATATCGTCTAAACTAATTAATTTGCATATTTGAAGTCATCCCCTCGAACCTCGGTCAAAAGTTATTCAGGATGGTCCGTTTTTTTTGGCGAACTGTACATTACATCACATATTTCTTTCATACGTATTACACACAAAATACTACTACTTATGAAACAGAGAAATTTAGTATAGGGGAAATTTTCTTCTTAAATTAGAATAAGAAATAGAAAACTTTTAAAAATTTTATTTATTCTTTTGTTAGATTCTTTTTATTTTTATTTATTGATTTATTATTAAAAAAACTATAAATTCGAATTTGCGATTTACCCAGGCGATAAAGTTGGGCTCTTCCGTAACCGAATTCTTTTACATAAGACGACCCACCCCTAAAGGAGGTATTTGAGAAGATAGAAAAGATTCTGAGTGCAAATATAGATACTATACAAAAAAGAAAAATTTATTGATTATCGAAGGCCGAGAGAGTAGTTAAGGAACATAAGAGGTAGCTAAATTTCATAGGTGGGCGTTATTTTATATATTAGCAATATTTCAAAGAACTACTACCATATCCTGACTTTAAAACACATTCTCTTTCTGTAAAATTAAGACCCTGCAGATCAACTCAAAGCCAAACCCAACCAAATTAAACTCACAACGGTGATATAAAAACAGTGTAACAACGAGTTAGTGTAAATAATTGATTTGATTGGTGGAAACTTGTGGTATAGCCTGATTGTCTACCGGATGACCTTCCTTCCAAATCCGTTGATTTTTAAGGATTTATGTTATGACCAAATTAAATTTTAAGACACGAATTTATTTAATAATCTGAAAATGTGGAAAGGGAATTAGTTTTTAAAAAGAAGTGATATTAACAGAAACACTAAGGGATTATTGTTTTTAGATTCTCGTCATAGGTAGACATACTTAGAGTATAGCTCCTACGGCGACAGGATTGTAAGTGCGTAGTTTATGCACAACAATGCATGTATATATGATATGCTGTACAGAAAAATTCATCATGACATCTCTTAGGCAAAAAATTAAAAAGGTAACTAAATTAAACAAACAATATATTAATTCACATTATAAAAATTGTGATTCACAATTTAAAATGATTAAAATTATACTGTAATTGAATGAACGAGTTTGAATGCCTTACGAATCTTGGAGTTGTTTCTAATATCCTCCTTTCAGCTTTACTTCTTCCGGCACTCAAATAGATTTTGATGCGTTTAGTCTCAGTCGTGACTGTTTAGATTTCTTTAGGTTTTTTTCCCTTTACATAAATATTAATTGAATACCGTTAATGCGCATGTTTTTTGAAAATAATTCTAAAATATGTATACTAAGGGAGGTGAATATGAAACACCCTGTATATTGTTTAATTCAATCATCTAAAATACTTTGTTTTATCTACAGCAAGGTCGAACAGCTCTGCATTATGCTGCTTTTTTACCGGATAGAGGAGAAATCTATCAATATCTCTTAGCTTTAGGAGCTGACGAGAGAGCGATGGATGTGGTAAATATTAAATATTTTAAATATAATATATTTACTTATATATTACATATTACACAATTCATTTAAAATAATAAATTATAATATCACTTAGTTCTAATAAGTGTAGTTTTTTAGTGGGGACAATGAGACAAAAATCTTAATTTTCACTAAACATCAGCCAAAAAAAAAAAACAAAAAAAAAAAAACATACAAGCTATAATTTGGATTTGATTTTTCTTTCGACCTATGATTTAGTCTGCAGACTTAACCATATGTCATTAAACCGAACATTAAGCCGATGGATAGTCTTAATCATTTAATCATAAGTCTGCCAAAATAATGCTCCTAAATGTTGTAAAAACAAATATTAATGAAATTGCGTCTCATTTAAGTCAAAGTGAATTAGACATATATGACACATTTGCAGAAAAGTATTATATTTAATTACTAATTTGATGTAACTAATTATATTTCTAACTATATTTCTAACTAAAAGGAATCGGCGTATTGCTATTAAACAATCATAAAAATGTAACTACAATAAAGATAAGTTATGCGTATAACGCTTCAAACGATATACCATCATTAAAATTGACTGTCATTATAGCGTCAATTATAATTGACATAATTAGAATTACAATTTATTTTAGCAGTTAAATTTATTTTAAAATTCCATAACAATAGTTGTGGAGGTTAACGGAATGATAGTTATAAAAGAAAAAAATATTTTCTGTAACGCTTCTAATAATTATAGCAAAATTTAAATATATAAAAAGGCTATAACTTCTTAAATGGTTTAAAATATAGGTCTTTCACACGTGCCAGCCGTATTCTCAGAAAAGAAACTCTCACTTTTGACGATTCAGCAATCGAGCTATATTTTTTTAATTCTGAGAGAAATTTCGAAAAATCCCGTGGTTTGTGACGAAAAGTGAACTCTCAAATATATGACAAAAAATGCTTCTTTAACTCGAAGCCCCATCATAGTGCATTATGGGAGATCGTTTGTTAGAATGACGAAGCTAGAATGGAATAAAGTGACGTTGTAAATAGACTGTCTTGCATGGTAGTCAAGGAATTGGTCTCGAATCAGAAAGACCCCGGGTTGGGCATGAATGTAACTCTATCTGTCCTTCTTGTATTGTAAGGAGGACATTGAAGTGATTATTTGGAAAGTTAGTTACTTAAGTCCCTAGGAGTTGTTGTTTTTTTTTTTTGCTTTTTTTTTGGACAGAAAATGGAATGACGAAAAAAAAGTTTTTTTACTAATTTTGACACCTTTTCTATTCCTTTTATGAAAAACTCACTTGAAGCATATACTAGGAAATGGTTTTGTAATAAACGAAGAAAGTTTCGTGATATTTGATCATTCATTTTTTTTTTTTATAGTGCGTAGATTTTTAGAATTAGATGTTCCGGATTTTCCGAAAGATTTTATTTTTAAATTGAAAATGATAATAAAATCTCATTAATTATCTCATTTATAGTTTGAAAGCTATTAATTAGTTTTTTTTTTGTTTCATAAAGATTAAAATGCGGAAAAAAATTAGAATTTTTTTATTGCATACATTAGACTGAAAAAAATTATAAGTTTTATGAATTGTAACAGACAACAAAGTATTATTTTTAGAAGAAAAAAGAACCTTAAAATGCTTTTTATATTTGAAGTTTTCTTTGCATATTTACACATTATTTGAATCCCCACGGATTTTTTTTCTATTGAAAATAGAATATTACAGTATTTTTTTCACAATCATTAAATGTTTAACGAAACTGGGCATTTAATGAGCGTTATAAAATCTATTAAAATTTTGCATCAAAAAAGTTTTAAAATATATAATCAGTTAAAAAAAAGCAACAAATTTAACAATTGCGAGATATTTTCATTCTTTTGATGTTTTAAAAGTTTTTTGAAATTTAAAATTTTTCAGTCCTTGTTTAATTTTTGTTAAAATTTAAGTCAGTATTTACAGCTTCCAAAATTGCTTATTTTACTTTTATTTATTGTTCTAAATGTAAATTTTGAGACATAAATTAGGTAAGGTTAAAAAAAGGATTTGTCAAAAGATTCATATTTTTTTTCATTGTTGCGCAAATATTTCTTATCTTCCTAAATTCAAATCATTAAAATTTTTTTTGGGAAGTCAGAGTCGTAGAAAACTTGCAAATATCTTCAATCCGGTTATTTATAAGTTCACTTTAGGTCGTATAAGCACACAAATGTCTTTCATCTTATGAAAATTATTCAGTCAAATATTTATGTGAGCAAAAATATTGCTCTTATGAACATTATAGCTCAGGAACAATATAACTTACAACAAATTAATTTGTACTTAATAAATTAATTAGCTAAAAAATAAAGTAATTAATTTAATTAACTTAACTAATTTACTTATAAAAAATAAGATTTAATAACTGAGATTAAAACATAAAATGGGTATTTCGTAATGAGCACACCTAATACACATTTTTAAAATCCTTATCAAAAGAGAAATGAAAAAAGTATACCCATTATGGTCTCAACGTAATATTTAAGCAAGAAAAAAAAAGCTTTATTGAAATCTGAAAATTACAATGGAGGAAGGTGTATGCAATAAACATCAAAGCAGGTTTAGTTGGTTAAAACTTGAAGGCATTTTTAATAATTCTTCCATCATCTTTCTTTTTCATCACACAATTAAGCGTGTGGTATTGTTTGTTATACACTGAAGAGCCATTACATTATGACCACCCTCCGGTGGCGGGGGTAGTATGGTGTGGGCAATGTTTTCATGGGGCACATTAGGACTCATAATCCTCATAGAACAATCCCTTAGGTCTGTAAGCTACTTGAACATAGTTGCAGACCAGGTTCACCCATTCATGGCAACAGTGTTTCCTGCGGGGGGGGGGGGGTGTTTACCAACAGGATAATTCACCATGTCATAAGGGTCGAATCGTCATGGATTGGTTCGAGGAACATTCCAGTGACTTTTAAGTCACGTCTTGGCCCCCAAATTCACCTGACCTTAATCCAATAGAGCATTTGTGGTCCCACTTGGAAAACCAAATTCGTGCTGCCACGCTACCTCCTCGCAATGTGAAGGAATTGCAGGACCAGTTGGTGAGCGCTTGGTACCAGATACCTCAGATTACCTATCAGCACCTTGTGGAATCAATGCCACGGCGGGTGCTAGCAGTTTTGAGGGCTAAAGGTTGTCCTACATGTTATTAGCAGGGTGGTCATAATGTAATGGCTCTTCGGTGTATATGCCTTCATGTGCTAGAATTTGTCACATTCTAATAGAGTTTCTTATCCATGCTTAAATATAAATTTGTTACTTCAAATGTGCAAACTTCTATGTTTTCCTTTTTGATAGGGTATCTAAAAATTCATATTAAGGCCGGTCTTTATAGAAAACCTAACTAAATATACCTTTATTATAACAGCGACATTATAACAGAGATTATTTAGCGACATTAACACTTATTGTGTCTATTCTTTCCTTGGAGTTGATTAAAATTTTTCAAGTGCATAAATTGGAATAGGAATCAAATATTCTTAATGTCCAGAGTCAGGAGTAACCATTTCAACTACCGCCCCCCGCTTTATTTTTATTGCATGTTAAAGTTAGTTATAATTTTTCTCCCTCCGAACAAAAAAATAATTTAATTATTTTAACCATCTTTTTGAAGAAATTTTTATTCCCTGCCAAAAACTTGTTTATTAATTATTAAAAAATAAATTTACAACTAAATACTAAGATGAGAAAGAGTTATAAGATTTCATTAAACGTTTGTCTTTTCAGAAAAATGTGTAGTCATTATTATTTGTTGTTTGGGCAAAAAAGTTATGATGTTTGTAATTTCCTTAACTAAGGTAAACTCTTTTTTAAACACTCATAAGCATTCTATTGCTTAATAACTTGACTTCATAAATGATTTTCGCATGAAATATTTTAATTGTCGCTGTTTTTTTTGAGCAAAGTGTAGTCTGAGCAAAGTGCTCGAAAATTAATTTATTTACAAAACATGAACATGACATTTTGACAAACGAGACATAACATGTTCCGTTTAGATAATAAAGATTTCATAAGTTAAAAATTTTTTGAAAGGAAAATCTTTATTGGTGCAATTTTCTCAAGAAATTTGCAATCAAGAAATAACTGTGTATTATTTACTACGACAGCCGAAACAGTTATTGGGTTTTTGATGTTTATGAAGACAGTGTTATGAAACTCTAAATTAAGAGCGGAGAAAAATTAGTTTGCTTTTCTGTTTTCTTAACTTGTTTTGGCGTAGTTGCATTATGTCTGTTAGTTTAAGATAAGAGAATATATTTGAACGAATAAATATGTTAACAAAAATTTCTATTATTTAGCTTAAATCTCAAAGTTTCGAAATGTTAAAATATTTTCAAATTGCATACAGGCTCTTCTTATAAAACCGTCATTAGTACTTATATATTTTTAGAATCTTTATAAAAATTTCAACTAAAAATTTTTAACACTGAGAGTCATAAATAAATATTTAACTGAGGAAAAAGCAAAATCTCTATTGAAAACTGACCAATTACAGTAGAGAAAGGCAAATTAAAGAAAAAAATAATAAAAACAGGTAAAATTGCAGGTTAAAACTCGAACGCGTTTCTGATCATCCTTTTTCAACTTCGTTTTGTTTCATCCCACAAACAAATCTGTCTCGTTGTTTATTACATTCACTCTCTTGTTCTTTAATGTTTTAGATTTCTATAAAATTTTTATTTGTCCTTAGTTGAATATTAATTTGAGACCCCCAATGTGTAAAAATTTTTTTTCATATTTTAAATAAAATAAAAAAAAGGTGGTCTTTACAAAACATCCTGTATGATAAGCTATAATGTATTTATATACTTGATTATTTGACAAAATATATTGCATATTTTGTTTTTGATAAGAAAAAAAAAAAAAAACTTAATCTGTCATAAATAATTTACTTTTTTTGCACTATTGTTAGAAATGACAAAATAAAAACAAAAAAAAAGTTTATAACATAATTTTTGATTAAAATATTATGCAAATCTTTACACAATGCAGTATTTGTAAATTTTTTTTAAAATTCCTGTATTGATTAAAATGAAATCAGAGATGTAAATAAAACCATCTTTTTGTCCATTTCCCCTTCCTTTCCTCTACTGTGATTTATCAGATTTCGAAAGCGTTTTTCTTTTTTCTTATGTCAAATATTAATTTGTGACCTCCAGTGTATGTACTGTTTTGTTTTCCTTTTCGACAAGAATTCTAAAAAAAAAAAAAAAATTATTAAGAGTTTATACATATTACGTATATTCTTATGGCATATTCTGTATATTTATATTCTATAAAAGTATATATAGTACGTTAAAAGTATATGAAAGTAAAGATTTTGGGAAATAAATGATCCCAAAATGTATATTATAAGATGAGTATTGGTGCATTATATTGTATTAAAAATTAGATGTTAGAAACTGATACTGAAGATGCAGAGTAAGGATAAAAATATTACCTAAATATTTGAATTCGAATTTATAAAGATTTTTAATAACATTTTACACGACTAACTATTCTTTTATTCCATTTAGTGCATATTTTTTAAATATTTTAATTTAGAAACTATGGATATTATTCTGAACAATCAGAATATGAAGAAAATTTTTTTTATATTTTTTATTTCTACAATCACCGAGATTTAACAAATTACGAAAGTGGTTCATTTCCCCCTAACACCTATAGCAAATTTTTATGCTTGTTTTTCGTGATAGCTAGAAAAATATTTGATCAATGCGAGTAAAAATTTTCACTTAAATGGTGTGATGAATGTTCGATAACTTACAGGTTTTGGATAGTTATAACATAATGGTATAACTTTCTGTTATTTTTCAGCATGAACATAGACCTTTATTGATTGGGAAGAAGAGATTTTTTAGATATTATTTTAAGCTTTTTCTAAATGACTACAGCTTTTGAACAAAGCTAGCATTCTAATTGGATATCTTAATAATATTTTATATTCGCTTTTGTTCTAATTGGATATCTTAATAATATATTATATTCGTTTTTTGACGGTATAATTGCGAAATTTTTTAATAAATTTTGTAACTACTCATTAACTTTTATTCAAAATTCATTTGATGCAGTTTATTAAAACTACGTTCGCTACTTATTTTATAATTAACAAGCTTGTAACAAAAATCTTTATTCGTTTCTTTGAAAATATTGGGAAACTTTGAAGAGAAGTTCTCGGAATAACGGTAGTTTAGTTGAAGGAAATTTTTCATTTCTTTATGAGAATTACTTAACCTTATGTATTACTTTAAAATAACTTTCAAATTTATGTATCTTTTAACAAATAATATTAATTTTTTTTTTCAAAGTTTATTTATTTATTTATTTCTAAAACTAATTCGAATTTTTTTTTTGTTATTATGAATAAAATTAACTCGTGTAGACATTCGTTTATTGTCTTTCTTAATTTATTGTCTGTTTCTCAAACTTTTAAAAGCTTTAATCCTAATTGCTAAATATGGAAAATTTGCAAAAGCTAAACAGCTTCAAAGTTGCAAAATAATCCTCAAAGTAATTCTTGAGAAATGTACGAAAAATTAAATAAATCAAAGTGTCTCTTCCATTATTGTAGGGCATTCTATATAAATCCCCCATTCTTACAGCTTAATACGTTCAAAACTATCAGTCTTTAAAAAGCTTCTAGCAGTATCTTACGCTAATGTATCCAGCCACAGAAATTATTTTTGAAGAATTCTCAAGATTATCAGTAGGGTTAAAATAAAGAATATACTCAAATAAAAAGTAACATCTTAAAAAAATATTTTATGCAATTTTTCGAAATTTAGCTATTAAATAACAACATAAGAATAAAAACTGCAGTTTGTTCATTCTCATTTTTATTTGTTGTTTTTTAATTTCCTAATTTTTTTTAATCAGGATTTCTCAGAAACCAAATTGTCTAATAATCAGTTTTTACTAAATGGTAGCAAATCTGGAGAGTATTATTCCAATGATGAAATCTTTAAATTATTTTTCTGCATCAATCTAAAAAACAAATTTAGTGTGCAACATCTTTTAAAACAAATAAATCTAGCAAATTTATAAAACAACAATTATTATTTTTTTATATAGGTACAAGCCGAAATTCAATCATTAAATAATTAAAAGTCTAATCTGTTTTTGCGATTTAGAATATCTTTAACAACTGAAAATGGTTTTATTAATTGATCCACTCATGTCATTTAATGATATTTGTTAACACTAAAAATATGTGATACGTTTAATTCGAAGAAAAATACTTAACACCCACGCATGATCTTCTTAAGATATAAAGGATTATGAGTCGGAGGAAGTGGCGTTCATCTTAGGTCAAGTTGAAATTACCATCCATTCTCGTTCTCTCTCTGGACAGAGATTAACGCGAGTCTACCACTTCTGTCCGTTAAGAACTCTGTTGTTTTTTTCTCAAATCAAATAAAATTTACTTATTTTAATTATATGTCCACTGCTGTATTCATTTCCGACACAAAACAAAGAAGCGGGAACACTGCCTCTTTAAACCTCTTTAAACCATAAGCGTGGTAACTTAAGAGGACAACTAACAACAATATCAAATGCTCTCGAACAATATGAACTGGATCCACGTGAAATTTGATGCTCTAAAATGAGTATTGCAAAATACTTAACGATGATAAGTTAGACGCCATTAAGTTACTTCTGTCTCAAATTGGTGAGAACATTAAAAAACAAGTTTAAAAACCTAAAAAAAAGCCTAAAAACCTCTATCAATAAACTCAAATTTAAATCTGTATCTCTCTTGCAAAATCAAAACATTGATAATTCAACGCACGAAAATTGTCCTATTTTAAATGATCAAACCAAAAGAGCTTCCGTAAAGTTACCGAAAATTCCTTTTTTAGTTGGAAAGTAGAAGAATGGAATTTATTTAAATCTCAATTTTATAGCATAATAAATGAAAATCCGGAACTTTCAGAAAATGAAAAACTTTAATAATTACGCGAATCCTTAAAGAGTGAAGCGAAAGTAATAGAAACATCGGATGATAATTTTACATCATTATTCAAGGCATCAGAATAGCAATATGAAAACAAAAGAATCATCGTCGACTGTCATATCAAAAACATTCTTATTATGCAACCTATTAAACACGAATCTACTAGGGGAGCTTCGCAACATTTTGGGCATAATTAAGTAAAATCTTAGATCATTAAAAATATTAGATTTCGCTAGAGATAAACTTTCGAATGTTTTATTATTAAATGTCATTCTGGATAAATTAGACAACGAAATTCGTAAACAATGTGAGTTAACATTGGAGGATAATGAAGTGACTGGGGATATTTCCGTATCGTGATCTGTCGAGTCAACTACAATCACCAAGGGGTCATATAAATTTTAAATTTTTATTTTTTTCAAAAAGAAAACACATGTACATGTTTGCCCGGGGGTGGTTACGAGTTATACCTTTCGAGTTGGTCCCTATCTGTGATGTTTTTTTTTTTTTTTTTCGCTTGGGCTTTACTGTCAGGAAGTTACCAGGACTTGGCGATCATTCTGCCACATATCACGAAACGGAAATTTCACCCACGGGCCGAATTTTGATGCATTTTTGGAATTTTTAGAAAGAAGATGCCATGTTTTAAATAGTATTAATGCTAACATCCCATTTAAATTTAATTCTGATTGATCGAAGCATTTTTTGGTTAAATCCAACAAATTTCAGAAATTATCTTTCGCTTGTAAATCTCCATCACATGCATTATATCACTGTGATAAATTTAAAAACATGAAATTATCAAAAAGAATATATTTGGTAAAAAAATAAACTCTGCTATAACTGTTTCAGCTTTTCAATCAATGTAATTTGAAAAGTGCTTCTTTTGTGCGCAAAAAAAGATTTAATCATCACACATTATTACCGAATATTCATTGCCATTAAACAGCAGCTCTCCTAACAGTAAATATCACTGCAGCACAGAATCTGTGGATTCATTATAGTTGAAAAAAAGAAAGAAATTCTTCAATCTCTGGCATTAATGGATAAAATTTTACAGCTAAAAGAAAAGTACCCACTTGTATTTCTGATCAGAACAAAAGATTTTCAACAAAATATTGATTTTTTAATTTTATGAAAATCACGGACTTAAAACCCTCTAAATGTTATGATATTTCTAAGATAAATTTTCCCTCTTATTTAACGTATTCCGATAATAATTTTAGTAAACAAGGTAAAATAGATTTATTAATTGGAGCAGAACTATTTTATGAAATTTTAGGTACTGATATAATTTTGGTGAAAAGTAAATTGGGATGGATAACCACTGGGGTAATGAAGGAAAACAATTCTGGAAATAATTTAGTTTGTTGCTTAGTAAAGAATCAGGACACGATAAAAAAATAATTTAGAGATATTCTGGGGTCTTTAAAGTTTGGGGATAAAAAATGATTTAAAAAATCTGAAAGAGGATTTAGCGTTACAAATTTCTTATAAAACTATTACATTTAAGAGGGATCGTAGTGAAGTCTCTTTGTCCTAAAAATGTGATACACCTGAGTTGCATGATAATCACAATTTAGCCGAACGGAAATTTAAAAGTCTTGTCAAAAGATTTCATAACAATGATAGTCTTCAGTGTTTCCCCAAGTGTGGTACGCGTACCTCCAGGGGTACGGGACCAGTTTTGCGGGGGTACGCGTTCTTATGCGAAACATCTTGCAACAAACGAAAATTTCAAAAAAGTTCATTTAAAAATAAAGCTAGCCATGAAATTTTACGATTACGTATTTTTTCTTTTGGCTATTATTTGCATTAACAGTTAATAATTAGTGGTATCAAGGACCAGTTATGACTTTTAACTTTTGTGAAATTTTTTTATTGTAAAAAGTATATTTATTTTTTTGTTAGTGGTACACAGAGTTACAAAAAACTTAGAAAGGGTACACAAAAGTCATAAGTTTGGGAAACACTGGTCTATTCCAACAGTATAAGGAATCATTAAATGAACATTTACAGAAAGGTATGAACCGGTGATACAAATAGTTCCAAATAATAAACATTGATTTTATCTTCCTCATCAGCCTGTATTGACGAAGGAAAGCATAACGACAAAATAACATAACGTGTTTGATGCTAGTGCTCATGAAAATGGACAGCTTTCACTTGACAAATGTTTATGGCTAGGCCCCAATTTAAATTCTAATCTCGTAAATTTATCGGTAAACTTTCATTTAAATAGAGCTGCCTACAATTCGGAATTAGCTCAGGCTTTATTACAAATATCATTATCAGAAAAAAACAGGGATGCAGTTAGACTTTTATGGGCAGAAAACTTGTCAACCAATAAAGAAAATTTAGTTATTAAGTTATACCAACTAACTCGCGTGCTTTTCGGAGTAAATTGCAGCCCATTTCTATTGGCTTCCACAATTAAACATCACATAAAGAAATATCGCGAAGATTATCCTAAAGTATATAAAATTTTAAATGATTATTTCTATGTGGATGACCAAATTGGGGGAACTCGAATGTTTACGATTTTTTGAGGCCCTCAACGCCTCAGAAATACAATGAAAGCTTGAAATCAATTACTTCTAAATTAAAGCAGATTTCCATATACTTACATGTTACTCTACTTTATGGGTCATTGGTTTCGATGCAGAGTCAAAATTTTTGTTTTTTATAGATGATTTATCAATTATAAAATTATTTTATTTTTAATTAAAAATTATATTTTTATTTGTAGAAAAGTGTTTGTAAATTTCATTACTTAGATTTAAATAAATTTTATTTATATCTTGCAACGATAATTGTGATTAAATAGCTTTTGTTCCATTGAATCCATGTGTGACTTAATAAGAAATGAGATTAACGTACTTGATTTTTAACCGTTTATCAAGAAAATGTTTTGTTATGTGATTTATTTCATGAAAATACAATCATTATATCTTGATATATTGCAGTATTTCTTTAGATATGTATCCCGTAAGTCACATTTTATGAAAATATAAATATTATATTATTGAATAATCTTTCTGTCAAATTAGTATTTTGTGAGTCATATTTAATAAAAGTATAATTATTTAGCATTATATTTTTTTATGAAATTTATAATAAATCATTTTAAAAGGAAAATGTAATTACTATAGCAATATTATTGTGTCAAATTTATTTTTTGTAAGACATATTTTACAACATGTAACCATCATAATTTATCTCACCACATCATTTTTCGTTTTTCGTATTTAAATTTTTGAATTTTTAGAAAAGGGAGTTTTAATACACTGTTTTAAAAGAAACATGCTTTAGCCTTAAATGTATTCTCTAAACTATCAAACAAAACTGCCTCTAATAAATTATTAAATACTAGTTTCTTTAATATATTAAAATGAATTCATAAATAAGAGCATCAACTTGACACTTAGAAATTAATTAAACTACTAAATTGATTAGGATTATATTACTAATAATTAATTCTTAAGTATCCTCGCTTAATTCTAAACTTTCAAATTAAGCTTTATAAAATTCGATTAGTATGCATTAAATAAAGCTTAAACTGCTGAAGATCTAGAACGTGCAAACTTAATATTGAGGGACTAATTATTAAGAAAAAAGTACTTAAACAGGACAGTACTTATGTTAAAATTTCAATAATTAATTCCGTTGGGATTCAATTTATTTCACGCAAAATTTTATTTTCAAAATGTTTTAAAATATTACATATACTTTGTATATAATTAGAAAAAAGTTTTTTTTTTTCTCCTTAAGACATCAAATAACAATTTTAATATACCGAAAAATATTGTAATTTTCGACAATTATTTTATACAGAAAAAAAGAGTGGTCAAAACTACCATAATATGGTAAAACTTGACTCTGGTTCTAAGGGAGCACCAAAAAGTTCGGTAATTTTTAAAGAAGCTCATTGGTAATAATTTAGGTAAAAATAGCAATAAAATTTGGTTTTATAATTTGTGATGAATTGCAAACAGCATTGGAACAGCATTGGAAATAAGAAATAAAATTTAATTGCATTATTTCGGACCAATTTTATAGTTAGAAGAATTAGTAGTAGATAGATGGGTTTAGTTGCAAAAAGGTAGGCATTTTAAAATATTTTCTATATTTTCTTCATATTTTTTTTTTTTTTATATTTTTAAAAACGATTATTTTTAGTCAACCATAAAAATACATTGTCTGGAGTTTAGTAAAACTTTTTTTGTTCAATAAAAATTAAATTTCTATAATTTTCCCTCGCTCTAATGTTTTTAAACTTGTTAAAATTATTTTTAAACTTGCAGGTTTCAATCCTTATCACACTGTTTTCTAATCATTAATGATGATAGCAATATTCTATCATGAAATTTCATGATAGGTTTATTGATATTGTTTTGTATTCTAGCTTTTATGAATTAAAATTTGCTTTGCCATGGAGTTGTAGTCATAAATTTATCTTTTGAATTTTAGTCATAAATTTATCTTTTAAATTCCAGTCATAAATTTATCGTTTTATCATCAGTTTATCTTTTTATCATAAATAAGTCTTTTGAAGGGTAAAGAAACCTTCAATAAAGAAAAAAGAATTGTGGTTGCCATCTGGCTTGCTTAGGCAATGGTTTTACCGATTACGGTAAAACAACCAGAATTTTATCGCACCAACTAGGCCCAAC
This sequence comes from Parasteatoda lunata, assembly GCA_949128135.1. Classification (NCBI taxonomy): domain Eukaryota; kingdom Metazoa; phylum Arthropoda; class Arachnida; order Araneae; family Theridiidae; genus Parasteatoda; species Parasteatoda lunata. Next base: position 24,604,418 of record OX421980.1, read on the forward strand.
AAATGAAGTCATTTAGTTCCTCGCAAGTATGCACATATTATAGCCAAGAGGGCTAATCTGTTAATCACATGGCCGGCAAAACGGGGGTTCAAGTCCCAGCGATGACACCACAAAATTCCTCCAATCCCATCAACACATGAAGAGTTTTAAGTTTCCTGTACTCCCCAATTTGCTACCTTTGACCATTAGAATACAAAACTAATTCATGCATAGATAGCAGCACCAGGAAGCTGCTTAACAAAGAAAGGTCTAGTATTTCCCAAGTTTTACGATAGATGAAATAACTATATAAACTGATAAAGCTGCATTCCGTGGCTCATTTGATAAAACACAACACAACTACAATCTAACTTTAATGCCCATTACCTAGCGAAGAGTCTAGATCCAATATCCAGTTAAATTTCTTTTTTATGGCTTTGAAACCATGCTAGTAGTAAATAGTAAAAAAACCTTGTATTTTGTATTCATGTTTTTTAACCATATTAGTTGCAAACGGTTTCAATACCATAAAGGTAAAAACTGTTCTTTGCCACAAATTAATGGTTAATTGGATAGATAGACTGTTGCCTGTTATTTTATCGTAATTTTAGAATAAAAACTTTATCAGTGTAATCAAACCAAGCGACTACGAAAAAATGCTGTTCAGGACGAAGTCATTTTAAATACTAATTTCTGATGCAGGAGGCCGGCATTCTTTCATATCTTAGAGGAAATTGTTTTTTAAAAAACATTTTTTATGGCTTTTTTTGGAAAATGTTTTTGGAAAATTATATCGAAAAATGTTTTATTGAACAACTTTTCATTTGAGCACTTAATAATTTGACAGTCTCAGCATGATTTTTTATAAAATTCAAATTAGGTATACTATTCAGAAATAATAAGGCAAAAGAAAAGAAAAATTGCAAACAAAACTTAATAATATTAATATTTGTCTTCGGCATAGAAAGAAAAATTAATTTAATATGATTAATAAAGTTAGGAATTTAATTGTACGTTAGCAGCTTTCATAAAACAACCGGTAATATGGTTCTATGTACAGATTTTTAATTAAAATATATTTCCATTTTATTCTTATTTTTCCTGTTTCTTATAATCGTTTTTTTCTACATATTATAAATAATCATTTTAATATCTCAATACTGTAATGGATAAGTTAAAGAATAAAAAAAAAAAAAAAGATTTTTTCCGCCACGGTGTCATTTTTAATAGAAATATTTTAAAAGATCAAAAAAATTGTGATTGGTTTTTTCATTTGACACTTTTGCAATTAATTCCTGATTAAAGTTTTTCTGTTGTATTTTGTGCGATTCTATGACTTAATACGTTTCTCTCGGATGCATTTAACAATCATAGTTTTTCATTATCATTTATATAACTTCTTTTATAGAATTTCTTTTATATATCTTTTGTCTAAATTCTTTTTTATTATGAAAAAGGGCAATTTCTGCACGCATGCCTTTAAAATTTTGTATGAAAATTTAATTTAAAATTTTCCGGATTAAAAATTCAAAATACTCTTGATATTAAGAAAAATAAAAGAAAAAAAAATATATAAAACAAAAATACCTTTTAATGGTAGACAAAAGTGATGCTTGAATGATGGCTTGTAGTTTCATAAATATATCCTCATTTACTTAACATACTAAAATAGAATAGTTTTTATTATAATTTTTTCTGACAAATCACAAAACAAACAATAATGTCTAATATATTAAACAGATTCCAATGTCGTTAGTTTAATTCAGGGGATGAATGCGTTTCGTGTTCGTAATACAATAGCGATATCAGCGTTTCCATTTTTAGTCATAAAATACATGTAAGAAAACTGCACCTCAGACTGCGTAGATCTGTTTTACCATAGCACATTAAAGCATTTAAATTGTACATAAAGTTGCTCAAAAGTTGGATGCTTTCGGAACAGAACAATAGCATGAATCGTACGTCAGAAGTTGATGTCACCTTTCCCAAAAAATTGAATTTCACAACTATCTCAAATAATTTCATCAACAGCAGCAAATATTAATTGAGATCATGGTGTTTGTTTTCCCTGGTCTTGAAAACCATGATACTGATGTCTGCACTTCACCAAAACTTTTACACCATTTGTTCACAGAAATTTGTCTTAGACAGTGCTTAAAATAAACAACCACCATATTTACTACAAATAAATGCAATAGGCAACGTTCTGATTCTAAAGCCTGTATTACAGTGGGCTGTTTTGTTTCGGAATACTTCTGTTTTAGAACGTCTGTGTTCTGTTCGTCCTGCTTCCGCTTTTAGTACTGTCATGCGAATTAGTTGATCAGGGAAGCGTTATTTGTTATACTCCTACTTTCCTTTATAGTTCTGTATGGTTGTGTTACTATTTCTATTCTATTTCTGATGGCACTACTAACCTCTATTTTATTTCTGTTAGTTTACTCTTCCTTTTTGGCAACTTTTACAATGTTTTGCTATGTCAGTAAGAAAAGATTTAGTTTGTTTGATGGTTTATTAACTAACTGACTTTGCATTGAAAGTTTTTGTACGTGTTTGATTTTGTATTTTTGCAAATGAAATTAAAAGACTTTCTTTCAAAAAGAAATTTTTCTTAAAAAAATAAAATAATTTTAGAATTTGATAGTATTTTGATATTTTACATTGCATTTCAAAATTTTAAATTGAAAATATTTAAATCAAGAGAATTTTAAGTTAATTTTCCTGTTAATTTTAGAACTGCCAGTATACAATTTAATGTTTGTTTTTATGAGGTTACTGTTCATTAAGGTTACTTAAGACCTTTTTTAGTTCAAGATATCTGCAAAATTTAATAGCATGCATTTTAGAAATTAAATAATTTCTGTTCTTATGTCTACAGTTTCACTCTATGTTTACATGTTAAAAATTTACATGTTATTCATGTTATGCCTTCAATTCGGTAAAATTTACGTCAGAAGTAAGAGGCCAATATTTGCATTATTTTAGTTGATAAAGGAGGAACATTAAGGTAAAATGAAAGCATAGTGTTCAAAAGAAAAGACAGACCACGGATTTTAAAAAAGTCGTATTTTTAAAATTTAATTTCGCAAGAACTATTCGACCGATTTCCCTCAAGTTTTGTATTTTGCTACGTACAATACGTACAATTCATTACATTCTCATTACATTCTTTAAAATGGGGTAAAAAATTGTGTACCTTCAATTCAACTTTATTTCAACTATTATTAAATAAAATTGTAAAAAAGTGATAAATATTTACTAAAAATTATTCTTTGTACCTTTGGATAAGTAAATTTTATAATTGGGTGCAAAAGTTTTTCAATTCGCTTAAAAAGTTCTCGAGATATGGCGAAATACGCAAAAATCAAAATTAATATTAAGGCGTCCAAACTTTGATCCACTCTCCTGTCCAAACTATCGGGACCATATTTCCCAGATGACGGCTATCCTCTATATTTTGGGGGTCAGTAACCCGAATACGTCGAAAAAGAGGTATTCTTATTCAGAGAAAGTTCGCTTTCTTGTCTGATTTCGTAATTTAATTTATTGTCGACAGTAATTAATTGTCATCCTAATTAATTAGCCGCTTTAGTCATTACGACCGAGTTCCAGAACGTGAAGATTCGATCATTAGATAAAAAGTTATTCAAGGAGGTTCTTTATTTTTTTCACGCACTTTACATCTACAACTCAAAACATTTATTAGTAAAAATGAACGTGTAAAAAATATAATTTTTTATATTTTATTTATGGAAATTTATACATTAAGTAAACATAACAAGCGAATACGTCATGATATTTATCTTTCGAATTAAGGAGATCACAATAGTTTAAGTGGCTATTAAAATTGCTAGGAAATTAAAAATAAAGTATTTTATGGATAACAATAGGATAATAATTATGGGGTTGACAAAAGTAATCCTATAATTTGCAATAAATAAAGAGATTTCTAGAATACGAAATTTGGTAGGTTAAATTAAGAAAAGGTGTTTATAATACAAATTTAGTTTGTTGAAAAAGGGTTAAAATTTCTGATAAATTATGTTAATTAGATAACAGTATAAAAAATAAATACCATTTTTTTACATTTCCCTGAAATTGAAAATAATTCATTCTTTAAGGGTCCTTTGTTTAAGTGCCTCTCTGGGACGCACACTCCAAGTTTAACTTTGGCGGTAACAAAAGCCAATTTGGTGGAAAAAATTATTGGTGGCCTTTGTTACTTTATATAAGAAAAAACAATGAACTTTGGAGGAAAAATCAAAATAGAAGAGTAATCAATAAGCAAACCAACCATAAAAGACTATTTGATATCTTGCTTACACAATATTTTTTTTAGGTAGACTTAGAAAAACAAGTTTTGCAATTTAAAATATTAAATACATAAATTTATGTTGAAGTTATCTGAAATAAAAGTAAATGGTTATAAACTTACTTTTAAACACACAAAGTGTAAAAACGTGTGATTGTATATCAACACGTGGATTATAAATTTTCATTCAAACACAAAATATTTTGATAAAATAAACGTTGAAAGTTTGGAGAATCAAAATTTGTTCAAGTCACCCAGGATGAAGAAGCCGCATTTTCTGGCATTCATTATACCTTTAAATTTGTGATCAATTCCCTACTTTTTTTAATATACTGCAATTTGGAGACAAAATTTAATTGTTTTGAGTAAAGAAAACCATTTTTTTATTTGGTATTTAAATTCTAAGCCATTTTGTGATACTTCTATTATACTAAATTTAAAAAAAATAAATGTGGTTTTATATAAGCTTGCTGAATTATTTTTCTGACTTAATTATAATTTTATGAAAGATTTAAAGAAAAAAGAACATAATTTGAACAAGGTGAAATAAATTTCACGATAGAATCTGATAATAATAAAAATAAGATAATCTTATTACTGTTTATCCATCTTAATACGAGTTAAATATTTTTCATCCCATATTCAACTACTGATTTAATGTAATTTTGTTGCATTACTTTTATGATTTAATTTCATGTTTGTGAAGGTTTTAATCAATGTAGACATGTAATTTGGTCAGATTAAAACAAATTTCCTAATATAGTCGGATATTAAAACGGAGTCAAATTAACGTACAATAATCTTTTGTTTGCTTTTTAATCTGAATACAATTCAATGTATCTAGCTTTTTGTTTGAAAAAAAAATGTGACGCGTAGAATATAAATGACATGTTTCACTTTTTATTTCCATGCTTCAGCAAATTATTTTCGTTACTGCGGAAAACTCGGATAAGAATTTCTGCAAGTTTGCATATCTAGATTAAGTTTTTGTAATGAAACAATGATATAATTAAATGTATTTAAAAATCTTTAATTGTGTGACAAAATAAGTAAGTATGTAAATATCTACTCTTTTATCACCAAAAGTATACGATTTAATTCTATGTCTTTTAAATATTTTAAATAAAAAGAACGAAGTTAAAATTAATTATTTAATTAATTTTGCCACCCCATATCCAGTCAGTGATTTAATAAAATTTCGCTAGACTTCATTTTATTTTTATGAACGCTTTAAAGAATGAAGACCGTAATTCGGTCAGATTGAAATAAATTTCATAATAGAGTCGGATTAGGAAGCGGAATAAAATTAACGAGGACCAGATGTAATTAAGTCTCGAAACTTCCGGTTAATACAAAAGAATACCGAACAAATAAGAAAGCCATTATTATTCTTAAAAATGTAAACTTGAATACTTTCTTCTCATTAGTTGTTTTGCTAAATTATTTTTCATTTTTGCATCATGATTTCTTCTAGGAATTTCATTTAAAATATCAACTTTAATATTTAATTCTTTGTTTAATAGGGGCAAATAATATTAAATGCATTAACATTCAAATACGTATAAATAATGGAAAAATATAAATAATGAAAATATATACTAATTTTTTTCCTATTATTTCCTACTAAGAAATATAAAAAAAGGAAAGTGTTTTATAAATCCTATAATAATTTATTTAAAATTATACTTCACGCCTAACCATTTATTTCCTTTTATTTTAAACTTTTTGTTTCTTTTTTTTTATTAAAATTTATTTACTATTTCTTTTTCTTTGTCATTTTTTTCTTTTCTTTATTTTCTTATCCCCTTCATAAAGTGTTACTCTCGATTACAATTTTACTTTATTATTTCTATTTTTCTTTATTAGTTCTGATTTTTTTTTACCATATTATTTTTCAACTCTATACTACTTTTTAAAAATTTATAACGATTAACGATGATTTTTTCACAATTTCATCCCATATTTTTATTTTGTTTTTTACTTATTGTTTACTTTTTACTTAATATCCTTATTTTTTAAATAATAATTTTTTTCACAAAAATTAAAATAATTATTTATTATTATTATTATATTATTTTTGATATAATTATTTTTAAAGAATTATTATTTTTTTACAACCTTCATTTTTCTCGTAAATAGCGGCAAAAAAACAGTAAAGCGCTGACGCAACAGCCATTTGTCGTATGAGCTGGTTATGGAAAGTAAGGTAACAGTTTCAAATCAAAACATGGAGGCGTTTTAAATGTTTATCGATCAAAAAAAAAAAATATGTTTCCGTTCTGGTTTTAATTTATGCATGCTTAGAACATGTAAGAGTTTATTCATAGATTTATTCTAATAAGTTAGCAAAATTTATTAATTTATAAATTTAGATTTTTGTGTCGGTTTTGGTGATTCATAGACAGTATGTAAAGCTTAACAAAAAGGCCAAATTCAGCAATACTTTACAAAAGGAATTTTTTTGTTTTTCATTTGTTTCTATTTATTTATCGCTTAAAACTAAGTTACAAGTGGCTTGAAGCTATACGCTTGGCACTAAAAGAGAAAGAGAGAGAGAGAGACAGAAATATAGTAGAAAATATATTAAGGGTGCTTGGGGGGGTCTTGAATCCTGTTTTGTTTTAAAAAATAGACAACAAAATTTTTTATGTATAGAGTTTAAAGAAGCATAGTTAAAATATGTAAATATTTTCTTGACATGAAGTTATGGACTCTATATTTCTTTTATTTTTAAATTTTAAATAAGACATAACGCATTATCCAAATGCATTCAAAATTCGTTAACGACTCGTAACTTGTTCACGGATTAGAATTTTTTAAAATTTTTCCTTACGAATTTGCTTCTCAATAAAAATAAAGTTATATGCTTTTTTTTATCGTTAACATAACAAGAAGTCAAATAAGTTATAGAATAAAAAAGGTTATCAGAAAAATATAAAAAAACAAATGCTTATTTTGAATTAAACTAAATTCAAGCTTGAAATAAATTTCTTTTTCTTTGCGAAAAGTGGCCGAAACTCATAGACCTCCATTTAACTACAGCAACACTTGCACATACAATTATGACAAATGCTATACAAACATTTTCCATTTCAGTATGGCAGGCAACCAAGTTATTATCTTGATGGACAAAATGAAAGCACCTTGCGGCAATTAAGAGACGGATCTTCATTAAATGGCATTAGGAAAATCAAGCCAAGATATTACGGACAAGTTTCTACTGGCCAAACTTTTCCAAATGCTAACAGTAAGTTTTAAACTAATTAACACTCTAATCCAAATGTAATAGTAAAGACTACACTTGGTTCATATTTGAAAATTTATAAAATATAAATTACTTTATATATATATATATAATTTATACTTAATTAAAAACACTTATATACACGCTTTACTAATTAAATGATAAATTGTATTTATACATATAATAAACAAATAAACTATTTTGATATTTTATTATAAATTGGTTACTTTAAAACTAATTATAAGGTATTTTCAAACTACTATAAATAATTATGTGTCTATTTTAAAAGTACACTGACTTACTATTATTAATAGAATGCAAGCCTAATTAATGAAAGCTACTTGTTGCCAATACACAGTGTAAATAAGCTAAATTTGTGCAAAAGAGAAATACGCTTTAACGGCTTTCGTCTCATTAAAGTGCTTTTGAGGAAATCGATGAACTTGAAATGAAATTAAACGTGATTAATGCAATTATGTCATTCAAGTCATCAGTGTTTCTCTTCACTCTGTCTTTCCTATTTAATCGTTTCACGGACATTTTACACATATATTTTTAGTTGTAATGTAATAAATAAATTCAACTTAGTTTAGAGCATTAATTTTAGTAATTGATTTAGATTTCTTAATTTAAAATCCTTAGTTTAGATTTTTCAGCTTTGAGAGTAAGTTAGAATGACTTTAGAATTCAAAGCAAAACTTTAATGAAAGGTTGCAATTGGTTAAGACACTGACATTGTAAAGGTTTGGGGCTCTAACCTCAGTGGAGGTCAAAAGCCTACACACTGGGAGAAAATAACTCTGCATGGTAATGACTACCTTACTGCATGGTGATGATATTTCTAGCAACAAAGAACAAACATAATTTTGGTAATAAAAGCCAAAACATACGGTATTTAAACCATTAATTTGGTAATTTATTTCATTTTTAAAATAACGGTTTACCGGAAATTCTGGTTTTTAAAATTATAGTTCCAACTACCACACATATTGTACAAAAAAAAACTTAACTGAAAGGTAAATGTAACCCAATAAATTGTTTTTAATTAATGCTCTAAGATATCATGATAAAATGTCCAAATTTTATCACATATTATAAAACTATGTTTTATTGTTAATTTTTCTAACATGAAGTATTTTCTCGAAGTATTCCGGTAAAAATTGCCGACCTTTTTGGTGTTCTCATTGATTTGGAAATCTTACCATATAATGTTAGTTTGACCATAATTTTTTTCGCATTGTAATCTGCAACTGGTCGTGGATGACGACCATCTCATCATTTTTCGAGACATAATAAAACGTTTTCTTGTGGGGAGCTACTGGGAGGACTTTTGGATTCATAGACTTATATAGCAGCTGCATATATATATATACATATATATATATATATATATATATATATATATATATATATATATATATATATATATATATATATATATATATATATATATATATATATATATATATGTATATATATATGTATATATATATATATATATATATATATATATATATATATATATATATATATATAAGGTTTTTGAGTTAATTGCATGTTATTGTTAATAAATTTACTAAAAACTTCTTTGTGTTCCATGTGCAAATCCAATTCAGGCAAATCCATGGTTAAATATCTGTGCAAAACTGACAAATCTTGTTTTTCTCTTTTTTTTCTAAATAAATGTGAGTTTTCTAAAATTATTAAAATTGTATAATTAAATATCACCCTTATTTATTACAAATTTCAAATAATCCAATATAATATCATTACCTTGCGCACATCCATTTTCGGGCCAATCTAAGGTAACTAACAAATTAAACACGCTTCAGTACTGCTACAAGAACGCGATTTAAAAGATCCCTCTATTTACGCTTCCAACTATATTTGCGCTTCTGTTTGTAATCATATTTTATAATCTGGCAATCTTATTAAGAAAATATTTTCAATAATCTTTGAAAGATTGCGGTACGTGTAAGTTTATTTGAATTTGCTCCTTGCTCTATAGATTTCGTTTCTTGTTTTGTTCTGTAATTTCTGCTTTTTGCTCGATATGTTTTATATCGTTAATTCGTATATGTTATATTTTCGTTTCAACTTTTTTAGTGCTCCTCCCATTATTGTATTGATGTATTTTCTTTGGATATATTGATACTATATTTGAGAGCACTCCTTTTTTGAGGATATAAGCGTGTGAACTGATGAAGAGATTATATCTTCTTATTATTTTGCTTTCCGGCTTTTAATTTTTTTAAGTAATTTTTTTTTCTTCTTCTCTTTTTATTAATCTCTATTATTTTCCGTGTTTTCTCTATATTTTAAACATTGTAAGTTTTATTTGCCTGAAGCTTATGCGCAGTCAATAAAACTTATTAATTCTTTTGGTTTTTGCCTTTGTTCTTTATATCCTTTCTTTCTTAATTGTGTTATATACTTTGTACTTACACTTTTTTGCCTTATACGATGAACGGGCACTCTACTAGTATGTTGTAATTTTTTTTTCCTTTTCAGAATCCACTGTAAGTAAATCACAAATCAGGGAATTAATATCTGAAGGAAACATTAGTGCATTAGAGGAGTTAGTTTTACAAGGTCAAGGTGATAGACTTCTTGGAGAAACTTCTACTATTCCAAAACTTCAATCTTTTTTAAATATTGTGCCAATGTATATGGTAAGTTGAATGCAAAAACAATTTAACCACCAGTCAAAATATTTAAAAAAAAATACAATTACGTTTCTATTTTGCATTAAGCCTTTGCGGTCGTTTTAACTTCATATACAGAGTGTAAAAAAGTTTGAAAACTGTCAAATATCTCGAAAAATGTATGTAGGATCGATAAAGTTGAGCTAGATGCATTCAACATTTTCTTAGAGCTACCCAATGATGCCAGAGTGCGAGTTCAATTCGAGTTTGGTCGATCTCTCCCCTCCCCACTCTAGAGAAGAGGAGGGGAGAAACTTTGAAATCTTAAATATAAACTCCTTTTTTTTTATTGCAGGTTTGGATTCTACGAAAAAAAAGTATTTTTATTTGAGATGTAGTTTTAAGTATTTTGCTTAACAGATGGTGCTGCAACCCAGAAAATGAAACTAGGGTACAAGGATCAGAGTGATAAAGAAGTAAAAAAAGTTTTTTTTTTTTTTTAAATTCTTTTTTGAAAAAAAAAAGAAGCGAAAACTCGTATAAAAATTTTCAAACTTGACATTTCTTATGTTCTTCATCTGATGGATCTCGGTATTTCCTTTCTAAACAGCCTGTACCCCATTTGATTTTTCTCAGTTACAATGCCATCTATGAATCGAAATGCACAAACCTATAACTCAAGTAAGGTTAAATTCTTTTAGAGGATCCAATTCTGCAATAAAAAATAAGGGGTCTGACTTAAAATTTCAAAGTTGTCCCCATCTTGCCCCATCCCCTGGAACAGCTTCCAAGTAAGAGGTAATTGAGTAGAAACTGAGAGTAGATCTCCTACCTTAAAGGCTTAATAATATAGACATTTTGCTTCTAAGCAGACTAAATAAGCTATTTTCCCCCTTCCACAATACTTTCTGCACATTTTTTTAATTATTGCTTATTTATTTTTTCTAGTCATACTTTTTATTTCTTAAGATTTTTTGAGATTTACTTTTATCTTAAGGAATTTATTTTTTCTCAAGATACTTTTTTGACGCTTTAAGAATTTAAATAGTATACATAGTGAATCCTCTAATATTGCACAGAATATTATAACTACTCATAATATTTTTAACTATGTAATTTTAGTTGAGTAAGAACAGAAATGAAATAAAATTCATACGAAACATTCTTATGAAAAGATTTTTTGCCTTACAGTTCAAAGTTTTTCGTCTTAAATAACTAACAGTTATGTATTACTAAGAAATATGTAAAACTAAAGAGTAATTTAGCAATTTTTTGTTGGCAACATAACATTTTATTGTTCAAATAAGTTTTGTTTCATTTCACGCATGGTTAGCAAGTCTGGAAAATGGCCGCCTATTTTTGAGCCCTTGAAACATGTCTGCTACTTTTTCCAATTTCTATATTTTTGAAGCGAATGATGTTTTTAATCAAGTTATATTTTAACGTTCAAATTTTCTAGGATTATTTATTTAAGGATTATTATTTCTGGGATCATAATTCATGGTACCGGTACTTTTCAGCGTTAAGTCCAATTTCACCGAAACATGTTACAGACCAAAAAAATCTGATTATGTCGTAATTTTTGCAGTAATAGCTACTGTAAAGTCACTGATTACCTCTAATTAATTAAATATTATTGTGAAAGTTATGATATAATTTTTAACGGTAAAAATGGATTTTATGGTAAATTGGATTTTGCGGAAAATCCACCCAAAATCACATGGTAATTTGATCCGAAATTTATTAGTGTACATATTTAAGCTCTAAGAGCCTCAACTAAATTGTCTCAAAATTGAAGTGCAACATTTTTATCAAAACATTGAAATAATGTATAAAGATTTTATATTTTGATGATTAAAATTTTTGTTAAATATCTCTTCTTAATATTAGATTTTTATCACAAGAACTGAGTAAGTAATTTCGCAAAAGCTACACGATTTTTTGTGTTTTCGTAGTTAATAATGTAAAGTGATGTAAGAAAAAGATATATCGATTAATTATAATTACCAATAATATACTATTATTAACCAAACAAGCGTATATGTTTTATTAAAAGAAAGCACTAGTTTCATCAATTTCTCACGAACCTATGAGTAAATGCTGAGATGTTTGAAAAACTCACATTGTAAAAAATTCCGGATCAGATTTCATTATAAAGTACAGACTCTTTACTATAAAGCATTATAGTAAACATGCTACATTCTATAATGCATTTCTTCTTTCCATCCGTTTACCGTTCATCCATAAAATCCAGTTTACCGTAAACCCATATTTACCACAAAATATTATACCGTTGTTTTTACTGTATTATTTGTTTAATCAGAGTGATTCAGTGATTTTACGGTAATTATTAATGTAAAAATTACAGTATATCAGATTTTTTGTTTCGTAACGTTGTCCAATAAAAATAGATTTTACGGTAAAAAGTACCAAACCAATAACAATACTTTTATATATAAATAACAATACTTTTATATATATTTTGAATATAAAAGCCAATACTTTTTACCGTAATTCGATCTGGACTTTTTGTTAGTGCAAATTTTTTTACGAAATTCTCAACAGAAAAAAATTGAAAACTATGTAATCTAAATTTTAAAATAAATGTTCTTCATAGCCAGTTTATTTAAAATTAGGAAGATGTTTAATTTGAAGATGTTAGCATTAGAAGATGTTGTAGGAAGGTGAATATATACTTGAATTGCTATAATTTTAGTGAGTTGTTACGTTTTTTTAAATTTTCTGAAATACCGCTTAGGTTAAATCAAAACTAAATGCTTTTCTAGGTAAGTGTTTTCTAGGTCAGTTGAATCTTGATCATAAGTATAACCGTTACTTTATGATAAAATAAGTATGAAAAGAATGCTATTTTCAAAATTGAAAGTAATTTAACATAATGCTAGATTATAAACTATGCTTTGCATACCAATTTTCTATAAAATTTTGAGTTTTTCCGAGTTCGGTTAGTTCGATGTTATTTGATATGAAGTTTGATGTAATTTAAAATTCCCTAGAGAAAAATTATTTTCAAAATAAAAATCATTTTATTTTATTTAAAAGTTTTATCTATTTACAGTAGAACCTGTTTTTGTGTGGTGGAGAGGGACCGCATAAAAGAAATCGCACAAAAAAAAAATTCGTAAATTTTATAAATTCTTACATATAATAAACAAGTTTGTACGATATACTACATAAAACTTTTTTTATGCGGTGGATAGGAACCGCATAAAAAAAGTCGGAAAATACATCAATGATTTATGGAATAGATGAGAGAATGCTTTCAATTAAATGAAATAATAAAATTAGACCTAAAGAAATTGTAAAAATATTTAATTCTTCATTGTACATATACCTGAAAAAGTTTTCAAATTATGCATTAAATAGTGGAATTGTCTGTCTTTTTAATTTCTTTTGGCCATAATTATTCATTTTAAGGGAGTACTTATGTCTAAAACTAAAATGAAAATCATAAAAACTACATATAAATAGAAACAAAAGTAACTATTTATCTTTAATATCACTATAAAATGAATCCTTAATCACGTGAATCGTGGATAACACTCTGAATACGAAGCGCATACTGTTCGCGCGTCGAGCGACAATTTGTACGTAACTGACTCTGCCTTGTCAGGAGATTGTTTAAAATAAATGAACAGAGCATCGCGAAGTCCAGATACATCGTTGTCAAGGAGGCCACGTAATCAGAGTTTGTCCACAACATGTATATGTACATTGATAGGAAACATTAAACTGGTGCTAACGCCGCTAAGATTCATATACCGCATAAAAAAAAATTGCACAAAAATAATCGTACAAAAAAAAAAAAAAAATCGCACAAAAATAAAATCGCGCAAAACCAATCGCACAAAAACAAAATCGCATAAAAAAGGACCGCACAAAAACAGGTTTTACTGTATAAGGATTCAATATACTTTTCCTGCTGCCCCTTTATAAATATCCAATATGCTTTCATTTGTTTGCTCATTATAGTTGTCCCATATTTTTGTCTCTATTGTTCCTGAATAAATCTCTAATATGCTCTCATTTGTTTTCTCATATTAATTGTCTCATACACTTTTTTTTCCATAACAGTTGTCCAAATTGATTTTCCATGCTTTTCACAGTAGTTGTCCGATACGCTTTTCTCTGTTGTTTTGTAAAAACTCTTGGAAACGAATTGCACTACTAAGCAAATTTACTTCGTTTAGAATTTGGTTTGTAAATGTGAGCAATTACTTAAATCCATGGTGCTGAATTCAGTGAAAGAAATTATAAGTAAAGGTAGATGGCGCGCAATGCTGAAAATTTTCCCCTATTATACTATATTTTCAAAACAGTGAATTAATTCTAAGCTTTCATTATTCTCACTATCTCACTGGCCATTTTTCTAACTTATCCCGATGATCTCTCAAGTCACATGAAAAAGGGGAGTTTATTATTTCGTATATCTCGTTCAAAAAAATAAGGATTTCTCCGTTTCTCATGATTGGTTAAGGGAAAAACTTATTTTTTTAGAAATAAAATACCAGTTGTAAATAATAAATGTGAGAACGCGCTTTGTTTTGAAAAATTATAGCACCGTACTTTTGATAACATTATAAATAACACTTAAAAACAAAATAATGCACGAAAACTACTTGATAGGCAAATTCAAAAGCTGTTTCAGGTATTTTAAGTGGTTCTAAAAATAATTCTTTAAGGAAATTCATATGCAATTTACTATCCCATTATGTTCATTGAAATGTTTAGAGTCATAAAACATAAATTTTTATTTAGGAACGCATTTATGATGTTCATAGAGCAGTTATGAGAGACCAGTTAGAACATGTAGTAATACTCTTGGAAAATAGAAAATTAGCTTTAGCTCGAGATCAACTCGGAGCAACACCTCTTCATAAGTCTATATGGTTTGGTCATTATAAAATAGCCCATTACATCAGTAATCAATTTCCAGAAACTCTGAATGCTTTGGACATGGTAACTATATCATTTATTTAAGTAGTTAAGTAATGCTTGCTTTTAAAGTAAATTTGAATTGAATTGATTATGCAAAATAGGACAGCATGTGGCAAGGTATTTAAAATGCAATTTTACAAGTTGTAGTTTGTTTCGAAAAATAATATCGTTCAAATTCAATGCAATTTTTTTTAAAGGTTGAGTTAGACCGTAATATCGTAATTCTTAAACTTGATTATACGATAATATGGCTCAACTTAAACGGAAACTTAGTGCAATTTAACACCTTATTTAACACCATTTTGTAACATCTTGTTAAACACTTGAAAGTTGCAGCAAATTTGCTCCTTATAATGAGGTTTAGGTATAAGTACACGGAGAAAAGAAATTCTGATAAAGATATTTTTGGTAAAAAACGAAAAAGCATAATTCTGATAATAAAACAAAAATATACGGTATTTAAGCCTTTCATTTGGTAATTTTCCATACATATGGTAACGGTTTACAAGAAGCTCTGGTTTTAAAAATTGTAGTTCTTATCTCAATACATTTAGTAAAAATATAAAACTGAAAAGTAAATTAACCAAATAATTATAAGCTGAAACCGAATTATGCCATTCTGTAAGGTATCGTGATAAAATTACCAAATTTTACCACAGTTGCCAAATTTTAACATTATCATAAAACAATAATATATTGTTAATTTTTCAAAAATCGGTAAAAATTACTGTGTTTTTTCTGTTTCCGAAAGTCAAACCGTTCAAAATTACATATTTCAGCATTTTTTCAGAATAGAAGTCAATGTAAGCTGGTTATTTTAACATAGGCTGCGATAGAAAAATATTATCTTTCTGAAAGAAAAGCTATTAGGTAAATAAATTTTTGAAAAGTCAAATCTTTACTAGAAAAAACTTCGTTCCGTATGTTTGCTATAAAACAATTTGCAGTTTAAAATTTTTATTTTGATATAGTGTCAGTAAGTTAAAAAACAAAAAATGGTAAAACATTCTGCCCACTTCTCAATACCCCAATCTTCCAGAGGTAAAACATATTTTGGTATTAACAGAAATCAATAGTTCTTAGGTTTAACGATAGAAAAAATTAGCGAAAATGAGAGACTACATTAGAATCGGATATTCCTTAGATTTAAACAACTAATGAACTTTAATAGTTACTCAAAAAGAATAAATACTACAGTTAGATTTTAATATATTTCTCAAGTAGTATACTGTTTTATTTAATGTCTAATGTAATGTGTTATTTCAGGAGGGAAGAACAGCATTACATTATGCTGCAGCATTAAAAGACAATAAAAATATGTATGGAATTTTAATTGAAGCCGGAGCAAACAAGGGAATTTACGACAATGTATGTATTTAATTGACTACTAAAAACAAATTTTAAAAACAGACCATAATTTATTTTATTAATTACTGTCACTATAAGCAGCTAATATAGCACAAAAATTTTATAAATGTTGAAAATCCCCTATAACTTTTGAAAGATACAGTGAAATAAATTTAACAGTGAAAAAAAACGGTGATAAAAAAAAAAAAAGAACAGTTAAAAAAATTTTTTTGCACATGTTTTTTTTTATACGTGTCTTTATTACGATTTAAAGTTTTCGATTAAGTTTGAAAAACAATCATAGTATTATTAATAATCGAATAATTTCAATAAAGTTGCAAGAATATTAGGGATTTTGATGGGATATTTTAATAATTATACATTAACCGTTTATTTTATTTTGCATAACGAAAAAATGCAAAGATAAAGACAACTTAGGGAAAAATTAATGTTTTATCATGCCTGAGAAAAAGCTTTTAAATTGCTACAGATTAGAATTAAACTATAATTTTTAGAGATAACTAATTTGAAAATATTGATATTTAATTTAGGGGAGAGTGGTGCAAGATAGAGTAATGGGGCAAAACCGGATACCGGGATTGGGTGGAAATTAGTTCGGTTTTTTAGCGGACAAACTTTGGATTATTAGTCACTTTACTATTTATTGACTTTATTAGTCAAGAAGGACCTACTATATTGGTTATAAGTTTGTTCTACAATATTTTATTCTGTATATATATATATATATATATATATATATATATACAGAAAGAGAGAGAGAGAGAGAGAGAGAGAGAGAGAGAGAGAGAGAGAGAGAGAGAGAGAGAGAGAGAGAGAGAGAGAGAGAGAGGGAGAGAGAAAACTGTCATTGTCTAATAAATAATTGGTACGATGCAAGATACTATTTAACGGAAATATCCTTCCAGGAGCTTTAATCAGTTAAAATGTAAATAAAATATACTATTCCTTTGATTATACATTACCAACCTACACAGCAATCTTTATCCGGTTATTCTGCTGTTTGGAATCAAAATCAGAGTAAAATTTCTGCGTTCGGCAATAAAGTCATAAACCCTAATTTAATATTCGCGAAATGTTCGAAAACGAACATTAGATAAAGAATTTTGCATCTACCGTTAAAAGTTATTGCCTTAAGGAATTATTTCCGGATAATATTCCGAGTGCTTTAACTATTTCGTTCGAGTTTATTCAAATGTATTTGATGACTTTTATTATATATTATGTCTAAAGCTTCTTCAGAGGACGCATTCTTGCAAATCAATGCTCTAGATAAACTTCACGATTCATTCAGACCAATTGTTGCTTATAACAGTTTTCAATTGCTGTAATTATTGTGATTATGTATTTGTATTCTTTTGTTTAGTGATGTGATGTTATTGGCGAAATATTGCATAATGTGTAAATGTAATGTAAAATCATTATACTCGTAATATCCAGTCTTAATCTATTTAACTAAAAAATAGTATTTGCGTTAATAATAATTATTTATATTTTGTGTATGCTTCTGTAGAGTTACTTTCTCATCAGAATTCAGAATCAAAACAGTGATTTATGCATTTATACTTCGTGTAGCATTATGTTTTCAAAATTGAACGTCATTTGTTTGTAAAATAAAAAAAGTAAACTTATATGATGATGTTTTTTTGCAGTTTATTATAAAATTATAAATACTATAGTTGTTTCTCTCTAGTCCAAGAAAAAAATCATAAGCTACAATTTACAGCATTTTCTACAGTTCAATGGTATTATTAGAAATTATTTAAAAGATTACTTAATTAAATTAAATAGCTTTTAAAATATATGTTACCTATAATTTTCTGTTTTTTAATATAATACTTTACATTTTCTATCCAGTTAAGAATCCGAAATGAGCACTAAAATATTAAAAATATTTCTATTTCATTTCACCTTTCGTAACAGATTGCCAACATCTAAATTTTATTTTAAGAAGTAAATACACTGTAAAATTTCCGTAAAATCATCCGAAAATTCATCCATAAAATGAAATCTCTAATTTTACCGTGAAATAGTATACCGTTCTTTTTACGTATATTTATTTAAATGGAGTTATGCAGTGATTTTACGTTAATTATTTCAGTAAAAATTATGGTATATCAGATTTTTGTTTCGTAAAATGTTCCGGTAAAAATGGATTTTACGGTAAAAAGTACTTTAGTCCTGAGTACAGATACTTTTCACCATAATTTGATTCGGAATTTTTTGCATTTTAATATAATAGGATGACATTTTCTTGCAATTTATTAGCACATCATATCTGCTTCTTTTTTAGTCGGGAATTAACTTCATAAACTATTTTTAACTGCTTTACACTATATAACACTATTTTACAAAACATGGCACATTTTCTATTATTCCAAATAATAACTATCCTGAAAAAAAAGTGGAGCAAAATTTCAGAGCCAAAACAGTTTTCTATTGTTTACATTAAGTGAACCAATAGGGGCTTGATTGTTCTGACCACCAAATGTATTAGCCGTAAAAGATTTCCTAACACATAGCTCGTAAACTGAGGACAAAAAAACTATAAACTGAACTTTTTTTTCAATTCTATGCATAGCTTTTCAATTTATTCGATAGAGTAAGTCAATGAATTAATATTATTACCAATGATTTTTAAGTATGTAAGTAGTGTTTTAAAATAACTGATATAATTTGTATATTGAATAAAATCTATTCACTAATTTTAATTTCATACTTTCACATTTTCAATAGAAATGTCATTAATTTTTGAATAAAGACATGAACAAATCTGATTATGTCATCACAAGAAAACAATTATTTTCATTTAATACTAATAAACTTTAAGTAAATAAAATGGAACATTTTAATTAAAATGTAATTCGAGAAATGCTTGTTTAACATGTAAATACATTAGATTTATACGATTGTCCAAACGTTAAATAAACTTGTTTAAATGCCATCAGTTTGTAAGATATTTTTATTTGGCATATTTATTTTTTTATTTTGTGTTGATAAAAGAGAAAAAAACGGAATCCAACTTTTTAATCTTACAGCATTTAGATTGTTTGTTAACTAAGTAAGAACATTTTCCCTACTTGTATAAATATTTTTACTATTCAAATAGTCGTTTTATTTTTCAAACAGAGATATATTTTTCTATTTAAGTTGTGTTCCTGATGTTATTAAGTAAAACATTAGAATCTTGGAAAATGCAGATCTGTTAGCTAACATTTACAAAAAAGTTAGTTAATGTTACATGCATAGTTTTTAATAATTTAATTTTTTGAGAAAACAACGGTAATTTATGATAAAAAAGATTTAGGAATTATTAATTAAAAGACAGTTAGAAGTCTGAATGATTATTTTTAATATCAAATTTTAAAAAGGAAAATATTCCCAGCTTGTGTCTTCTATCGATGTTTTAATTTTTCAGATATTTAGTACAATTTTTAGATGTAGGTTTTCAAAATTATTAATATTTTCTCTTACAACACAAAAAAGTTTTAAGGCAACATTTCGTCATAAAAATTCTTTTCCATTTTTTCAGGTTATGTATAAAATATTTATTTTTGAAAAATATTAGGAGCTTCAAGCTGTTTTTTTAAAATATTCTGCTGGCATAGGAACTGTCAGTTGATCGTATACGTATAATTAATTCATCACTAACAAAATTAGAGTTTAGGACTTGCTAAAATATTATGTTTGAGTACCTTCATATGAAGATTTTTAATGCGTTCAAAAAGTACTGTAATTTGTTTAATTTAACAATAACACCATAAATGGCTTACTTAAGCACTTTACCTATGAAAACTTTCGATGAGAGCGAGTGAAGCATAATGTGTTTTTATTGTGTCAACACATTAGTAGTTTGTCAAAACAATAAAAAAGTTAAAAGACTACTGAAGCATTGTTTTATAATCGTCTTTGAACAGCCTACCCAATTTTGGGCTTACGACTACTAATGTTCAACTCCGTAACCTTGTAATTTTGAACCTATCCAGAAGACAAAGACGCTCCTGGATCAGTACCCCTAGAGGTATTGATTTGTTGGGAACATGAAAGGACATTGCGACTCGACAGATTTAACGTGCATCAGTCACCATTTACTACACGGGGAGTGTTCGGCCGGCCAAGGATCGAACCCATGATTTTTTGGACATGGCCCCAGTGCCCTATCAGCCAGGCTATCCCAGAATTTGCAACAAAATAAAAATTTCTGGAAATGGAAGGTTGAAAGCAATGGAAATTGGAAATGTTTAATTCTATTGTACAACAAGTAATGAGAGTAATACTATTATATAGAGCCGTGATGGCTCAGGGGATAGAGAGTTCGCCTTCCAATGAGGTAAACCGGGCTCGAATCCTAGAGATACAGAGATACGATTCTCGTCGATACGAATTCCGCAACCGGCTTGCACCGATTACAGTGTTGACGTAAAAATATCCTCAGTGGTATCAGGGTCATGGTTTAGAGTCCATTTGTCATCACATTAACCATGGGAGGTTTTCTTGGTTTTCCTCTTAATGTATCGCAAATGCGGGTTAGCTCCATCAAAAAGTTCTAAACTAAGACAAATTGCTCCCAATACTTGATCCAGGATTTCCCTTGTCTTCTAGATCGGGTTAAAAATTACTAGGCTACGTAGTTGAATCGTAAACCCAAAAAGTAGCACTCGTAAACCCAAAAATTGGGTCGGTTGCTCAACGACGGTTATAAAATATAAAATTAAAAAAAACTATTTTATAATTAAAACAAAATTTTGCATGGAAGAAGGCTTTTTTGTACGAACCTAATTTTTGTATCTTTAAAAGTTTCAGAAATATTATGGAAACTTTTTGCAGTCATTAGTTAACTTCTTCGATGTAATGTCGTATACATGAAATATTCATGGATAAATAGTTGTTAAATTTAAATTTTGAAGTTTTAATTAAAAATAACCGAATTAATTAATTGAAATCTATCATTAATGGTACTCTATATAATTGTTAGTGTTAAAATCAGTTTATTTTGTTATTGTATATATATTTATACACATATTTACATTTTAGAAAGGAAAATTGCCTGATTATTACAGTCAGTATCCAGAACATTTGAATTTGGAAGAAGTTATCAAAAGGTGTCACAAAGTAAATGCTAATTATCTCGCAAATACGGCTAGTAGAATAAAAGGAAAATCTCCAGTTAGACGTAAGTTAAATTTTATTTAAAGTGCAAGTTAATGAATTCAAAGCTGATCACCCCACGCATTATGGTGTACCGAAAATTGTGGCTGTCAAAATTAGAGTTCTAACTATTTTTTATTTAGTAAATAATTCCAAACAGAAAAGTAAATTTATCCGAATGAATATTTTTTATGCAATGCTTTTAGGTATCTTGATAAAGTTATCGAATATTGCTAAATTTAGCAAATTTTTATGGCATATTTAAAATCTTATTTTATTGTTAATTTTACTTAAGTCATTTTAAAGCACTTCGGTAAAATTTTCCCAGCTTTTAGGTTCATACAACATAATAAAACTTTAAAATGACATAGCAAGAAAATAATAATAAAATAATAAATAAAAGCAATACAAACTATCACCCATTAAATAATGCCCTACCTTTAAACCCCCATGTTTTCATCTATGCTTTACAAATTACCTTATAATTACGAAACTGCCAGTGTCTTTTACCTATTATATCTATTTCTAATTTTCAAAGTATTATGACACCAGATCTTTTGGTAGTTTGATTATTATAAAAATATGTTTCATTACTTTAAAAGTTGCCATTAATGCCCAGTTTTTAATAATCTGAGAATTATTTGTGGGTTCTTATATTAATGTATTCTACGATGTTTTTAGAATTATTAATATATTCTTCGTTATTTTGAGAATTACAAACACATATATTTCTAGAATAAAGATATTTTTCAAGTTTACCAGCAATGATGACATTGAGTATCTTAAGACCTTAGCAAAAATATGTAAGGTAGGTTTTTTTAAAGGAAATCATAAAATAACATATAGAGGCTTTATTTTGGAAATAACTATTCTAAACTTTTTGAAATAATTTCTATATTTGATCATTTAATGCATATTTTAAAAAGTGTTTTGAGTTTTGGAAAAATAAACATAAGCTTTTTTCCTATAACAAGTAATCTTTATGAAAGATGAATTCTATTTTCTTAGCAGAAAACAAATCTTGTTATGATATTCTCATGGTTTTAACTCGTAATTATTAAGAAATTTAAAAACAAAATATTCGGAGAAAAGATGGAAACTAAGCCGTTAAAATAAGGACTTAGTGTAAAAAAAAAACTGCAAAAGTTCTCGTAATATTGAATTTTCTTCAAAATAGCGTAAAATTCAAAACTAAAACATATAAGAAGCTTATACTTTAAAAACAAGTTTTCTAATATAATTGGCATTTTCCCTCATACAATAGCAATGTTTATGAGACATTAAAAAGCTTTACGTATGAAAATTCCATATTTAAATTTATTTCTTGTACTTAAGGATTTTATTTGCCGAAAGTTTGGAACATTTCAAAATCAATTTTCGTTGAATAAACTTTCGTACTGTAATTTAGTGCTAATCGCTTTACTTTTTAAAAATGAATACTTGATATTTATTTCTGTTATAATACATTTTTATCAGAATGCTTATTAAAAATTTTTTTCCCTTAAATCTAAATCTAATTTTGATTTATATTTTCACATCAAACTAAGGAACTAATTTAATGGTTCAGTAGCAAGTATATGAATTGAATCAAATGTTTATTTTGGAAAAAAACTGTTTATTATCAATATTTATGCATATTTCTTAATTAAAATTTTATGCGTTCTGTCTATGGTTTTAGAACCAATTTCACACCTTTTAACGTCACTCATTTTGACCGGGCATTTACTGTTTTTGAAAATTTTTCCACATTTATGCCATATTTGAATAAATGAACAGCTCAGACTTTTTTTTCGTACTGCAACTCATTTTGATAGTATCTGCTATATCATTATTTTCTTGTAAGGATTGCTCTTCATAATTCCTTCAACAGATTCCTGGTGACTCAAGGGATATGAGGGGAGCCTGGTTCGAATTCCAGCGATGGTTGGTCGACATGAATTCCACACTCGGGTTGCACAGACCACAGTACTGATGTAAAATATCCTCAGAGGTAGACGGATCATGGGTTAGAGTCCCCTTGCCGTGAGACTAACCGTGGGAGTTTTTCGTGATTTTTCGTCTCCATGCAATGAAAATGGAGTTAGTTCCATCAAAAAGTCATCCACAAAGGCAAATTTGTCTCAATACTTGAAACAGTAACGAGTGGTTAATAAAGAAAGCACATTCAAATCATATTAGCTTTTCGCCAAATTTAATAAATTCAAAAACTTACCCTTTAATTCATCAGTATGCACGTTAGCTTAATTTATATTTTTGCAGCTAAATATTTAATTCATTAAGTTTATAACAAAATTAGAAACTTTTTACAAATTACGTCTCCAAACATAAGAATTTAAGAAAAAAATTTAAGGATAAATATTTATTACTATTTTTGTCACGAAATATAAATTTATTTCCTTACAATTCATTACAAGGAATTTTTTTAGATATTAAAAATGGAATTCTATGAAATCGTATTTCTGATTTTTACACGCATAATTTGTTAGATAAAATTGTGGTAGTTCGTTTAGTTTGTTTCCAAACGTAATCATTTCAAAATATATTTCATTTAAACTTTAAAATGCTCTTCAATTTTTTTGGGAGACGATCAACTAAGAAATGCTTGTGACTGGTACCTGTGAAATTAATGGATTATAATTTCATATATTTTTAAATTTGTAGAAATACAGAGTAGTTATTAAGAAACTTCCTTCATATATGAACTTTTAGCGGCTATTTTGCTAAGTAATGAAAAGTAAATTTTTATTCAAAATATTGGTCCTGAATCTTAATGATTAATAACAATATAGCTCTAGTGGGATCAATTTTGAAATTTTCAAATGGCAACACCCATTTTTGTTTTACCGGAATATTACTCGCACGATTCTCGAATATTACTCGTATCAAAATATTAGCTAGGATGTAAAACAAAAAGTATTTTATACATTTTTGATGTGTTAGATGCTTAACTTTACTGAATGCACTTTGTCAACAATAGCCATTTTAACTCAGGAGATAGAGCGTTCGATTTCCAATAAGAAGATCGGGTTCAAATCCCAACGAAGGCTGATTGATATAAACTCCGCATCCGGCTTGCACCGACTACAGTGCTGACGTAAAATATTCTCAGTGGTAGACGGATCATGCGATAGAATTTCCTTACCGTCAGGATATCCATGGGTGAATTTTGTATCGTGGGTTAGAGTCCCCTTGCCCTCAAACTTACAAGGCGACGGAGTTGAACATTAGTCGTAAACCCAAAAAATTGGATCTGCTGTTTAACGATGGTTATGAAATAAAACTGGAAAGAAGGGCCACGGCTCGCATTGAGGTGACCCAGGTTCGAATCTCAGTAGTGGCTGTTTGATACGAATTTTGCTCCCAGTTCGCACTGGCCACAGTGCTGACGTAAAATATTCTCTCTGGTAGACTGTCCATGCGATAGAATTTCCTTACCGTCAGGATACCCGTGTTTGATTTTTGTATTTATCCTCTCCATGTAACGCGAATTCGGGCTAGTAAGTCCTTTTCGAAGGCTAGTTTGTCCCAATGCTTGATCCAGGAGTTCTCTTGTCTTCTGGATTGGGTTCAAAATTAGAAGGCTACGTAGTTGAACATTGATAGTCGTAAACTCAAAATTGAGTCGGCTGTTCAATGCCGGTTATAAAATAAAGAATATGAAATAAAACAGGAAAAAAAAAGAAGAAACCTAATAAAAAAAGAAGAAAACAGAACTCAGTTTCTGTTTTGGGTGCTTCTTGCGCTCTTCATCTCTACATCATCATTTTTCATGCAAAAATAACGTTTCAATTTAATGTATTCAATTTACCATGAAAATTATGTTTCGAGCGAAAAAAATTGCATTTTGTTAAAAAAAAAAAGAAATTTATTCACTGTATCCACGAGAGTGTTGTTGATATTCTCCATCTGATGCCCTTACTTTCAAATAACATTTTCTGAAACTTTATATCGATTGGTTAAGCGGGTGGTTCGCTAAAGCTCATGCAGATTTTTTATAACTAACTTTCATGAATATAAATATTACTATTAATTATTATTGCTTAATTTTTTCAGAAACTCCTCCTCCAAGTAACGAAAATCTAAGCAGTCCCAGATCAGAAGAAAACAATGCATCCAGCAAAGTAAGCTTATCATTTTATTCTCTCTCGTATCATAAACAAAACAAAGGTTTCAGTTTAGAGAATTGTAGAATCGGGGAAAAAAAATTAATAATCTCAAAGGGTATAATTGTGAATCAAAAAAATATAGTTGTGTTTAGACTATCAAGAAATATGGATCTTCTCATTTTTAGAACACTACACTAAATACATATCTATATAATACATTTATACTGTAATAAGTGCATTATTATACAGATAAATACAGTATTTTGTACACTAAGGTTTTAAAACATAGTAACTGATGAAAATAAATATAATTTACTTGCTCTTTCCTAAGAAATTGAACTGCTAATCATCTGAAAAAATTTTTTTAATTCAAAAGAGCACCAAGCTATCGGTGACACATTCAATTTACAAAGAACAAGGTTAAATATAGTCCAATTTCTTACTGTAAACCCATTTTCTCTTAAAGCACAAGAAAAACATAGTTAAATATTTCATCATAAGCACAAATTTGAGAAAAGTCAACGACTAGCTTTGAGCCTTGATGACTCAGTGGTTAAAAGCATTGAGCAATCATTTTGAAGGATTGGTTTCGATCGCCAGAGGATATTGGAGGCAACATTTATTTTGAGGTAATTTTTCACCAAAAGTTTGATTCATCATTTCACAGAAACATTGGTCTGTAAAATAACCTTGGATTTAGTTAAATGTTTAATTACAACAATAGTGCTTCTAAGAGTAGCACCATATTGGTACAATTTGACACTATATTACTTATTATATTGGCGGCAGATAAATTTACATTGAACCATATCTTAAACCATATATTAAAAATTAAAAAAAAAAATTAAAAATCAGGAAAATAAAGTAATAACTTGTTTACATTTCTTCTTAAACATGAATTACATTTCTTCTTGAACATGTTACCAATTACAAATAATCGTTCTAAAGCTGAAAGCCGCGAAGTGCATGTAAAAATATGTAATATTCCTTTGCACATTCGTTACTTGCAACGTAAGTAAAAATTCCTGTATAGTAATAAGCTCGTAAATTAAATATCTTAAAAAACATTATCATTAGAAAATAATTTATATCGAAGCGCAATTTTTTTTTTCTTCCGAAAGCCGAGTGTATATGTTGTCAAAGTGATGGGGTTTTTTAATTTTTTTCTACACAATTTTTTATTTTGTATTTTTCCATTTATTTAATTCGTTTTTTGTTCCAGAAAAAAACAAAATTATGTTTCTAAATGAAAAGTTTTTTTACGACATTAGTTAATTTGCAATGAAGAATATTAATGAAGATCTAACTAACATCAGCATAACTTGAAAAACACTGATCTATAGCGAGCCAGTCATCGAAATTTGAATTTATGTTATTAATTTAATGGAGTAAAACATCTCAATTTTAAATTTTTTTTTATTCTATGAAAAATGAGCAATTTGATATTAACTCAATTTGCTATTTATGTATCTTCATTTTTTAAAATTTCTGTTTTTTAGGATCTTTCCTGCTCATCAGAACAAACCGAAAAGGGGGGGGGGATGCATAAGTATGCTATTCAATAGAATTCAAATGTTGTTGTTGTTTTCGTAATTGATTAAGGCAAGGGGATGCGATCTATGGCTAAGAATTTGACTTCTGCCACACCCATACATCACACGCATTTATAGGGCGGAGCCATTTATACATCCATTCATTCAACCGCATATCGTACTTTTGACCTGAACTAGAGAACTATCAATCTTTAATTCAGTACCCTTAGAGGTATAATTTGTTATGGGAACATGGAGGATTTTGTGACCCGACAGATTTAACGTGCACCAGTCACCATTTACTATACATGTCTTCAGTCGGCTGGATTCGAACTCCCGTTCTCACGAACGGAGGCTCAGTAAAATTAAGATTATTTGCTGTAAAAAAATGTTAATTAAAATTAAGCAAAAATGTGTCATATAGCTCCCAAACAAAAATAGTCGAATTTGAACTCATTTTTGAGCTCTCATTTGAATTTATTCTTAAGCAAAATGCAAGTGGAAGAAGAAATGTGTGAGAGTGATTTCGTTTTCTGCCGGCAAGGTTCGAAAGAAGGATCTTCGGGTTTGTAGTAGGATACTCTAGCCACGAGAGTTGTACACCCTAGTCCAGGGAGACAATGGTAGCTTTATATAATGGCAACTGCAATGATATAGCTTGAGATACAAATTTACAATTTATACGGTACAAAAAATTGCAATTTGGAAAATGTAGTCCTAATAGGTTAGTTAAGATATCGATAGTTTTAATTACTTTTTTCCTTATTTTCTATATTTTAATAACTTTTAAGCGAATGAAATGCATTTTAAGATGGGTCATTGCGGTGATCCCTCTATAAAGCTTCCTTACTCTCCTTGGACGGGAGGGTACAACTATAGTGGCTAGATCACCTTACTACGAACCTGGAGATCCTTGAAAAGATCCTGGATCTGTAGGTTATTCGGATGAATCCTGTCGGCAGTCAACACATTTCACACATTTCTTGTATCACACATTATTCTTATCCCACATTATTTCACACATTATTTTGTTCAAAAATGAGTATATTTGAATACATTGTGTTTTCAAATTCGAAAATTAGATTTTTCGGAGCTATTTTGACACTTTTTCACCTTTCTACAGTATATTTTATACAATGTATTTCGGCGGTTTACGTAACATTTTCAATTATAATTCTTTTCAGTTATTAAAGTAATAAAAACATGCGAATGCAATGTGATAACTCGAAAATTTCTTTGCTTAAATTTCTTTTTTATCTATTAGTGTATAATAATTTATGATGAAAGTACGCTTTACCTTTTTTTTTGTTTTAGAATGAAGTAAAAGCTAAGCTAACTGAAATATGCACTAAAAAATATTTACTCAATACATTGAACACATTAGCAAAAAACGTAACATATATCGAATTTTGTTCTTTCACTTGCTTCTGAAATACACTTAATAAGTGTAACTATATTTTCCCTTTTAATAATACTAATTGAATAATTCCCGAATAAACAAAAAAGTATTTTTCCATGAATACTGAAATCTTAAATTCAAAATTAAAAATCATTTTTAGGTTTTTTATTTTTTTCTACAAGCTTTATTTATTTTCCTAATTATTTTTTTCATCCAATTATTTCTCAGTTTTTATAACTTAGCTCTGTAGATTGTATTCTAAAGTAAACAGTTTGATGATATAGTTTACAAAAAAAATTTTTTAAAATTATTTGAAATTATTTAACTTAATTTCGAGTGAATAATTAACTTACATCATAAACGAGTTTAAGTAAATATATTAAAAAAAATAATTGTTGATGGTATGCAAAATAAACTAATTTAAATGAAACAGTTTTTATTCGTTCTAAAAAAAACAGAAATTTCTAATGATTTCAATTCAGTTTTACGTCATAGTAAAATCAAGAAATACCAAACTTGAAAATTCTCAAAATCCTTATTTCCTAGCATTTTTTTTAAATAGGAAGGATACAAAAATAATTTATGTGTGCATTCATTAGGTAAATGTGTTTTTTTTAAACATGAGCAGAAACTGAGTTAATTTATTCAGACAATAAAAGAATAAATCCTTTGTCCTTAAGCTCTTCCTTTCAAAAGGAATGGAATAATAAAAGATAACTTAAATGATCCAGGCAGTTGCTTATTTCCAAACAAATAAATTACAGGCAATTCCTGGGCAGTTAAGTAAACTGCATTTACTGCGGTCATTATCTTTTTACTCAAATGATAAAGAAAGATTTGAATTATAAATAGTTTAAGAGGAAATTAGAAAATAATGTTAAAAAAAAAGACTCATTCACATTATTTATATGTACTTCATTTTGTATTTAGCTCTAAAATAAGTACTGATGCAATTCCAGAAATTTGCATTTATTTTAATTTTAAGTACTAAATTAGAAGAAATTTATGAAGCAGATCAGTTATTTCACTCTTCAGTGTTTTAATGTTTTAGTGAACTCTTTGAATAGTAGAATATTTTTAAAGTTTGATTAATGCGATCAGTTAAAGCATTTTAATTGTGTTTGTGCAAATATTAAATAGTTTTTGAAGAGTCAAATCTGAAATTAATAACCAAATTAGAGAAAGAGGATAATGTAATAACTTTAAACTAGATGTACTTCTGATATAAAAATTTCACTTTAGCTCTTGCATGCATTTTAATTTATTATAAAGCACCAAAATTAAAATTACCAAATAAACGCATTTAGAAATCACTGTAAAAATTGCATGCTATTGAATTAGAGAACATTAAAAATAATTTTGTTTTATACTGTTAAAAGTTTCGTTTAGTAATCAACGTTTTAAAATAAGTGGATAATAAAGTTGATTCAAAATGCTTTTATTTCTTTTACATTTTTCATAGGGTGGAAAAGCTATAAACTTTAAATAGAAGAGAAAAAAAAATTACGGTTCCAAAATGCTTGAATTTTACGTTCACGATTTTTCCAAATTTCCAATTTTTCAATTCGTTTGTTCAATTTTTCAAATTGTTTTGATAAAAATTAACAAATATTCTTTTAATTCTTTAAAAATAAAAGTTAAAATGTATGGATAAGAGAATAGATACATGTTTTTTTTTACAGTTATAGCTATGAATGGTAAAAATAGAGATTAATTTTTAAAATAGAGATTAATGGTAAAAATAGAGATTAATTTTTTTAATTTTATTATTTTTTGTATATAAATTCTTTTTAATTTTTTCGTTCCTAATTTTCAAATGTTTCTATTTTCAATCAATTCTATATATCAGTTAAAGTTAAAATGCAAAGGTTAAAGGGTGGATAAGAAACACTTCGAAATTATTTTCTTTACTACCGAAATGTCTATAATAGAGCAAACTTTAGCAAACGAAAAAATAATAAAAAATTTTCAATTTTCAATTTTGGGATTTGTCATTTTTCAATCCCTGTTAAACATGCTCCAGTTCAATATTACATTAAATGATATAATGATAATAAAAACCCAATTTACTTTTAATTAAATGATTTTTCCAAATTAATAACAGTTCGCTTAGTACAGCGAATTGATAAAGTTAAAACAACAGTTTTTTTGTAGAACAATTACTATAGCAGTGTGGGTTGAAAAATCATAATATCTTTCATAATGCTGAAACCTTAATGCTTCTAAGTTGAACCATAATCCTATTTCATAAACGTGATTGCACGATATTATGATTCGACTAGAACAGAAATATGGTTCAATTTACCATCTTATTATGTTTACAGAAGATTCTCACCGTATTATGGTTCAACGTTGAACCGAATTTTTCTGAGAGAGTAAGAAATGACTGATTTAGGAGAGGGGCATGTTGCGATGTTGTGTGAGAGGCTCATTGCATGTTGAGAGAGGCAAGAACTTGAGGGCATGGTCTCAGATCTATACACTTTTAAAGAAGCACTGAAATTTGATCCCCGGTAACAACTTGAAGCCCACCCAACTTGAAATCAATAGGTACTAGCTCGTCTGGGAATAAAGCGGCTGGTGCGCAATGATGACCACATCGCCCCCAGCGTGCAGTTTGGGATAAAATTGGAGAGCCTTAAACTTTTTGACTACCCTGGCCCACTATGGGTTGCTGCGGGTATGCTTTACTTTTACACCATAAAAAGCAGAATCAATATAACATAAAATTTTAAACTTTTGTTTCGGTACTGTAACGCAGTTCCTTTTTTGGTGCTGAAATCTAGAATGAAAGAGAGTAGCAATACTGGAGTTAACCCAACAAATTACAAGTCAACAACATTTTTTTTAAAATGAATTAACTAGAATCATTATTTTGTTTGGAATTTTTATTCATAATACTAATGCTAATTAAAGTTACAAATTTTAAAAATTTCCGAGGGTTTTCAAAATTAAATACTACGCTGTCAATAATTGGATTATTCGCGTCAAGTAACTAGTATAAAATAAAATTTAGAAGTTTAAGTCAAGTGAATATCCTTTTTTTTTGAGAATAAAAAAAAAATAAAATTAAAATAAAGAACTTATGTTGAAAGAGGAAAACGTTTTTGTGACAGGAGTTATATAATACCTGATATGTTAATTAACGTAATCCAAAAGTTTTTTTTCTTTCAGCTGAGAAGAATTTATTTAAAAATATTTTAATCGGATTATTAAAGAACAAAAAAGTGCTTCAGTTTGTTAAAAAACTCTTTTTTAGAAAACTTTTTCTGGACTATTAGATATTTATTTAGTTTCTATAATCCTTCATTTTATAAGACTTATATTGTTTTCATTTGTAAAGTTACGAAGTTTAAGTTTAAATTACACAAAAGTTAAATTTTTAAAGTATTTTCTTTTAAATTAATATTAAAGGTAAATTAAAGGCTTATTAATATTAAAAGTTATAAATATTAAGAGCTTATTAATATTAAAGCTAAAAAATAACATAATTAAAAATGATTCAAATATGTATTGTAAAGGATTTCTTTTAAGCAGTACTTTCCTCTATATATTTGGATTTTGTTGTCATATCTTATCACACATTCACATTTTACTGTAATTTAATAGAAATAATAAAAGAATTTTCAAAAAAAGAATTCTACTAAATTAAATGCAAAGAAGCTAGAAATTTCAATGGTAAATTGGGTGGCTAAAATAATGTTAAGAAAAGGCATTATGTCTGGGTGAAAAGTAAAGATTTTACTCTGAAATTTTCAATCGATACTCCTCACTGAGAAAAAGAGTATGGTCAATTACCTGAATATAGTAAAATTTACCGTGTTTTTGGCTCTATGAAAACACCAAAAAGTTAGGTAATTTTTACCGAAGCGCTCTGGTAATAATTTTTGGTAAAATTAACAATTAAATATGGTCTTATAATATGTGACAAAATTGGTAATTTTATCATGATTCTTCAGAGCATGACACAAAAACTATTTATACGGAGAAATTAGCTTATCAGTTTTATATTTTTTACTAAATAAAACTATAATGTTATTCTGATGATTTTCACTATTTCTTCTAAGTATACTGAGAAAAAGAAGATGGTTAAAACTACCAGAATATTGTGAAATTTATCGTATTTTTGGTTACATAGGAACATTAAAAAGCATGGTAATTTTGAAACACTCGCTTTGGTAATGATATTTCGGTAAAGATAAATATAAAATATGTGTTATTACCATGCTCTTTGGTAATAAATGTTGTTAAATTAGGTAATTTTGGCTTTAGAGCATGGCATGAAAACCCTTTATTTAGTTAATTTTACTTTTCAGTTTTTATATTTAGTAAATGTATGGTAATAAAAACCATAATTTTGAATTTCCGGTTTGTTACTATCTGACGGAAAAATTACTAAATGAATGGCTTAAATACCTTATATCTTGGGATTATTAACCAAAATTATGTTATTTTTTAAGTAGAAATGTTAAAACCATACAGCATGGTAACTTAACCAGCATTTTTTCCTTGTGAACAATTTTATTTATTAAAAATTCAATTTCATTAAAATATTAACAATTTAAGCATTTTACCATTTAACCTAATATCAAATGATGATAATTGAAAACTTTGGCTCAGTGAAGGTGCCAAAACTTTTCTGATGGATGATCTTAGATCCTCGTTAGAGGAAGGAAGGCATTACTAGACGTAGATGCAACAATGAAAGAATTTGTCTTAAAGTTTCAGGAATGATCATATGTAAAATTCATAAGAATCATGAAGAAGATTACTCGAAAAAGTAAAGAATTTTAAAAGAATAATTTTTCAAAAACTGTAATTTAAATAAAGGATCCTAATAAAGAATTTGCTTTTTAATTTTAGTGTTTTATAAAGAAGTTTAATGTTTACTGTCAACTTGTTTAAGTCTATTGTTATTTATTAAAAAAAGCTGCTTGCTGCCAAAATATGTCCTTTTATGCTTTGTTAGATATCTTTAATTTTGTAAAATTATTCTAGAAATGTTTGCTTTGCAAATCGATGCGTGTTGTTTTGTTTGAAAATTAAAATCGACTCAAGCATTCAGAATATGTAAAGCTTTAAAGTTACAGGAAAAATTGTTTTCATGATTTTTGGTTCAAGACATAATGCCGCTAGACTTATTTTTTCTAAACATTTGCAATTTTTATAATGTATTAACACTAATGAGTCAAATGCCATCGCAAATTCTTAAAACAAAACTTTTTTTCTTCCTTATTTTCAACTCTTTCTTCTCAATTTTTCCTGGCACGAAGGCATTTCACTAAATTTTCACAACGACGACAATTTTTAAGTTTTGTGTCTGAAACTTGATATATTTTAGAATGGCGAGTTAATACCAACGACTATTGATTTTGGAAATGTTGTGTTGGGGTTAAACCACGCTGTTCAAAACGTCTAAATCACGTTTGACATAAGTAACTTTTGTAAGATGCAAAAATGTTTCAAAGATCCTTTGAAACGTCTCAGAAATATTTTCTTGATGACGCGGACCAGCTTCTAGCAAAACTAAAAATGTTATGATAATACAAAAAATGTCGAAATCTTGTTTCAAATAAGTAACTCTGGTAACATATGATAGATACAAAAATATTCCGAATAGTTTTAGAAATCTCCCAGGAATATTTTCATGATGACGCTTGCAAGAGTCTAAAACAAAACTAGAAATGTTGAGGCAAGGATAATCCATAGGGCACACAATATCGAAATTAGATTTCAAATAAGTTATTTTTGTAAATTTTGTTGAGTAAAAATGAAATTCAAATTCCGAGAATATTCACAGAAATATTCCCTGATATCATCTCAGAAATAATTTAAATAAAACATAAACTGTCCTATTATTGTTTATTATCAGCCGAAATTGTTTGAAGAGTTCACACTTCTTAAAGACTTTTTTTTAAAGCTTAAGACAAATACGGGAGATTTTTAATTGATCTGATACACAAGCTGCCATGTTTTATGCCATTTCTTTGTTACTTGAAGTAACAGAATCAATTTAATAATATAAAAATGTTCTATAAATAAACTTCTTTTTTATTTATTCCATACATTTAGGAAAATAGTCAAAGCAATGAAAGTGGAAATGAAAATATAGAACTCATCTCACTTCTTCAAAAAGAAAAACTCCCAAAACGTATGTATTCATAATAATTTTGTCTAGCTTTTATATTTTATTTTTATTAATATCGTAAATTCTTTAACCATTAATTTAATTAGAGAAAGAAAACAAATAGGGGGCAGGAATGGAAATGTGGAAATTCTTTACAAATTTGTTTTAAAACCTTATTAAACATAATTTTTAACTCATGAAGCATATTTTTAACAATAATTTGGTTATATCTGAACTTAACAGTTGTTTAGTTTTTTTTATAAAGACATGGCATATTCATAAACACAATCAGATGATATATTAAACATAAAACTAGTCGTAAAATTAAGATTTGAATGCAGATAACCTTATAAAATTTCACAGATTTTTCAGTGGTCAAAGAGTGCTCATGGTAGATAACTGTTGAGTAGATATAATTATCAGGAAAATCCAAAAAAAGGAGAGAGACTTATATTGCAAAATAAACAAGCCATTTACACTTGTCAGAATAAAATTTAATTTTACAAACGTAAATATAACATTAATATAAGCGAGGGTTTGAAAATTCAAAGCATAATTATCATTTGTGGCAACTAAAAAAAATTCAATGGAATTTTTTGCGCTCTGTTGGGCCACCTATAGCGCGAATGCACGTCGCGATACTGTCACGTATTGAGGCATACGAATTCCTTATGATGTAAATGGCCATTTTGTTCCACAGTTGCTGTAAACTAAACTTCGTAGCTATCCAACTTGCCGTTGGAAATGATCCCAAATATGAGCGATCGGTAAAAAATCTGGGAATTGAGCAGGACAGGAAAGGATGGTAATGCGGTGGAGGTAGTCTTATAACACTTTTGGTGTGTGCGGCCAAGCGGCTTTAAAAAGAGATCATTATAGACCTACCGTGAGTGGCAACATTTACTGTTGAAGGATGTCACAAGCGTGCATCTTGTCTGTCATTGCGCCGTGGAACGATATTAGGAGTCTTCATTTGTCGAATGCGATAGCATACCATTACACCAGCTGTAGAAGCGGTGTGCTGGTACAGCGTAGGCAGGATTGAGGCTTTCACTACGGGGTATCAACACGCGTACACGATTGCCACTACTGCCCAAATTGAATCTCGATTCGTTGCCGAAGAAAGCCTTTTTCGGTTGCAACACAATTTCGTCGAACGTGACACTACTCACGACGAATGCAACGGTGGGCGTGTTTCAATCCTGCCTAAGCTATGCAGTGGCACACTACTCCTATAGCTGATGTGATGATATTGGATGCCATCTCGCACGGCACACTATTACCACTAACATTAATCCACTATGTCATGACAGACCAGCGACACGTTCATAACATCCTTAAACCACAAAAATTTCCACTCTTGGCAGGGTTCCTAGGAGCCATATTTCAACAGAATAATGCTTCGAGACAAGCAGCAATAGTAACACAGGACTCCCTTCGCCTTAATACCTGCCTTTCTAGGCGAGATCGATCCCCAGATTTGTCCACGATCGCGCTTATCTGGGATCACTTTGGGCGGCAAATTCGACAGCTTTTGAGTGTCGTCGAATTAGAGGCACATTTACAGAAGTTGTGGAACGAGATGTCGCACAGAGCATCATAAGAAACTTGTACGCCCCCAATGATCTACTTTATTGCATTGTGCATTCACGCCAGTGGTGGCCCAGCAGAGCATTTAAATTTACATTCATTTGTATTTCTTCCTGCAATAAATGATCATTTTGTTTTGATTTTTTAATTACTTATATCAGCATAGTATTTTCGTATGTAAAATTCTATTCCATTCCAACAACTGTTTCTTGGTGCGTGATTGCTTATGGCAATAAGTGGTTGTGTTGCAGAAAAAAAATGGTGAAGTAATTTCAAGAAAAAATGGAAACCATAAATGTAAAAATTTTGATTAAAGTTGCAAAAGCGTTCATTTGACCATTCTGGTAGGTTTGGGGTTAAGATAAATTATAAAAACTCATTGAAATTTCGAATGAATAATTTACCCTTTATTCTGCCACATTTTCTGTGATACAGTGTTGTTGAGCTATTTAATATCATTAAAATATACTGCAAACTTGATCTCGTACTAAATTAGGGGCCATGTTTTTTAAATTTGTTCCATTTGAGTCTCAAAATGGTTAAATGTAACAAGTTTGTTTCAAATTCACATCATTTTATAGTATAACGTACTAATACTATAATTTATTTAACATTGAACCAATTTTTCTGAAAAAGTACTGCCAAATATTTTTTTATTATTTTAAAATATAACATTTAATTTTGAAATTAAAAATAATTAGGAAAATTTCCATGCCATCTTTTTAGACCCGAAAAGGATGTATCTATCAAAAATATAGTATTTGTGTAATATTAAAAAGGTTTCTCAATATTTTCTTACTTAGCGAAAAAAAAACAAATACATCGGAAAAAATTGAATTGAAGCAATTTGCTTTAACGGTGACGTAAGAAAAATCAGGTTTAATTAATTCTGCTGACCTTCACTGTATTGATAATTACTTTTTTTGTATTTTTTTTTTTCTTCTACTCCTTGTAACTTTGTTTTAGCAGTTATGTTTTTTTATGGAAGCATTTTTTTCATTCCCCCCCCCCTCTATAATGATTATTTATCTTTTAGCAAGAAGCCCATATTCCATAATAATTATTGATGTTATTTTAAAATGCATATTAGAGGATTTAAGCAGTACTTATTTAAATAAATTTATTATTATGTTCCATTTATTTTGTTTATGGTTTAGCTATTGACTTTGTAACTTTATTGTAAGTTTATGACTTGTGATTTTACATTATTTAAAATGCTTATTTACTATTTATGCATAGTTACCGTATAATGATTATTGTATAAAAATAATATATACTTTTTATAACAGTAAAAACATTCATTACTATATTACTATATAACAATATTGTCCGAAATAGTAATTAATAAAATTTAAAGCAACGCTTGCAGTGTGGGAAAAACGGAACACTTTAGTAAATTTTATTCTAGTGATTTGATTTTTTATATTAAGATATAATCTTAATGATTCGAGAAAATTTTCTAATCAATTTATGCAGATAATATTTTAAGTAAATAATTAGAATAATTAATTACTAATAATTAACTTTCACTGAATAAACATAACTTTTTTTTCTTCTTTTTTTTTGTTGACAAATTTCGATTTTTGACACTGAAAGTATACTTAAAAATGTTCCTGAAAAATTACGGTAAAAAGTACATTCAGCCTACGTGTATGTTTTACTATAAAATTTTTTTTCTTATTTTTTACAGTAATATTTACTAACTTACAGTGATTCTGCAAAAATTACTGTAAAAATAATGATATATAATTTTTTTTCATCTTTAACTTTTCACGTTAAAAATGAATTTTTTCAATAAAAAGTACAATTACCCTCAGTGCCGATATTCTATTTTAGTGCCGATATTCTATCTGTATTTTTAAAAAATTTTTACACTATGCAAGGATGAAGTTTTAATCTAGAACTTATGTCTCAATAGTTTAGCTAAGACATCGGGGAGAGTTTAAACCAACCATGATAACTGTGCTTCTTACGCATTTCGTCCTACCACTGAAATAGTTTCAAAAAATTTTGAACGCAATTATAAACTTAATTTAGTCTAAAAACCATTAATTATTCTTGAATAAACTAATTTAAATTTAAAACATCTTCCGCACAAATTAATAACTATTTTAAGGTTTAAAACCTCAAACTATTGAAATAGCTATTAGCGCGTAAATTTTTTTATGAATAGATTAAAAACTTTTTTTCTTTATGTGAACTGTACATAAAATCAATATTATTGTCAATAAAAGTGATTATTTTTAGTATTCCAATCCATGTGATATATTTTAAAATGCATTAATTTAATACAAATTCAAAAAATTGATTAATCAAGAATATTTGTTTTCTATTTCTGTTTCGCATTTGATCAAAAAATGTTTTGATAAATTGCTTTAAAGACTTTATAAATTCAGTTTACAATTATTATTTACTAGTCATTATTTACTAAAATTTTCAAATGTTCTGTATTGCTAGATTCTGTTTCATTCTGAATGTTTTGAAAAAGTATTTTTATGTTGACATTAGTTTTATACAAGTCTGTTAGCTTAAATTAAATCATTAATGATTTGTGACTTAATTAAAACTTTAAGAGTCTCATGAATTTTCTGAGATTTCTTAAAGCGTAAAGATTAAAAATTTAATTAATCTTTCGTGAAAGATAAATCTACAAGAATATCATGTCTTTTAACATTTAAGAACCGTCTCTAAGTCACATAAAATGATTTTTCTCCTCACAGTAGCCTTGAAAAACGTCAGAATTATTAATTTTTTTTTTGATAATTATGTTCAAACAGATTAAAAATGCTATTTATACTATGCATGCTGTTGTAATGCAGCAATAAAGAATTAATTAATAAAAGTTTGGTCCTTTTTTGAAAAGCATAAATTCTCAGTAAATCAGCTCAGTTCTGTTTGTTAACTATGTTGGCACTGCATGAAAATAATTATTTTAGAAAAAAAAACCCATTGATTTAAAAAATTGGTTAATCAAAAAGTTTATAATTGATCAAATTTTTTTGAAAAGTAATTAATTTTTTTGTTTATAAAATAGTATTAAAAAACTCGATATTCAAAAGCTTTTATAAATGATTATAGATGTTTCCGACGTACAAAAAATTGTACACAAAATCTTGCACCGAGTTCGATTAAGTTATTAATCTTAACATCAAAAATGGTGGCGACCAAATAATTGATCAAATTTTTTAAAGGTAGTTTCTTTTTTTTATATGTAAAATATAATAAAAAAAAAACTCTATAATCAAAAGCTTTTAGAAATGATTATAAATGTTTCTGATGTACAAAAAATTTTACACAAAATCTTGCACCGAGTTGGATTAAGTTATTAATCTTAACATCAAAAATGGTGGCGATCTTAACACCAAAAATGGTGGTGATTACTTTGCACCAAAGTAGTGCTTCATTAAGCATTCTATTACACCAAAACCAAGGATAATTCTTAGTGTAGTAAAACACCAAGTATGTTCGTTAATAGTACTTGGTGTAAAATAGCCACCACCCTGTTTGTTATTCAGTTACACTAAAATTTATAATTATACTAAGATATGACGTGTAAAAGAATCAGTAAAGTAAGTTTTACGATACAATATAGAATACAATACACAATAAGAATCATAAATTTAGGATACATCTATGCAATATTTTTAAAAAAAAAATAAATTAGTCTGTTAATCAAACATACAAACAACACAGACGGAATATTAATATGAATTCGAATGAATAATATGAATTATAAAATTATTTTATACAATTGACAGATTTATGTTAATCTTGTGAGAACATAAATATCTTCATTCTACAATTAAAAGCATTTTTTAACAGTTTATATTAGTGCTTTGTAAATCAATTCGGCAAGAAGATTTCAATTACTTGGCGAATAATCAACCACAATCAGTATTCTTGACAAATTAGTAAAGAGGATAGAATATTACTTGCTATTTAATAGGCTATAACTAGCTGTCAAGTCAATCCGGCAAGAATATACATAGAAAACTTCATGTTAACAAAGCACCACCGAAAATCTCTCTAATATCTTTCAAAAGTTCAAAAGTGATGAGCC
Organism: Parasteatoda lunata; assembly: GCA_949128135.1. Taxonomy (NCBI): domain Eukaryota; kingdom Metazoa; phylum Arthropoda; class Arachnida; order Araneae; family Theridiidae; genus Parasteatoda; species Parasteatoda lunata. Next base: position 24,644,881 of record OX421980.1, read on the forward strand.
CTCCATTTTGTTTTACTCTATAACTCTTCATTCCTTCATTCTACAACATGAAAAATGAGATTTTAAAACTTTAAAATTAATTTATTATTTGAGCAACAGACCACCAATACTAAAACATGCAGAAAAAATTAAATTCTTGTAAAATTACCGAACCGAATTTAAAGAAATTTCTAGTAAAAACAAATCTGGTTATGAAAGTAAAATATGCGATATTTAAACATTCATTTGCAACTTTTCTGTTCGTATGGTAACGGTTTACTGAAATTCTGGTTTACAAAATTATAGTTCATACTACCATTTACCAACTATGAAAACTGAAAAGCGAATTTAACTGAATAAATGACTTTCATGTCATGCTCTAAGGCATAAAAGTACCTTATTTAACCACATTTACTACCCAACCGCATGGTAATAAAATCATATTTTGTTTTATTTTGGTCAAAAGTTATTACCAAAACGCCTTTTTAAAAACTGTCGTCTTCTTCTGTGTTCCCATAGAGCCAGAAACACGGTAAATTTTACCATATTTTGGTAGTTTTAACTTTAATTTTTTCCGCAGTGTACTTAGAAGAAATACTGAAAATCATCATTAAAATATAATATTCTTACGTAAAAATTTATTTTTTTCGGTATTAGACATGAAGTGAACTAACGCTAGTAACAATAATAGCCATTATAATTATGAATTCGTGACACAGAGTTCTCATTAATATATTTGAAATTTCTTGTGTAATGTCACGATCCAAATCAACAAAATGAATCTGAAGAAATTTTTTATAATTATTCTTTAGACCACAAATTATTTGGAAAGGCTTTTAGCTTTAGCTCATAAGAATAAATAGTTTTGAATACTTTAATACCAAAATTTTTGTAATTGACCTTGATAATGATTTTTCAGATTTTATTACATATTTTTTATATTTAAACATTACTTTGCAATTCCTATAGTGTAGAGAGAATACATTAAATTTGGTGACGAGAAATCAGATTAACGTTAGAATTTTCAAGTTTTCTATAGAAATGAAATGTAGCATATGAGGGATTACAGACTAATGCTATTAATTAATTATATATAATATTCTGCTCTAAAAACTTGGAATGCCACTGATTATTTAAATTTTCGAACTCTTCCGTTGTAATGTTCATTGAGTTGCGGTTTTTCCAGTAACACAGTATTTTGCTGTTAGTTGGGGCTTTACTAATAGTTTATGAATACAAAATATTAAAAAAAACTCTATAACTAATATTTAGTTACTATCTATCTTGGTATTAATAATTTATGAGAATAATTTCTACTTTTTATCTTACTAGTGTGATTTTTAGGCAGTACTTAAGTGTTGACTTTAAATTCATCTAATTTTAAAATTAAAAAATTCCGATACAAATTACAATAAAATACCGGCACTCAGGGTGCCGGATCTCTTTGCCATATAATCTATTTTCACAGAAACAAGTTACGTAGCAAAAAATCTGATAAACCATAATTTTTACAGTACTAATCACTGTAAAATTACTGAATCACTCTAATAAAATGAATATTATTGTAAAACTTACGATGCAATATTTTACTGTAAATCGGATTTATGGATGATGCACAAAAATTGTTGACTCCTTATACCGAAATTTCATCCAGACTTTTTTACAGTGAAGTTTTATTACATTTCGATCCTTTTTATGTAAGTTTTATTAATGTTATGTTCCAATCATGACCTAGTATAGGAAATTGATTGTGATGTTCTTATCTGTATAGTGGCTTACTAGGATTATATTAACCTAGCGAAATTTGAATTATTCAATTATTATTTTATCAATCTTTTATTTCAGATCTATATATTAGGGACTCAAAGAAAGAAAAAAAAATTTTTTTTTTGCATCCACTGGATGCTTTTTTTAAAAGCCAAGTTATATATAATTTTACATGTGTTATAGATATTAGTTTAATGTTTTCTTTATACCCAAATAGGTAGGACATAAACGCATAAAATCGTTATATTTTTAGGTGTAGACATCAATAGTGCAAACATAAGAAGATGGGTTTCTTCGAAAGATATGGAAAAGCTAGCTAAAGCCGTTATGGAAGGATACGGGGAAAAGGTTGTTAAAGTTCATACAACTGAAGAATCAGAAGATAAGGACGAAATAGGACATAAAATCACCGAAATGGTTGATCGTGTGAATGCAATTCATACAGCTGTTTCAAGTGATGATTTGAATGAACTTCAAAATCAACTTGATGAAAAAGATTACGCTTTAGCAAAGGATCATATGGGAATGACACCTTTACATAAAGCAGTTCTGCTTAGAAAAGCGAAAATTGTTCAATTTTTAATCGAAAAATTTCCAGAAACCATTAACGCAAAAAATAAGGTATGGTTATAACAAACTTATTTTTGGTTTAAATAGTTTAGTTTAGGGGAGTCATTCTCACTGAAAAGGTATAAATAGACTAAAATTTTTTCTTAAATTAAAGTAATTGAAAAAGTGACAAAAATTACATAAATGCCTTTATTTATTCTTGTTATATGTCCTTATAATAATGGTCAAGTTTTCTATTTTATTTTTTACAAGATTTAAAATATTTAAATCTGTCTTGTCCACGGAGGAGATGTAATTTCTGTCTAGTTTGTCTTATGCTAAGTTTTTTCTGTTAGTTAATTCGTTGTTAGATTTGAACATTTGATTGAGTTCTTTTTTTTTTGCATTTTGTTCCTAAAATTTGAAGAGAAAAAAAATGTTAAACATCACAGAAATTATTTGGAAAAATTGCCAATACTTACTTCTCCGATAAAAAAAAGTTAAAATTAATTGATTTTCTTTAAAAATACCAAGAAATTAACACATTTGTTCCATTTAAAAAATATTAATTAAAAGAAAATAGTTTTTTATCTCTCTATTACATATTTATTGAGCTATATTAATTGTCCACGGAAGGAGACTTCATTTTTGATGGACGAAGTTTACTAACCATTTATTTTATAAAAATGAAACTTTTCTAAAAAAATATTTAATGAAAAGCTACAATAAACATTTAACTAGTTAAAACTACAAAAATCATTAAAATAACATCTAAAATGTTTAACAGCTATTAAAAATTATTTTGTGTCACAACCGTAGGGACGTCCACGGAGGGGATTTTGAAGTTATGTTTGTTAAAAAATAAGAATGAAATATTAAATGCATTCAGCAAAAATGATTGATTAGTTAGACCTTTGATTGATATATCCAATATGATTGATTAGTTAGACCTTTGATTGATATATCCAATATGATTGATTAGTTAGACCTTTACGAAAAATGATGCAGAAAAATATTAAGAAATCTGCTGTATTTCCTAGTATTTATTACTAAGGGACCAAGAAAATCACCTTTTTGTGAGAATGACCCAGGGATACTTACTTAAGATAACAACACTGAGAAAACTACCAGAATATGGTAAAACTTACCGTGTTTTTTGCTTTTTGAGAACGCTAAAAAACTCTGTAATATTTACAGAAACGTTTTGGTAAGGAGTTTTGTTAAAATTAATAATAAAATCTGTTTTTATTAACATGCTGTTTGATTGTAAATGTCATAAAATTTGGTAATTTTATCAGGATACCTTAGAGGATGGCATAAAAATTGGTTGCTCGGTTAAATTTACAGTTTTGAGTTTTTTTCTAAATAATTGATATTAAAACTATAATTTTGAAAACCAGAACTTCCGGTAATTCATTGACATATGAACGGAAAAATTATCAAATAACTGGTTTAAATACCATATATTTTTTAATAAACAGAATTATGGTTTATTTGTTTACTAGAAATGTCATTGCCATACAGTACGTTGATTTTATCGGAGTTTTATTCTCCGTGTTTTTTTTTTTTTTTCGTTTTGGGACCGTATTTTGCAAATGCAGTGTGAATATGCAAATAGTGAATCCTAACTAAGTCGGGCTATTACTAGTACAGATTACCAAAATTTCAGCTTTTTTGAGATTCTGATTAAACACGCAAAGCTGAGTCTTCCAACTATGTTTTATCGCTATATATTGTGATGTATCGGAATTTCAACTATCTTTTTTTTATGTGATTAAGTTAAGAATCCCCTTTTCCTGATGTTGTGTATCATTATACAAATGGAACCAAATCATGCTATTTGGTGATCACTTTCCGACATTGTATTTCTAGTGTTATTTAGGCAATAAACGAATTGCAAACACGCATATGAGTCATACTTTTCATGATATGTTTTATCGTAATTCATATTCATATGAATTATGAACTTCACACTTAATTGTATGTATTATCATGTATGTTCCTTTTTAAAATTTTTTATAAACCTTGAATTATTTATTTCGAATCATTCGAATTTTCAAATTTATATAACAGTCGGATTCTGAATTTTATTAAAAACCCATATTTTTTATTTTTAAATACGTGAAATGAACAATTTTGTCCACTCTTCTGTTTTAATTTTTGTGGTGATATTTTGAGGGTCAGAAATCCATATTTGATAAAATAAAAGACATGTTTATTCAGAGAAAGTACGTTTCTGTGTTTGATTTCCTAACTTAAAATAGTGTCTGCACTACTTACATCAATGGTAAATGAGTCCTAATTTCGTGAAAATCCGTTAATTATTAGATCAAAAGTAATTCAGGGTATTCGCTCTTTTGTTTTGTGCATTGTCCAATACTAATTGCTTTTTATTTTTTTAATTTAATAATTGAATTTTAATTTGTTAAAAAACCTCTTTTTAATATTATTTAAAAAGAACAAATATAGTATCACAATTTTGAGATCAATTACTATTTTTGTTTACAGAATGGTCTTACTGCCTTACACTATGCTTCCGCAATGTCTCGTAAGGATGGCCAACAGCTGTACAAGATGCTTCTTCAAGCTGGTGCAGATCCCAAAACCCGAGATAATGTATGAGTGACTTTTAATTTCACCAACTATTTTATTTTACTTTTGCTGTGTTGACAAAATATTCAAGACACTGAGATGTTAGTGTGGTTCTATCCCCGGTTATGGCTTTCAGCTCATACAGTTTTAAATCGATAGGCAGAGTTTGTATGGAAAGTAAAGACGGTCAGGACGTAATGCTGACCACGCTATTACCACCATGCCATTGGTTGCGATACTGTGAAGCCTTAACCTCTCTTTAATGTTACTGAAGCTCTTTTCTTATTAAATTTTATTTAACCAATAATTTAAAACCATTAAACGTAAAACATAATTCTAATAAATCCCAGTATAAGATTTGAAAACTGTATTATAATATAAACTGTATTAAAATATAGTAAGTCGCAGTGACTAACTTAAGTTAGTAAATACGGCGAACTAATAGTGCTTGATTACATTACATTTATAATTCTTCTTAAGGTTATATTTAAATGAAAAGATTAATTCAAAAGATGAAATTTTTTAAAATTAATAAATGAGACGAGAAAAATTTTTGAAACAAAGAAGATAAATAATTGTCATAAGTATGATTAATGAGAATAGGTATTATGAATAAATGTCATAATTATCGTGATATAATTATCAAAAATTCAAAATAATTTGCCTCCCACCAGTGCATTGTTTCAAATAAAAGTTGTACAAAATAAAAATTATTAGTTTTTCTAAATAGCTTAATGTTTTCGATACCGTACAGTTTTTATATGCAGTTTCTTAAAGATTCGGGACTTTTAAAGATAGATGTATAAACAGCCAAAAGCTGAAAGAAGTTATAAGTTTTCCATGCTAATGTAATAATAGCAGAGCAATAATTGTCAGAATATGATTAATATTTAATACATGAAGCTTTAATAAAATACCTTATAATGATGAAAAAAAATAAATCATGAGTTTCATAACGAATTATTCTAACTATTTGTACTAATTCACATATGACTTTGAGAAATAAAATGAGCGTGCACAAACTGGTTAATCAACTATATTGGCATGAACACGCTTATTATTTTCCGAAATAAACAAAACTTAGACTAAAATAAACAATGGAGATTATATATATATATTTTAAATAATAATAAATAACTGAGATAAAAGGAACCTTTTAGAATTTCAAAATGACTAGTCAAAATAAAAGGACCAGTCCGAATTTCAAAATTATCCCTTAATATAATCAAACAAAATATACAGGGTGTGGGTAGTGAGTTGATTTTGACCGTGTCAACCGTCATCTATGAAAAGGTACCCCGACATAGAGTCGAGTTAACATGTCTTATATACTAGTGAATTGTAATTGTAATTTTGTAGTGGTAGATACCCTACAGTACTCCCCCACCAGAATTACATCTGTGATAGAATTCGATGGACGGATACCACTAGTTATTTCATTGCTGTTTTTGTGAGAAGCCGGGAGAGCTGCATTAAGATCACCGTGTTGCCTCCTGTGTTGCCTTTAGCAGTCGAGTGTGTGTAAGCCGACGTTGTGTATAATTGAGACGAGACTGAGCAGCAACAGTGCGAGGAGGTGGATAATATCGCAGTCACAAATAGCAAGTCGACTATTCAATGTGGACCATCCATCGAAGTAGGCGTTACTGTCTAGGTAAGCGTGTTCATATCACGTCCGTGTCACCAATGTGGAGAGTAGTAGTTTTCGAACATGTCCATAGTCATCTATGAAAAGGTACACCGACACAGAGTCGAGTTAACATGTCTTATATACTATTTAATTGTTATTGTAATTTTGTAGTGGTAGATACCCTACACAGGGTGATTCAGTGCAGCGGTTACAATTTTAGGGGAGAGGTAAGGCACATCATTAGGATTTCGAATTATATGGCCGAAAATATCATCATATACCGGTAGGGGCTCTTTCCTATTATAGACTGGCTGCCCTCACACATTTAAACTTATTTTATTATTTATTTATACATTGTAAAAAAGGGTTCTCAAAATTGAGCAGAAGTATGTCAAAATAGGTCCGAAAAAATAATAGTCCGATCTAAAAACAATGTGTATTGAAAATTTAAACATCATATACTTATTTTTCAGCAAATGTATAGTCTCAAAAGTGATGTGGAGGGAATGATCGTTGGCTGATCGATGTTCGTTGGCTGGCGACAGGATTCAAAACAAGGACCTCCGTCATTGTAATAAGTTGCTGTAACCTCCAAAGTTGTGCCTCACAGTCTACGGAGATCTCAGATGCTTCAAATAGTAGCCCCTGCAATAACACATCATGACGATCATTCCATTGTTTAAAAGTTTTTAAGATATAGTGAAATTAGCAAAAAGAGAAATTGAAATTTCTGATCTCTCCTGACTAAGCTAGTAGTACCTTATTTTGCAAATTGCTACCCTTTGTACCATTGAAATTTGAAATTAGTATATCCTGATGTGTCATTGCGATGACCACTGTATAAAGCTTCATATTTCTTTCTGGACTGATTGTACAACTATGTTGGTTAGCGCATCTTGTCACACTGGAGGTCCTTGGTTCAAATCCTGCTGACAGCCAACCATAATCTCTTTCATATATTTCTCCCTCCTTATCACTTTTGAGACCTCCTCATCAATTTTGCACAAAATTGAGTATGTGCTGTTTCAATTGAATACATAGAGTTTTCAAATTCGACTCTTCGGAGCTATGTTGACGCATTTTTGCTCAATTTTGAGAAACTGATTTTTATTCTGTATAATCTTAAGTTTATGCTTAATAATAGTTCTTTCTAAAAATTACCTCAAATTTATTTATTTTATCGTAATTTATTGATTAGGAGACTAACTTTCAGAACTCGCTAATTCTATATCTAAATAGGAAAATTACGATAAAACAACTTATTTTGGCTCTATTTGAATGCATATTTCTGCCATAATATTAGAAACCCTAAAATTATTATGTAGTTAAGATAATTTAGTTAAATAAAATTATCGGTTCAAATACGTAAGGGCAGACTCTAGTCTATGATATGGAATATTCCCAAACAGCGAATGACGACATTTTCAACTAAGGTTTGGTATGCAATTCTCAGTTCTTTTGATGCGTCGTATAAGATTTGAAAATAAACTATGAATGCTTTTTTTTCCAATTTTTAACTAAATTGCTTACCAAGTAACGTTAGAAAATCTGAAACGTGTTGAAACTTAGTATCGTCCAACTTTGCAACAACTTTAATATGTTGCTAAATTAAACCATATTACTGTACTTTCTAAGCTTGATTGCATTACTATTCAACATTAACGTAGACTTGGTTGAATCACTTTATCAAGGTTGTATCAGGTTCACACCTTGTAAGGATTCAAGTTACTAATTTTACAGTCTATAATTGAAAAAATTTACTGAAATTATATATCTATATTTGCCATTTTTGTAGTAATTATAACTCTTCTATCGCTGAAATGTTCAGTTGTTGCAGATTCTTAATATTAAACTTTTACTTAAATTTGAAATTTTTTTAAAATATTAATTACACGTCTTTTATTTTCTTTCAGCATGGGAGGACGCCTGATTATTATAAAACTCACCTTATAACAATGCCAAATAAAGGAATAATGAAGAACCGACCTGCAGGTGGTAGAGGAACTGAAACACTAAATCGCTTTAGTCGGCATGGTGGTACGTTATGATTAAATTCTTTTTTACAACATTTTTATAAACTGAATTTTTTTTCTACTACAGCTGTTAAGGAGATATTTTACGCAAAAAGCATATTGCCAAAATTAGTTATAAAAATAAATCTTCTCTTATTCATTATATTTTTTTCATGGAACCTTAATTTTGTGTAGAAAAACTGTATAGTTTTACCTTTTTTTTCTAAAAAAAGTTCGAAATTTTCAGAAGCCAGGGTCAAACTTTTGGAGCCAGGATATATAAAACTGAAAAAAGGCCTTATCACTTCTTGCTTTCATTAAGTAAAGCACAAATCAAGCACTGAAATGGACATACTATAGTTTTGGTTCTCTAAACAAGAACCATCCTCAAAGTTTAAACACCAAAATATTATGTCATCATAGAGATCTATGTCTCAATTCACCAAACAAAAGGGATTTTTCTTTGGTGTTTAAATACTGATTAAGGTTCTTAGTTAGAGAACTGAAACTATAGTATGTCCATTTCTGTACTTGATTTGTGCTTTATTTACGTTGTTTTCTACTTAAGCATATGATGTTTAAATTAATTCTTTCATCACACAGGACACAGAATCCTCAATTTTTTTACACACATTTTACTTATAGAATAACTAGCGTTCCCTAAAGACCGCTGTTAATGTGTATTTTTAAAATCCTCATTGGAAATGAAAACAGAAAAGTATACACATCGGGGGTCACAAATTAATATTTAAACGGGAAAAAAACAAAATTTGCAATCGAAATGACAAATAATTTAGCAAGAAGGTGAATGTAATTAACATTATATTAAGTTTAATTAAAGGTTTAAACTTGAAGATGTTTCTAATAATATTCTTTCATATCCTCTTTGTTTCCTCATGCAATCAAACCTGCTTCGTTGTTTATTACTCTCGTCTCCTGTACCGTGATTTTTTTAACTTCGATAGCCTTTGTTGTTTTTAACTTGCTTAAATATTATTTGGGTGTGCTTTTTTTCATTCGTAATAGGGATTCTAAAAATACATTTTAAGAATAGCTTTTATGGAACATCCTGTATTTTCGGACATTCGCGTGCAATGTTTGAACTTAATTTATGCATGACAACAATTTTTGAATGAAAAACCGATTACAATTTTTAACAAGTAAATAGCTACTATAGGAACATTTTACATTTTGCTTTTTTGTAGCTAAACAGAGATTAAATGAAAAATATATTCAAAATTCATGAAGAGAGTTCTATGATTACATGAATATTTTTTACAACACTAATTTCGTTATCGGTTTTTTATTAATTTGTTCAATTTTATGTCGGAGTTAACTTTTTATTTAAATAACTTCCACTTCCAATGTAATAAACCATATTTTTATCAAGGTATTATATTTCTTTTTGAAAAGAAGAGAAAAAAAAAACAGTTCGTAATAAAGATGTAAACATATTTAATATATTCATTGTTTATTTAAATCTTTTTATCTCTTAGGATGAAACTGATACTTTTACCTTTTTACTTATTTTTAAATAGACATTATTGATTTAGAATAAAAACTGCTGGAAATATTCAATAAATTTAACAAAGCGGAAAAGTTTTATTGTTATCAATCATGGATAAAAAGCACATTTTTTTTATTATATTCAATTCAAAACAAATGCTACTTATTTATGAACCATGAGATTTTTTTAAATTGATTGAAGTCGTCCGTTGTTCTAGAATCTTATTCATAATGTGCATTTTCCCCACTTTTTTTTTATCACCAATACTTGGATTATTTGTTTTTATTAATGAGAGGAAATTTCAGAATTATAATTGTTTCTCCTTATGTAACACAAGTGCGGGTTAGTTCCATCAAAAAGTCCTCCAAGAAGGCAGATTTCTCCCAATACTTGATCCAGGAGTTCCCTTGTCTTCTGGATTGGGTTCAATATTACAAGGCTACGGAGTAACATTATTAGAACGGCTTTTAAATTTAACAAATTTAACGGATTAAATTTAACGGACAAAAATTAGGACGGCTGTTCAACCACGGTAATAAAATAAAATAAAATAGTACGAACAACTTACTGCGAGAACTTTTAAACAGTAAATATTTCTCTTATTATTCAAAAAGTGGTTTTCTTATTTGAATTCATAAACTTTTTTTTATTAAGATTACAATATTATTTTATAGCTTTCATTAGGGAGAGCAGATATAAATAAAATAAAAATACAATTTGACAAGACAACATATAAGTAAACAAAAAATCTAAATTATATGTAATATAATAATTTATATTACATATAATTAATATTTTTTGTTGATTGATGTGTATCTAATGATGTAGTCTAAAAACACTAAAAAAGCTATCTGTATTTTTTGAGATAGAAATTAAAATTTAATTTTGTTGAATATATTGGATTTTAAATTGCATCAACATTCAAATCATATTTCTGAAAAATATTTTAACCCGATACTTTATACAAATAGCTTTTTAACTTACGGCACGAATTTTTGAATAGTAAATATTTCTTTCTTTTGGTAGAAGCGTGTTTCTTTTATTTAGAATAAAATAAAAATTTTCGTACGATTACACGATTTTGTAGTTTTTACTATACCCGTAAGAATAGACCATACAATATAAAGAGAGTCTGAATGCAAATAGAAAGACAACATGTAATCAAACAAATTTAAGAAATTTCAGTATAATCATAACTAAAAGATTCTTACCTTTGAATCCGAAAATACATGCAAAAACCATAATTATGGTACAGTTCCGTTTTGAGGACCTTAAAATTCCTATTACAGCAGGAGCTCCTGTGTAAAAAATTTCGTATAAATTTACGGTATAAAGTACTTACACTTTGGGGACATCATTCTTTAAAATCTATTGTTACCATGAAATTTTATACCTGATTTTTATAATATTTATTTATTTATAAAGATTCAGTGATTTTACGGTAATTATTTTATTTTATAACCATCGCCAACCATTTTGTTACCGTCTCCGTTACAAAATTATTTTATTTTGTAACAGTCGACTAAATGTTTAGTTCATGTTTACCAATGTTTAACTCCGTAGCCTTGTAATTTTGAACCCAATCAAAAAGACAAAGGAATCCCTGGATCAAGTATTGGGAGAAATTAGCCTTCGTGGAGGACGTTTTTGGTGGAACTAATCCGCATTTATGTAGCATAGAGACGAAATTCACGAAAACCTCTACGGTTAGGCTGACGGCAACCCATGATCCGTCTACCGCTGAGGATATTTTATGTCACACTGTGGTCGGTGTGAGCTAGGTGTGGAATTCGCTGGGATTCAAACCCGAGTCACCTCATTGGAAGGCGAGCGCTCTATCCCCTCAGCTACCATGAATTTCCGGTAATTATTACTATGAAAACTACGTTTTATAAGACTTTTTGTTAAGTAACATATTCCGGTAAACATAGTCAAAAGAACCAGCAGCCTAAATACTGGTACTTTTTACAGTAATTCGATCCGGAGTTTTCAAAGAATATATCAGGTACCTATATTAGTGAAAAAGGTACCTATTATCATAAATAATAAGGTATGACTGGTGTCAGTAATAGTTTGGAAACATTTCACATCCCCTCGAAATAAAATAGTTCCAAAATTATTTTAAAAAAAATTATATTAGAAAAAGTAAAACCAAGTAGCATTTAAATATATATTAATTTCAAACTGGAGGAAATTAATATTCAAATCGAACTCAAGAAATTATTTTAACATGAGAATTAGTACATATAACATACTAATTTAAAAGTTGAATTTTAAAATATTTTATTTCTCATAAAACAATAGTAGTGTGTTTAGAGTAATGTAATTTTTTTTATTCCAACAAACTATTTTGAAGAGTCTACTATTATAGGAAGAACAGACTATAAGACAGTGAGGAAGCAATTTGACAAGAGGAAGTCATTGTGCAAGTTTAGATTTATGCAATTGATCCGAATTCCCTTTCGACATACAACAACTCTTGTCTAGATTAAATTAATTAAGTGAAAGACCTTAACAGAGTTAAGACATGAAATGCTTTGCACTGTCACATTATCTCCACAGATTAAACCTATTCAAGTGTCTCAAGAATGAAATCAATTAAATTTTTTTTATTAAGTTTATCAAAGATAAATTAATTTACTTAATAATATCAAAAGATAATTGAAATTAAATTCAATTAAATATTTATTCAAATCTCTACTATTCATTCCGGAAAGCATGATTTCAAAAGGTTGGTTTTAATTGCTTTGCACACACGGCCAAATAAACTCAGGTAGAACAAAATATATCAAAAACATAAAAAAGTATAGTAATATATACGGTATTACAGACTTATGTGTGTTTATAAAATGAATTTTATGAATAATGCACCCAACGTGTCGGTAATTTATATCGTAATTTGATCTGGAATTTTTTTCACTCCATGAGTAATGTATTCATTTAAAGTTTTAGTGGACATTAAATAAAGAGATCATTTTAAAATATTGAGTCAAATTAGCTATGTAGAGCTTCTCTCAAAATAACTGCAAATAAAAACGCAATTTAAATAAATTTTTCAAAAATGAACATATAAAACAAAGTAAGAAATTACTCAAATATTAAGTCAAATATAAGCTATTTGTAATTAAGCTAACAGTACCTGAAGAAATGTGAAACCTTTCCAAAAACTCCAGTTTGCATTGGGATCAAAAATATGAACAATAGACTTAATTGTGAATTTTATTACTTGTTTTCAGTAATGACAAATTTTAAAATATTAGGTGTTCCATAAAAACCGGATTTATTTATTTATATATTTTGAATATCCGTCAAAAATGAACTCGAAAGTATCGCATTGGCTATCGTTAATTAATCGAGGGATAAACAAAAACACTATTAAAATATGACAGATTATAGTACAAAGAGGTGAATGCAATAAACATCAAAAGCGATTTAAATGGAGGTTGAGACACGAATGTGTTTCCAATTATTATTTTTCTATCCCTCTATGTATCGTCCTGCAATCAAACCTGTCTTTTTGTTCTGTCCTGTCTTTTGTACATTCGCTTTTCTGAACTCATATTTGTCATATTTTTCTCCTGCCAAATATTATATCTGTGACGCCTAATATGGGATATTTTTGTTTTCAGGTTTGATAAAAATTCTAAAAATAAAGATTAAGGGCAGTCTTTACGGAACACCCTGTTATATAATTAAGATTTACTTGAAAAACATTTTTCTATGTTCTCAAAAAGTCATTAAGAATCTTTTAAGACAAAAGATAAGATTATACAACCGGATTTTTTGTTGAAAAAAAAGAGAAACCTACCTATTTTTTATTATTTATTTTAAAATAGGTGTTTCACTAAATAATACATGATTTCTGAATTCTCCGGAGTATTTTATAAATTTATGTTTGTTTTAGTCCTTGAAAGAATGACTGCTGCTCTTCAACGAGGAGATGTTGAACTACTTCAAGAACTAGTACTTGAAGGACACGGTAAACACTTATTAGGAAAAACTTCCTGGCATGATGATGTCAAAAACTTTCTCAAAGAGCTTCCTTTATATTTGGTAAATATCAACTTTTCGATGAACGCGAAAAAAAAAATTCGAATCTTTTATTAAACACTAAAATATTTATTTATACGGTTTAATTTAAGGGCATAGCTTAGAGGTTATAAGGATTAACTTTATATCGTTCATTTTTATTTTTATTTTTATAGTTTAGATAAAGACAATGGAATTATGAAATAAGTATGGAATTGTTTAAGAGCACGTGCTTTACCTTGAATTAGTTTCAAGTTTTAATTTTTTTATACAAGTAAAAAATATAAATAGCAGGTATTTACGCATTTTTCCATAAATATATTCTTTGTGAGCATATGCTTTTGAAAATAAGCTGAAGGAATGAAAATTAAATCAAAAATTGAATCAATTCGTACCTTGGATCACTATGCGATGTACCGTTAACATTTTATGTTACTAGTTAGATAACATAATTTTTTTTAAAACTTGCTATTTTTTGATTTTGGATATCGATGCAACTGAAACTTATTTTTAAAAAGCCTGAAAAAGCTAAAATGAATCTAATTAATCATAAAAGTTATACTGAATAATATTTTATCGGAATAGTATTTCAAAATGTATAGCCTTACTAAGTGCATAAAATATTTCTACATTCTGTTTGTGGCAAAAATCACAGCGAAATATACTTCAGGTGAGTTCAGACCACTACAAATTAAACATCCATGAATCAAATTAAACATCCACACATTAAACATCCATAAATCAAATTAAACATCCATAAATCAAAATTAAAAATTTCTAAACTAAACATTTCAAAACGCTGTGATTTGTTTCGTAGTAGTTTAATAAATAATTAATGATTTTTTCTTTTTTTAAAGAAAAATATTGTTCTGAATAATAAAGTATTTTAAAATATTTGGCTTGAAAATATTTTTGCAAGAGGGACTACATAGAATAAGTTAGCAGCTGAAATAGAAATTTAAATGTAAACATATATTTAAAAACTTTTCTTTCTCCTTTTTTTATGAAATTTGTAAGCTAAGATATTAAGATCATTCAAGTTATGTTTTTCTTATTTATTTTTATTTGTGATCAAAAATAAAAATAATGTGCTTAGAATGATTTGTGCTATTTACATAGTTTTAAAATCATTATCTTGTTTAAGTTGAAAAGAAAAGTCATGAATATATTATTCATATTAAAAGTATTTAAAATTGGAGTTACTTTATATTCTTAATGTTCGATTAAGATTTTTAAATTTATTCGAAATTTCATTAAACAAATGTTTTTTTTGTATTGTAGAATTCTATCCAGTCTTTTCGAGAGTCTATCAGAAGTAATGACCTAGAACAACTCAAGACAATTCTTAGTAAAAATGAAAATCTAATGCGAGCTAAAGATGAATCGGGAGCTTTTCCAATTCACCTTGCTGCAAGTGTTGGATCTTCTGATGTTCTTGAACATTTTGCCAAAATTTATCCAAATCACCTTAATATTAAGGATTCTGTAAGTTAATTCATTGCTTAAGAACAATTTCTGAAAATATAGGCAAGGTGGGTTTTTTGATTCCATTGAAATTTTTAAGATACGTAGACGTAGAACTATTAGATATGTGTTTGCGAAAAACATTTTTTTCAAGGTTTTTTGGGGGCAAAACTGGAGAACCTCTGAAATTTTGAGAGAAAAACAACGATTTGCATTTGGTAATACTTTTTGTGAAATATGTGAACCACGGCTTTGACTATTATTTTATGACTGAAATTTAGTTGAAATGGAGCCTTAAGTATAGTAAAAATGAAATCAATTTACAGATGAATGGTAAATGATTAATTTTTTCTATTAGGATACGAGTAAGCACCTTTGATTCGTTTAATGCAATTTAATGCATCATAAAATTCGTAAACTACAAATCATTTGTGGTTGTCCCCCTCTTATATGGTTTTCGCTACAGAAAGGTGGCTCAGGCGGTGTTAAGACCACCCCTAGGGTCATCAAAGAGGGAGACATGAATTGATAAATTTAAGAAGAATTAGAATGCAGATATCCTTATCTTTTAATTTGTTTTGTGGAATTTAAAGCTTTTGTTCAATTTGTTTTTGTCGAGGGAAAATAACGAACATGGGTGAGGAAGAACGAAAAAAGTGTGTGCTAGTCACCTAATTGGGCCATAACTTTGAGGCCCGTATCTGAGTAACTGAATGCAGAAAAAGTTACACGTAGAAAATGTCACCATTCACGTTCTGCTAAATTAAATTAAAAAAATTTTAAATTACAGTAGGGGAGAGTGGGGTCAATTGTAAAATTTTTCACTTAACTATTTTTAACTAACAAAAAATCCAATATATTATTAGTATTAATTGACAGACGAGTAAAGTAGACTATCCTCTACTAGAAAAAAAAAATATATACCCTATTTTAAATGTTATTATATTTAGTTATTAACAATTTTTGACAGTCGTGCACTTGTTACAATTGTTCCCACTTACGGGGTCAATTGTAACAGTTCATAAGTTCAACTAAAACATAGTTAATTATACATATTATCATAGTTGTGATATATTTTTTTATTGATCAAAATAGTAGTGATATTTTTGGAGTAAAAATAATAATGAGCAGAGACCTAAAGGGTTAAACTTTTAACTTTAAGGGGTTAAAAATTTTAATTAATGCTGTGAAAGGTGACAAATAAAATAATGCACATGAAACATAATATAAATGATATAGGAAACTATCGGTGGTTCTTAAAGAGTTAAATAATGGTTTTGTAAACATAACATTATTTATTTTCAGCTGTTACATTCGTCCCTTTAGTTATTGTTACAATCGTCCCTTTAGTTATTGTTACAATCGTCCCCAAGACGCCACTTCAGCTTCATTTGTTAAAAACAATGCTAGTTAATTAACAAAACTAATTTTTTTTTGAAATGTTAATTAAGGTGTCCACTTACATATTCGGTTAATAATTTTTATTTGTTTAAACAAAATTACATTGTTACAATTTAATATTCTAATACCAAAAAAAGTACTTACGTAGCGTGAAAATATTTTTTGTGATGTAACTCATTCAAAAGTACATAAAAATGGTTGCCAGCAGGGTTATTCATGTAGATTTATTAAATACACCTTCTGCGCCACCTAGGAACCAAATCTAGAACCCGACACTCGAAATTTTTGCTCTGTTACAATCGTACCCTGTTACAATTGACCCCACTCTCCCCTACTGTATGGTAATGACATTTTTGGTAAAAAAAACAACATAATTCTGGTTAATAAATAATTGAATATATGGTATTCTAACTTTTCCGTTTATATTGTGGCGTTTTACTGGGAATTCTGGCTTTCAAAATTATGGTTCTTATTACTGGTAAAAAATACAAATCTGAAAAGATTTAACCAAATAAAAATGGCATTTTCCATACTCTATGGCAAAGGTCACCAAAGTGGTCCATATAGACCCTCAAGGGTTTATTTAACAAAAGC
This sequence comes from Parasteatoda lunata, assembly GCA_949128135.1. Lineage (NCBI taxonomy): Eukaryota > Metazoa > Arthropoda > Arachnida > Araneae > Theridiidae > Parasteatoda > Parasteatoda lunata. The sequence continues at coordinate 24,662,405 of OX421980.1, forward strand.
GGGGGTCGATCTGAGCTAGGGGGTCAATCCAAATCGGAAGTGTCGATTGGGGGTCGAAAAAAAAACAGTTCTTAATACGCAAATCACACATACCTAATTGAGTATGTAAAATTTGTGATTTTTTTAATAATTGACTTAATATCAGTTTCTTTATAGAACATAAATTAATAAACATGTATTTATTTGGGTGAAGCAAGTATTTACGTACCAGCGCGCAGTGGCACGAACTCAGCACTTCTGGTTTATAAGTCATATGCATATGTGCGCATGTCCAAATGTCACGTGTGACGAGCATTGACGTTACATACGCAAATATCATACGCAGTTTCAGCTATCTTTGCAAACTGTGAACAGTGTTGAATATTTGCAGTGCCATTATTAAAACTTTTATAGTTTTGGATAATTAGTTATTGTTTCGATAAAACCATTCGTTTAGTTTAGATATCAATTTTAATTATCAATGCATGTAAAAAAGAAAGTAAGCATTAATAATATGGATTAGTACAGCCCGCGACAAAACTGCAAAATGAGCTTGCTGAATTATTATCGGATCTTGAAGCAAAGACGCTTTTTAAAAATTTTACAATGAGCAAATTTTGGACAAATATAAATATAATGCAAAAATATGTAAAACTTTACGAAATAGCTCAGCCATTTATGCTAGCATTTCCAAGTTCCTATATGGTTGAAGCCGGTTTCAGTCACGTAAAATCAATCCTAACGAAGTACAGAAATAAATTAAATGTGGAGTTTTGAGAGAATTTAAGATTAAAATTGACCAATTTTGAACCCAATATAGCGAACCTTGCAAAAAAACACCAGGCACACCCATCTCATTGATTAAGAAGCAATAAATCTGTTGTTACTTTACTTATTATTTCTACTTATTTATAATTACTTATTATTTAATAAATATTAAGGAATTTATATTTCAACAATAATATATTTTTCATGAAACTATTGTTACACAATATAGTATTACTTTAATAAATGTTTAAAATCATAAAATAAATGCACAAACACAGTATCAAATAGAGTTTTATTTTAATTAACAGAATATTACTTTTATGGGGGTCGATGGAGATTTCGAAAAATTATGTAGGGGTCGATGATCAAAAAAGTTTGACGACCCATGCTCTAAGGTATCATGATAAAATTTTCAAACTTTACCTAATTTACCAAATTTTATCACATATTATACAACTATACTTTATCGTTAATTTTATCAAAATCATTTCCAAAGTGATTCGGTAAAAATTACGGAGTTCTTTGGTATTCCCATTGAGCCAGAAACACGGTTAATTTTAATATATTTTGGTACATTTGATCATATTTTTTCTCTCAGTGATGAAAAAAAGAAGTCAGAAAAGCTGTAAATTCTTCTAAAAATGAAACTTAGACCAAATATGAATAGCTGAAGTCTGTACCCTCGAGATGAGCTCTAAAGGTTTGTAAGGAAGGGGGGGGGTGTGCGAAGCATGTTTAATTTTATTTAGGCAAGCTATGTAATTTTTCCAATTTTATTTTTTACGCTGAAACGAATGAAATCACACGCAAGTAAATATATCTAGTAGTCAAGAAGTTATTCATTTTTTATATAGAAACTTAGCAAATTTTGACACATACATATTTATGCTTCTGAATTTGATATCCAGGCAAGTGAGGTATTGATTTCGATGTTTTCACTAACAGTTTGAAAGGTTAAGATTTAATAAGGCAAATACAAAAAATATATAATGATATTTTAATATATAAATCTTTTATAACTAATGTGATGGCGAAACTGGAACTACGTCTACTACTCTAATTTTGTTGAATTAAATAAAAAAATGAGAAAATCTTCACCATGCATCGAGACATCTAATAATTCCAACAGACTATGTAGCTCATCATCACACTTTCAACACCTTTTATATAATACTCTAGCATGTTTTATCGTGTTTTTGGTCTATATTATTGTAAATAAACACCGGGCACCCGATGTTGTTCTATTTGAGCCTGAATAATAATGGCACAGTGAAAACGTTCATTGTTATATGCTCGTTAAACAGAAATGTTTCTAATGACCCAAGGATGTTTCTAAATTGCTTGCCAAGAATCAAATGACTCAGAGAATTGTTCTGTAATGTCTTTAAACGTTGAATAACAATCACTAAATTGCAAATCTCGGATGTGATATACATATTAATGATTAGTTGAAGCGAATAGATATTTACAGCTTGAATAATCAGTAATACACAAAAAAAGTAAGGTTAAAAATATCAGAAAATGGTAAAATTTACCGTGCTTCTGACTCTATAGGAACACCAAAAATCTTGGTAAGTTTTGCTTTAGATTTAGTAGTGATTTTGGTAAAAATAACAAAAAATTATGGTTTTATAATAGGTTATAAAATTTGGTAATTTTGTCATGATGCATTAGAGAATCGTAAAAATCATTTATTCGGTTAAAATTAAATTTCAATAAATGTATTTTTGATTATATAAGTGTTAATAAGAACAATAATTTTAAAAATCAAAATTTTCGGTAAACTATTACCATTTGAAAGAAAAAGTTATTAAATGAATGATTTAAACTCCGTATATTTTGGTTTTTATTAACAGAATTATGTTTTTTTACCGGAGATGTCCTTACCTTACTATACAGTAATTTTATTAGAACTGTTTTTGCTTTCAGATTCTGCATTTTGAAACATGTTATACTATTTAAAAGTTATCAACAAACCTCCTTTGCTGTTTTTGAAACATTTCAGTAGCGTTTATTGCGGATATTTTTATTGCGGATTTAACTGCAGAATTAAAGCCTGATGGACGTTTTTGCTGAATTTCATTAACTATTTATTATAACTTTGATCTAATTATAAAAATTGAAGCTTTTAGCTAATATATTTATATATAATATTAGCTATATATATATATATAATAATAATATAAAATAGAAAACTATTAATGGGAAAAAGCAAAAGTCTTTATCAGGACACATCGTTTAATATAATTTAATACGATATTTTTGAAGAAAGAATAATTATCCTAAGATAAAAATTATTCTTCATAATGTGTCTAATGTAATGTAATTAATCTTTATAATATATATATATATATATATATATATATATATATATATATATATATATATATATATATATAAATGCATTTAAAATAAAATATTCCTGATGCTTTTCCTCACCTCATTGTATATAGTTTATTACTTTATTATATATAGAATAATTGAAAACTAGAAATACGTACTGAATTCAAGGAGAGGGTTTGATCTTTAAGACTTGTCATTAAAATTTCAAATTGTTCCCTTCGAATCTCTTTCAATTCTTACAGAACTGATCAATTACTTAGTTGAAACCATATATTTTTTATTTTATTAAAGGGAGGCCGGACTGCACTTCATATAGTAAGCCAAAAAGGAAATCATACACTGCACAAACTACTCAAAGAAGCCGGTGCCAACTCTAAAATCCTTGATTTGGTAAGTTTGTAATTAAAAATTATATTTCGCTCCCATACAGTTATGCTTAGAAAGTATGAAAGACATATTTTTGGTATCAAGTTCATTATTTTAAATTTTAAAAAACTAATATAAAAATGTATAACTTCAACTCTTTATTGTGGTAATTTGTGATTATTTAAATTATTGATATAAAATTAATAAAAGTTTTCACAAGCAACTGATTTTTATTTCAAACAGTATTTAAACATAAAACTTCTTAAACCTGCTGGTGTCCCAAAAATAACTGACAAATGACACAGACAACTGAAACACTTGAAAACAAAGTTTTGAAAATAATTGCTTTGCACAATAAAGAGACAAAAAGGAATTTGAAGAAACGAGTAATTAACAAAGAAAATTAAGAAAATAAAAAACAATCAAAGAAAAATATTTAAAAAAATTAGAAAAAAATAAATGAAAAGCCAGAACACAAAACAACGAAAATATATATTCTCTCCATTAGCTCACGCAATTATATCTATACAAACTAGAGTGCTTTTCAGTATTGAATTAATACAGTTAAAGCAAAATATATCAGTACAATAGTGTGAGGAGCCCAAAAATAAATTAAATTTTAATAACTTGAATTAAAAATAAATTAAATAATTACTGAGATTTATAAGATGAGTAAAATTTTAGTTTGTTAAATTTCATAAAACTTTTATTTTCATCGAGTTATGAGTAAATAACCAAATGTAAATAAAACGAACAATGAAAAGAAAGGAAATATATTGAAAATACAATTTCAAACACAATTACAAACATAAAAAAAATTATTCTACATAAAATTAAATATTTAAATATCGATAATACTCTTAAGTTTCTTTTAATAACCTAACTCTTTTAAGAGATCCTTTTACCTAATAACACAAAAAGATTATTTTTTTATTCCTTGTAAACTCTTCGATTGTAAGAAGTATATAAGCTCTGTTAACAAAGCTGCACTTACTGTTTCTACCAGCTTTTAGCTACTGTTTCTTTTCTCATCGGTTGATTCCCTCATGAGTTTCTTACTTGCCGACATTGAGTAAATTGAATTAACAAAGTGGATATAAAGCTATTTTTCGTTTATCAACGCGTAGGGAGAGAGTGTTAGCAAAAGAAAAATAACTACAGTAGTTTTACTTGCTGTTTAATATGTCTATATGATATTTACTAAACATTAACTAATTTCTATGCAGTATTTTTTTACATAGTTTTAAAATATAATTTAAAAATTATATAGGAAAATTAGGAAATTTTTAAAAATAAAAATATTTTAATATCTAATACATAAGTCCTTTGAAGGAACATATATGTATGGGGATATACTTTTAACAATTTATTGAGTTATAAATTGTTCAATACATTCGAACTATTGAGGATAAGAAATTAATTGTTTTTGGAAAAATGTCCTTTTAAAAGAAGACATATTTTTTTCAACACAAAAGAAGTTTTTAGAGTAAAATACATTATTGAGATTTTATTTTGTTAGGAATCTACTCAGATAACTGACTGGATATAATATAAAATGCTAAAAAATAATAATGACTTAAATGAATTTTTTAAAAACTTTTATTTATTTGTAAAAACCTTTTTTTATATGTAAAAACTGTAAAAACCTTTTTTTTTAAGTTCGACTGTTTAGCAAACTTTATAAAGTGTAAAAATTGATTGTAAAGTGTAAATCCTGATCGAAACTTAATTCAAATTGCAACTAAGTTCTTTTTAAAGAAAGCACTAATTTTTATTTTTTTAAAATCTTGAATGAACACAAACGATGGGAATCAGTGAGATTTAGAAGTGTTTAAATTGCCTATGCTAATAAATTGCGTTATTTAAACGCATTATAACTGAAACCCATGAACATATTATACACATATCGACTGATAATTATATTTAATGAACCAGTCTGATTTGCTATGAACAGGATGGCGCTCCAGTTATAAAAATCAGATCAATAATTTGCAAATGTTTCGAGTTGAACAGTAAAAGGCAATTTTATTTGATTTCTTTAAAACATATCAGCGATAATTAAATCTTATAATTAGATGATGGTCACATTTTTCCTTCTTGATGAACACTGTATATTGTCATTTGTTTTAATATACTTTCCTAGGTATGTTTTAATCAGCTAATTTTCAATCAATTTTTTATTTCTAATAATAAATTTAAACACTTTGTTAACTTGTATTGATTGTATTAAGTATAATAAAAATAAAGCAGCTAACGTCGCATTCAAGAAACTTGCAGACTCAATAGAAGCATGCGGCTTCCTTCATTGAGCCAATGGGATTTATATTTATTTTTTATAAAATGTACTTAAAATTTTATAATTGTGACGTTTATGGCTAGATATAGGCTGTTTATTTAGACATAACTTAAATAGTAATAATTAAAGTATTAAATGGTAAAAATTAAAGTACAAATCACTTCAATATGAAAAAAACTGTTTGGCAATTTTAATGAATGTGTATGTGTGCATATATATATACAGGGTGTTCCAAAATTCTCTTTAAAACTTCAAAAATTCATAACTTCGAAAATAAACAAGATATTTATATTCTGTCTTTTGCATGTATTACTGCAATTAATAAAGTTTTGTTTAGTACGCTTCAACATGCGCACCATTGGTGGCCCTAAACACTTCCAGTCTGTAATCAATTTCAAGCCAGGTATTGTAAAGATAATTTTGGAACACCCTGTATATATATATATAAACTAATGTCGCATAAATAGTGAATATATATATATATAATATATATATATATATATATAATATATATATATATATATATACACCAAACTAAATTAAGCTATTATTTCAGCGCTATACTGGTTTAATAAAGTTAAAACTGTTCATATTCACTATTTATGCGACATTAGTTTACTTTAATAGAGCTATGATCTTTTATTTACTACTGTCGAACTGTTCTCAATAATTTTTCAGCAATTATATATGTTGTATTGATGTGCTGTTCATTTACAGAAAGGACGATCAGCTGACTTTTATCTGCAATCTCATAAATCTGACATGAAAATTAATGGTGATATATATAAAATTTCTCCAAACACTAGCTCAGACAGCATGTACTCTAATTCAAGTTCAGAGGGAAAATATAAGAAATCATCCAAATACACAAGAAGGAAAAATTCTATATTCTTTCAAAATGCAAAAAATAAAACTGGTGTTGTATCTGAGGTTTCTGAAGATACTGACCTTCAGGTCAATCCAGAATCCAGAGAAAATGAAACAGAATCAGGTGAAGTTCGAGAGTCGAGAGAGTCTTCAAATGATGACCTTGATGATTCAGCAAACTGTTCGGAAGATAAATTAAGTGATAGTGATGAAAAAGATGCAATTGAGGAAGAGGAAACAAATGAATGTTTACACAATGATATTAAGGAAGAAAATGACGAAGACGCTGGTGTTGAAGCGGATTTAACTGAATCAAATGAAGATGAAACAGCTGTTGAGGAAGTAGAGACTCAAACTCACGAAGAAGAAAGCGTTGGTGAAACTGCAGCAAATGAATTAAGTGCTGATCCTACTGAAATTCCCGAAACAGAGAAGGAAGATACAGGAACAACTGAAGATAGTGTTGTAAAATCAGACGATATAAAGGAACCTGAAGACAAATCGGAAAATGCAACAGAAATTGATGGAAATGAGGAAGAAAATAAAAATGAAGATAACAATGAAAACAAAGAGGATGATTCAGAAAATACTAAAGATAACGAAGAAGAAAAAATTGAAGACTCAGAAAAGGTCGCAGAAAATCAAGACGAAGAAAAGGACGAAAGTATTGAAATAGATAAAGACGAAAATGAAGCAGAAGATGCTGCGGAAAACGTTGAAGCAAATGAAGAAGAAACAGAGGTGCAAACAGAAGAAACTGCCGAGGATGTCATACAAACTGGCAACGATGAAGATGAAAATATTGAAAAACCTGCTGATACTGAAGTTGAAGAGCATGAAAACATTGAAGAAAATGCTGATGAAGATCCCATTCCAGAAGAAAGCACAGAGACATCATCGAAAAGCTTTGAAGTCATCACTGTTGCTGAAGTAGGAAGCGGTAATCCAGATAATGCTGAAAATAATGAAGAATCTGAGGAAAAAGAAGATGAAAGTAAAGATGGGGAAGAAATTAAGGAAGATGAAGAAACTAAAGATGAGGAGGAACATAAAGAAGACGAGGAGGCTAAAGATGAGGTGGAAAATAATGCCGATGAAGAAAATAAAGACGGTAATGAAAACGAAGGTGGTAATGAAAACGAAAATGATAATGAAAATATTGAGGCAAACGAAGATAAAAATGAGGAGCAAGAAGAGGTTTCAAATGAAGAAACAATAGATCAAACCTGCTCAGCTAAAGAAGAAAATGAGATCATTGAAAATAATGATACTGATAATGTTGTAAATGAAACTACGACTGAAGGAGAAACTGCCCCAGACGCCCAAGAAATAACAGAAGACGTTCTCGAAGAAAATCCCTCTGACAATCAAGAAGCAGTAGAAAATACACCAAGTGAAGAAAAAGAAGAAAATGAAAAAATAGAAGAAAATGAAGCGACCGAGGAAAACAATGAGCTTGATACAAACAATGATTCTGAAGCGAAAGACATTAAAGAAGAAGAAAACACGAAAGAGGAAGAACATAAAGAAGAACCGAACGTGGATTTGCAAAGTAATGAAAACACGGATGAACAATCTGAAAATGCCACTGAAACAGAACAAAATAATAGTGAAACCACAGATAAAAATCCAAGAGAGGGATCCCATCAAACAAGTAAGTCATGTTTTTTGCTAAGAAGTTTATTTTTCGTGGAAGTGCGAACACAAATAAATCCTTATTAATAAGTATACTGTTTAGTTTAGTTTTAGTTAAAATTAGGATCATATAAGGGGGATTTTATGCTTCACTGATAAAAGGTTGGTTATATCTTTGTGAAAATTAGAAGAGTAATTATTAACCAATATACTAATTAATAATGTTTAGAATAATTATTTATCAGATTGTGAAAATAATATGTTTAGAAGTTTTATTTAATAATAAATCAAAGCTGTTACGAAAAACTAATTCTGTTGTTTAAGCAAGTTTTAAAAAGTTTCTGTGTTATGCAAATTATGACTTAAATTACATACAATAAAATTAAAAGAAAATGAAATGGTTTATATATTTAACAGGTATAATAGTCAAACAATCGCATAATTTAATTAGACTATTTGTTAAATGTCTATTTAACATCAAACAATTTGTTATTTTACACAGTTTTTGATGAGACAAATCAAACAATTTGATAAAGCACATTTTTAAAACTGAACCTATTGATATGATTTGCAATGCAAAAGTCCTCATATTTTTATTACTGAAAAAATATTCTTATTAATCAAGTTATACTAGTACATATTTAAATGAAATTTAATATAAAATGTCTTACACATTAAACTTATAAGTCTATTTCTCAAAACATTAATCAGGGAACAGCGAATGTTATCTCGGATCCATTATATTTCAAGGTAATTCTCACTTTAAATTCTCTCTACAATTATCGTTTAAAAATATTAAGAAGTACAGGAGTAAAAATATTACACTTAAAAGTAAATGCTATTGAGTGTAAAAGCTTTCAAGTTTTTCAATTATAGAAAAAGTATCTAAGAATCAGGCTAGAAATTGTTTCTAACAGCATGAACAGATGCTAGGGTTTTTACTTGTCAGACAGATCTTGCTGATGACATTGTCTATGTACTTATACTACCCGTGTTTTGATTTTATACTGTATTTTCTATTCAATAAGTTGTATTAAACCTATTGTTTTGGGCAAACTTCATATCTTGAAGCAAGTGAAAGTAATTTCCACAATTTGATAAAATGTTCACTTGGGACATTTGTCAAAAAATGGTTTCGTCAAAAACGAGAAAAGTTTTGCGAAATGTAAACATTAATTTTTTACAGTAAAAAAAAAAGCCTACATAAAAGCACCAAATGGTCTGAAATCAGTTGTTATGCCATTAGTAGGGCAATTAGTAGGATAGTAGGACACATAATACGTCATTAGTAGGACACAGAATACTAATTGCAAATAATTGTAAGCAATAGGGCTGTGAAATAATAGCAATCTCTATCCGCCACTCTATAAAATCCTTTTAATGTACAATAACCTGTTATTTAATTTTTCAGGTCATAGATTCTTACATGTCTTTCTTTATTTGCTTTTAATTTTTTAAATAATTTTGTAAAAATCATGCATTTATTCTTTGTGTAACGCGATCAAGTTATGTGAGTAATACCCGGCGTATTGTATGATAATGACATTTCTGGTAAAAAAAAGCATAATTCTAGTTAATAAAATCTAAATATACTGCATTTAAGTCCTTTAGTTGGTAATTGTTCAGTTTATATGGTAATACTTACTTACTTGCTTATCCTCTTCGTGCTGAAATGGCACATAAGGACTCGAGTCTTTTTCTCTACACACTTTGTCTTTGGCCAGGCAACACGTTTCTTCCCATACAGTTAATCCTGATCTACTAAGATCTTCCCTGATGCATCTTTGACATGTAAGTTTTCTTTTTTCCGTCTTCCGTCAGGCGCCCATGAGCTTGCAACATTTTCAGTATTGTTTCTATCTGTTCTTAGTGTATGGCCGAGCCATCTCCATCTTTGTTTCAAAATTTTTTCATTAACAGATAGGATATTAGTTTTTGCTAAAAGGTCTTTATCTGTTATACTATTGTGACAGACGATTTTATATATTATTTTTAAGCATCTATTTTGAAAAAAAAAAAAAATTATAATTCTGGTTAATAAAATCTAAATATACTGTATTTAAACCATTCAGTTGGTAATTTTTCTGTACATATGATAATAGCTTACTGGGAATTATGAGCACTAAATCATAGTAATTGTAAGTTATATTAAACTAAAAGAAAAATGCTTAACTTAGTTGCTACTAGTTATTATATTAGTTTAAATTTTATTTCGCTAAAACATAGTTTATCTTTGCATAAAAATTCTCGTAAAACATTTGATAGTAAGGTTTTAAACATACGTGTCAATAGATACATGTATTTTTAATAATGCAAAAACATAAAACAGTCATTAGAGAAGGAATTAACTTAAAATTGTTTCTATTCTTACATATAATTTCAGTAGGTAACAAAATAAATACCTTGAATACAAATTGCGTAAATGATTAAATTAGTCGATATTTTATTTTTCATTTGCTTATTTTACCGTAACTCCAAAATTATTTAGAAATATTTGCTCGATTGTATAAATTTTAAATATTAATGCAAATTAAATAAAAATTTTACACTTTACAAATTACAAAATTTAACGAACTAAAATTTCACATTATTTATTGGTAAATAAATTGAAAGCTGTTGCGCTTTTGCGCGTTACTTTTCCTCCAATTTTTATCATTGTGGTAATGCACAACATTAACTTAGTTTTGATTATATTTTTTCTCTCAAAGTGCTATGTGAATATGATAAAATTTGCCATGGTTTTGGCTCTAAAAGAACACCAAGAAGCTCGGTAATTTTATTTTTGATAAAAGCGTTATCACTTAGTACGAAAATTATTCAGAAAATTATTATAAGATTGATTTCTCTGATTTTGAATATTAGTGTCATTAACTGCATTTTTAACAAATCAATAACGTACAATATTTATAAGGGAAGAAATTAACTTTAAACTGTTTCCATTACTAAGAATAATTTTCGGTGGATTTTTATCAATACAATAATGCACAAGACAAACAAAACAAATTATTTGTATACAAAATGTTTAAAATGATTATAAAAGCCACTTCTTTATTTTTAAAAACACATTTTAACTTGACTTAGTGCAAAAGTTATTCATAAACATCTGATGAATTGCTTAGATTTTAAGAATAAAGCTAAAAATTCAGAAAATTTTAATACAGCAATAACACACATATATTGTTGAAAAAATTACTATAAACTTTTTATTTTTTGGTTGATTTTTATTCACTTAATAAATCACAAAACTAACATAATTATATACTATAGTACAAATTCATGGGATATTATTTTGAAGACAAAATATTTTATCAAAGACAGTTATTCATTGTGACTTAATAGGTAAAGTGCATAAAAATAAAGCAAAAGTGGGTACTGGAATTTTTCGCTTATGTAAGCTTGCGCTTGATTGCTTTATTATCTATCTTTATTTTGAAGTTTGTAAAGTTGCTCAGTTATAAAGAAGCGTAAGAAATGAAACTATGTCATTTAATCTTAACAACGGGGCCCTGGCAACCGCATTGAGGGTTCAACACGGATCTTTTCACCCGATCGATAAACGTTTCAAATTTACTATCGAAACTTTAAGGAATTCCTCTTTTTTAAATTCAATACACGCTTTTTAATGACGTAAACTAACAATGTTTGTTATTTAAAAAAGCAAGATTAAGTTACTATAGAGTTGTTTCTTACATACCTTAAAAAAAAGTTATTTCTACAATGATGATAAAATATTCTTTTAACTTATGATACTTTTAGGAAGAATATTTATAAATTTCGAGAAGTTGTTCGAGTGCAAGTTTCCAGAACATTAAAGCACAAAATATTTTAGTTTATTTTGCTTTGCTAATTATTTTATCCTCAATACATACTTTTTCTGTAGATAAGAAAAACTATTTCAATATTTTAAAAACAAAAAGCCATTAAAGAAATAAATGTATGCTTATAATATTTCGGTTTTTATTTTAGTTAAAATCTTAAGCTAAAATATGAATTTAAAGGAATTTTAATTAAACGATATTTTGTAGGAAAAAATAGGGTTTATTAACAACTTGGAATGCATGCAAGTAATAATAAATTTTAATTCTTTTTATTCTCATTTTGTTTTAAGGCAGCCAGTTGTCAGAATCCCGTTGTCGGCCAGGGGTCGTAAAGATTAAGGCTTTATGACTAACGGCATGGCAACGTGGTTAATATAATGTGCAAGCATATTGTGCTTGAGGATAATGTTTCAAAAATACATAAAAATGCTGTTTATTCTTCACTATCAAAAGCAAATAAGCGTAGAGGTAAATTATATTGATAATTTAAAATGCTCTGATTTACATTTTATGACCATAGTATTTACATTATTTATTCATTATTAACACTACGGCTCATTATGTATAATATATTAGATATATGTGTATTATATTTCCTGTTCATGTTTCTTATATTGAAGCTTTACATCAGATAAATAATGTTAACTAATTGCACCATCTGATAAGTGTTTTACTGAAACAAGAAAAATGTTGCAAAGCTCCCAGAAAGCACTGAAATGACGGAGCAATGCAGCAGTTTCGTCAGGTATTTGAGAGCAGATTCATCATGTGATTTTATTACGAAATGAATGTCGAAAATAATGAAAAAAATCTTAAGAATTGCTGAATCGTCAAAAATGAGTGTTTCTATTAATGAATATCATGATACTCATAATTTACAAATATAAAATTTATTCAGCACAAAAGTATGTCAGTAGGTAGGCTTTATAGTTAGTACTCTAAATGGATAGGTGCTTGTCAAAGCACTTTGCAGTAATTAGAAAATAACAATCACGTTTATCTACGAACTTGTTCTTTTCTAACTTTTGGCAAAATGCCCTTAATTTACAGAAGTTTAGATCTACACTTGGGATTACATTGAGCGAGGCAGTCTCAACGCTGTCAGTTTAATCTCTCAATATTCTAATTGCTATGGTTGTTCGTTTATTTCACGTGCTTTAGAGGTTTAACAAAGAATATAAATGAGAATGAAATTTCGAGAAGTAGTTTATTTAATTGATAAAAGGAAAATTAAATTAATTATATAATTCTGAAGCTTTTAGTTAAATCCAAGTGAAAAATTTCTCACAATTAGCGTATTTTTGTTTCTTACTCACTTTCGTGTTTTTATTGCATAATATATATATATATATATATATATATATATATATATATATATATATATATATATATATATATATATATATATATATATATATATATATATATATATATATATATATAAATATATATATATATATATATATATATATATATATATATAATTTTTTCTTCCTTTTTGCTAGATACAAAGAGTCTTTGGAAGTAATTTAAATTTATATAATAAAAAATAATTAGACCTGTTTAATGTAATTGCTGCATATGGACGTTTCGCATATAACATTTACTTTGACGTTAGTAACATTACTTATCAATATTTCTTTATATTTTAAATACGTTAACTCAATAATGTTTTTATTTGTAGTAATATAGTTTTCAAGTTAAATTTGAGCAAATAAAAACAAAATTGAAAACATAAGCCAATAATTGATTGAATTCTTAAAAATATGTGCTTTCAAAATTAATTTAGCTCAGATAATTTAAAACAATGTTGCAAAATTTTTTAAATAATTCAATAGATTAATCATACAATTCTCAAGTTTTCAAGATTTCTCTTTTTAATTTTTCTGTTTGTAAGAATTCGTAAGAAAAAGAACTGTAACTATGAACTACTGAGACTTTGCCTCATTATTTGACTAGAGTAATTCAGTGATTTTACGATAATTATTACTGTAAAAATTACGAAATATCAGATTTTTTTCTTCTGTAGCATGTTCCGATAAAAATGAATTTCATGGTTAAAAGGTTGACCGTAATTTGATCCGGAAATTTTTGCAGTGTGCGGTGTAATAATTTTAATTGATATCAATTTATATAGTTTAACTGAGTACAGCGTCAAGATTGTGGCAAAATTATTCATTGATTCAGTTGATAATTCAATGAATTAACGCTTTCTGAAATTTCAAAAACACAATGCAATTTCCAGACACTGCAATTAAGCTGAGTAACAGTTTTAAAACACTTCCGAACTCTAAGTAAGAACGTTTTTGTTTACTTCCCTTTGGAGTTATTTAAAATCAATTCTCACGCTTTTGTTTTAAAAAAAGGGTTAAATTTCTTTCGAGTTTCAGGAAAATACTTTCTTTTATGTCAAATTTATTTAACAAGTTCTTGAGCAAGTTTCCACAAGAAAATTTAATATAACCAAATTTATATATAACCAAATGAAAAAAAAAATTCTACTAACTAGGAAGAAATCAACTAATGTATTATAGATAATTTCACTGAATTCTCATTATTTGAAAACACATATTTCCATCATCACATCGTAATTGACATTCTTTAAAATGTGAACATTTTATACTTAAATATATTTATATAATAAAATTCAGTTTGTTTGAAGAGTGACACATTTGCATCTTTTCTTGTTAATCATCCCAGTTAATGAGCTGAATTCTCTATTTTTATTGAAATTATTTTATTTTAAGAAGATCATCTTGATGAGTTAATAGAACATTGGATAAAAGAAGGAGACTTGCTAAGATTAGAACATGTTGTCTTAGCTGGACAAGGAGATAGACTAATTGAGCGAACGTCTGATGATAAACAAGTTCAAGATTTTTTAGATCTTGTTCCAATTTATATGGTAACATTTGTTTTTTTGTCTTATATTTTAACATTATTTAAATAGATGATTGCATAAAATATAATTGTCTCTTTGAAGGAATAAGAGAGAGACTTTTTCCAGAAATTCCTTTAAATGGTTTATATTATTCTATTATATTATTTTTTAACATAGCTGTTGAAGTTTAAAAAAATTAACACCTTTAAAGTGAACTTGAATCGGCGTATTCTATGTTACCTTTTATAGCATGTCTATATAGAGAGAGATAAAGAAACAAAAAAGAGAAGATAGATTAACGAAGAAAACTGAGAAAAAAATTTTTTTATTATTCACTTCGCATAAGCTGCAAGCACATAGAACCCATAAAATAAGTTAAAAATAAGAAAACAACATATTTTTAAAAAGAAGAAGAAGAATTTTTGCTAAATATATTTTTTTTAAATTTAAAAATTTAAAAGAAAATTAAAAAGCCGGAAAGCAAAAAAAGGGAAAGATATAAGGTAGTCGTCAGTTCACACGATTGTATCTACAAAAAGTGCTTTGTAATATTATATTAATATGGTCAAAGCAAAATATATTAATACAATAGTGTGAGAAGCAACAAGAAAAAAATGAAATCATAATAACACATATTAAGAAAAAAAAATACAAAATAAAAAACATATCAAGCAAAAAATATAGAAAATAAAACTTCAAGAAAAAAACAGAACATATAGAAGATAGAACTTATAATATATAACAGCGACCATTATAAATATTTGTATATATTGATCAATTGATTCATCAACAAATTTAAGTTCATTTTCTTAAAAGCAATTTTTTAAACAACACAACGGTGTGAAAACTTTAGATTTTTCTCCGGCAATTTTAAAAGTATATATAAAATACAGATAAAAAGGAGATAATGTAAGGTAGTTATTAAGCTGAAATTTCTGATAAAATTGAATACATTGTATTATATAAATTGTAATAAAAAGCTATCACCTACGTGAATTAGTAAATTATTAACAATTTATTGCAATTTGATTCAGAAAATTAAAAAATAACCAATTCACTCCAGCCGGTGACAGAGTTTGTTATTTAATAGAGGTTTTAATAACTTTAAGAAATCTTTTTGAAATGCATTCACTGTTAAATTACTGTGTCATTTAATTTATCAAATCCTTAAAAGATCTTAAACAACAGATAATTATACACTCTCTTAGACGAGGATATTTATTAGATAGGTTCAAAATGCAAGATGCAGTCCGTATAGTTAGAACATTCGTCTTAGTAATCAACTAAATAGCAGCTACGATCTGCCTATGATAATTAATATTAAGAGTGGTTGTTAAATTCTGGAACTGTGAATGACGGACTCTTTAAGCATGCTATAGGTTTTAGATTACCATAGAAAAGGATTATTTATAGGACAACTTGGTGAGTGCACTGTAACATTAATTCTAGGAAAATCTCCCTTCATTCTCTTGATATGTTAAAGCATGTAATTGTATTTGCAATTAATTAACGTAATTTTTTTTTATTTGCGCATAGTTTGTGTTATTTGTAATTGAAAACTTTGAAACAATTTAATTTAGTGTAAATAATTTCTCTTTTTTTAAATTATTGTCTTTCTTGTGATATCTAATAATTTAACGACTTGATGAAATGTATTTTCTCATCAGATTTGTCTGCTTTCAAGTGATGAATACTGATTGCTAATAAACTTAAGACTAATCACGCATTTAGTTAGTGTATTTGGTTGAATTGAAATATACCGTAACTCTGATAAAGTAGTATCCAAAAGGGCTTCATTTTATTTTTTCTTAAATAATGTGGATTTTTCTAATGTATATGTACAGTGTCTCAAAAAAGACGGACCGCTCTGAATAACTTTTGATCGGATCTTCGCGTTCTAGGACTCAATCTTAATGGTTCCAGAGTGTGACTTCAATTATGTTAATTATTTAACAAAGACGATATTTTAAGTTACGAAATCATGCACAAAAACGAATTTCCTCTGAATAAAAAAGCCATTTTTAAGCGGATTCGAGTTTTTGATCCCCAAAACATAGGAGGCAGCCACAATCAGGTAAAAACAGTACAGCCACGAGAGTGATCCAAAATTTGGGCTCCATAGTGTTAATTTTACTTTTTTCGTCATATCTTGAGAACTGCTTAAGTAAATAGAAAATATTTGCAAACACGATTATAAAATTCGTTTATCTAAAGATAATTCCATATAAAATACAAATTTTAGAAAATATTGATAATTTTTTTAAAATTCTATTTAATAAAATCGAAAACAATTTGAATTGAAAGGTATACAATTTTCTATATCATTTTAAGTATCTAATTTTACATGGTAAAGTATAAAATGTGAGAGAAATTGGTTGTATAGTTTCTAAGAAATCGAATTTTCAATACACAGCTTTTTTTACCACTGCACTGTATGTATGTACATATTTGTATAAGTGTAATATACACCGAAGAGCCATTACATTATGACCACCCTGCTAATAACATGTAGGACCACCTTTAGCCCTCAAAACTGCTAGCAGCCACCGTGGCATTGATTCCACAAGGTGCTGATAGGCAGTCTGAGGTATCTGGTACCAAGCGCTCACCAACTGTTCCTGCAATTCCTTCACATTGCGAGGGGGTAGCGTGGATGCACGAATTTGGTTTTACAAGTAAGACCACAAATGCTCTATTGTATTAAGGCCAGGTGAATTTGGGGACCAAGACATGACTTGAAGATCCCTGGAATGTTCTTCGAACCAATCCATGACGATTCGACCCTTATGACATGGTGCATTATCCTGTTGGTAAACACCATCCCCCGCAGGAAAAACTGTTGCCATGAATGGGCGAACCTGGTCAGCAACTATGTTCAAGTAGCTTACAGACGTCAGAGATTGTTCTATGAAGATTATGGGTCCTAATGTGCCTCATGAAAACATTGCCCACATCATACATTTTTATGGATGGAGGGTGGTTATAATGTAATGGCTCTTCGATGTATATGTGTAATATTTTTTAATGTGTATGAATACATTTTATTAGTAAACTTTGGAGTAACGTTGCACTATGAAACACACAATTCTGGTTTATTAAATAGTTTTTTAATATATAAATAAAAAGTATTTTAGAATATGTTTCACATTTCTATTTTAGGGTAATTCAAAATCATGAAAAAGAAATAATAAAACGATTCCTTTTAACCCTTTTATGAAAACAGAACAAATGAAAAAAGAAAACATTGGAAACTAGGTGATTTCTATGATTTTCGAGGTCGTTGAATAATTCAAATTAATGGATCAATACGGCAACTGATATTATTTTAATAGTTTAAAAAAATAACAACATTAATTTGAGTATTTGCGATAATTTGAGGAATCGTGTTTATTTTTTTAAAAAAATTTCCAACAAAAATACAAGTGTGCAAGTAAGATAAAAATACTTCTTAACTATAATAAAACAAATAAACACATTATATACAGTGGGTGGAAAAAAACGAGATACGCTGTATAACTTTTGATCTTATGATAAGATTTTTGCATACTGGGTCTCAATGTTAATGCTTCGAGGGGATGATTTTAAATATGATAATTCGTTAGTACAAACAATATTTTAAGTTACGAAATCAGACACAAAAATGCACTTTCTCTGATAAAACACATCTTTCGATCGATAGATTTGAATTTCTGATCTTCAAAATATATAGGGTAGTCTCAATCTGCGAAATATGATCTCAATTGTTTGATCAAAGGAGCGGTCGAAAGTTTGGACCCTTTAATGTTAATTTTACGTTTTGCATATTTTGACAAATTTCATAGATTTTTTTAGGGAATCGAAAATTTTATGCATACAATTTTGAATTTCGATCTAAATACAATTAATCTAAATATAATAAATTCCCTCTAAAATATCCCTGGGATTATATTAATCTAAATATAATCCCCTCTAAAATATAATATATCTAAAAACAATTTGATGGAAAAAAGAAATGTTATTAACTATTTATTATATTTTTATTATTTTATTTAAAAATAGTCAAAAATTGTTTGAATTGTAAAGTATACAATTTATTGCGTCATTTTGATTTTTTTTATATGGAAAAATACAAAACTTCAGCGAAATTGGTCGAATAGTTCCTAAGAAATCGAAATTTAAATACACGACTTCTTTAAAATTCAAATTTTAAGGAATTTTTCGACCATCTACGTTCAAATGTTGTACTTTTCCACATAAAATTACATTATTTAAAACGATGTTAAAAATTGTCTACCATGCAATACAAAGCTGTTTTGACTATTATTAAATAAAATATTAAAAATAAAAAAATAATTATTAAAAATTGTTTTTGCATTATAATTATTTTTGGGTAAAAGAATTTTATATTATTGCAACAGTTTTTCGAATCACTTTGAAAATTCTAGAGATAGGGTGAAACACGCAAAAAGTTGAAATAACATGAACTTTATACCTTGGTCTAGACAAAACTATGGGGAGAATATTTCCCAAATAGTGTCTACTTCCCATAAGTTGAGGATACGAAATCCAAATACGCCAGAAAATGGTTGAATAACAAACAATATATGTATTTGTTATCTTACCATATTCAACCAAAACAGTCAAATAGCCATAAATACGATGGTATTCAAACTGTTAACTACTCTCACATAATACGGTTAAACAACCATAAATTTATCGCTCTAACTAGGCCTACCTAATGAAGCCCCTTAGTTCCTTGCAGCTGGGTACATATTATAGCTGAGAAGGCTAATAGGTATATCTCATGACCGACAGAACGGGGGTTCGGGTCTCAGCCTTGACACCACAATATCTCCTCTATTCCCTTTAACACACGAAGAGTTTCCAGTATCCCGCATGCCCCAATTTGAGTCCCAGGACATTCACGAATAGATGGCAGCACCATAAAGCTGCTTAAAACAAAAAAGTTTAGTATTTACTATCTTTTACGATAGATGAAACAACCAGTTAAACTAATTAAACCACATTCCATAGTTTAATTGCTGAAACACAACTGAACCACAACCTAATTCCAATGCCTATTACCTAACAGAAGGCCTAACTCCAATGCACAGTTAAATTTCTTTTTACGTTTTTGAAACAACGCTAGTTTCAAATTGTTAAAAAACCGTATATTTTTGTATGAGGTTTTTCTTTAACCATACTAGTTGTAAATGATTTCAGAACCATAAATGTAAAAATAAATGTTCTCTAACAGAAACTTTACAGATAATAAATGGATTGACTGCTGCAGGTTATTTGACCGTAATTTTAGAATGTAAGTCCTAACAGTGTGTAAAGTATTGTATAATCAACTCTGAAAAATAATAAAAGGTCCTGAAAATATAGGGTTCAAGTACGAATGGTACACTATATTATGGATATCGAAAGTTTGAACAACACTATTATTCAACATGCTCCAACAGTTTTAATGATGTATTTAGTATTGATGTAATGATGTAATGATGTATAACAGTTTTAGACTTTTTGAAAAATGTCCATGTATACTTACTTTCTTTATTTTGGAGAGAATTTTTCAAAATAATTTTCAGTTTTTAGAATTTTTAGGCATCCATAGTGTATGCAATTCAGTGTTTGTTTTGTAATTTTAACGCTTTCTTTTAATTCCGAAATAAAAATTATTTTCTGTGTATTTTCTTTATCTCATTGATGCATCATGTAGATGTCAAACGAGATTAAGTTCCCGCCTTCTTTTCTTCTTAATTAGATAACATCCCCTCAAAAAGACATTACAGTTCTTCAAAAATATTCTTCGAAATCTAGTTTTGATGAGGAATATTAAAATGTATCTTGTTTCAAATGGATAAGTAATACCTCAAATACTTATAAGTTTTTATTTGTATGAATTTATATGCCAAATCTAACCAAAAAACTTACTAAAGCTTAAATATTTTTTATGTTGTTTAAACTTAAAAAAAAATTAATTACTTTATCAAGAGACATTACAAATAGTGTACATTATAAAGAAAAAAAACGAATTATATTGTAATTGAATACTACAAAGAAAAAAACAAATTATAAAAATTTTGAACATTAAAAAAACAAACTATATTATAAAGCACTAAAAAATACTAAATTAGTTACATAAACGTAATAAAAGTGAACTAAATTGTGAGTAAACATTTAAAGTTTTCAATAAAAAAAGGAATGCATAATTACTAAATATTATTGAAAAATTTTATGAAGAATGTTTTACTTTACGAGCACAGTTTCGTTATTATTGCAACCAAAAAACAGTTTACTATTTAAATAACTTTTTGAAACATGGTTTCAAAAGCATAACCCATGTCACATAAAACTGAAAAAAACATGAAACAGCATTCTTCCGCATGATAAAACCTGACCACGTCTTTAGCTTTAAAAAAGTGACACATTAAAAAATTGTCTTTTCAATTTAATGATCATTTTATCTACATTTAAAGTTTTATTCTTTGTAACGCTAAAGCAAGAGATATGAGTTTCTTTTGAAAATCTTTACGTGTCTGAAAATTAGTTCTCCTTTTCTTGAAGCATGCCTTACCACAATATATTTTCATGCCTCCATACAAGAGAGGTATTTTTTAAGGCTATAAAATAAGGATGTAAAATTACTTGGGTCTAAGTATTTCAGTTCATGAGATTCTTTCTATAACTCTTAGATTTAAGTTGCAGAAAAACATAGTCAAGTGTAAACTGATGTTAACTTACATAAGATATATACTATACTTGATTAAGTTTTGGTAATTTGATGATAAATTAAAAAAAAATGTATTAAATTTTTTTCATGAAGGTTTCTGTGTACAAAAAACTTTCATAAAAATTTAAAACTTTCAAACTACAATACTTTCTACAAAAAACTTACATAAATACGCAATACTTCATTAAAACTCAGTATTTAGTGACAAATTAAAAGATTTTCAAATGTATGAAATGTTTTCTGTAAAGGATTTGGTGTAAACAGAAAAAAACTTACATAAAAATATACTTTCTTTGATTAGATTTAGTTAATATAAAGACAAACTGAAAAGGTTTTCAATTGTATGTTTATAAGTTTTTTGGTGTGAGCTGAAGTTAACTACGATACATACTGTAATTGATAAAATCATAATAATTTTATGGCAAATCATAAAAAAAAGTTTTCAAATAAGTTTATTTTGACTTTTTTTCATTGCGAATATATCATATACTTTAAAGAATGTACAACACTTATTTGCTCGGGAAACTTTTATGGGGATCTTTTTGCACAAAATAGAAAGAAAAGCATCAGTGGCACCGATAATCACTTTATCAGGTCATTTCAAAAGTTGCAGATTTCCTGATTGCATAAAAAAGACCAGATTGTATAAAAAAGGTACTGAAAAATACTAAATTAGACTTACAATTATAACAAGAATACAGTTAAGTGCAAAACAAAATATTTTTAGCAGGTTTTTCATGTGACAAGGTATATGTTTTTCCTTCCAAATTTCTTTGGTATAGTTCAAAATATTTTTGATAGATGGCAGTGCCAGTATTTTTTAATTGTTTTAACACGGAGAAAAAATTAATTCTGTTAATATAACCATAATGATATTTCTGGAAAAAAAAGTATAAATCTGGTTAATAAACCCAAAATATACAGAATTTAATCCATTTATTTGCTAATTTCTCGGTTCAGATGGTAACGGTTTCCCAGAAATTCAGGTTTTCAAAATAATAGCTCTTTCTACAACATATTTAGTAAAAAATACCAACTGAAAAATGAATTTAACCGAAAAAATGTTTTCTATGCCATGCTTTAAAGATCCATGATAAAATTAGATAATTTTACTACATTTATAAAATTTTATCATATGTCATAGAGCCATATTTTATTGTTAATTTTACCGAATTCATTATCAACGTGATTCGGTAAAAAGTACCGAGTTTTTAGCACTCTCACAGAGCCAGAAACGTAGCAAAATTTACCATATTCTGGTTGTTTTGACTATACTTTTTCTCTGGGTGAAACAATTCTTAAAAATTACAATAATTTTTCGGCATATTAAAAATATTATTATCCTGCGATGAAAAAAATACTTTTTTCTAAATATATACAAAGTAATTTTATGCTGTACTTAAAAAAAATTGAACATTTTGCTTGAAATAAATTAAATTCCAACTCATTTCTGATATTAAATATACGCAAGAGATATTAATGAGATATTAAATATACGTTATTACTTTATATGCACTACATTCTATGTATTCAATATACGATGTAGTTGAGTGTAGACTACATTCATGTTGAAACTACATTTATATTTAGAGATTTAAATAAGATGAATATTTATTACGATATATTTCTTTCAAAAATAGCATGTAGGAGAAAACGCAAAAAATACATTTAAATATCAACATTTGTTTCATTTTCGCAACCGCTTTCAAAGGTTTCTAAGACCCATTTAACCTGCTTTTATCTTTTCGTGAGCAAAGTTTTCCTTGGCTCTTACATCTTTTTAGCATGCGAAAAATAATGGTTTTTAAAGAACAAAATTGCTCTAATTTTGCAACTGAGTTTTTAATTTACTCCGCCACCCTGAAGCTTTTAAATTTATTCCATAATGATTAGATTTAATGTTTAAAAAAGTAAACATGTTTCTTGGCTTAGTTGTTAAAATTTGGTTTTAACATTACAAAAGTGTTTGTGCTGTATGCATTTTCTTAAATATTTATTGTAATTTATGTCGATTTTCTGAAACACACATTTTGAGCATTGTCCATCTTGTAAATACGCATATCGAGCTTTGTTCATTTCCTCTAGTGAGCAATTTGAGCTATGACCAAAATAGGAAGTTCACAAATTAGTTTCTAATCAGGAGTATTAGGCTAGTGAAACAAGATTTATAATTAACTCTCTCGTCGGAATAAAACCTGCCACGCATACACTAAGAGCGCTGTTTTTTAGTTGCAAATGCTTCAGAGAATTATTCTAGTATGTTTTTGTTCGTTATACTTGTACTTTTTTTCTGATCAGTTAGTTCAAAAAAATTAGATTAATCTCAGAAAACGGAAAAATATGATCAAACTTTATGAAAGAAAAAAGTATGATGTTTAAACAAAGGCAAATATAATAAAAATGAAAAACTTTGGAGAAACTTTACATTTTTTAAATTCATTAGAACAAAATTAAATGCTTGACTGAAATCGGAAGTACTAAACCTCTAGTTAAAAACTCAAATACGATGTTTCAACCTCGGATGACAAATAATTATGCAAATGAATGATTTTTTTTAAAGAAAAAGTCATGACATTAAGAGAGAAAAATGAAAGAAAAAGACTTAAATCTTAAAAAGAAAATACATAAAATTATTGTAATGATTTCTTTGTCGCTCTGATATCTTCTCCTCATAAAAATTAGCTTTTAAGACGTATTCTTTTACTATTCGTTCGTTGATTTTTAAGTACTTTTCAAAAAAAGTCTCATAGGCGATAATCAGAATACAAATTACATTTCTTTTTTTTATTAACTTTTCATTCAATTTAGTTTTTTAAGTCCAGTTTGTTAATCTATTTTCGTCAACTGAAACTGCATGAAATGGAACTAAGATGCATTTTATTTTGTTTTCTTAAATAAAGAGAGATTTTATTAGCGCTAAAGGACATTTTAAATTCATTCGTTTATTAATACTCAACTGCATTTGACATTAAAAGACAGCTGTTGATGTTTGGAAGAAGCAAGAAAGTAATTTCGACATTTTCTTTTAACAGTTTTTCTTTACTTTTCTTTTACGCCATTAAGCTTTCCAAATTAACCCGTCTTTTTTTTTTTTTAATTCAGCGCAAAATAATCTATGATTTTTTTTCCAACGCAATTTGAATTAAGTCTGTTTTAGGAAAGTTTAACATTTAAGAGTTGACACTTAATGAACATAAGTTGACAATATATCAGTGTGCAAGCGAAAGAAGAATTTTGTTACATTTTGCAGCACAGCAGGACGTTGAATTGAATTTTGTCCATTTATTTAAATAATAACATGATTTATTACCAAAAGTATATAACTGCAGTGAAAAAAAAGTTGAAAATGCAACCTTTAGTTTAATGCTTTGGAAGATCGTCAATTATGGCTTAGTGCGTGGTCAAGCGCTGAATTGATATTGTGGTATTGGTAGGTACTTTATTAACATCGCACTAGAGCTGCACAATAGGTAATTGGCGACAGTCTGGGCAATGTCCCAGAGGATCTCCGAAGACTTGCCATTGCAATTTTGATCCTCTGCAGGGTAGATCTCATTTGTGAGGCCACTTCCTCAATTTAGACATAGATCTGAAGAGAATTTTTTTCTTCCTTAGATTTCTGTACGCAGGATACTGCTCAGTGACTGATCACAGGACTTTCGATTCCACAAATTTTGCGGGCTCACATATTGCATGTTTCCGGTAATCTTAGCGGAGACGAAGATCGGACCTCGGTTTCTTCTCACCGGAGTTCGTATTGTGGTATAAAATGGAATCGAAGTGCCTTGGTTTTTATCCATAAACTTGCAGTTAGCGAAAAAATGTCTCTGACTCAATGAAATGTGTTTCTTTTAAATAAATGAATGAATAAATAACTAAATAAAAACTAGATATGTAATGCGGCTATTATTAAACTTATCAATTATGGCTTATATTTTTCTTTATTTCTCTGCAATTAATTAATAGTCAATAACAGTCCGGAATATACTGCAGAAGTTTATTTAAGATATTTTGAACAATTTTTGGATTATGAAAAAACAAATTTTTTTTTCTTGAAACTTTCCACGATACCTTAAAAAGTAGTGGTTTATTTTTTGGAGGGAGCGCCACTATCTCCACCCCAAATAGGCATGCATCATCAATTTTTTCAAATATGCTAAAAAATATAAGATATGTGAAAAAAAAGTGTTATTTATCGGTTAATTATGAAATTTGTAGGCAATAAAAGCACATTTTTTCATAAGTCAGAATTATGATATTAAAAAAATAATACAAAAAATAAAACTAACTTCAGAGTTGTGTTTTATTATTAATGAACATTTCAGCAAACAGTCAATTAGGGGATGTATAAAATAAAAAAATAATAATAATTTGAATAAATTATTAAGAGTACTTATATAGTGTGATTTTAAATGAGTAGTGTTTTTTTTCAAAATTTATATGGAGATTAGTTTTTTAAGAAGGCAACAAATTCATATGTTTTGGATGGATATCTATTGCTTTTAAATGATATTTTGCTTCATTTTGTACGTAATAGAATTTCAACTAAAATCATATTGATTTGGCTATGTAATGAGGATTAAATTAAATACTGTCAACATACCTGAAAAGCAATTTTTATGAACGTGCACACCAAATTACAATACATCTTTTCAGTATAATCACTAAAAAAATTTTGAACCTTTCATCAGATGACCGGAAGCCGTAGGATTCTATTGGCAAGGTGTTGTTTGTTGACGTCAGCTGTACAGCCCTCTACTGCTCTAATCATAGACAGTATTTAAAATTTGAGCCCCCCACTTCTACAAGTTGAGCCCAAATTCAATTCCAAGACTTTTATGTTACCAAACAACTTCCCCTTCTACTGAATCGGCAATATTATGCATATTTAACATCGACAATAGCATGACCTTACCGCTGCAAAATTATGTATATGCATGCCCTATTTTCTGCCATTGTCTGGGCCATATTACCTCTATTCTATTTATAACCTTTGTAAATTAATGTTATATAGTTATCTGAACTGAAATAAGATATTTCTCTCTGACAAATACTAATTTGAAAAAATATAAATAAATAAAAACAATACTTGTAATCGTCATCGACTCAATTCTTTATTGGTTATAGGATTTTTGTTACAAATAATAAATATATTTTTTTAATATTTTATTTTGTAGTTAAAAAAGTACTATGATTATAATATTAATTGTTTTTCAGGCTAAGATACGAGCTGTTCACGAAGCTGTAGCTAAAGGGCAATTAAGAGAAGTGCGTTCTGTACTTACCAGAAAACGATTTGCCCTTAGTAGAGATCATGTAGGTGCAAGCCCTCTACATTTAGCAGTTCTTCATGGGCATACGGATGTATCCGCTTATATAATCTCGCATTTTCCTGAAACTATGGATGGACCTGATAACGTAAGCCAGCATTGTTTTTCTTATAAATAATGATATCATTTTAGGACATATAAGATAAGGAATTAAAATTGAACGCGAGTGATAGCGTCTGAGCAGAGTCAACGTTAGAAACAAACGTGAAGGAGAAACATGCTTATACTGATATAATGCTTATACTAACCACTCAGTAAAAAATTCCGAATCAAATTATGGTATGAAATGCCGGCATTTTAGGTGCATCATTCGTAAAATACATTTTTATCATAAAATATTGTACCATAATTTTTACAGTATTATGCATTTAACTAGAGTGATTCAGTGAACTTACGGTAATTATTACTGTAAAAATTACGGTAAACCAGATTTTTTTGATCCGTAACAAGTACTGGTAAAATGGATTTTTCGGTAAAAAGTGCCAATACTTTTCACCGTAATTTGATCTGGAAGTTTTTAGTGTGGTTCATGTTAGAGCATTCAGAGTTATGTGAAATCGTCTCGAACTGAACAACGTGTCTAACTAATTTTTTGTTGGTATAAGGTGAACAAAATGCGGACATTTATCATCTAATGGTAGCTGTTTATGGCTTATGTTGAATTACTGTCAACAAATGGCATAAGAGTTGTCATGAAAATCGGACATCAATATCTGATCTTTCAAGACCAGGGGACAAGTATACACCGTGATGTCCAATAAATTAACTGTTGTTATTAAAAGAATAAAAAAAAAAAAAGAGATGCGAATCGTGACACATAAAATGACGAATCTGCCTATACCAGGAAAGTTAAAGACAGTAATCTATGAATCCATTGCCATTATTGATGAAAGAATAAAGATAAATCAAGAGTTTTGAGTCGTGACATCTGTGCAGCACTCTGTGAAAGTTAAATAACGATGCAATAATCTTCAGACATTAAAAGAGTAATTTGCGAGTTACACTGCTTTTTACTCCATTCAGCTAGACTCTTACAATATTTTTCAATTATCTAACAGGAGGCAGTTAATTAGTCATACTCAATCCGTGCTGCTCTTTTTCAATTTTTCTTTACTGTCCTTCCTTTACTTCCGCTGCTGTATCGAATCATGCATGACCAATTTCCATTTTTTTTAAAAAACTTCATAATATTTTTAAAATTTTTTTAGTCTATATTATAAAAGCATTCAAACAATATTTAAACAAATAAAATGTTGATTCTGAGAATACTCAATAGCTAAAAAAATTTTGAATTTGATTCTGGGAAAACTCAATTGATAAAAAGTCGAGTCAACTGAATTTACAATTTTATTTTACTATGGAAGCGCTTTGGTACTGTGTAAGGAAATGTCACAAATTAAGTAATTTTTAAAATGAATTTTGATAATAAAAATATATCGTAAAAAGAAAATGAGATTCCTGAAGTTTATTGAGTAATACTTTTTATAAATTTTATAATTTGTTGTACCTTTTAGTATATTCAAAAACTTAAAATATTTATAGAAGGAAATGCAAAAAATAAATTTTAAAGGACTATAAAACTTTGCAAAACATGTTTTGAAACCTTTAAATAAGATCAACGTTGTATTCTTTTAAACGATTTTGTTTCAAATTCTTGTTAAATAAAACCGGAGAATGTATGGAAATCGAATGATAGGGAAGGTGAAGGATAAAAAATTTGAAACGCAGTAGAAAAATCTTTTATTCTATAAAAGAACAAACTAAATGGAAAATTTAAAAAAAGCAGAATGCAACTTGGGAAATAAAGTTTTAAACTGCCTGTAACAAAAATATATGTGCAGTTAAAGAGCACGTTTTTTTCACTTTTCTTAAAAATAAAGTTCAGAATGCAAATACTAAGCCTCTATTTGAATTTTAATTCTGCTGAATAATTTGTGTTCTATATCTTATCACCTTTATACGGAGAATTTTTTATCTTCTAATTTAAAATTGAAATTGTTTTAAGAAAATTAAACTATTACTTGGTAATTTTTAATATATATAAATATAAAATGCGGTGGTAGCTTTTATGTTTTTTATTAATTCATTTTAAAATTAATACTACGTCAACACACATGTTTCAAATAATTCAAGAAAAAAAAAATTTCTTCCTTTAAGAAATTGTCTGTCTTATTTTTGTATTTACGATGATTGTCTGCGGGATTTTGTCTGGCAAATATATTTCATGATCAAGTGAACGGGCATTTTCGAAAAAAAAATTTTCTTTCTTGGATTGAATATTTTTTTTTCTTGTTCATCAGCACATTTTTTTTGTAGACTTAAACAGTATAATAATATTTTAATTGTGTAATTTAAAGTTTAACTTATTTATGGACTAGAGTGAATTATTTATAAAATTATTTGAGTTAAATTTATATAGAGTTAACTTTAGAGTATAACAAATCTGTACAAACAGGTATTCCGGTTTCGAATACTGGAGATGAGTGAGATTTTATTCATTCATACTCCTAAATACTCTTTTTGGCCAGGATAGCCTGGCCGGTAAGGCGCTGGGCCCATGTCTGAGAGTTCGTGGGTTAGAGCCCCACCGGCCGAAGACTCCTCGTGCAGTAAAATGGTCACTGATGCACGTTAAATCTGGCGAGTCGCAAAGTCCTCCACGTTCCCATAACAAATCAATACCTCTGGGGGTACTGAATTGGAGATTGATCGTTCTCTGATTCAGGTCAAAATTATGATCTGTGGAAGAATGAATGAATGTATGGGTCCACTCTATAAACGGGCGTGACGAATGGTGTATTAAAAATCAAATTCTTGGCTGCAGATGGCGCCACTGGAAAACAAGAACAATCGCCCCCTCTGCCTTAGCAGGCATACGTCAACAACAATACTTTTTTGTTATGTTGGATTATCTAATCAGATATCTTAATCAAAATTATCACTAAGACTATTGATTTTGACGAAATTCGTATTATCTACAAGAGAAGATAGCATATTTCCTCAATAAGACAAAATTTTAATTTCACATGAATTCTCCGAAAACGACGAAATGTGATGAATTTTGAGTTTTCATATTTTACAGTGCTTGAAATAATATAATTAAAGTATACAGAAGTAGAGAAGAATTGGACCAGAGATCGTCTCCCTTAACCATGATTTGTCCCTTATTTTTCTAATTTACTGCAATTTTTAACTATTAGTAAGTAAATATTATAGACGGTATTCAATTATTCTAAAATTTAATAAGTATGTTCCAAAGATTTGAATTTAACAATGTGTTTCTATATTTTTACAAAGAAATAAATGTCTAATCTTTTTAAATAAAAACTTTTTTTTTTTATCAAGATAGTACCTGTTCCTATCTTCAAAAAATAAATTCTAAGAAACATTACCATGCTCAATAAAAAAAATTCTGAGTCAAATTACTCTATGAAGTACCGGCATCGCAAAATTCTTTTTCATACCAGAACATGTTACGAAGCAAGATATCTGGTATACCATAATTTCTGCTGTAGTAATTTCCGTAAAATCACTGAATCACTCTAATTACTACTGTAGAAGATACGTTTTAATATTTAAAGGTAGACATGCATATTACGGTAAAACTGATATTACGGATATTGTATCCAAAGTTCCGGTACTTTATTCAGTAATTTGATCCGGAATATTGTACAGTGAATTTTGCGTGGCTGAAAAAAGATTCGATAAAATAATCTGGATGTGTTAAAATCCTATTACTTTTACTTAAAAAAATATTATTGTGTTATTGTCTATGAAATGCAAGCATAAAATATAAAAATAAATTTTCTTTACGAGTTTCGTCTCTTGTGTTCTAAATTTAGTTACAATTTGATGTTATACCTGAAAATGAACATCGTATATTGAAGTTTTAAATTAACTCTAATTTAAATATCTGAGAGACAATTGTTTTACTTTTATTAAGTTTAATGATTTTTAATGTTTTGCAAGTTAAAATGCAGCCACCTTTGAAAATAAATTACATATTTAGAAAAAAATACTCAAGGCAGTGATGAAAAATGTTTTAGTACTCTTTGAAGTTTAATTAATGAGATAGCTATTTTTTGTCTTAAGATAAAAAATAAATATGTTTCGTTTTTCTTTAAGTCTTTTGACTTTATATTTAATTTGCAAATGTTTAACTTCAGGATATTAAAGTGTTTCTTAAGGCTACTCATGTTCGGATTGCAAAATATTTGCAAATTCATCTTTGAAGCTATTCTTAATTACCTTTTTTCTTTGAGGCCCGTTATGTATTTAAAGTAAATAAAATATCCTTGAAAAGTATTTCTTACATTTAAAGTTAGTTAAAAAATATGTTTACTTAAGCAAATTAAACTCAATTTTTCAGATATTTAAGTTATACATTCCAACGTTCTTAATTGACGATTTCATACGTTATCGGTGATTATATAAATTATAATTATGTTTATAAAACTTGGCTTTTTAATATTTTTGACTTAGCCTTTAGCAAGTAGGAAAATTTGCCTATGTAAATCTTGTTTACCAAAAATATTGAATTTATAAATTTAACTAAAAGATTAATTTTGTTAAATGAAGTCGAAACTGGTGCAAAAAATGTTCAATAAATTTTTTTATGATATTAATTATTCCTGGTGCATTTTTATGATTTTGTCTGCTAGTTTAATATATTTATTTTTTTAAGTTATTGAAAAGTTTTGCGAAAAAATATCTGAAACATTTCGTGCCTTGATATTAGCAGAAAATTCATTCTCATAATTTTAATTTTTTTAATTATTTTGATTTAAATATTGATAGTACTATAAGTGAAGGATTCCATGATATGTATGGAACAAATTTACTTTATAAACAATAACATTTCTAATTTCATCGTGAGGTTATAAAACTTTGATATGATAGTGTAACCCCTAAATTTTAAAAAATTACAAACAACTCATTTTTAAGCATTTTGTTTGTTTCTATACTATGAAAAAGGTATGGTCAATATAGTTCAATATAGAATATAGAAAATAGAATATAGTCAATGTAGAATATAGAAAAAATACCTACCGTGTTTCTAGCTCTATGGAAAAGCCAAAAAGCGCTGAAATGAGGTTTGGGTAAAGTTAGCAATAAAATATGGTTTTAATTACCCTGCTGATTGGTAAAAATGGCGTAAAATTTGGTAATTTAAACAGTACTAGTATAGTTTGAGATGACGCAATACTGTTCAACTAGATAATCACTCAGGTCTATCTCGCAAACACATGTCAACTTCCAGTCAGTTAATTGTTTCTTTCCTATGTATGCTATAGGTTTGCTAATTACACTTAAGATATATATCTATCTGTTGACTAGTCGGTTAACTGTTTCTTTCCTATGTACGCTATAGGTATGCTATCAACATTAAAGACTATAAAAAAAAATGTAAATTTGTAACTGTGCAAATGCCTCTACAAGGCTCTATGTTAAACAAAATCTGTAGCTTAACTATTTCGCATAAAGTGTGTAAAATATATGTTAGGAGAGCCCTGATGTTAGTGGTAGTGGGTTCGAGTCCCACCGTAAACCTGGATGCATCAATTTATTTATTGTTACGCAGACATACGCAGGCTTGTGTACCTACAAACCTTGGATTATGTGCCCTTTTTAAGCTGAAATATGGATAACACAAGATAGAGAAAGACAGCACATCCCGTGACCCGGTGGGATTCAAACTCCCTACATCCAGGTTACAATCAATAAAATGTTTAGATTGAAATGTTTTTCTCTAATTTGAGCAATCTGTTCTTCAACTTGACAGGGCTAATAGTAAACCGCACTTAATAATGAGCACATAAGCCTACATATGCATGTGTATCAATATATAAATAAATAAATAAGTTTTTTAATTAATAAAAATTTTTATGCATTAAATGGCAGTGCTCGTAAACCATCTTGTTCACGTAAGGTAAAATAACATGTTTTGGTTTTGAATTACAGGAAGGAAGAACGCCGCTTCATTACGCTTCTGCTCTTCCTGATAACGGTACTTTGTATAGATTACTAAAATCAGCTGGTGCTGATGAAAATATTGAAGATAAAGTAAGGATATTTTAATTAGACTTAATATTCTTTTAATAATTTTAAATTGCATTTAAATAAAGAGGGAGGCAATACTAATTTTTGTGCTTAAATATTACGTTTAAGTATACAAGTTACATAAGAGTGATGGCGTATAATTTGTTAACTAAATTATAGATTAGCTAATGATTCATAAGGAGGCACTCTGTTTAGAGAAATAAAATGTCCTTTCTTTGACAGCATGATGAAAAGTCCTTACCTTCACGTTATGTAAGATCAACAGATGGTAACTTTAGCCCATTAAATGAAAGAGATGCATCTTGACAAACTGGAAGTGATTATAATCTTAAGCGTCAATTGGTTTCAATAAAAAAGTTAGAAGAACCCTTCTTTGTCTGGATATGACACATACAATCTTTTAGAGTCAAAGTTACTCCATTTTAAAATAGCAAGTCTTATGATTCATCAATGATGATTCAAGCAAAATAAATATGAGCACACGAAAATAGATAAAAGCACCAAACTTCTCATTGCATAGAGTGCAATGTACCATACTTATATGTGGATCAAAAAGGACATATCTCACTGATTGCAATTGACTACTTTGCTGCCCAATTAATAATCCAGCTTGGTCCAATCTAGTGACAACTAGAGCAATTTATTTAACTTAAGCAGCATGCGAAACACTTCACACTTTCATCATCCTGTAGCAAGGGAAACTGTGTAGAAAATTTCTCATAAAATCATTTAGCTTTTCAAGCCCAAATGATTAATTTTTCTGCAAAAAAAAAAGTTTAATTTAACCTATCAACTAATCTATACAGGGTTCTTTTCAGTTATGAGTTTGAATGAATATAAATTGTCTCAAATCGAAATTTTTTAGCTGTATTCGTGAAAGGGTTTCTTTAACCATTTGGTGCAATCTATTAATTTTTAAGTAAACGTCTATTCTTTTGTCGTCAACTTTTTATATTATTAGAAAAGCAGTAAAAATATTGTAAGACTATTTTATAATTGATGACGGTTAAAAAATTAATATACAAAGCTTTAAAAAAAAGACGTATAATTAGATCTATAAGGCATTAAATTTTTGTCAAGTCTGACTGTTATTATGAATATGCTTTTAAATAATCTCACACCTTTAAGTGTGTTTTGCTTATGCTACATTTGTGCGTTTTTTTCTAACATGCTTTTATTTTTAAAGGCAGGTCACAATGCCAAGTATTACCTGACCCACCCAAATACCTTGGCATTAGGGAAACTTCTAGAACCGTATGCAAAACACGAATGAAACTCAAAATTTCTATACTTGAAAAGTGCGAACTGAAATTTTCTTACAGACAACTGTTAGACGAAGAAACCATTTAAAATGAGTAAAAGAAAGAGCTCCGCTTGTCAAAAACATGTAGCTGGAAGCTTATTGAAGTTAATAATAACTCTTCTCTGCATACTTGTCAACAAGTAGATTACAGATGAAGTTTGGAAAAGTTCCTTGCAGTGTAAGTCAGTAGCATTAAAGCACTGATAATGAAATGATTGAACTGAGAATTGTTTTTATTAATATTTTATCAAATTTCTGTCTTTGTTTAAAATTTATTTACATGTTTCTCTATCTTATTTTAACTCGCAAAAACAATCACAGTATAAAAACGGGTATATTTTTTAAAAGTATCTTAAATTCTATAATTAACTAATTTTGATTTTTCACCATATAATTTAAAAGATAGTTGTTTTCGTTAAATGTAGGAAAAATTGATTCTCGTGTACAGAATAATATATCTTTTTTTACAAATTCAAATTTTATATAAATGGAATGCGTTTTTATAAGCGTAATGTTAGTTTTGAAATGATGTAAGCAGGCGATAAAAGTAAACGAAGTTGATACAATTTGGCAGCTAATTGCAAATAAAAGTAACACACAATATCAATTTATTAGTACTTACAATTCAAAATTGCTCTCAGGTTTTTAATCTAAATGAGTTTGAAATACATAAAGCATAGCATGAACTGTGTTTGTTATTTTATAAGAACTTTATTTGCATATTATTAAACAAATATTTTGTAAGGAAATAATTGACGGTTATTGAAAAAAATCGTAAATAATACCAACCATAGGATTTTTAAAATAAAGAACTAATTTGAGATCCAAGGTCAATGCTAATCTTGTTTTAGCGATAGGACTGTAAAATTTCGGAAATAAGTTTAATGAATTTTTCCTTATTGATTTTATAAATGCTACTTTCTAAAAATGTTTTGAAAAGCAATTACACCAAGTGGAAAAATTACTTGAAAGTAGTTACTTAAAAAGAAACGAGAAGATTGAGTTGGTAACGAAATATTGAAATAATGCCAAGTTTAGTTAAAAAGCTTGCGCTATGACAACAAACAATTAGACGTTGATTAAAGGTCATATTATTGACTGAAAATAAAATATTTGTGGAACACATTAATTTTGTTGGTTCAATTGTTAAATCTGATAGATCTTTCGGAATTAAAAATGATTTGATGTCTGAGGACAATTTGAAAAGAACAAAATGAAACTGAAAAGCATTAAACGAGTTTGTTTCTAAATTAGATAAAGGGTAAAAATATCGTTGCTTACTAAAGTTTTTCAGAAAACTTTAGAGATACCTTTTGTTTTTTAATAATGTTTTTCTTTACATAAAATGAATTTAATTTTGTTGTTTAGAAACCGAATTTAATTTTTTTTTTAAAAAGAGTTGGTTTCTGTTTTGTTCGGCAATGTAGTTTAAAATATTTTCCATATTTCTTCTGCTTGTATCATATTTGAAAAAGAATAATGGAAGTATTAAGAATGTTTAAGTAAACTTTTTTGTGCTAGCAACATCAAATAAATAATTGAAAATTTTCTTTGAAAATGTTAATGGTTAAGGAATTAAATGAAACAAAGTTTGATTTAATATTATTACTTATCATATTAGAGTTAGATTCAATTTAGACATTAAAGTTAATGTTTCTTATCATATAGTTTTTGCACGCAAAAATTCACCTGGATAAAATATTTACTTTTTATTTATGTAGACAAACAATATGGGTGTTTTTTACAAATTTTTATAGTGATGAAGTGTGCCAAATAATTTACCAAATTATCAATCTAAAAGCTGCAGAAATACAAAATAATAAACTAAAAAATTACAAAATAAGCAAATTGACTTGGAAAAAACTTTACAGATTTTATTTCGTTTTT
The DNA here is from genome assembly GCA_949128135.1 of Parasteatoda lunata. Taxonomy (NCBI): domain Eukaryota; kingdom Metazoa; phylum Arthropoda; class Arachnida; order Araneae; family Theridiidae; genus Parasteatoda; species Parasteatoda lunata. Next base: position 24,698,653 of record OX421980.1, read on the forward strand.
CAAGTTAATAATATATGCTGAGAAAATTTATATCTAATAATGCAATATTATTTATTTTTTTGTGACTAAATTAGAACTAATAGTTTGAACAAGTTTAGCTATTTCAGGATGTTTAAAAATATAGTAATGAAAAAAAGATAAAGTGTAACATGTTAATCTTATGAAAACAAATAGGAACAGAAAGGAAAAAAGTGTCTTTTAACTGAGATTAAATACTCAGAATATATTATTGGAAATATCAAACATTGTACGGATTATTACTGTTATACTATTATATCTTGCATTAGTACAGTATGATAAATGCCATTACCCTTATGCAATGAATAATTTTGAAACTGAGATTGTAACTTGAATTGTTAAGAAAGAAAAGTTAAGAAACCCTGAAACTTGCATTCACTTTAGTTTACTTAATGATTAAATTTGCAAAAGTAGTTAAAATCACTAAATAATTAATCATTTTTCACAAAAAATGGTTTATTTCATTAAGCAATATTTTCAGTTTCAATAGTGAAGATTGACAAGCGGTTAAAATTGAATTCTGGTATTTGTTGAAAGTAATCATTGTTTAAAGATGTTGAAAGTGAATGTTGTTCAAACATTTTATCAAATAATCACACATACCGAGAACAAAGTATATTTTTGTACCTCAACTGCACTAGTGAATGTACATAGTACAAAGATTAAAAGATATAGTATGCAAACTTACTAGATAATCTATTTCCAACTGTTATACGTATTATTTCATACTTCCTGAATGTTATTAAGTCATAGATTTAAATATGCTTGAAAGTATCTTTGAACTAATGAAATAAAAATATTACAATTTCACAAGAAAAATGACACAACACAAAAACATTTACAGGGTAAGTGATGGAATACGCAGAATTTTGAGAATTTATATTCAACGACATTTCAAAATCTCAGTCAATGCTTGCTTGAAGAAGGCTTTAAGTTACATTTCAGAGATTTGAATAAATTATTCATTAAGTTTATGCTTTAATCTTTTTTGTCATTTTTCTCAATATCTGTGTTTTTTGGTATATTTCGTATGTATAAAAATATTGAGAGTCTACTATTGATTTGATTCCCTATCTTTTAATGAAGGAGATTCTTGTGCAATTTTGTACGATAATATCTTTCGTATAACATTGAAATAATTTATTTTTTGAAAAGAAGAAGATTTTAATTAGAATTCAGATACCCGCAGTAAGAAAAAATTAAAATCAAACCGATTGCATACCTGTCAACTTGCAATCCCTCTGATGATGATTTACCCCAGTGGTTATAAGATTAAAAGTGAATCACATTTATAGGCAAAAATTTATTTTGCATTTTGGCGTACGCCTACCGAAGAGGGATTTTTATACATTTATATATACGTAGATTTCATTTAAATTTAGTGGCGGTCAAAATCATTTTGAATTAAATTTATAAATGTAAACAATAAATAGTAAGCATACATTTTACTACACCTTTAAATGTAAAAATAAAATAGTACGCAAAATGCGTAACAGTTGCAGGTATGCCATTGAATAAACTTTGATAAAATCATGCAATTTTCATGTATCAAGCTGTATAAGCTTATAAACAGCGGTATTTGGATCAGTTTGTACGTTTTATACCTAAAAATTGATACTCATCCATCACTTATTTATGTAATTCGCGTTTTAGCTTTAAAACTTGTGCAGTCAAGAAAGAGGCTTCCTCAAGTTGCTTTCGAAATTTTTTTTTTGAAGGGAACGTAATTCTTTTCTCCATTAAAAAAAAAAAAAAAAAAAAAAAAAAAAAAACTTTCATATGATGCCATTATGTACCATCTTCTACTGAGATCTGTGAAATTTATCGATTGAGATAAAAGAGAGAACGTTGTATAGAGAGAAAGACTAAAGCAAGATCTTTCTCTAATTTTTTTAAATGTAACATAGAATCTATTTCTACCAAACACTTCTACTGTCAAAATCGATAGAGCATCCATAGTAATATTGAACTGTGCATGATAGTCCTTTGGCTGTCAACTTCCACAGGCGGAAAACTTTTCCCTCTAATATATTCTGTTTTAATATTGTATTAAAATGTAACCCGTCAATATAGTTCTTCGTAAAAATTTCTAAGATTAAAATCCCGCTAGATGTGAACACTGCAGGATTTATTCTTTATATATATATATAGTTTGCTGAACTCCTACATCAAGAAATATAAAATAATATAAAAGAGAAACTTTCTAGAATTCTATGAAATAATATTAAAAAAATGCAACATTAATAAATAAAAGCCAATATAATGTAAATATTATCCCCTTGCAAAGAATTATAGTATTTTCAATAGTGTAATTTTTCTTGTGTAATTGCTAATATTGTATTAGTAACATTTTAGTTTTAAATATTATTTAATGTGTTAAAAAATATTCTTGAAATGATGTAATATGTTATGAATTCAATTCAAGTTTTGTTAAAAAAGTAAAAAATAAAATACATTCAATGTTTTTAGATTTCAATAAGAAAATATTTTTAATTCTTGTAAATATAATATCAATAATTGATTGGTATTATTCATGTATTATGTTAATACTATTGTTATTGGTGTGATAAGAAATAAAACTTAATTTCTAGTAACCTTGCCTTTGTATTTATAAAACCTACTTTATACAATAAACATTTAAAACTTCCTTTTGTTTTTGACATACAGCTATTAAAAAAAAAAAAAAAAAAGCAGAAAATCAGATCAATAGATCAAATTTTCAAGTTCTAAGATCTAGCTTTAAAGGTTTGACTAGGAAAGTTTTAGAAGAGACTGAATATTTACTAACATACAGCTTTTTATGTCTAGAAATAATATATTAAGTTTATTTTGTCTATTTTAAAGTTACTGTCAAGCTATAATTTATCAAAAACTAAATGTTTACATTAAATACGTCGCCAAGTTCTAATTATTTCACGGGTGAAAAGATTTTTTGGCTGTAAATGTTATTTCAAGACTCTTCTCTTTTAAATCAAAAACTTAAAAATTTGTGTTTCAAAGGACTTAAAAGATTAAATTTAAAAATTAAAATAAAAATTCTACTTTTTTGAGCCATAAACCATAAAGTTCCTTCCCAGTTCCGTATTTACAAGCATTTTTTAAAGTGACAGTTCATTCAACAAGATTGGCGATAATAACTATCATCGCTAATTATTATTGACTATATAAATTTGAACTATTAGGATAAATTACTCGAAATTTATATTTTTTAAGTATCTTAAAAGTAATCCCTCTTACTTCATTCGTTATCACTTAATTTGCAAAATTTGCGCGATTATTTATCATATATTTTCGTTTCATTTATAGTTTCAATAATTTAATTCTCCGCAACCAAACTGAACCTCATAGAAATTTTTGCATTTGTAATATTTTAGCATAAAATACTAACTGTATTAAATAATTCGGCTTAATCTACAATTGAAAATAGGAGTACATTTTTTGTGAGTAACAGATTTTAAATGTTAATATGAAAATGACCCATTTCATGAAGTTGCTCAAGTTTGATTTCCAGCGGTGGCTGTTTGATACGAATCTTGCTCTCGGTTCGCACTCACTATAGTGCTGACGTAAAATATTTCAGCAATAGACGGATCATGGGTTACAATTCTCTTGCCGTCGTGCTAACCATAAAGGATTTCGCGAATTTTCTCGCCATTTACAAAAAAATAAAAATAAATAAATAAATAAATAAAAAATAAAAAATTCCTTCACGAAGGCTAGTTTGTTTCAAATAGATCCAGAAGTGCCATTGTTTTCTGGGTTTGATTCAAAATTACTAGGCTACAGAGTTGAAAATTGATAGTCGCAAACACAGAAATTGATTAGCTGTTCAACACCAGCTCTAAAATAAAATAAAATAAGCGAGGCGCGTCGTAAAATGCTTGAGAATTTTGCAAAGGGTTGGCTTTTATAAATTTACAGATTGAAAAAAATAAATGAACCAAGCAGAATTTTTTTTAATTAGTTAAATTAAAAACTAAATGACCCCAATGAAAGAGATAACATCTTTCTTAACCTGCACGGTTATATCTGCAACAGATGCTGCGGTCCTCGTTCTGTAAATTTTGGTGAAGCAATGTACTACAAGGAGAGAAAAAATAAGTTGCTAAAAACTATAGAGAAATAATGATTTTCAGTCGTAAGAATTGACTGAAACATCACTTGTAATCATCCAATGTGGCACTATTTGACTACCATCTTTTACATAGTACGAATAGTTTTACAGAAGGGAGGAAAATATTTGAACCCTTTCAGACCATTTTTATTTTTTGTACATGTTGCCATATCACTATAGGCGCATATAAAAATATTTTTGCAAACGGTAAAAAAATAATCTCTCCCCACATGCAAAAAAATGCAAAAAAATTTTAATAATTATTTCATTTAATATTTACTGAAGAAATTTAAGTAAAATAAATATTACAATTCGTAATTTAAAATTTAAAAATCAAAGTATGAAGGAAAAAAATGGTAAAATTTTCCATAACAATATGTAGTTTTTAAGAACGAATAATAAATAGAAAGATTATAATTAAAAGGCGTATTATTTAAATAATATTTAATGGGAGCTATTTGAATTTTTTTCCCCAAATATTTTGCTTCGGATATTGATCGGAATTATTGATACAGCATTACAAAGCACTCATATTTGCGGATATCATCGTGTGAGCTGATGAAAAGAATATATCTTTTATTTTCCGAAATTTAAATTTTTTTCCAGTTTCTTGTTATTTTTATCATTATTTTTTTTCTCTCTTTTTCATATATATATATATATATATATATATATATATATATATATATATATATATATATATATATATATATATATATATATATATATATATATATATATATATATATATATATATATATTATATATATATATATATATATATATATATTATATTATATATATATATATATATATATATATATATAGAGAGAGAGAGAGAGAGAGAGAGAGAGGAGAGAGACTTTTTTCTTCATTTTACTAAGTACACAACTGTATGTTTATCGGAGAGAATAAATAAAGCATCATCAGAAAAATAGTGCTTAATTCATTCATTTTCTACCCCCTTCATATTTTACCCCCCTAAACATATTTTACCCCCTTTGTCCGATTCGTTATGAATGATCATTAAATTCATATTACTGTTCAAGGAGTGAAATATAAAATTTTTTTATTCATATTACCGATGAAAGAAATGGATAGATAAAAGATGAAAGTTATTAAACGATGAAAATGGGCTATTTCCTAGGCCAGAAAAAAATTTCTCAGGATATTCAATGAATTCAAGATAAATTGAGAACAGATATGCATTAGTAATAAGAGAATGATACATTAGCTTAGTTTTCTGATACCTAATAGAATACTTACATCAGAAAATTTATTTATGAAGCAAATCCAGTCAGCCGCAATATGAGTTTTGAAACTCTATGGCAACGGTACAATTCTTTTTAAAAACTATGAAATAAATATGTATTAATGAAATAAATGCTCCTTGCAATTTTTAAAACAAACTTAAACGTATGTTAACAAGTGATACAAATAGGAATATTTCGAGATGAAGCCACTTAGAAAATTAAGAAAAGAATTTGCAGAAAAATGCAGAATAAAATAAAATTTCAATTTTGAGATTGAAGGATTTAGAAAATAAATACTTACTGATAAATACTAATAAAAAGTTTAATATTCAAAATCTAGTTAAAGATTTCAGCTTTTTGTACCAAAGATAAAAAAAATTGAAAAGAGTATTTCATTAGCAATGGTTGCAACACTTTACGTGCAGTTCTCATGACCAACACGGAAACTTAAAAAGGTTAGTGCGAGCAGTTGTTTTTAGTACAATAATAGTTCTTCAGGAATTAAAACACAAGTTCATTGATTGTGACCACAGATAAAAAAATTGAAAATAATTTAGTCATTATTTTAGCAGGTATATTAGTTGATTAAAAAAGTTCACGCTCGATTATGAAGTTTTTAAAAAAGATTTTTTTCATAAGTAGATTACATTCATTTTTACATCTGTCTCTCAATGTTAGACTTTATTTTTTTTTTCAGAAATTGCATGGTTTGAACGTAGCGACGGTTTGATTACGGTATTGTGTGGGGACCAGAACAAATAAAAATCTAAATGAACCAGTTAAGGCTGATACAAAGAGTTTTTCCTTTCACTGTATACAATATTGCGGTATTTGTTCACAAGAAAACGTTAAAAAAAAAAAATTTTTTTTTGTTTGACCAATTGTTGATGATTTACTTAGACTCCAACATTAAGTTATATCAGTTGCTTCAGAGCTTCTACAAGAAAAATTATTGGTTGGTCACTTCCTTCTGGAATTCTAACTTAATGCATAAAAACACTTTATTTATTATTTATACAATTCAGTTTCAGCATAAAAGTTTGCAAATGACTATCACCTCAAAATTTAATTACGATATTAAAGTTATATTTTTTAAATTTACATTCTTTTTGAATAAATTAAATAATTATAGTGTTTTTAGATCAGTATTTTTATGTACTCACAATTATTTATTTAGTACTTTGTTAGCATCATTTAACATTTTTAGAGTACACTTTTTAAGGAAGAAAATTAAAGACGTTTTCAGAATAATATTCTAAAATGATATTTCCTGCATTATAAAAAGAGTAATGTAAAATTTTGCTTTTGTATATTATATATACACACCTATATTATTGCTTTCATGTGATTCGAGATGACAGAGTTAAATTCTTTGTTTTTTTTTCTAGATTTTTGTGAATTATAATACAAAAGTAAATAAATGAAATTAAAACAAATTAATATTTTAATACATTACTTATCAAATGTGTGTTTCATAAAGTGTTCTATAATGACCATCCATACTATATTTTTATTGAAAAGAGAGGTTCAAAAAACTTGACAAGAAAATTTACCAAATTTAAATTATTTTTCAAATCTAACAAAGAAAACAAACATTCACAACCTTCAAAAACTAGTTTTTTCGAAGATCGAGCAGTATATCGGTGTTCAAAAAGGGAAATGCATTCTATTTCCGCAAAACGAATACGCTTTTTCCGAAGATTTTATTTCCTTCTTTGCTTTGATTAATTTCGATGATGATTCTTCAGAGTTTGATAACATTTTTATTTTTTCACTCTTAATTATAGTTTGGTACTCGAAAACGTTAATAGTTTTTTTAAAAAATTTAATTCGTTAGAAAAAGATTAGAAAAATGTATACGAATATTCTTTTTTGCGAACACATAACATAAATATACGATTAATGTAAAATAAATGTATTTAAAACAAATACGATTGAGTTGTCTTTGATCCTCCGTTTTCATATAATTCAAAAACTCTACATGCAAGAAATTCTGTAAACAAGCATTCAAAAACTCTATAAGCTTAGAGTTTTTGAATGCTTGTATTTCTAAGAAAAAATTTGCGTTAGAAAATATATATGAAATTGTACATGTATCACAAAGAGAAAAAATACTCTAATCTCTTCATATCCAAACATTTAAAATGATATAAAAGAGGAATCGATGAAATGTTTCGTATTATTCACTAGGAGAAGCGACACAAGGAAATAAAAGAGAAATGGAAGAAAAAGTGGAAAGAAATAGATGTTCCATCACGCTAGCAAATACTTTAAGCATTTTATATGTCTTAGGTAAAAAAACACAAACAAGAAACCTGATTATCAGGTATCACACAATCGTGAAAAAACATCTTTTGATCAATTTCAAAAGATTTCTCCTTGTAATATTTTATTTTTTTAAATCCTATGTAAAATATTTTCAAATGATATTGTTTTGAAACTAGATATGGCAATATTTTATATAGTTTTATCCATTCAATAAGATCAAATATAAAATTGTATAGTATAGCTTATAGGTATTTACCAAATAAAAAAGTAATATTGAAATATAGACATGAAATCAAATTAATGATATGAAATTAGTGGTATACCCTGTATTTCAATTATGTTTATATAAAATTTATGTTTATATAGAATGTAATATAAAATTTTTATATAAAATTTATGATGACTATGATGACGAGTATGATTTAAAATAATGTCGTAAATGAGATGTAAACAATGACAAAGCATTGATATAATATTAAAATACGAGAAGGACATTAATTTACTATATAGCTCACATTTCAGTTTTACATTGTTTATTTGAAATTTTGGTATGAAGTAAAATTAATGTTTTAAAATGAATTATGTAAAATTGAAATGTGAGAATGAAGTAAAATGAGTGTAATAAATGTAATAAATGGAGCATATATTTCAAATTTACAATATTGATTTAAAACGTTATTAGGCCATTAAAGCAATGGGTGTGATTGTTCCAGCTTTCCAGTGGCGCCATCTATGGCCAAGAAACTACTTCTGCCACACCCATACGTCACACACGCTTATAGGGCGGACTCTTTCATGCATCCATTCATTCATCCACAGATCGTAATTTTGACCCGAACCCGACAGATTTAACGTGCACCAGTCACCATTTATTTCACGGTGAGTCTTCGGCTTTCTGGATTTGAACTCTCGTTCTCTCACGAACGTGAGTTCAGCGCCCTGCCAACCAGACTATCCCAGCCTCGATTTTAAAATTATAATTTGGGCATGATGAGAGAGAGTGGCATAAAAACTTAAAAAAGAATTGATGCAAAAATACAGTAAAATGAATGATATAAAATGAGCCCATATTACAATGTTGGTTCAAAATTATAGGGCGATGAAATTAACTCAATAAATTGTGCGTTAAAAGTTGATATACAGCTTTGTCTCTTCTATTATATTTAATATAAAACAATCTATAAATAGTTACAATACAATAATGCTAAGTTACAAGAAAGTTTCAACACGCTGTGGAATGATATAGATTCTATTTCAGAAAAGTAGAACTTCATCGATTGACATAACATGAGAAAAAGTGTTGTTCGCATTCTGTTGAAAATAGTAACAATAAAGTGGCTATATTCTGAACAATCATATAACTTTGATACGGAATGAATCTTATCAATTTGATATTGTAAAACCGGTTATGTAAACTGTTCAAATTGTCAAAATCATCAAAGAGAGAGGAGTTTCCAGGTCGCTCGAAGCGAGCCGTGTTGTGCATTGACAGTGAAGCTGAAAGCTCTGAATCCGGGTGCCAATCGTGCAGTTCAGTAAAGAGATTGCACTGTAAAAAATTAAGGATCAAATTATGGTAAAAGATACCGGAAAAAAACAATTAGTAAGACATGTTTTTTAGTTCTGGACGACTTTATATAACTCTGAATGTCTCACGTAAGCAGCACTTTAAAAAATTCCGGATCAAATTGCAGTAAAAAATACCTGTATCTAGGGTGTTGGTACTTCTTACCGTAAAATCCATTTTTACTGGAACATGTTACGGATCAAATGGATTTAAAAAAATTCTTACACTAATAGTTACTGTAAAACTATTGAATTACTCTAATTAAAAAATATTACTGTAAAAACTGTAGTATAATATTTATCGGTAGAAATGGATTTTACGGATGATGCACCTAAAATATCGTAATTTGAACCGGCACTTTCTGAAAAGTGCATGCAATGCTCCTTCTACCGGAAGCCGTAAATCCAGCTCGTTATTTACTTGATAATCCTAAATCAAAGGCAGTTAAATGAATTTAGTCGGAGTAAATATGATTTAAACTGTGATTTTTATGAAAAAATTTAAAGCATTTTAATTTTTTTAAAAATATTTTTTTGTTAATATCAAGTCTCTCTGGCTGTAATATATGACATTTATTGACTGAATTTATCAAATCGAATCAATCTTTTAATTGACTTTTGCATTTTTAGGTTCACGATGTTACTCTTAGAAAAATTGAATCAATATTGAATAATAATATGGATAATTTGAAAAATACATAGTAGATGTTGTCTAATATTTTTCAGCCTGTTTGTTTACAATATTCAGGGGAAAAAATCATACAATTATACAAAAACAAAACATAACATACAATAGCATACAAAAGAATCATTTATAAAATATGCACGCAATAAATCCTGCATGAAAAAATCACACATCGAAAGTTTTTCGTATACAGGAAAATAGCAGTTAAAAATAGAATTTCAATTTAAAAGCTTAAGAGCACCCTAAGAGCAACTGCTTGTGACTTTTTAATAAAAATAGTTCTATAACATTAGCGGTTAGGTGGTAAAAGTAAGATAATTCGCTTCTTCCATATAAGCTATGGTAGCGTGAGCATAACAAGTGCTTTCAGGACAAGTGCTAGCAGGAATTCTCGGCTGATGAAGGCTGCATGCTTTGCAATTAATAGGAAAATGCATTCATAATGTTTCGCAATATAAAAATAGAGTTGGATGTATTGTTCAGTGGGATAAAATCAAAGAAAGGGAAGATTCATTTAGATTTAATTTTTGTATATAAATTTTATTTTGTAAAACTCGTAAACTTAATTTCTAAAATAACTTAATTTCTTCCAGTTAAAGTAAAAACTAAAAAAAAAAAAAATGAAAAATTTGAATGAAATTTCATTATTAAGTTTGATGAGATATCTGTATATCTGTTATCATTTTAAATAAACATGCACGCTTTTTTAATGAAAGTCAGTTTTAATGAATGTCAATAAATTCTGTATAAAAATACAAAATTTTTCTCGTATAGGATAACATTTATTATTATTATTATTTTTTAAATTTTAATGTCTAATTCATTTTACCCTAAAATGATGGGTTAAATTGTATATGAGGTTTTTCTATTCACATGAAATAAAATACGACATGATAATATTTAAAATATCAGACAATACGCACACAGAAAAATATTTGGGTAAAACTACCGTACTGTATACTAATGACATTTCAGGAGAAAGAAAATCATAATTCTGGTCAATAAAACCAGAATATACGATATTTGAACCATTCATTTGGTATTTTCATTTAGCGGTTCATCGGAAATTCTGGTTTTTAAAATTATAGTTCTTATTATCGCACATTTATTAAAAAATGCTGAACGGAAAACCTGATAAATAATTTTTTACCTGATAAATTTTTAACCTGATAAATAATTTTTAGATCATGATCTAAGGTATCATAATAAAATTACCAGGTTTACAAAATTTTATCACATATTATAAAACCATATTTTATTGTTAATTTTACCAAAATCATTAGCAAAACGTTATTTTTTATCATATTCTGGTAGTTTTTACTACACTTTTTTCTCAGTGTATATATTTGGCTCAACCATTGTTAAAGCTTGTCTTTCATTATTAAGATATCTTATTAAAAATGTAAAGAACTGAAAAGATAATTTCAAAAGCGGCATTTAATGTATAAATTTGTTTCTTATCTGGGACAGAAGAGGGTTTTCTAATACACTTAACAAAAATATTTTCTTAGTTATGAAATACGAATATGATTAATACTTGGAATTATAATAATTAAAATTATAATAATTAGAATAATAGTAACTGGACTAAAATAATTGGAATAATATTAATTGGAATAATAATAATTGGATAATAATAATCAGATAAACAATAAAAAAGTCACAAATAAAATTTTTAATTTAATTAGTACAATAATATTGTTCCAATTTAGGCTACTATTCTATTTCTTATCATATACAACAAAATATTAGACAAGAAAAACTAATAAAGGATTTATATAATTATATATATGTTACAAGATGTACAAAAAGTAATATGAGTTAATATTTGGTATTTGTGTAGATGTAGTTTAACATGATTCTTTTAAAATGCATAAAAGTGTTAAAGTGTTACAAATAAAAATAAGTAAAATGTTACTTCAAAGTAAAGAATACGTGAGTGACAGAGAAAGCATGTAACTGTTGCTAAAAATTTCACTTAAATCGTTTTCCATTTACTAAACAACCCTTTTCTTTTTCTGTCTTTCAACGAGTTCTAAAGAGTGCGGAGTAGTCACGAAATTTTATCGTCATTCACAAAACTTTTTCCGAGACAAGTTCAAAAAACTGAGTAAACGAGAGGAAAGTACACTAGCTTAATCGAACTTTATTTGGCGCCTTTACTTTGGCGACACCATCATGTCCGATACAGTGCACGCCAGCTCATCACGCTAACTCTTTACCTTCAAAAGACTTGACGATGCATGGAAATATCGCCAGAAAAAGCTTTTCCTAAAATTAGCGATCGTGCTCAGCTAAAAGTGTTATAGGTATCATTTTCTCTAGAGAGCTGAAAGATATTATGTTCTATGATGGATAAAGATAGTGGAGAGGCTAGTGGAGGTTTGACCCGGGTCAAACGATTTACAGTTGCAATTCATCCAGAAAGAAGAACGGAGGGAGACGGTGAGCATATTTATTTGCAATTTCTTTCAAAAAAATTAATTTCTTCAAGTATAAAAATAAAAGAATGAACAATGTAAAAATATTCATGAATAAACTAATTCCTTTGTTCCTTGCATTAAAAATATTTCTAAAATTATCTTAAAAATTATTTATTATTTCTAATTATAGGATTGCATTTTATCATCTGCTAATATTTTATCATTAATTCATATTTTATCATTCATTTATTAGTCCATATTTTATCAGATTAATTTTGTATTTGATTGAAAACATTTCGTTTTGAAAGTTTTCCTTCTCAATTAATAAGGATATATTTTTAAATATCTCCCTTAGTTAAATGACAGTTTCTTATACAACAATAGTAGTTTAGAAATGATTTAAGAATGTTGATAAACTTATTATTTAAAAAAAACATAACCTAAAAGCTGTGAAAAAAATGTTTGATATTTATTCGGTTTGCTTATCATTTTATAAATCATACATTTTAAAATATGACATTAATTCTGTTAATATGTAGTGAAAATATATATAGTGTAAAAATATTTTCCCTTGACCTAGAAATGGGTAAAACACGCTCCTTTTTTTAAATAATCTGGTTTATAAAATCTCATGATTCTTATAATTTTCATTTTCACGCAGTAAATAGGTATAATTTGTGTAAGCAATTTGTCATTAAGAGAAAGTTGGTCACAGTATGTGGTGTTTTAATTAAATGTAAACAAATTGATGAGTTACATTTTGCAAGCAAGAAGCCCTATTTTAGCAAATATACTTGAAAATCCTTTAAAATTTCTTTTATATTATTATTTTTAAAACATTCAGTTTCGTATACTAATTAATTATGAAAAATCTCAATAAATTTTATTGAAACTCAACTAATAAATTTACTATTAAAAATTTTTAGAAACTCACGAATATTTTCAGCTAATACTTAGAAATAATCTGATAAATTGCTTTTTAATGATAATTTAGATTCATTTAGATGCATTCCTAAATAAATCTAAGCTTTTATATAACCGAATCATTAATTAAAGAAAATCACAACTGAGAAACGAATTTGTTTTATGTTTAATATAAGTTTTCTAAATAATCAGTATTTTTTAAACATTATTTATAATATAGCTTATAATAAACTAAAATTCACATTATTATTTAGCATTATTAAATTACATCATCAGATTTACAACTAATTATGCAGTTTCATAGGTAATATTGATTTATGCTTTTGTTTTACCTTGAATAAATAAACCTTGAAAATTTGGGAAGTTTTTGTTTCGTCACTAATTTAAAAGTTATTTCTTCTCATTTTAAAGTATAGGCAACAGTTATTAGCGAGCATACTTGTTTTTCTGTTTGTAAAAGTATCTATTTATCTTTATTGCCTAAATAAGTAAAGGACTTTATTGCATGATCTGTTTATATTTCCAATTTAGAATTTTAAATGCGTTTTTTTTTTCTGAAAAAGGCTTTTTCTTCAATTCTTATCCGTTTGGGTCGTTCGTTCTTGAAACATTTTGTATTCGTTGTGAATGAGTTTAATTAGAGTTATAAAGCTTGATTTCGTTTTCAGTTTCCATTTTAGATCAAGAACTAAATCAAGGGCAAAGATTTAACTTCAATCATACAAAATAGCTGTTTTAAATTCATCAGTTCATAACAATCTGACAGAAACTTTCTACTGAATGGCTGGCAGGGCGCTGAACTCACGTAAGTGAGAATAGGAGTTCGAATTTAGAAGGCTGAAGACTCCCCGTGAAATAAATGGTGTCAGGTGCACTTTAAATCTGTCGGGTCACAAAACCCTCCATGCTCCCATAACAAATCAATACTTTTCTGGGCACTGAATTGGCTATTGATCGTTCTCTGGTTCAGGTAAATATCACAATCTTTGGATAAGTGAATAGATGTATGAATGGATCCGCCATATAAACGGGTGTGATGTATGGGCGCGGCAAAAATCACATTCTTTGCCATAGATGGTGCCACTGGAAAACATAGATAATCACATCCTGTCTGCTTTAATCACCAACGACAACAACAACAGCCTTTAAAGTTTAGATCTGAACCCTACTATTTAAATCAAGACTCAGAAAACAAGAGAACTTCCTATTCAAAATAGGAGTAACACTAAACTTCAGGGAGAACTTTTTGACTAACTTTTTTTTCATGGAGAACTTTTTGATTTGCGTTATAAAAAGAGGTTAGCAATAAAACTTTTTAGCGTCTGCTTAATGTCGATTTGACTTTACTTTATGATCCATCTACTGCTGTAGTTGTTCTGCGTATTAGCACTGTGCTCAGAACAAATTGACAGCAATATGCTGACTTTCAGATTTTGATAGGATTCCAGCCTGAAACGCTTGTTGTACAAAATCTGAAAATTTCATCGAAAAGTGCTGTTCTTTTTCTGGGTTTATAAGTTTTAATGTAGTTTTCGTAATTTTGTAGTATGCCTAAAGCTCCAAGAGAAATACAATGTTGACCAAAAATAAATAATTTGTAAGAGCCTATTTTTAACATGTATTAGTTTAAAATATTTCAATTAAATTATAACTTGTTGTTATTAGTAAAAAAGAACTAGAAAACCATTAACATGGATAGAAAAAAGTTTTACTTTAATTCATATGTTTTCATATCCGAAGAAAAGTCAGAATATTTATTTCAGTTACAGACTAATTTTAATGCAGCTTTTCTCGGAAAATACTAAGTTGTCTTTCGTAAGCTTTTTTTGTACTTTTTTTTATTGGTGCACATTTATACACGGTTGGTTTTTTTTCTACTCATTCAAAAAAACATTCGTTGCTTTTTTATTTACTTTTAAAATAAAATCTCTAAAAATCAAATTCTTAAATTCCAAATTAAATAAAAAATTTTTTACAATAAATAAAAGAAAAATCCAAATTTAAGCATGCCTAATTTCAAAGGTTTAAGTATTTTTTTAAAATTGTATTGAATATTTTCTGAGAAACAAAGTCAACGTAAACTGTGGAAAAGTACGTCAATCCAACGTGGACTTAGAGAACATTCAATTCATTTCTCCACAACGGGGTTTATGATATTAAAGTCGAGATTTTTCTTTCTTATAAAATAAATACAATTAATTATATATCAGGAGGTAAAAATATGTTTTTTTTTTCTCAGTTAGATCACGAGAGAGTTTTTTTTTCAAGTTTTTTTCCCTCCATTAAACTTTTAGTGATGTTGCAACTTTGAAGGTATTTTCTTCATTTCCTTTAAAACTTTATCCTCCATTTTACTATTCAAATATATCTCGAAACTTAGTTTAGATATTACAGACTAATTAAAATGCATGTAATTTGTTTATTTTATTATAATTTGTTATCTGAAAATTTGAAAAAAAAATTAGTTTCCGTTTATAATTGTTTTAAAAAATAATGAAAAATAAATTGAATTACTATTTTGTTTTTAGAAGTTTTGAGTTATTTCGACACTAATAGTAAAGAACACAAAAGATAATAAAATTGAGAGTAATTTTATTCAAATTATTAATAAATTTTTATCAATGAAGCTTAATATGTTCCGTTACACATCAAAATTTAAAACCCTCAACTTTTAATATTTTTTTTTTAAAGAAAATTGCTTTTAGAAGACTTGTGAGCATTTTTTATTCTTATTATATGGTACGAGAACACAAGAAAAAATTAAAAAACTATAATGACAATTTAAAATTTTTAAAAAAGAATATGTTTCTGGCCCCCGAAAGGGAAGAATTTTCCAATCAATTTTACTTCAAAACGCATATAAACAATTCTCCAAATAAGGAAATCATGCATATCTTTGAGGAAATAATTCTTCAAGTATATTTAAAACGCGCATAAAATTTTATAAATGAAGTTTATAGTCAGATATAAATTTTCTACTCCAGATATAGTTTCCAAACAGCTTTGAGGTTCTTTTTGTTGTTACTATGCGGAGGTATTGGAAGTGTAATAATTATACCTTTACCTCTCCAAATTAATCCAACTGTGAAATATTCCAGGTTTGGCATTTTACGGAACATTTAACAACATTTACTTTCAACTGAAACTTCGGCTTGGCTGAACTTATCTTCTCATACTTAATCAAAAGTTTGAATATTTAATTTTATTAACTTAAGCTGAGATATTCTTTTTGTTACTCTTCATAAAACACGGATTCCTATTTATTATGATAAATATTTAAAAAAAAAAATAAAACTGAAGCGTTTGCTCAAAATTCAAATAAGTATCTATACATATTATTGAAAACAAATAGAAAAAGAAGAAAATACAGTAAGGTAGGTAAAACTGTTTTTGAATTGCATTAATAAAATTCCAATACATTCATTTTACTAACAATTTAGTGTTCTTGTAAGATAAATTTAATATTTAAATTATTAGGAATGGTTGTAGAGCATCATATCAGGAAAAATCATCAAATCATGCAATCAATAATATCTATTTTAGAAGAAATTCTTTCATATATATTTACACATCTATTATTATAACTTTTTAGACAGACAAATATTCAAATTATAAAAACCTTGTTTCTGTTTGGATTAAAATAGTTTCACATGAAAAAGTATAAAAAAACAGCTTTCAGTTGACAGAACTATCAATTGTATGAGCAACATGCTTCTGAAATCGTTCCGTAATTTTCAATTTGAAAACATTTCATTTAAAAAAAAATTAGTACGAAAGCAATGATGTGTATGCGTCAAGTAATATTAATGAAATAATTTATAAACGATAGAATATTTTATTTTAATGGATAATAAATTATAAAAAATTTACAATATTTAGTACTTTATAAGTCGTTTTATTGACTATTTGCTATTAATTTCAATCTAAATGAAACTAAATAGAATTATTACTAACATTACTCAACAAAGAGTTTTAAAAAAAGGTTTTTTGTTTTAAAATTTTAATTATCATAATCTGAGATAAATAGGTCAAGTGTTGTCATAAAAACCACTTTGCAAGGCGAAATTCATATATGGTTTAAATACCGTACTTGTATGGCAATAACATTTAATTCTGGTAACAAAAACCTTAATTCTGGTAACGAAACCAAAATATTCGATATTTAAACCATTGATTTGAATTTTTTTTCGCTCGCAGGATATTGAGTTACCGGAAATTCTTTGTTTTCGACGTTTCAATTTTTATTACCACATATATACTAAAAACACTAAACTGAAAAGTAAATTTCATCAAATAAGGGGCTTTTATTCTATGATTTAAGGTATCATAAACAAATTACCTAATTTAACAAATTTTATCACGTATCCTAAAACCTTATTTTATTGTTAATTTTACCAAAATCATTTCCAAAGTGAATCAGTAAAAATAATCGAGCTTTTTGTGTTCCAGCAGAGCTATGATTTTTATGCTATTCTCTAAAGTATCATGATGAATTTACGTAATTTTACCATTTTATTTTTCTAATCAGAAAATTATTAAATATTACCACATTTAATATCAAATAGCATGGTAACAAAACCATATTTTATTGCTAATTTCACCAAAAGTCGTTTTAAAGCACTTTGATAAAAACTAACTACCAAACTACAATGCTTTTTTGTGCTCCCATTGTGCCAGAAACACACCATACCTTTCAGACATGACAACACCGAGTTATACCTATCTCTCAGTTTGGATACCTTCCTTAATTTATTTCATTAATTTAACCATTCACTAAAACAATTCCTCTCGAATGGCAAGTGGATAACTTCCTTGAAATTATTTTAGGCCAATTAGGGTAACCACATTGTGGAACTATATGTAACTATGAATGTATATATAATAGTGTGTTAAACAGCGTTAAAATTCTGGCTTAATATACTGCATTCATACATGGTCCTATATATCCGCTTCATACTAACCCATAATATTCAAACTCGGCCAGGTATTATATTACAAAGTACCATACCAAAAGAAATTATTTTAGGCCAAATAGGGAGCTCACAATGTATGAATATCTCTATAGTATATGAAAACTCTTTTTTAAGATTTTCAAATTTTAGTATATAAAAAATAATAAACAAAAGACATGTAAGAGGCTACAAAATTATTTTTAGCATAAACGATGATGAATCATATATATTTTCCAGCATTTGCTGCAGCTCCCGATCGGGTTGGAAGAGAATTGATTTAAGCAAACTTTGAAAGAAAAAGTTAACTATGAAATTTACATTTAAACATTCAAATTAAACTATATACTTTTTTGCTAAAAAAGCGCTTTTCAAAATTTAAGGTATAAATTATGTAATAACGATTTAGTTAAAATACATCTTTTCGTATTTTAAGATGCATGATATGTTTTGCTGTTATCAAACGATAGTCTTTGTATTAGTCACATAACCAGCAGTTAATATTAATTACCTTCAGATACAAGAATTTTTTCAGTACATAACTATTTTATGATTCAATATAATAGTGGAGAAAATATTTTTTTTAAATATAATGAAAAGGAAACAACTGTTTTTACAATTTAATGTTAATTAACGGTTTCACTGTTTTTAGAAAATTTTAGTTTTTATCGAAAGTACAGCAATTAATTCCGTATCACAAGTTAATGAATTTTTACGCAGTAGGAAAGAGTTAATTACATTTTATAACCAGAGCAAATTTGTTTATGTTCGTGGACTAGGTTACCAAGTAACATCTTAAAAAAATAGGTCTAGGGTAAACATATTTGTCTATAATAGGAAAATAAATCGATATACGAGACAAAACATGTTTTCCCTTTAATTAAGCTTTTTTGTACGAAAATGTATTTTAATTTTATTATATATATGTATATTATATATATGTATATTATATACATGGAGATAGTTTTCTCTGTTTTATAATATAATTTGCTTAGATTTTGCTTCATATATAATTTTTGTTTGTTCGATATAATTTATTCATATTATTTTTTCTGCTATATTTGTAGCTATTTTAAAGTTATTAATAGTCCAGTCATTCAAATATCAATGCATTCAATTTAGAGTGTTTTAATGACTCTAAATTAATTATTAAAATAACATAATTTTTATTTTTTAAATAAAATGAATACATTTTTGTTGATTAAAAATAATAGCCAAGTTACATTTTTAGTATGTATTTATTTATTTTTATTCTATTATTTGTGTTATTTTTAATCATTCTATTATTTACGTTATTTAAGTTTAAACTATTATATAATTATTTACATTTATATAATAAACATTGAATAGATATTAAAAATGCACATTTATATACATATTTCAAATCTGAATTGCAGAAACAATCTATTGTAGTCTTAATACTTGCGTGTTTTACATAAACTTGAGTAGCACTAATTTTGCTTAGTAGTCTTTTTATTGAATTAAGTAAAGCAATAAAAGATAGTAGATAAGGATGAATACAGGGAAAACAAACTATGGGGGAATGTAAGAGAGAAAGTAACGAAAAAGAAATGTTTTTGATTAACTTCATAGCTATGAATTATAATATATTTCGACCGCAAGGGTGTGATTAAAAATGATCACTCATTTAGTTATCTATTTGTAATTTAGTTATCTATTTATCTATAAGTAATCTACTGTAGTCTTAATGTTTCATGTTTTACATAAACTTCTAATCTTGTTATGTAGTCTTTTAATTGAAATAGGTAAAGTAATCAAAGATAGTGGATAAAGAAGTATACTTGAAAACAAATTATAGGAAAGTACAGTACAATTTGTGAAAAATTTCATAGTTAAGAATTTTTTTATTCCGGACGTAAAGGTATGATTAAAAATGCATCACTAACTTTTAGAGACGATATGTGATCATTTAGTCATATTTTGACTTCACCCTTAATATTATGGCTCCATGCCAGAAAGGAAATAGAAATTAATATGAAAGATTTACCTTCAAATGGTGTAGTAAAAGGATTTTAACCTCAATTAAGATCAATTTCCAACCAATATTTTTAACACTTTTTTTGGGCAAATTAATTTGGCTAAAACATATGTCAGACATGCCAGAATATTTATGAAATATTTGTAATAATCCTAAACGTTCATTTGCCTATGCATAGCAATTGTAGTATTGTGAAGTTACATTATTCAAATCGCAAAGCTTAAGAAAACAAAAGTTTTATCCT
Source organism: Parasteatoda lunata (assembly GCA_949128135.1). Lineage (NCBI taxonomy): Eukaryota > Metazoa > Arthropoda > Arachnida > Araneae > Theridiidae > Parasteatoda > Parasteatoda lunata. Next base: position 24,719,096 of record OX421980.1, read on the forward strand.
AAGTTCATTATTTTTTTAGTTTATTACTACATTTTTTTCATAGAGTATGAAAGATTAAAAATCATGCCAAAATATACTACAAAAAAGAGAAATAGTTCTCTAATTAGTAAAATTTTCAGAATTTTTTTTACTTTGTTATTTTTAGCTTTTGTAGATAAAATGTGCATCTAAATACCCTTTGCATGAATTGTTTTGGAAAACATTTGTAAATAATGTAAAATGTTGTGAATAATGTAGAAAATGTGAAATCTTTTCTTACGTTCGTTAATTGGGCAAAAGTCTTAAATTTTAATTGTTATTTAGGTTTTGTGATCTCAACTTGAGTTTTGAAATACCTTATTTATGTATAAATTGTCAGAAAACATAAATGATAACAGCCTTACTGCTTTTGTTACATTATGTATAATTTAAATTATGCCTGGAATACTATGACTTATATATTTTTCACATAGAGGAAATATATTTGAAAAAATGATTAAAGCAGAATAAAGGAAATGCATTTTCTATTACAAAATTAATAGATACCAAGGAAGCAGAAGATTACTTGTTTATAGTTGTCTCGATTATTATTTGATAAAATATAAATGCTAATAAGAGAAATACTGTTCCTTGTATTTATCCTTTTATGTATTATTTTATTTAATATAAAAGCAGCTTTTTTAATTTTTCACATTTTGATATTGTTTTGAAGTTTTTTTAATAAAAATAAGGATCTAAATCTATGCCCAAATTTTACTCTCACAGACATTAATTGATACAAACAAAAGAAATTTAGGTGTGTTTCAGTAAATATTAGTATTTAATTTAGTGTAGACTAGAGCTTAATCAATACAAAAGTAAAATTAAAACTTTTAATGTAAGGTGAGTTTAAAAAGTAATTAAAAAGTGGTTGTATGTTTGAAACTTAAATTCTCCAAGAACTGACTTATTTCGTTCAAATTTTGTGTTTTGAGATTTAAAATTGCATTCTTTAAAAACATTTGAAAATTTGCATACCTTACAAGTAAAACATTTTTGACTATTATTTAATAAGGTAAATAAAATATTAAATAATTACTAAAATACTAAAATTATTTTTTGCTTAGAATTGTCCTTAAATAAACGAATTTTTAATAGTGTACATAATTTTTCGGTTTCGCTTCAATTGTTTCGGAAATAGAGCGAATAGCGCAAATAGTAAAATTAACACTACGGGGTCCAAATTTTTAACCTCATGATCTTATTTTTTAATTCGCGGCTGCTTTCCATATTTTTAGAGTCGAGAATCTGTAGAAAAAAATGTTTAATTAAAGAAAGCAGATTTAGTGATTATTTCCTCTCTTTATATAGTTTCCATAAATATATTGGCAAATTGAATGTTGGGCCCTCTAACCATTAAAAGTGAGTATTACTATGTGAAAATCTAATCATTAGATTAAAAAAAATTCTGAGTATTAATTTTTTTTTTATTTTGCGCACTGTACATACAATAAGCACAAAAGTCTTAAGCTCTAAAATTAATAATTCAAGAAATGCAAAAGGTTTCTCAAAGTTAACTGTAAAAAAACTCGATTAATGATATATTCTAGAAAATATATATAAAAAAAAACAAATTATAAGGAAAGATTAAGAATAAATAAACAAATAGTAATTAAATAAATTATAATATATAATAGTATAAATTATACAGATATAATCGTAATTATTAAATAAATAAACAATAACTAAATAAAGTATAAAAAACTATTAGATATATGCTAACAAAATAAATAGGATAATAAAAATAAAAAATAGCTTCCCATTTTTTAATTATGATTTTTTTATTACTGTTTTGTTACTATTTTTCTTTTAATTATATTTATTAAGAAAACGTTTAAAACTAAAAATATATGTTAATTTAAATTGCTATCAACACAACTATATATGAAGTCTATATATGAAGCCTTACATGACAAATGATAAAGTCAAAAATTCTCTGGATCGTATAATTGCGCACTTCTCGACATCCGGGTTATTTGAAAATCCTAATTGTTGAATATTGCCAAAATCCATATACATTCATGAAGTCTAATTAAATATTTTAAAATCTAAATTGCTTTATTTAAAAACAGCCAATTTGGCAAGATGAAAGTTATCAAAATGAATGAATAATTTTCACTTTTTCCAAATCTCTATCCTAATAATGAAGCGTTTTGTTATATTTTGCAACCGGCGTTGAGCAGCAGATCCATTTTTATGTTTATGTTAATTTTGAACCCAACCCAGGCAACAAGGAGAGTTTTGGATCTATCATTGAAATAATATAAGTTTCGTGGAGGGCATTTTGAAGGAACTATCCTGCATTTCCGTTTCATGGAAGCGATTTGCCTGCCGGCTAAGGGATTCTAACCTAAGAACCATCTACCATTCAGTCTATTTTACGTCATGTCAGGATATTTAAGTCTGAGTACAAGCTGGGAGATGAATTTTTTTAATCAGCCATTGATGAAATTAGAACCTGGGTCAACCCATAGTGAGGCAAATGCTCCATCTCCTGAGTCACCGTGGTTCAATGCAGCTTAATAGTAACTTTTAAAAATTAAAAAAAAAAAAAAAAAAAAAAGATAGCAAATGCTTGTCATTTTCGCAAAACTGTGCCTTTTCTTTATATTGACGTTTTGTGTCATTTTCAGACATTGACGCTTTGTGCCATTTTTATTCATCTTGGTCACTGGATAAAGAAAGGCTGAACTTGACCTAACAGTAATCAATAAATGCTGCAAACTCACGGCAGCTATGCATATTATTCGTAGAAAAGACATCATTTCATGTAAGGACATGGTATTCAAAAAACAACCTTAACTTCCTTAGACGTTTTTCTACGTTTCCCCTGTTTTAACTCCTGTTAATTGTGCCATGCTTTGGCTTCCAATTGTCTACTTGTGGTACACAGACTAGTCTGTAGCATAAATTTGCTACCTATGTTAACAAATTTATTGTAAAAAGAAATTGTGAACTGCAGCTAATTACAGCTGGATACACGATTTCATATTGTACTAGTTTTACGCAATTGCTTCATAATTGTTATTTGAATTTATATCGTGTATGTTCTATGTCATTGAATAGAATTTGTGATGTAATTGCCTCTTTTTTTAAACTTTCTTTGTCTTAGGCTAATTTTGATTTAATTTGAAACTACACAGAGAAAAAAGAATGAATGAAATAAATTACCAAATGAATGGTTTAAATATCGTATATTTTGGTTTTATTAACCTGAATCAGTTTTTTTTTAGTGCTTGAAGTGTAATTTATTTTCAAATGTGCTGCTAAAAATTTAAAAAAACTTTACATTGATTAATAAATAAGAAGAAACTGTTGTATAGGGAATAAAAAGCCCCTAAATATCTATTATAAATTTTAAAAAAATACTTATACATTTTGCTTTTGATTTTTTATCATATTATTATATTTTTGAATACTCCTCTAAAAGTTTTATTTTCAAACTATATTTTAGTGTTATTCCAAGAAAATGAAAAAGTAATTAAATCATTTTTCTTTGATCTGTGTTTACTTACCACAAAAAATATACGTATCTCATGTTTGAATTGAAGTAAAGAGAATGTTTGGAAACCGATTGTTGTGGTTGTTGCTATGAAACCAAACGCATATACACGTGCTGACCAATATCATCTGATTAGAAGTTTTCAATAGGTTAGAAATCATTCTAGATATGAGTGTCACATTAGTGTCAGATACAGTGCGACGTGCAATAAAATTTAATTATACTTCTAATTTATAATTCCTCCGAAATCGTATGTTTTTGATAATATTTTTATTACAAAACCAAGTTTGCTTTTCTCGTTAAATGAAAGAATAAAAACAAACAAACAAACATAAGAATAAAGAAAGAAATTCAAAAAATATATGTAAAATGAATAACAATTCATCTTTACTAGTGTTTTTTTTTTGTGCTCAATGGAAAATTATTTTTCCAAACAATATAAAACGTTTATAGTAATTTTTTGTTGCTAGTATTCATATTAAATCACAAGTTGAAGTTGGATTCATTTGAAATAAAAAAGAAGGAAAAGGAAGTATAATTGTAAATGTTTTACATTAATAGTCTCTTTTCAAGGTTTACTCTTTTTACTTTTTCTGCATCTGAAATATTTTGAAAGAAAATTCAAAATTTCTTAGTTTTTAATGATTTTTTGATTGCGCAAAATATTTACAGTCAAAAGCCTACGACGGGAATTACTGTTATCTTGATTTCAACTTTTGAAACAACCTTTTTAGTTTTAATATTTTTATTGAGATCTCGCTGTCTTTTAATAAAACCTTAAAAATTTATAAGAATATATAAATTAAAAAATAATCCACTTCTTTTAATCCCATTTAACTTTATAATATTTTCTTTTTAAAATGTCTCGTTAGATCCTAGTTCGAGTATCGAAGATGCTAGTTTTAACGGTGTCTTATTAACATTTTACTCTTCTTCGTTTGCTTTTTCTCGTTTTTTTTCTTGCTTTAGTTTCAGACTTAGTTTTTAGCACCATTTGATTCTTCTATCTTCTGTTAAAAATTTTTCCTCTGTTCGAAGAAATATATGTGTATCAAATAGCCGTGCCTTTGAATTTAAACCATTAAAAAATAAAAATATATAATGTAATGATGAAAGTTCTTAACTAGAAATGGAATTCGTGAATTGAAATTCTATTTTTTTGCTATTTGCGTAGAACACTGGTTACATTTGACAATACACACATTATTTAGACATTTTAAGTGAAAAATAAGAGAAAAAAGTAAATTTATTTAGCAGTAAGAGTAAAACATTGATACCAGCGATTGCCAAAGAGTTTTTCTATTTGCTTTCTCCACGTCAAAGACATTGATAAAAAGCATATCGAAAATATCATACACTACACTGGTTATCATAACTTTTCAATTTCAATTCAGGAAAAATTTCAAAAGCAGCAATAACTCCCCCCCCCAAAAAAAAGCCAATCCCAATGAAATTTGAATTTGTTGTCAAATAATAGATGCTGAAACTCCAATTTATAAATTGTTGTCGCCACAATTGAATGACTCCATCAGCAATAAACATGAAATTTTATGCTTGATAAAAACTTCCGCAATTCGTATGAAAATTTCACATATGTTTATTTCTCCGAATTTCAAACATAAAATACCTGAGAATTTTGCTGTGTTAATAAAAATTAGAAATTTGAGACGGCCAATTAGTAATAATGACCTCCAAGCATCATTTGTCCGAAGAATTGCAATAGAGAACGGTATCTGGAAGGTTTTGCCAAGGACATCAAATGCTAAGACGAGCACCCATGACCAATATTTATCGTTATGTGAATTACGTGAAATAGAATCGCAACTCAGTCAGTTCAGATCCTCTCTTCGTGCATCCACCGGAAGATTGGCGTTAGCTTCTACATTCGAAGGCTTAATAAACGTGCTTTCTTCGCTAGGTGATCAGCCATTTGAGTGCCACGCCATAAAAAGGTACGTTTGAGGTGGGTGCAGCAACATGGCCACTGAATGGCTTACCAATGGAGAGATGTTCTCATTATAGATTAGTCCAGGTATAGCCACGAGAGTGATGGGAGGCGTAGCTTGATTTTGAGAGAACCTGGAACCCGATATCATCATTCAAACATTCACAAAAAAGATGCATACCAAAGAGGTAGTGTCTGTGTTTGGGGTGGTATCTGTAAGGGTGCACGCACAGACATGCATGCCTTTCCACGTAAAACCATGAAAGATCATGTGTATAGAGATGACATCATTTATGTTTATGTGCGCCCTTATGCTGTTGCAATAGGTGATGATTTCCTGCTACAGGACAGGACGAAAACGCAACTCCGCATAGAACTTGCATCATACAGTTCAGCGCATTGAGTGGCGAGCTCGATCACCTGACGTGAAATTTATCAAGCATGCTTGGGAATATTTAGAAAAACGTGAAGCTGTTCTCCATCCTCTTTCTCAGACCTTTGTCATTATACTTACATGACTTGTTCAGATAATTTTCCTTGTGGACTATTTTTATGGTACAATATGATAGTGGGAAGAAATAATTCTTGTCTGTTTGATGAAAAATAAATATTTTGACTTTTTAATGTTACTTTTAATTTTTGTCACCAAGCCATTCATAAGTTATATTAATGTAACGGGACTTTTCTTTAGCTCCTGAAAGAGATAACTTTTTTTTCTGCTTAACTAAATGTGTAAAAAATATTTTTGTATGCAATGTAGATAAAAATAAATTCAAACAAAAAATATAAAATACAGAACATTTTTATGAACAATATTCTAGTGGGTAGAAACAATTTTTGTAAGTTTGATGAAAAATAAGCATTTCAACTTTTTTAATGTTACTTTTAATTTTTGTCAACAAGTTAGTCATAAGTTAAATTAATGTAACGAGACCTTGTTTTAACTTCTGCAAAAGATTAGTATTTTTTTTCTGATTAACTAAATGTGTAAAAAATAGTTTTGTATGCAATATAGATAAAAATACGATGCAAAAAGTATTATAAAAATAAATGTGAGTTGAAATATATATAAAAGTAAAATTAGGAAATTGTAAATGTAAATATTATGCTTAGCTAAAATAAAAAATATGCAATTGACTTAAAATAAATGTAAAAAAAAAAAAAAAAAGTTAAAACAAATGCACAGAATTTTTCTATTTATTTCTATACATAAAAATGGAAACGAAAATTAAACTTAAAGATTTGATACCTTTGTTATCTTGAAAACAAAATAAACTTCTCTTTTTTTTCCTTTCTAAAAAGACAAATATTTAAGCCTGTTTTTCAAAATAGCTTCTAAGTATAATCAAAATAAAATAAGTTTTTTAGAAACCAATGTCTTTAGGTGCATATATTTTCTGATAAAAAAGAAAAAAAAAACATTTTATAACTACTAGCTTTGGAAAATATGAGTCATATTTATTAAAAATTTTATACGCAGTAAGAAACAAAGGGAAGTTTCATCGAAAATTGTTTCATATTTTCAATCAATATACAAAAGTAGGAAAAAATTCTCCTATTCTCCTTCATTTTTTCTTGTCATTTCTTGTCATTTCTTATAAACAAAAGAACCATTTTAGAAAGAGATAAGAATTGTTTGTTTCGACATGATTGTTACTCTCACTATAATTGTAAAAGTAGAAGAACTTTTCTTTTCTGTTTGTGTAAATTAAAAAATATTTGGAGTTCCTTATAATGTTAGTGTATTTTGGTATATATTGAAAGTTTAAATCGTAAAAAAAATTTCAGAAGTGATAAGACACTTTTAGTTTCCATCATTTTTTTTAAGTTAGGCAACAATGAAAATTTCATATATACTTACACTAATTTTATGATTTTAATTTTTCTTTTGAGTTTTTTAAGTTTCTTCGTTTTTATTGCGCAAAACATTTCACAAATAATTTGACTCAATGAATAACTTCAATTTTTTTTTATTGAGTTCTTTTATTTTCTAAATTTTTCACCTCACAAATAATTTTACACAAAATTAAGTTTCATAATTAATTTGATTAAACCTACACTTTCAAATTTTCTTTTTAGTGCTTTTGAGTTTCCTCATCATTTTTCTAATTATTTCATTGCACAAATCATTTAAAAAAAAAGGTTACAAATAATTTGTCTAGGGGCTCAATTTTAAAGTTTCAATATTTCTGTTTTCATTTTCTACTTTTTTACCTTAAATTTAGCAAATAATTTAGCTTAAAATTTCATCTTTAATTTTACTAGATATACAAGACTAGTTTTGCCATCTTCTTTTAGTATTTTAGCATTTAGTATTTCTATCTATAGATTTCAGTATTTCCTATTTTCAAAATCTTTCTTTGATAGAAAAGTTTATAATTTATTTGAACAAATTCATATTTTTAATTTTTCTTTTCAGTTCTTCCATTTCCTTATTTATTTTCATTTATTTATTTTCACAGATATTATGATAGAAAATATCAAAATTAATTTGACTAGGTGTATACTTTCAACATTGCTATATTTTTCTAATTTATTCCTTATTTTCTTTCTAGCATTTCGAAATTTTTATATAATTTCTGTATTGAGTTTATTTTCTTCTAAGTACTCTTTAATTCTAGCACTAATTTGCCTCTGATTGAAAAATATTATTCATAGAAAATTTATTTTTTTGTTTTAAGCTTAAGCAAATTTTTAACTTTGTTTATGGTTTGTAATTTTGAATTTTCTTAACAGTTTTTCAACAGTTTTTAACTTTGCTTCTTTATTGTCGTATCCTTAACTGAACTCCTAAATCAACAATGCTTTTAAAACAGTTTAAATTAATTTTTAAATTTCCCTTATCTAAAAAATAGATTATTCCGAAGAAGAATTCCAAAGATAGAAATTTCCAAAGATTGTAGAAATATTTTATTAAGAATTTCAAGATTAAAAAGGAGAGGAGAAAAAATAATCACGAAACAATATTAATTTTTTCTAAAGATTTGCTGGATTTTCGAATGAAACTGTATTAATTTTAATATGAATTAATCTAAGAAAATTGTTTTAATATGAATGTAATAGTAGAAATTATTTAAGAGAAGACGTACTTTAAGAATATAATTAACGTAAGTATAATCATTTATGGGATATTTAACATTAGAAAACAGGACATATAATCATAATAGAATATTTTGAACTATTATATTTACTATATATATAATTATATATACTCAATTATGCTAGTTTTTAATTTTAAAAAAATCCTGCAAAATTTACAGTTTTAAACCGGTATGTGGGTTGATTATGCGAAACTATAAAATTTTTCGTAGTAAATCTGTAGCCTCAACGGTTTTTGTACTTTAAAATACTTTATACTTTAATAAGTTTTTCCGTAAAGTACTTTAATAAGTTTTTCTGTAATAATTTTCTGTAGAGTCTTTTCTGTAAAAATTATGACGAAAATCCGTAATCATACAGGTTTTTTACCATAACGGTACAAGTTTTTACAGCAAAAATAAATCTGTTGTCTTAACAGGTTTATTTTTCTCTGTGAAAGTTACGAAGTAAATTCGTACTAGCATCACATGTGAGTATTCCTGTCGGCAGAATTCGGATCAAGCAGTCATCGCTGGGATTCGAAGTTGGGTCACTCCATTGGAAGGCGTGCGCTCTATACCCTGAGTCATTTCGGCTCAAGTGTTTTATTATGAAAAAATCTTGATAGGGAGAAATTCACTCCAATACTTTATCAATGTGACAATAAAGCCGAATCACCGTTTTGTTTATTTGATATTCAAAGCCTTAATTAATTGCTAAAAAGTAAGCGAAAGTACAGAAAATAACCGTAATATGGTTGGAGAAAAGTTAAAGTTATATTACGAAAAGCAAAACTGCATGGCAAAAGCGACATTTTTGACTAACGATTTTAATCTGTTCGTGATCAAGGTGAAAAATTGAGAGAAACCATTTTGTCTACAGAACGGTTTTGAACCGTTAAACATACGGAGAAACTTCGAAAAATCTACGGGTATTTTTTACAGTTTGAAAATATCTTTCGGTAAGTGTAATTTTTATCTGATAACATTATTAATTTGTGTAACATCCATTTTAGAAAATCCCTGCTTCGAAGTAAAATTTCATTTAAAATCTTATATCTGTTAAAGAGAAGATGAATAAATGGGATATGTGAAAATACCCGTATTAATAAAAATATAACGCCCGTATTTATTTTCACCTTATGTATTTAGTGAACAATATTTTTATTTCTTCTTATATCTTAATAATCTCTATGAAAATTCGTTAAAAAAGTATGAAAAAAAATATTTTTTGGTATTTGTTCTTAGTTAAACTTCGACCCTCATAATGTGAATGCTTTTAAAACTAAGCACTTTATAAAAATGCTTTCCCGGCTTATGGAGTTTAATTATTTCATTAATATATATAGATATAAAATTAAAACAAAACTCATAAAAACAAAAAGAGAAAAACGAAGAAGAGATTATATTTTTTCATTATTTTGTTTTCTAACTTAATAATTTGTTTTTAAATATAATCTTAAAAATATTTGTAAAATTTTTTATTTCAATTAAATTCTTATCTTATCATTAATCTTTATTATTTTCCATGTTTTCCCTAATATTTTTAAGTAGGTTTTTGACAAGAGTTCCCTTGTCTTCTGGTTTGGGTTCAAAATTACAAGGTTACGGAGTTGAAAATAAGTAGTCGATCCCAGCCAGCCAAAGAGTCTCCGTGTAGTAAATGGTGACTGATGCACTTTAAATCTGTCGAGTCGCAAAGTCCTCCATGTTCCCACAACAAATCAATACCTCTGAGGGATCTGATCCGGGAGTTTCCTTGTCTTCTGGATTGGTTTAAAATTACAAGGCTACGGATTTGAACATTAGTAGTCGTAAACCCAAAAATTGGGTCGGCTGTTCAATGACGAATATAAAATATATAAAAAATAAATAAATAAATAAAATTGTGAAAAAAAAGGATATAAAATATTTCAAATAAATCAACAATTCTAATAACTTACTAAATTTCAAAAAAAAATAAATAAAAAAAATCCTTTGTATTTTCTAAGCTATTACCATCCATTAAAATATTTTTTCCCATTACTTAAAGATGATACGCAAATACGTAAGATCTTATCATCTCCTTCAAGATGTTTGCTTGGTTTAGAAAGGTATTTTAGAATAAAGTTGCCTTAGACATCTGTTCGAGTCTATGCATTATAAATAATGTATTTTCTGTTTAGAACTCCTCTTTTTCCTTTCGCACTCAGAATCAGTTTAAACATCTTAGATATTCTTCTTTTTAGTGTTAAAACCCATTTTTTGTTGTCTTCTTGTGATCGATAAGAAAAAAAAGTCTATCTCCATCTCTTTTCGAATGAATAACAAATATATATTTTTTGTGACATTTTAAAAAAAGTAAATGTGTTTGATGAGATGCTTTGGAATTTTACTAAAAGAGATATAAAAATCTGAAATGGGAAATAAATATATTTATATATTTCTTGAGTGTTATTGTTCGATTTTTCGAGTTCTAGTGAGGAATAAAAATAATAATGATCTATGAAGAGGCAGCGAATAGTTTATAAAAAAGTGTTGCATATAAAATGAAGAATCCTAGGATTTACTACAATTTATTTGATCGAAATTTTTTTAAGATTATCAAAGTAACTATAATCCAAGAACACACAGACAGAGAATTTTATTTTAATTCCAAACTGTTAATTTTATTTCTAGTGTCAATGAATCGGTTTGTAGTCATAATTTTCTTAAGTTTAAGTAATAATAATGTAAATAAATTACAAAATATGGTCTACTGCTGTTTAAGCATGAGTCCAATTGTGTAATTAGTTACATAATGTCATGATTAATGAAAGCTATAGGCTGCTATGTGGACCATCTGTCCATGCACACATTGCATTAGTCATCCATGTAAACGCGATGTATCTGCAGTGCTTTTTTAAATTCATAAAAGATGTGAAATTCACATGGGGGCAATTTTGGGTTATAATGTATGAGAATAAGGAATCCCATTTGAAATCTGCAAAAGTTACATGATTGTCTCAGAGTTGCCATTCAATATGATGGCATCACGAAAAGGTTTATGGGATTAAATATTTAAAGGGGAAAATATTTTCATTTTGTCGTAATTTTTTACAATGTTTTATGAACTATTCCAAGCATACTAATCTGCAATAATCTAATGATGACTCAAATCTTGAATAATAACTATCGGTATATGGTGATATCCAGTCAAATTTGTGTCAAAAAATGTGATTGCTTATTGTACAATGGGACAGAAAAATTGAGTAGAATGAACCAACTCACACGTAGTTGCAAAATTTGTATTTAACCAATAAATTTAAGCAATGCATAAAATTAATCTGAACTAATTTAATGAAAATATATTGTTAAATGTAATAAATTCCGTATCAAATTAAGACGTGAAGTACCAGCACTCAGAGTGCCGGTTCTTTACGGTAAAAAAAAATGTTTTTCCTTAAACTCCATTTCTACGGTAAAATTTTACGGAACAAAACATCTTTATACCGTAATTTTTAGAGAAACATTTACTGTAAAATCACTGAATAATTGAAATAAATAAATATTACTTAAAAAGTTACCGTATAAAACTTTACGGTAAAATGGATTTTACTGATACTGCACTCAGGGTAACAGTACTTTTTTCGTAATTTTCTTCGGAATTTTATTTTACAGTGTATTGTATTTTTAAACTAAATTTTACTACCTAGTTAGGTCACCATGTATCTTTGCAAAAACTTCAAACATAATAAACCCCTTTCATTAGGTGAAATATCAATATTATAAAAACCCAATATATGAACACGAATTTTGCAAAAAATAATTTTTAATTTTTTTCCAAATATGTCACCTCTATTAAGTAACTTAAAAGCAGCTAAAAACCCAATATATTTTAAAATATATTTATTATAAAAACCAATATATATATATATTATAAAACTGATATATATATATTATAAAAACCCAATATATGCACACGAATTTTGTAAAAATAATTTTTTATTTTTTTTCAAAATATGTCACCTCTATTAAGTAACTTAAAACCTTTTACATGTTTGTTTTAAAAATTATAATATTTAATGACTATAAACATATACAAGGGTATATTAAAATTACCCAGACAAACTTTAAAATTATGGTGTGTCTTAAATTGTGAAGTCAAATTAAGTTTAAGGAGATAGACAATAAAAGTTTTTCATCCATGATTTATATTGGCTATTTATAGTTTAATATAATAATATTTTATAATAAAAATATTTCAACCTGCAATGATATTGTAATCTGTGTACCGTTTTAACTAATAAAACTAAAATAACTAAATAATTTCCCCAAATAATATTATTCGAATTTATTAAATAAAAGCGCGTTAATATTTATTCATTTTTTTTCTTTTAATTCAGAAAAAAAAGTTTTCTTCTATCCATTAAACAAGGATAAAAAAAAAGTAACGAAGATCTTCTATCTCTGTCTTATTTTTTCTCTTCCTTCTGATAGAAAATGAATGAAAATGTATTGGCGAATTTCTCCTTTTTTTACCGAATTTTCCTTATTAAAAATTAATCTCTTCCCTTCATATGTCAATCTTTCCCTTTTTATATAAAATTGTCTTATAACTCATTACATTTACCATGATCAGCTAATAATAAATTTTTAATAGGTTTAACGCGAAGATAAAAGTATTAAAAGTTTCGAATTATATTGTGAAACTATTTAATGTCAGTGATATGAATTATTAAATAATATGAAACTTAACGAAATTATAAAACTTATAAAGATAAATCTTGAAAATTTTTAAAAAAAAATTTGTTGTTGCTCAGATTAAAAAGATTTATAAATTATTAAATGCATAAAATCATTTATGGTTTAAGAGAGAAAGTGATACCTACACATTATTTAGTTTTTTAATTATTTAAAATCTGGGAATATTTTAACAGTTTTCTTAATAATGCTAAATGTTATTACAAGCCAAAGTTTATAAAAAGACGCACGATACATAAATATTAGATAATTTAATTTAAAACTTTAAAGAAGTATTTTTCCGAGAATTCTTCAAATTTAATTTTTAGATTAATTATAATTCTTTCCTAGAGCTATTTCCTAAGATGATTTGCAATACTTTATTTAATGTTACTTATAATCAGAGGCGCATCGTTCATTTTATTATAATACAAATTATTACAATCTTATTAAAAATAAAGATTTCCACCTATACAGTCATTTGATTAATTAAATTCGATTAAGATTTAAATATTCCAAATAAGTAACTATATAGCTTTGAATTGAGTTGAAAAATATCACTGTTAACCTCCGTAGCCTAGTTATTTTAAACTCATTCCAGAATACAAGGGAACTCCTGAATCAAGCTTTCAGACAAACTAGCCTTCACGGAAGATTTTCTGTAAACACACATTTAAACTTGAAGGAGAGGAAAAACACGAAAACCGTCTTCTGTTAGCCCGACGGCAAAATGATCCCTCTACCACTGATGTTACATATTTAAAATAGAATGATTTATGAATATTTCAAACAAATGTTATGTTGTCAGCATACTTATCACTCTCTATAGATGTTTCTTCAAGAGAAAAATTAGCAGCGCGTTCATAGAAAGCAATCCATTTATTTGCAAAAATTCACACTGATATAAAATAAATGTTCGATGCAGTTTTGATGAGTTAAGGACCATCAAACTAACACAGTGAAAAATTCTGGATCAAACTATGGTAAAAATTACAGACACTCATGATTTCGGTACTTTTTACCGTAAAATCTATCTTTACCGGAACATGTTACGATACAAGAAGTCTAAAATACTGTAATTTTTAGAGTGATGTTTACAGAAAAAGGCATTATTTGTGGCATTTTTTTAAAAATTTAAACACTCCATGCGTCATATTTTAATTAGAGGAAACATTTTTAATTTGTGGAACCAAAGAGCCACAGTTTACGTAAACAATTTTTGTTTTAAATTATATTTTAAATGGCACTTTATCAAAAACATATTTCACCTATTATTTAGATATCTATAATGAAAGTGATTATTTCTCCATAAAGAAATTATGCTTTTGTATGTAAAACATCTTAATAAATATACTGATTTCTTTCAAAATTTGTAGCGATATGGATGTTCAGATTACGAAAACATTTTGAGAAATTAAATATTTTTATTTACCGTTTCGGTTATATAAACCAAGTATATAAACCAAGTAAGTAAAATACCCTACTTTAATGCTGCGCCAATAACTGCGTAGGATCATTTCATAAAAATTGTAAAACAAAAATGAAGAATGAAAATACGTATATTTCAGATTGAATTTTATCGTCGACCAGGCAACTATCCAACAGTAGTTTTGTTTTTTGACAGTACATTTATGGTAAAGGGATAGTAATAAGAATCGGATAGATTGGATTTTTTTTTTTTATCATGATCGTCTCCATATAGCCATTGGCAACACTCTGGAAGAACTCCCATGGGAAGAACCGAATATTGTATTTTCGCAGCCAGATTCGTTAATTGAACTAAATCTTTTCGTCCTACTCCTACTAGTTCTTTCCTTTTCGAATGAGAGAGGTTCTTTAGAACTGTGATTTCTGACCGATGGTCCATTGGGATAGATTTGTATTTGTCTAGAGGAGAAAATGTGCGATATTTCGTGGTTTATGTGAGAGAAAAAAATTTAGTTTATAGAAATATACCTAAACCATTTTTAAACGACTATAAAAATATATTTCATAGATTAAAATACAACCTTTTTTAATTTTAAAAATGAATTATATTTATTAAAAAAAACATCCAAAACAACAGTATAATATTTTCTATACTAAGCAAGATCAAAACTTCAGGGTATCTTCTTAATCCTGTAGTAATTAGTGAATTTGCAAGCAAAAATTTTAACCAAAAAGGATTAAGCTATTTGTGTTCTCAACGTAATAATTGATCAAGACAGAGAACCAGAGGACGATCATACAGACCCTCAGTTTTGGTGATCAGCTTTCATCAGAATGGCGTCAAATGTATCTTCCAGTAAGTATTCTAACTGTATTAAAAATCTTCTAGTAAGTTCACTTTCTTATGGATAGTTTTAGCACATTGCAGGTTGCCGGTTTCAAATTGAAACCACTTATTTTTGACAATAGTATATACACTGGTTTTTATCTTATAAACTGAATGATTTTTTTTATCAACAGCTTTAAATTTTGCAACTTGTAGAGAAAATCATGTCACCCTTTTTTGTTTGACAATGTTTATGGTTTCTTGACTAAAATTTTGGTCCAAATATTTTGGTCCTTGAAAGGTTAAAATAACGTGCGTGAAAAAACTCTCAATCTGGCTCCATTAATTGGATATCAAACAAATTATATCTGTGTTATATCTGTGTTAATCTTCCTCATATTAGTTTTTATAAGGTGCTAAAAAGTTTGATATTTTAAATGTTATTTTTCGTTTTTGTGTTTATCGCTTACATCTACAACTAAAGGGTCAAATCTAAAATGTAACAAACCTTGTTTACTGCAAAATTTAACTTCATTTAATCAGCTATTTATTTATTTATTTATTTTAATCTATTTAAAAGTTTAAAATTTTTTGTAGACGTACGTACGTTTATAGTATAGTATAAAACATAAGCTAATTAATATTTTTCCTATTGCAAAATTTCTGTTGCACTATTTCGTATATATTTCGCTCCACTTTCTGTTGCACTCATATTTTTCGTATATATTGTACGTATTGCATTCAAATTGCAAGTGGTATTTTTAAAAATTTGTTTCAGAGATTTGAATTTTCCAATGATTGTTTTAAACTTTATGACCAACAAAAATTTGCATAAAGTAAACTATTTGATTAATGTGATTACTTTTTTTCCAAATTTCTAAATCAAATTTAATTTCTAAATCCATTCAAAATCTCTAAAACAAATTTAAAAAAATACCAAGTGGTATTTTTTTAAATTTGTTTTAGAGATTTGAATTTTCCAATGATTGTTTTCAATTTTATGACCAACAAAAATTTGCATAAAGTAAACTATTTGATTAATGTGATTACTTTTTTTCCAAATTTTAATTATATAAATTGTTATTTTTTGACAAACTTCGAAGAAAATATTTCAAAAAATGATGCATTTAAACTGCTTTTTCAATCAAATTTTGAAGCTATAATTTTTGAAAGAAATTTTCAGAAGTCTAATTTTTTTTTTTTTAAAAAAAACCTAAAGGATGTTTTTAATTTTCTAACTATTAAACTAATTGTTTGTTTTAGAAGCTTCTTTTCTTCAGAGTGTTTTCCTTAGTGTTTTTACATTTTTCTTCCATAATGCTTAATTTTCAATGTTTGTGTCTAGTAAAAATATCATTTATCAGAACCCTCCTGCCTAAAAAGGATTATTTCTGAGCTTGTTGCAATTTATTTTTGGTCAATTGTAATAGTTAAGAATCACTAAAAAAACTATCTGATAATATTAATTAAACATACATTTCTCCAAGACGAAAAAAAATAGGCAATTTATTTACTCAACAGTAAAAGGTTTTCTCTTTTACATAGTTCATCAAATGTTCCAGTTCATAGTTTGAATGATCTTTAAATCAGACTCTTAAATTTATTTTAAGATTTAACTAATTTCATTTGATTACATATCATTCATAGGTATGCATGATAATAGTTTGATTTAATATAATGTCTCTAGAAATAATCTTTTGCCTCTGGGATGTTGAAATTAATTTATTCAATGGTTAAAATATTTACTTGCTTTTTAAAATATTTTAATTAAAATGTTTTTATTCGTATGAAATGTCTGGTTATGGGTAATATATTTTTTATGATTTTTTTTTATAACAAAAGACGACAATTTTCCTTATAACCTTTAAAACATAACATTCATATCTCATACATTTTTAGTTTTTAGAACATTTTTATAATTGAAAGCAATAAAAATCATTCAAAGAAAATAATTTAATTATATCGAAATTAAACTAAATAAAAACTGAACAAAATACTTTTCAATCAAAACTAACGAATTTTATATTAAAATTTACATAAACCTTTAAGAAGTTGGTTGCTTGAGGCCACTACAATCATTTTATTTAAATAATCTGAAAGTTCATTTTATCACATGTTTTGCACTTTTAACATTTGTTTTTAAAGTAAGACATAATGTGTCTTTTAGACAAAAAAAAATTAAAAATATAAACGATGAATTTTTTTATGGTGTATAGCCCTCATGTTCCACATTCAAAAACAAGTCTGATCAAACGACCAGAATATAATGAAATTTATGGATATATGGATACATGGTATATGGTATATGGATACTGGGTATATGGATACACCAAAATTTTTTTACCGAAGCACATTGGTTTTAGTAAAATTAACTATTAAATATGGCTTCATAATATGAGGTGCAATTTTGTAAATGTGATAAAATTTTATTGCGATACCTTAGAGTATGGTATAAAAACCATTTATTTGGTAAAATTTATTTTTCAGTTTTGTACTTCTTATTAAATATGTGGTAATAAGACCAATAATTTTTAAAACCAGAATTTTCGTTAAACCATTACTCATATGAGCGGAAAAATTACCAAATTAATGACTTAAATTCCGTATGTTTAGGTTTTATTAACCAGAAGTATGTTTTATTTTACTGAAAATTTCCTTACCATACTGTACAGTAATTATATCAGAATTTTTTCTCTGTGCAGTATAGTTACAAAATTGTATTATAACGGGTTTCAAAAGTTTTTGTTTTGTTAAGAGTTTATTTTAAATAAGCATCACTACAAGTTTCCAGATTCTGCCAATGAAAAGAAAAGAAGGATTATTTGAAAAATGCAAAGAAGAACAATTCAGTAAATATATCGCTTTGTAAAGTAATTATCGATTAGGAATATTAAAACTTTAGAATTTTTTTTGTGATAATGAAATTCATTGCAATAAATTATTTAATTCATAAATTCTCTTTTGATATCAGATGTTTGTAACTGAACTTATTATAAGGATGCAACTAAATGAACTTTTAAAGAGCTGATTGGAAAAATTCACGGTTATCTGTAAAGCAGTCTTTAAATTTACAGGTTACTTTTTTTAGCATTTTATCTTATCTTCTGTTTTTTGGGTATATTTGCATAAGTATGACACAATTGAATAAGCCGCTGTTGCATTGGCTACATCGGACAAACTAAGCGTGCTTTAAAATTTAGACTCAAGGAACATGATATAGAGGATATATATATTATATATGTCTGTTATCAAGAATGCGCGAAAGCATCAATTGCTACACATGAGCCGCGATGGCTCAGGGGATAGAGCGTTCGCTTTCCAATGAGGCGAACCGGGTTCGAATCCCAGTCGATACGAATTTCGCATCCGGCTTGCACTGACCACAGTGCTGACGTGAAATATCCTCAGTGGTAGACGGATCATGGGTTAGAGTCCCCTTGCCGTCAGGCTAACCGTGGGAGGTTCTCGTGGTCTTCCTCTCCATGTAACGCAAATGCGGGTTAGCTCCATCAAAAAGTCCTCCACGAAGGCAAATTTCTCCCAATACTCGATCCAGGAGTTCCCTTGTCTTCTGGATTGGGTTCAAAATTACAAGGCTACGGAGTTGAACATTAGTAGCCGTAGACCCATTAAGTTGGGTCGGCTGTTCAACGACGGTTATAAAATAAAATAAAATTGCTACACATTGTTCGAATCTGGGACATAAATTCAATTTCAACAATCCCAAAATTATTTCCACTCCAGACACATCTGCTCATTTTGATGCCCTGGACTCTTGTTTTATTTATATGAGTGCTAATTTTTTTGTTAACGACATTAGTTCCTCGACAACTCTTCATAGCGCATGGAGATGCATTTTCCCCAGGATTTTCCCCTCTCAGACACTGTGATTTTTTTTACTCTGTTTTTCATCTCTTTCTCTCTCGGCTACTGTGGCTTTTCTAGTTTTGTTTCTTATGAGTATTTTTCCATTTCTTGTTGAC
Source organism: Parasteatoda lunata (assembly GCA_949128135.1). NCBI lineage: Eukaryota > Metazoa > Arthropoda > Arachnida > Araneae > Theridiidae > Parasteatoda > Parasteatoda lunata. The sequence goes on from OX421980.1 coordinate 24,738,576, forward strand.
AACTTTACGCTTTATGTTGAACTCTCTTTTGTTTCTTCTCTTGGCAAGACTTGAAAATGGGTACCTGTTTTTGAGCGCTTGAAACACGTCGATTGTTATTTTCTATTTATATACTTTTGAAGAGAATGAACTTTTCAAATAATATAACTCACAATATTTAGGAAATTTTGGTTTTGCTTTTGCTTTATAGATTTTTAATTGAAAACTTTTTGGTTACTTTTATTTTAAGTATAAAAGCTATTTCTATTTTGAATAATTAGTTTATTTTTTAAAAAAGAATATTTTGAATTTTCCATGTAACTTTTTTGTCATTTTACCCTATACTTTAAACACACTATGCTAAGGGTGTTTTGATTTAAACTAAAAGATTTTTATTAAATTAGATTTTTGGTTATTTTTATTTTAAGTAAATTAGCTATTTTTATTTTAAATAATTATGTTGTTTTTAAATAAGTAAGCTTAAGAATTTACACATCTTTTTTTCGTCGATTTTTCGAATCTCTGTGTTTTAGGTATTTTTGTTAAAGTATAACACAGACAAATTTATTTTAATTTTTTTAAAACTAGCCTTAAAAATTTTATTAAAAAATATTTTTAACGATTCTAATCACATATCATTAAACTTATTCACTTTAAAGTAAAAAAAAATACTCTCCGTGAGCTTCTGATAATTACAATTGGCAAATCAATACCTACAATATAAAATATTAGAACACCAAAAATGATGGCAACTACTTTGCACCAAAGTGTTGTTCCCCTACACTAAAATTAAAGAATAGTTCCTGGTGCTGTGAAACACCTAAAATGTTATTTTACACTTCTTGATGCGCTAAGTAACAGCCACCTACCAATATTTTTGTTACTTAGTAACACTAAAATTTATAATTACAGTAAAATATGATACTCATAAAAATCATTAAAGTTATTTTTACGAAGCAATATAAAGTAATAGTCTGTAATTTAGGTTGCATACATGCATTAATTCTTAATATAAAAAGAGTTTGCACATGAAACATACACGTAGTAGCGCAAGTATTAAGATAAATTCAAATTAGGCATAACTAAGCAGGAGCGGACAGAAATTATACATTATAAAATTATTTAATACAGTTTACAGAGACTTGAAAATTAAAATATAAATATTCTTATTACACAGCTAAAAAAATATATAAAACCTTTTGTCCGTGAACTTCAGTTTCTGCGGTAAAAAAAAGCAATATTGAAGGCATCCGCAAATACTTCCCAACACTAAAATTTATTTAAAATCGATAGTAAATAATTACAGGAGGAAACAAAACTTGCCAGGTTCTGAAGTTGTCAGAGGCGAAAATATTTAACTTGTGGTGTGATCTTGGTGTAAACTTTTTATATTTTTGGTGTTTTGAGCTTTGATTGTATAAGGTGTTCGATCATGTGTTGACTTGAAAAAAAGTGTAACTTCACACAACTTTTATTGTTCAGTATAAAATTCGGGGAAATTTTACACCACAGTTGTTACAGTGTAACAGCCTAATCAATTTATAATGTACTAATCAAATTTTCATGTAGTATGCTGCATATTACATGATACAACACGCTCTCACAATATGTCGTCTCAATTTAACCTAAAATTGAAATCTCATACAAAAAAATTAATTAATAATGCACTCAATTTTAAATTAATTAGAATAAGTTAAATAGAATTTTTAATTAAAAAAAACATATTTTGATATCGTCATTTATATTTTTAGGTGACGGCCATATGCTTCCACCTCCAGAAATATTGTTTTCAAATCGATATCCTCCTCCGTTAAACGACAGTATTAAGATACCCGAGAATATTCAACTAAACACTGGTAAGTGTTCGACTTTCTCCAAAAACATTTTTAAAAATATAGAGCAAAATTATATGCAAAAATAAAACAACAAAATAACATCTGGAAGCTTTTTGAATATTTTGGCCATATTTTCCCCCTATTTATGCTATTGAAATGCATTAAAAACTCATAACTACATTTTAATAGTTACACTGTAAAAATGGATACTCAAATTTCCCGAATCTTAATTTTGGACGAAACTGTTTCCTGATATATGTTCCAAGTGAACAGTTCATTAAAGTGACGAAATAATTATCATCTTCTTTATGGAAATGAGTTTCGTCAAAAGTAAATAAATGTTTCATCAATGTAATTTTTTGCACCTCACAGATGATTGACGGATGTAACAATCTGTTTTTGATAGTGTCAACGCGTATGTGAACTTCTGCCATCCCAGGAACACAAGAAGGATAGATACTAGAAGCGGATTCTTCCTGGCACGAGGCTTAACTTCTTAACCACCATACAGCCTTGTCAGCTTATTTCGTAATAATAGTTTTGATCGTCTAGTCTTCATTTTAGTTAGCAAACTCCCACAATGCACTTCAACGAGGTTTTAGTTGCGAAAACGTTTTATTCTTATATTTGAGAGTCACATTATTAAGAATAGAATTGGAAAACTATTCCAGTTTCAAACCACAATAGTTATGTGTTGATGTCATTTGTTTTTAATGATAGGAAAATATTCGTAAATGTCTAAGAAATCATATATATTATTTAATTTTAAATGAAATGAATATCAACTTTATAAAAGTTTTCTTTACTTAACACTTAAAATTTTGACCGTATTTTGAATTAAATTGAACACGCAAACAATTTCCGTCTCAAGTTGAGTTTTAAAGACAGAAATAAACTAGTCTTAACTCTCATTGAATTTAAAGATTCTTATCTAGTTTACTTTCTCAGAAGCTTATTGCCATCGATTCAGTAGGAAAGGGAATAAATGAGCTCTTTTCCTGAAATTAAAGGAAACTACACTCACTCTTTTGATTATCTCTTCAGTTTCGACTCCAGATTAATTCCTGAATCTCCAGACTTTTCAGAGACTCAGTAAAAATAATTACTTAATACTGAAGTTTGTGTGGGAGCAAAGCAAGAAGAAAAACTGTTTTGGTAGTAGAGTTAGTTTTAAAAAAAATGAAAAAAGAAAAAATGAAAAAAATATGTCCATAAAGAGTATATCTTCGTAGTGTTAAGAACTAAATGATGTTTTGTTTACTTTCAAAACTTTTTTTTAACTTTATCACTGTTATTTCAATAACTTTTTAAATTTATTTTCCTGGATTGTAGAATTTAGATAGATGTATATCTTCGTAAAATTATATACCGATATTACCCATTAAAGACTGAACATTGTTGTATACTTAAAAAGTCAGAAGGGCTTGTCTGGCTCTTACCAGATTGTTTGTGCATAGATCAATTAAAAATGCAGAATCTTAATATATAATCATGATAAATTTAATAAGAAATATATTAGAGACTCAGTCATCGAAAATGGTATTTTATTCGATTTGATTAACGAGGGATATTTGATTAAGCAGAACACTGTATTTTCAATTATACTTAACCATTACTTTCTTAGATAATTGAGTTTCCTTTTCTCGATAAACAATAACTGAATATATATGAAATTCTTGAAATTCTTCTGCTATTCATTTACTACAGGGTATTTTATACATAAACCTACCGGGATCAATGGAGTACCTATCAAAATAATATATATATATATATATATATATACACCTCCTGTACTTACGTTAAGATATGAATAATGAAATAGGCACATAAATTGTATCAAATTATACAAAGTCCGAAATACTCAATTATTTAAGTTAATTTTTAAATTAAGGAGTAACAAAAGACGATAGCCAAAATGTGCCCAGTCGTCTTTCTAGTGCTAAAGAATATATTATTTAAAAAGAAATTAAACAATTTTACAATGAACACTAAACCAAAATAATTCCAGAAAAAAAAATTCCGAATTAAGTGAAAATATTCCAACCTATTCATTATTACTATTAATATACATGATTCAGAAGATACGTATTTAATAATGGAAGAAAAAAAAAGAATTAAATTTAATTAGTAGCTGAAGTAACAAATTTGCGACAGCTTTGTCAACTATTAAATTTTCCAAATTATTAAATTTTGCCAAAATTTTCTTTACATGTAAATATCTAACAGCCAAATTAAGTTTTAAGCAAAATTCTTGCGGAAGTTACCTGCATGCAATCTATTAACTCAAACCAGATTTAGTATAGAAATATCGAAGAACAGTGAGAAGAAAGTCAAAGGATTGAATTGAAAGAGGAGAAATATAATTTTGAACTTTTCTCCCACAAATTTACTTCCTTCTTCCACTTAACTATATGAATTTGCGCAACTATAAAGTAATTTTTTGATATCCAGAGCTTGCGCAATATTGATCTATGTAGAAGAAAGACGCAAGTCAAAGGGAGAGGTATGAAAAATTTCTCTAATATTGCTAAAGTATGCGAAAAAGTAGAATGTTTTTGCTTACTTGCAATAAATTTTTGCTTTCCGAATAAGCATTGAACTACCTATTTCATCAACATTTATTTAATTTTTTTATTAAAAACCTCGTGTCTTCGTTAATGAAATTTTAGCTAGATTTACATTAAAGCTAAATTAACTTACTTAAATATATGTTATTTTTATTTATAACTCTTAATCATATAGAGTAGAATGTTTTATGATAAAATTATTAAAATCTAAGAAAAGGGGTCATTCTTTTAAGAATCTATGTTTTAGTGAATCATACATAGTGATTCCAATGTTATTTAATTCTAACGAGTAAAATTTCCGCTGCTTTTTTTAAGACAAATAATTAAAATTTACGTTATTCTGAGAATCTATTTAAAAAATTGTCTGGTACGCGATAGTTCCTAGTATGCATCACTCCTATTGCAGTAAAAGGCGATGGTGAACTCAACCAGAAATAATCTAAAATGCATGTGAAGATTGTATGAAGGCGACAGGGAGAAAACAGAGGCTTTCTAATGGCTTAAGTGCGAGCATAGATGATGTTTGAGTTTTTAAATTGGGCAGTGAAGTGCAATATTTTTAGTCAAATATGGGAGAAGACTCTGTTATGTTTAATACATTCTTTTTCGTGAAAAAATTGTCTAGAAACGATCGTGGTTCCCGATAATATCAATTAGAGCTTACGTATTTTTTTTATAGGTTGGCATTGTCTTGGTTCCATTCAATAATAGGACACTCTTTCTAGATTTGGCTGATTTGTTAACATATTTTTGATTTTTTTAGAAAATGCTGCAGTGTTTTTAATTTTGGCAAATTCGACCGATCCCTAGTGGTTTGCAACCTCATATGCACATTAGATACAAAACTTATGAGTATCATAATGATTGGTTATAATGTAATCTGAATTTCAAAAAAGATATTATGAAACTTTTCCTTACTTAATAATACCACACTGTGAATTAGTTGTTACGATTCTGTACTTAAAAATAAGTGCAATTTTGGATTCGACATTCTATGAAAATTAAGTACAATTTTGGATTCGACATTCGATGCAAAATAAGTAAAGTTAGCGATAAGGCATTTTACGATATAATATAGTATTTATTTACGATATTCTTAGATAAAAAGTAAACATTTCAGTTGCAATATTGTACGGGAAACTCGGTACTAATTCTGCTCTGATATTTCAATAGTTTCATAATGATATCTTTCAAAAATTTAAACCTGTTAGGCATCATAACAAATATAAGTTAACTAACCTGTGTTTTCTAAATTTTGTTTTATAAGTTTAAACTTGAATAGGATATAATTTAAGTGGCATAAGCACAAAGTATAATATTTTTTAAATCTTGGAATTGCTGATATTATTTACTATTTATTTTATTTATATTATTTAGTGAATGATAAATTATTTGAAGATTTGTTCAAGCGATTATTACTCAGTAATAATCTGCTTATTACTCAACAGGTTGATTCGTATGAAAAAGTGTTAAAAGATCTCGATTCCAAGATCATAAGAATCGAAAATGATTAGAACTCATTGGAATATATCATATATTTTTGGTATATATTTTGTGGGTAAATGATTCTTATAATCTTATATAATATTCCAAAAAATATGATAATTTGATAAAATAATAATTTTATCAAATTAATGACCATAAAAATGCTGATTTTATTTATTTATTTATTGTATTGTAATATATGTATAAAAGTTACATGCCAACCTTATATGTATCGAATAATGAAAGAAATCAGCTTTAATGTTTTAATCATTGTTACTTCAAAATTTGGTAATTCATTGTTAATTCAAAACAACATTACTAAAGTAAATTTTTTTTAAAAAATTTTATCAAGAAAATCAGTAGTTCCCCTATTGATTTTCTTGATAAAAATTTTTCGTAATTATTTTTTGTTTTCTCTGATTCTCCATTGATCATTCTACATGGTATCTTTGTAATCAGCGGGGAAAACAAAAGGGATATCTTTTTCAAAAATCACAATAAAGTTGCAAAATTATATGAAACATTTCATTTTGCATAAAAGCTTTAAACTACTGCAGTAGGGCAGGAATAGCCTTGTCGGTATGGCACTGGGCCCATGTCCAAGAGGTCGTGGGTTCGATCCTCGCCGGCCGAAGTCTCCACGTGTAGTAAATGGTGACTGATGCACGTTAAATCGGTCGAGTCTCAAAGTCCTCCTTGTTCCTATAACCAATCAATACCTATGGGGGTACTGATCTAGGAGTTTCCTTGTTTTCGGGATTGGTCCAAAATTACAAGGCTGCGGAGTTGAACATTAGATGTCATAAACCCAATACTGGGTCCGCTGGTCAACGACGGTCATAATATAAAATAAAACTACTGCAGTAAGCATAGAAATTGATTTTAAAACTTCTTAAAAATATGAAGACCAAAAACAATGATGACGATATAATTATCTCTGAAGTAACACCTAATAGAAGTGTATGAAAAAAAGTCACGTTCCAGATGTGGAAAATTACTAATTAATTTGCATGGAAAATACAATGATAATAATTACAATATCGTGTTAATGAATTATTTTATATTATTTTTCATGCTTTTGTTGTCTAAAAACATCAATGATTAGTACTTATAAGTTATTTAATTGTTTGAGATTTGGCCAACTTTTTCCTTGCTCGCACCATTGTTCGACGATACTCAGACTTCGATGCTACTAAGCAGATTTGAAATCTTAATATATGTATTATGTAGATAATATGGACAAGATCTCTGGAGAAAAAAAAAATTGAAGTCTTTTTTGCCCGTGGCGTTGTAATAAAGCGAATAGTAAGAGAACTGTTCAAAAATCAGAGTAACCGATGGCAAAGTATGAATATATATATATATATATGCTAATTTCATTTATTCATTTAAATAGACATCAATAGACAAGATGTTCAATATACATTAGTAGACATTTAAACAATTATCAATGCTGAAATGTATAAAATTATCCTTTACAGTAAGTTTCGCTTAACAAAAAGAAAAAGATTCGAATTGTGTGAATGATCCCTAAAAAAAATATAACTTAATCATACCTTATTCCTCAAAGTTTATACTCAGTCACGTGCACATCACAAAGGATGCTGCTTGAAAGAAAAAGCAAGAAAGTTCACGTAAGAAGCAAATTTGCAAAAGGAGAAACAAATTCATTTTGGCTCAGAATACTAAAATCTTGAGAAAATCCTGTTATGAAGGAGGAATTTAAATTTAGTTATGATCACTGCTATAGTATATATCGTATCTGTTTGAGATAGAAACTTCTTTATTTACTGATATTGATATGAAATTGTAATGTATTTTATTAATTTTATGTTCTATTTGTTAAATATTACACACAAGTTTTAAATTATTAAATTCTGAGTAATTCGAATTAATATTTCTAAAATACGCATATAAAAAAGAACTTACTATTTTAATAATAATACAGTTATTTTTAAAAAGGAATGCAATAGTACATGCATAATGATATTTTTTAAACATACTGAATCAATGAATACCATGCTGTATTAAACTGTTATTCTTTTTAATGTATTTTTTTTTAATGTTGACTAAAAGGATGAAAGGAATAATAACAAAAATAGTCTTTTTTTCATTCATTTTTTTTTTTGTTACTTTCCAAAAGAAATCGGATATTGACGTTTTCCAAAAAGCACTACAATGAAAATCATATCATCCATCTTTAACAAATTGTTCCAAAACGATGGAACAGTCAAGATTTAGACGCTAGACCTATGAGGTGGTACTTACAGAATCAAACAGTCAAACAGTCGAAACTGAGCTACATTCTCATGGCCGGACTGGTCGGAAATGGCATTTGGTCTGAATCTCCCCATTTTCCCCTAAAAGTTCTTTTTCACAATTGTGTATGGAAATTTGTTCAACTCTACTTCTCATAGTTATTTTTAAATCTGGAAACGGCACCACATTATTGTTATCTGTGTGTGTGAAATTATTCTTTTTGGATAATCATCTCTCATTTCTTATAATTCCGCAGTGTCCTGAGATTTACTGGTTAGTGACAGTTTGATCCAATTAATGAGATTTAAGAATAGAGTGTGGTAGTTTTAGGCATCAAAGGAAGATGGTTATCAATAAGTTATATAGAACAAAAAACCTCTCTTGGATTAGAAAAGATGAGGACATTCATAAATGTGTCAAGGGAATAGGAAATTTGTGACAAATTGACACAAACAGCATTAGTTTTTCCATCGTGTGCAGTACTGGAAGTACCCACAGGAATATAATACCTGAAAAGGTTGCAAAAATACTTCAGAACTGAGCTATTTCTATATAAAGGAGCTATTAGTGAAAATTCTTAACCTGTGAGGTTCATTGCTTCCAGTAAACTACTAACAGTATTTCATAGATTTTACCTTCACAATGATGCTAACGAAATGAAATATCTTATAACTTTTTAAAGAAATTTTATTGCTTTATAATGAACTCAGTCTATATTATAACAAATGCTTACGAACAACTTTGTGAACTTAAAAAAGAAAATTCGTGAATTCAAATACAATGTCGTAGCATTTTTCAATTTTTAATTTAAAAAATTTTGTGTTTGTAGCATTTATTTATTTTTAAACTTTAAGTACTTTCTCATAAACATACTTTATTTAAATTTTTTTTCAAAACTATGCTAAAATTTGAAAAAAAAATGATTAACTTAAAAAAAGGAATTTAATGCTCTTAAACATAAGCCGATTATAAAACAGAACACATTCTGGGCCTTAAATACAAGTTGTTTGCGGGTAAGCAACTTTATTCTTCTTGTGTAAACATTACTTTAAAAATAAATAAATGCGTATTAAAAACATTTACGTAGTTAAGTAGTTTTTAATCAATACTTTCTGTTGTTTTTTTTCTTTGAAGAATAAAATCTAAAAAAATATCTTTATATTGTATCTGTATAGAAAAGAGAACATTACTTAGATGACATAGAGAACTCATTTCTAACTATTTATTTCTTACGTTTTCAAACAAGCTTCCTAAAACGCTGATTTTAATAATCTTTTCTATGAAAATACAATCTTGGCTTTAGGGTTTGATTTTAACTAAGCTAATTTATTAATGCAGGCGATATTTAATTTATGAAATAAGACAAAAATCTTACTTTTTACAAAAAGAGACTATTCTGTTCCGAATGCGAATTTTTCCCATCAAAATAAAGGGAAGGGGGTGACGATATTTTAAAAATATAGTGCCACTCGTTTGCCACACAAAAAAATTGAGTCAATTAATGATAATTATACATCTTGCATGTTTCTTTTTCTCTGGAACTAATTATTATGATATTTTTATTTATAAATTAACTCAAATTTTTTCGAATTATGTGGTATATTTTTTTGTACTTCTTCAAGTAACGTAAATTATAATAAGGAAATATAAAATTAGTCATAAAGCTTCGAAGTCATACAATTCAGTGATGTATATTTAGATTTTAATTTTTTTAAAATCTATTCTATCGAATATGTTCAAATTTTGTATTTTATTTTATTTCTAGTTTATAAATTTATGTAAAATAAAAATTTTATTAAGTTTCACTTAAAGATCTTCTATGCTCGACATATTTTATAATAAAAAATTATAAATACATACCGACAATTACTTTTCGCATGGGATTACTGTGTGATAATAAAATATTTGGGAAAAGTAATATTAACTAAAAAGGGATAAAAGGAGGGGGGCTACTTTCTATTAAATTGATGGCATCTGCTATATATTGTCTGATCTAAATGATTACCATATTTTTTGAGAAATGAAATTTTAAAATTCGATTTCTAAGAAACCATTCGACCGATTTCCTTCAAATTTTGTATTTTGCCATGAAAAATTATATTCTTTAAAAAGATCTAAAAATTTGTAAACCGTACAATTCAAAATTTTTTCGACTAATATTAAATAAAAAAATAAGAAGTGATAAATATTTACTAAAATTTATTTTTTACGTGGAATTATCCTTGAATAAATAAGTTTTATAATTGTGCGTGAAAACTTTTCAATTCGCTTAAAAAGTTCTCAAGATAAGGCGAAATAAGAAAACAGTAAAATGGCCGTTAAAGGATCGAAACTTTGGACCGCTCTCCTAACCAAATTATAGTGGCCATATTTCCCAGCTTGAGGCTACCTGTTATGCTTTGAGAGTTAAAAATCCGAATTCGCGGGAAAAAAGGCAAGTTGATTCAAAGAAAGTACGTTTTTGTGTCTGATTTCGTAAATTAAAATTTCGTCTACACTATAATTAATTACCATATTTGAGATCACTTCCTCGTACCATTAAGATTGAATCCTAGAACGTGAAGATCTCTGGATAAATAGTTATTCAGGGGGGCACGTTTTTTATTTTGCGCGCTGTGCATCTACAAACTCATGAAATTACATAAAATTTGCTTATTAATCTAAAAAATATTTTTGTACATTTGCAAACTAAAGTATTTCCACGAGACTGATAATCAACGAGACTAACAATCTTAAGAAAAGTTATAGTAATTGGTCTAATCGAATATCATATTGGTCTAATCAAATATTGATTTCATCAAATATCATGACAGAGTATTGTAAATAAGTTGTTTCCATACATTTGCACCTATAATTCTGAATAGCAATTCTGAGTGAATTCTGTGTAATTTCTGCATATCTCTCATACACTTGTGTAGACCATACTTATAAACTTTTAACATTTGTTTAGATTCGCCGACATTCGTCGTATCATTTCTTTCGTTCCTTGACATTTTGTTCAGCCATTTTTGTTCTGTCGATTCGGTCTCGTTTAGGTTTGCCGTTTTGTACCGTCGTTTCAGTCTCTTTGTCGTTTAGTCAAGTTGCCACTGTGGTCCCTTCCCGATCCAGTTCCGTTACAAATTCAATTCGCATATTATTATTTTGACATTTCATCCAATTTCTAACATATTTCTTTTATTACCTTGGTTATGTTTCAATGGCTCTGAATATAATTTTTTTAGTTTATTAAATTATTTATTTATTAGTTCCAGTGACAGGAAAATCAGGAATTTTCAATAGTTATTAAGTATATAAAATTTATTAAGAATGAAATGAAATGTCTAAATTATTAAGAAAATTTACAAGAGATTGCCCACAATTTTATAATGGATTAGCAAAAAATGCTTTTATGTTTCATTGAAAATTATCCATTTTTGTTATCTATTTTTCATGTAATTATGTTAAATATTATGTAATAACGTATTATGATTGCAAAGCTTAGTAAATAAATAAACATGGATTTCTGTGCTAACTATTTCCAGGCGATTTAATTTGGAAACTCTTTTCAAATAATTCATACCCTGAAAAAAAATGTTTAAAAAGAGTCAAAATGTTTGCAGCCAAAAATTAATGAAATAGAAATAATGATTATTACAAGAAAAGTTTTTCATATTTGATACAATTTTTCAAATTTCAATACTTAAAAGAGAAACGCGAAAATGACAAGTGGGTCTGAAATAAACCGAATAGTAGCGAAATAGTAAGACCAAAACGGCAATGGGACCGGAATGGTGGGACCGAAACGCTCTTGCTTCGCGTATTTTTGTACGCATAATATTGAAGAATGCAAACATAATAAACAATTTTTAACAAACTGCACTTTATGAAAATCTCCAGGATATTAAGATATGTACTTAACGTTTGGGCAAGTGGTCATTTGAAAAAAAATAATCAGAGTTAAAATTCAAACTGAAAAGATTTCGTTAATACAAGTTATACCTACTATGAATAGACTTTATTCTCAAAAAATATTTTTTACCGAAATCATAGAAACTCGTCAAAAGGGATTGAAAAAAGAAAAACGGTTGTTTAAGTCAACAAACTGAAGCCAAGGTTACTTGGCAACGTTACGTGTACCGCGTAAATAATAAAAATCTGATATTTCTATGAAATATTCAGTTTAAGGTGTCATTCACGTTAAAATGAAATTTGAGCTTTAGACGTCTACGAAATTCTCGAGATTATTGAAAATGTATCTTAATATAATAGTAATTTTTACTCTGAACAATGTTTAATGTAAAGATTTTTAAGGATTTTTTTTTCATTATTATTATATGAATAAAAAATCTAAAAAAAAGCTATTTTCGATCTTATTTATTTAATTAAAATAAAATAAATATCTAATAAAATCCAAAGAAATTAAATTTAGTAAAACTTAAACAAATAATAATGATATTTCATAAGATTAAATTAAACAATATGTAATGAAATTAAAAAAAAGAATATTTAATAAAGTTTATCGAAATGTCATTAGATAAGTTCTAAAATAATTATTGCGAATTATTTTTGGAGTAATTAAAACTTCTAGTTTGCTTGTTTTTCATATTTTAGGGTTAAAATTCAGTATTATTGCAATGAAAAAATAAGAATGTATTAAAAGGGATTTCTTAAAATTTTAAAAAATAAAATCCTATTAATTTCGCATTTTTACTAAATGCTAATTTTACACAGCTGGTATTAAATGTTGTATATTATTTTGTTAGCACTTGGTAATATCTAAATGTACACAACAAGAGAAGTTTTAGAAATTTAAGCAATGTAAATCAGATTTCCAGGAGAGCGGTCCAAAGTTTTTGTTTGCGTAATTCATCATATAAGGAGTATGTTTTGAGCGAATTGAAAATTTTTTAGAAAAAAAATTCATTTATTTAAAGATTCAAAGATTCCTTGCAAAAATAACTTTTAATTACTATTTATTATGTTTTATTACTTCATTTAACAATAATGAAAAAAATTTTATATGGCAAAATACGAAATCTGAATGAAATTAGTCAAATCCAGAGAAATCGAATTTTAAAGCATTAAATGTTTAAAGTTTGGTTTCTGGGACACTATTCGACCGATTTCGGCAGTCATTATATAAAAACTTATTCACAGTTTTTTTTCTTCACACTATACATTGTCTTTAACTTTTGTTATTAGCATCAAATGTGTCCCCACTAAAAACTATCTTATTTCCTCCTTCAAAAATTTTAAAATATTTTGAAAACTTTATTTTTTAAAAAATATATGTAGATTTTTGTAAAAATTTTACATCTTTAAATTACAACAATTGCTCTTAAAATTTTTACACAATTCTGACTTCAATAGTCATTATTTAGCGTTATAGATTGATCTTGAATACATTATTTAGAAGATTTACTTTTTTTCGGTAATAGTCAAGTTTCTTAAATCTTCCTAACAAAATGAATTCTTATGGAAATATTAAGATGTTTGGCCTTTACCTTAAACTTACATTTTGATAAAAACAATTTATTGATTTTGAAAAGTTTCTAAAATTTTCTCCACAAAACAAACTCTGTTGAAAAATAAAAAAATGCGAACAAGTTAAAGATTTAAAAAATTTTTCTTAAACTAATTTTTCTCAAAAGAAACGAATCGAAAAAATTTCGTAATACATGTTTTTATTGTGTTCTTGAGCAGAAGATGCAACTTAAAACAGTATCTATACAAAGGGGGAAAATATTTTGCTAAAATTGCCGTATGTATAGTAATGGCAGTTGTAGTAAAAAAATAATTGTATTTAATAAAACCAAAACATTTAAACTATCCATTTGCTAGTTTTTCAGTTCATATATTACAGCAAATTCTGGTTTTTGAAATTATAGTTCTTATTACCGCAGATTTAGCGAAAAATGCAAAACTGAAAAGTAAATTTTACCAAATAAATGGTTTTTATGGTATGCTTTAAAATATCAGGATAAAATTACCTAATTTTACCAAGTTCAGTGAATTTTATCGCATATTGCAAAACCATACTTTTTTGTTAATTATACAACTATATTTAAAAAAATAATTTTAAATTGTAGTTCGTATTACTACACATTTAGTAAAAAATACAAAACTGAAAAGAAATTGTAACCGAATAAACGGGTTTTATGCAATGCTCTAAGATATTATAATATAAACACCAAATTTTACCCCATTTGACAATTTTTATCACATATTATAACACTATATTTCATGGCTAATTTTCCAAAGTCATTACCAAAGTTCTTCGATAAAAATTATCAGAGCTTTTTAACGTTCCTTTAGAGCCAGAGACATGTTGAATTTTCTCATATTCTGGTAGTTTTGGCCATACTTTTTTTATCAGTATATCAATAATGAAATATGTGGTCATGTGGTGTATTGTCCTGATTCTTGATACATGAGTTTCTTTGTCTGAGTAAAATTAGATGCCTTAATAGTTAAATGATTAAAGCTGAACATATTTTACATGGTAATAAATTTAAAGTAAACACTGGTTAAGAATATAGCAATGAAAGGAATAGTTCTTTATATTGTAAAAAGAAAAAGTACACAGTTAGAAAATATCGGAAAAATGGCTAAATAACAATTTATGTAGTTGTTATTTCACCATATTCAAACAAAATAGTCAAATAATCATAAATAAGATGGTATTGAAACTGTTGTAGGTGTAAGAAAAATCACCTAACATCATAAATCATAACTGCTTTCACCTAATACGGTCAAACAACCAGAATTTTATCGCAGCAACTTGGCCCACCTAAGCCCATTTAGTTCCAAGAAGCTGGTTACTTATAGACGAGAGAGCCAATCTGTCAATTTCCTGACAAACAGAACGGTGGTTAGATTCCTAGTGTTGACAACATAATATTTCCCCCATTCTCTTCAACACATGAAAATTTCCCAGTGTCCTTTACTCCCCATATTTGTGACTCTGGACTATTAGAATATGAGTCTCCAATCCACGCATAGATGGCAGCACCATATTGCTGCTTAACACAAAAAAGCCAGTCTAATGAAAATCCTAGCTCCAAATGCCCAGTTAATTTAATTTTTTATAGTTTTGAAGCCATACTATTTGTAAATGGTTAAAAAACACATAGTTTTGTGTTCATGGTTTTCTAACCATACGAGATGTAAAATAGTTACAAAACCGTAGAGGAAAAAATGTTCTTTATAGTAAACTTTACGGTTGATAGGATGGATAGACTGCTGCCGGTTATTTTACCAAAATTTTAGAATGAAAATTCTAACAGTGTAGTACAATATTAGCATAACTTCAGAATTAAGAATTCGTATTCAAAATATACTGTTGCTGTACATCATAATCATGTAATTCTAAGCAAAATGCCTTTTTTTTTTCTTTAAATCTACTATGGCTATTTTTTAAGTACTCGATACGACATGACATTCAATTATATAAAGAGGTCTGTATCTAATAGTTAGAACGATTCACAAGACTCCACCCTTCACATGTTTTTCTTCAAGAAAACGAAACTCTTTGAAAACTTCATATGACATACAAATCGTATCTGTAGTTTTTTATGGTAGAAGTTAAAGTATAATGGAACGTATAGAAATAAGTTTAACTTTTATTCACCAATATATAATTTTATATTGATTAATTAACGTTATTTATATCCATTACAAGATTATTTAGAGGAAAATTTTTTACCTCATGGATTAAAACTAGTATTTTGTATTGAAAAAATTTGACTGATCGAAAGCGTAAGACCCTTTTTTAAGACTGATGAATGTTGGAAATTAATGAATCATTTTTTTTAATAATTTAAGATAGATAAAGTAGTCATAAGCAAGTAAAAAAAATGAATAAAATTTTCCAATATTTAAAGTACAGTGCTCTAAAAAACCATGTTTTGTCAGCAATACTGGTGTATAGCACTATTTATCAATTATTTAGTTTCATTAAACCTGTTTTATAAATTGTGATAACTCTTTTTCAAAAACTGTAAGCTGTTAATTATAAATAATCCAGTTTTTAATTGCAATACAGGTAAATTTAGAAGTTGTAATATTGTAATATAAATTCAGCACAACCCAAGTGATAAACAATTTAAGCTACTGAAATTTGCTTTGCAATATATATTTTTCTAAAAAAGAAAAAAAAAATGGAAACTTGTTTCCTATACACACACTCTCGATTTAAGTCACTTTAAGTTCATAGTTCTCAAGGTTGAAGTAATCAAGTTAAACCAACAAATATGTATATACTGTGCTAAAAAAGTTAAATTTTATAAAAAGAAAAAAAACTGCTTATTCATTCTGCTTAACTGTTGATACAAAGTGCTTGATGTTAAATATATAATGTTAAAGTACTCTAATTGTGATAGCTTAAATAATAGGTACTATAAAAAGGTTTCTTAAAATTGAGCAAAAATGTGCTAAAATAGCTCCGAAACAAATAATAGTCGAATTTGAAAACTCTATGTATTCAGAATTGTAACAGCACATTCTTCAGCAAAATGCATAGTTTTAAGGTGTTGGGGAAGGAGAAATGAGTGATGTGATGTTTGTTGGCTGCAGGCTGGATTCGAACCAAGGACCTCTGGTTTTGTAGTAGGATATTCTAACAACCATAGCTATACACTTCAGTCCAGCGATAGTTAAGAAGCTTTAAAAGTGGCCGCTGCCATGAAACATTACGACATATTAATTTCTAATTTCAATGCTACAAAAGTTTGCAATTCGAATCCCAATAGCTTAGTCGAAAGATAAGTTATTTTAATTTTACTTTTTGCTTATTTCGTTATATCTTAAAAATTTTGAAGATAATATCATGTATCATTGCGTGGCCACTATATAAGTAAACTTGATGCCTTATACATCAAAAAGGTGGAAGAACCAGAATAAAAAAAAGAATATCACACTAACTTCCTTTTTTAATGAGACACAAACTCCATTAAATTAACTAAGCGCATATTTTTTAAAGATTTAGATTATTTGTCTTCAAAAAAAAAGGTTCGGATAATGTGGCCACAAAATGTAATTGGGTGTTAAATTTCATGCACTCTATTATACACACAACATCCTACAACCCTCTCTTAACTTAAAACCCCACTTATTCGAGAAAGTTATAAGCAACCTTACTTAAATTATTACATTTATGAAGAGATTTTCTAAAATTCACAATTCATTGTTAAAAATTTTGGAGTGTCTTGAACCATTTTTATAAATTTCTGCAGCCTAACAAAAGTTTATTTTAAGCATAGTTAATTTCAAACGAAGAACAAATTTATAATATTTTTAGGCTTGCAAAAATATTTGGGCCGGTTTTTGGTTCATTGTTAAACCAATTCTTCTAAAAATGTAATACTGATTATCATTGATTCATAAATTGCGTAAGTAGGAATTACGATATCTTATTAAGGAAATGTCTTTCTGTGTAAAAATTAAATCGAGTGAACACGAATCATGATATGAAATCTAGAAATTTAACATTATGAATTATGGTAAGTAATCCTAAAATCTGACGGTACGAATCGCGAGACTCGAAAAATTAATTATTCTGATAAGGATCGCGAAAAGAAACCTGCAAATTTCGAAAACACAAACTGTAATATAGCACTGTGAAATAAATTTTAAATCACACAATTCATTAGAATGACATCAAGACATTCTTTTAAAAGAACAGTCGTTTAAAATTCTGTAACTTTCGTCATTTTACAATTAATATTTTCATGTTGCTCTTTTCTTTTGTTTTCTAACAGATGGAATTTTACTCCATGATATAACCATCTGCGTAAAATAAAGTAAGTTTTAATTAGAAAATAAAACATTCGTCTGTCATCTTGCTGCATACAAATGATTTATTTAATTAGAAATTAAACAAACTTAATATTTTTCGAGAAATTTCTACAAACTACTTTTGCAGTGTCTAGAAAGCGTCGCTTTTATTAAATTTTTAAAGAAATTATTGCTCTAATAATAATAAATTCTTATTTATTGTAATTCCTGAATTTCATTTCGTTATTTTTCAATTTCACGTGTTTTTAGACAAAGCATGATTTTCCTAATATTTCACAAAATTGCTTCCTCACTCGCTTCATGGTTAAAACTTTCTGTCATTATTATTTATCTAATTTTTACATAGATAGCATTGTATCACAGAATGGTACGTTGGCTTATAAGCACTTTTCTCTAACTCATTTCCCCAAGTTTAATTTCTAATATACTAAGTTTGATATCGTACATAGTCTTTTTACTTTTTTTTAACTTTCCTTAAGAATTAAAAACGTGAAAGGGGCGAAGACTTTTAACTGTCTCGTTTGAATGTTTGTTTGCCTCATAACAGGCCTTTAAGTAAGGTAATCTCCGAAGCAAGGGAAGAGGTTCCGTGGTTTCAATTAAGTAACGAAATTGGTTTTGAGTATTTATGAGGAAGAGAAATCCTCTTCACACGCTTCAGAATTGCTTTTTGTTTATATTCGGAGCAAAGGATTGGCTTTTATGAGGAAAATATTTACGTTTTGGCTTGAAGCACGGTTAACGGTTAATTTCGGATACGCCACAAAATAAAAATTTGATTTTTATCCATTGTGTTCATCCATATGTAATATCATTCATAGTGTCTTTTCGAAATATGTATCCTCAAACAAGTGAATATTTTAATTTCTCCAATTGGACGAAAAGCTTCCTTTGAACAATTCCCTAAAACATTTTTAATCAATTTTAAGTATTCATTTTTAACAATGTGCTTAAAAATAATTTATGTTAAAAGTGTATCATGAAAATACTTCTTATGAGCCTGCGACACATTTAAGATGTCTTAGGTGTCATTATATAAATTAGAGTCTATTCCTCTACATTAGTTTTTACTTAATTCTTCTCCAAGCAGTTTAGATTTAATATTCTCGCACGAAAAGATTAAGTGCGCAACAAAATAAAATATGATGTAAAGTTAAAATTAAATGGCAGCTTCATAAGCATAATTATTTTATATTATTTTTATTGTAACTTTTCTCATCACTGACTTATAAAAGCAAATAAAAATATATTTTTTTCTTCTTCAAATCCTTGAAAATTTATTATTTTGTTTTCTTCATAATCCAATGCAACTATATTTTACTTGATAGTTGTTATGAATAATTCATCCACAAGCTTATATGCAATATTTTATACTATGTACTTAATTTTTAATTTTTTGTAACGAATCAAAAATGTTTAGTCATAGTTATAATTTTGATAAAAGTATAAGTCGTACTAAAGCTCTGCCATAAGCAGTTTTCAAACTCTCCATTAAAAAATTTACTTTATGATTTTTCCAAACCTCTGCTTCAGCTGTGGTAATTTAAAATTGAAACTCGGTAATTTAGACATTATCATTTAGACACATGACTTCACAATTCTAATATTTTGCTTTATCAAACTGGAGATACTTTTTTGTTCCTTTATTTTTCTAATGAAGTTATGTGTTTTCAGAAAACACTATTTAAAAGAAATTTACGAATTGATTGTTGAATTGACGAAAGGAATTTTGCGATATAAACCTTTAAGAAAATATATTAAAATAAATTTATTTTACTTTTTATGTTTGACGTTTCTACACTTTTGCAGTTTCTTTTTTTAATGAAAAGAATATTTTACTATTAAAAAAATTATTTAAATTAGTATTTAAAAGAAATTTGCGAAATGATTGTTGATTTGACGAAACGAATTTTACGATATAGACTTTCAAAAGAAAATAAATTTTATTTTATTATTTATGTTCGACAGTTTTGCAATTTCCTTCTTTAATGACAAGAATATTTTACCTGAGATATTAGAAGTAAGCTCATTCATTTTATTAAATAATTCATTTTATAAATTTGTATTCGTGGATGTTGATAATGTTAGGTATCATTGTTATTTAATGGCAGCTCATAACTACATCCATCACAGTCTGTATCCAATCTGCAATTCCATAAAACATAGCGAAATCGATCACCAAAATGGGATGTGAGTACATGTATTCCAACATTAAACCCAGACAATCAAGAATATTCAAGAAATCAAAGATTATTTTTAAGTCTCCTAAAGTCAAAGATTATTATTTACTAACTAGTTGCTTAAAAATGGTATTAAATTATATTTGGCAGTGTCGGAAAAAAAAACTTTTCTTCTCCCAAATACAACATTCACGTAAATGAATATGAAAGTATTTTAACCTTACGTTCCGAATTTAATGCCAATTGTTACCGGGAAAATGTATTTTTCGTTTCCATGTTACGTAATTAATGCTTAGTTACACTCTAAAAGTCTTTCACATTCAATAAAAGAAAGTTTGTTTCAATTCTTTGCCCAGGAGTTACCTTGCCTTCTGGGTTGCATAAATCCAAAAATGCGGAATTTATAGTCAAAAAGCTACCGAACCACCATGTGGCTTAAATGTTAAACGCCGATTATACAATAGTATATCTCATATGGAAAGTACTTCAAAGACTTGCTGCGATGCAATGTATACTCCTAATAATTTTAATTTTACGTAAAGTAAATTATCGCAATTTTTGAGTATTTAGCTAATATTTCAAAACATATTTATAAAGTCACAATTTTCGAAAGTATTTATAACTATAACACATTTTGCTAGCCTATCATATTACGTAATACTTTTTATAATAAAATAATACATAATATATATATGTAGGTCTCGTCCTATATAATGCCGAAGCCTTTTACAGTAAATCTTGTTTGATAGTACAAAACTAAATTCTAGGGATACACCTAACCACTTAAAGCTTTATTTTCAAATTAAAAAAAATTACTTAGATAATTACTAGAAACTTCTTAAATTTTCAAGATATTCAAATCGGACTTATATCACAAGTTATCAAATAAGATGCGCAGTAAGAAGATATTACTTTAAATACTCATATCTATTTGTTTCTGGTTGTTTTTAACGACTTTTTTCTAAATTTTAAATTTTTTTTTTATAAAAAAATGTCTATATCTTCATGAATATTTAAGCCAGAGGCCTACGCAATTTTGTGCAATTATTTCATATGATAATCAACCTAATTGACATGAATTACAAGCTTATCGCTGCATCTTTTGGCATAGGGTGATCAAAAAACAATCTTTTTCTTTCATAATACATTGCTGGTTCTTCAAATCTCTAAAAGCTGTGAACTTCATTCATATGTGTTAGAAATCGCATGACTTAAGCACTTATAAAGTTTTAAATAATTGTCTAAGTATTTAGTGAGAAATATGAAAAAATGTGTTAGTACAGAATAGTTTAATTGTTTCGATTACCTTGTCCAACCCCTGTATATATATATATATATATATATATATATTTAAATTTTATCATTTTTAATCAGTAAAGTGAACTTTGATGATTCAGTTATGAGTATCTGAAACTTATTCGAACTTTTTACTTTTCCTTCCAGTTATAATCAAAAATAATTTCCTTTTTCTTGTGTTACAAAATCTAAGAAAAATCTATTAAAGTTATATTAGCATCGGCAAACATGATATCTGAAGTATTATCTTTCTTTGCTTTATTTTTTTAGAATAAAATTTATCTCTCTTTCTACTCAACTTTTACGGAAGTGTTTTCACAAAATTAGTAATAAATATCGTAATCTCTTCTTCAGTGTAACTCTTTTCTGGCAACTTTTTAGTTTTTACTATCTCTATTTCGAAATTATTAAAAAAAGTGGGAAACTTTAACATCTTGCAGGTATATCTCTAAAGTAAATGTTTTTTTAAAAAGATTTTAAGGCTTTAGCCGATAATGTAAAGAAATTTCTTTAGTTGAATTCGATAAATATATTTTTTTATTTCAAATTAGATTTACTAATTTTAAAATGATTCATAAAAAATTGAATTCATATTTTATATTAAAAAAAAGCTCATAAATTATACTGATAAAATTGTGATTGAAATTATGATGGCTGTATTCGGTGAGATAGGATTAACATTGAAATCTATAATAAAATGTAATAGTTTTTTAAATTATCAATAGTAATTTTCCAGAAAAAAAACCTGAGTTTTATAAGTAAGTCTTTGAATTATATGATGTTGCAATTGCAAAGAGAAAATGAGGGTTATTTTAAAATGGAAATGTCTCTAGAAACGTATGTCAGATCGAAGAATTGAAAAAAAAAATTGTGACACAATTAATAATGACACCACTGATTGACCCCCACTCTTTAATTTGGAGACAACTCTTAGAGGGAGTTGAAGCGAATTTAAGCACACCTGATGAATCTACTTAGTTCCTTGCATCTGAGTACATCATCTCATGACCGACAGAACTGGGGTTCGAATTCCAGCGTTAATACCAACATTTTTCCTCCATTCTCTTTAGCACTTAAAGAGTGTCCTGCACTCTCCAATGCCTAATACTTAACGAAAGCCTAGGTCCAATGTTCAGTTAAATACATTTTTACGGTTTTAAAACCATGTTAGCTGTAAATGGTTAAAAAGCATATAGTTTTATATTTTTGTATTCATGGTTTTATAAACACACTAGTTGTAAACTGTTTCGAAACCACAAGGGTAAAAAATGTTCTTTACGTAAACTTTATCGTTAATTGCATTGGCTGACTGATGCCTGTTATTTTGCCATAGTTTTAGAATGGATATTGCGTAGAGTAAATATTCAAATATCTTGTTCATGCATAAGTTCCTTCACACAATAAACTGTTCAATTTTAAATTATGAAATATTAAATTATGAAATATTAAATTATGAAATTATAATATATATAAAACTTTATAAAAGAACAGAACGATAAAAACTATTTGCATTGGATGTCATAAACTTTAACAAATATTTACTCATAAAGTATTTATATAGCATTTTCTCATTTGAAACACCTTCAGGAAATTTCTTTGGATATCTTCATAAATGTATCAAATTTTTAAGAGTTTATAATTATTTAGAAATGTTTATTCTATTTATGTTATGTTATTTGTTAAGGTGGAACTCCAGGGAACTGTCAATGAAAACAATTAAAAATTACTAGATTAAAAAATTAATTAAAAAAATCTAGTCTGATTTTTGTTTATATTCGTAATACCTCATTCGAGCGTTCTACTAGCTATATGTCTCATACCCTAATGCTGTTTCCCATTTACAGTACGTTAATAAAATTTGAATGCAGAGAGAAATATTTTCAAAATAATTTTACAGACAATTTAAATGGATACATTAATAAAATAATCACACTACTAAGTTTGATTGCTTCTCTAATACATGATGCTTATTTTACCTTTGAACTAAATAGATTCACGAGGTTATATTATATAATTTTTCTTTTTAAATTTAGAATAATTCTTTCAGTTTTTTTTGTCTTCAGAGAGCAGTAACCACATATTTGTACTTCGTATTTTTGAAAATTATGGATTCGTTTGAGCCGTTTGCACTCCTGTTGCATGTAGTGCTTAGTCTTCAATTATTGTTCAATTTAGTTTTTCATCAGGTTTAATGCTATATCCTTTAAAATCAGAAACCTACTTCTAGACCTGAAGGGTAGATCGGAAATTGAAAACAGGATGATACCATTGCTGTCTTTTAGTTTCATTGGTCGTGCAATTGGTTTACTTGCAATTAAATAATTTACTAATTGTATGACTTTAAACAATTTAAAACTTAAAAATTTAGGGAGTGGAAATATTTAATTGTTACACGTTAGAAGTTTATTTCTCTTATTATAATGTGCTGGGAAAAAAAGATACATACGCGTTCGAGATGTGCCATTCCCCAATTTCAATGAAATACAGATAAATCCCTTACTAAAACTCATATTCAGAAGGACAAGATTAAATAGAAAGTCAGATACTGCATGCAATAAGGTGTTTAAATTTCAGAAAGCAGTCTCATGCTGATCAAATTACTCACACATGTATGATTCCTTTCCTAACTTATCTATCTTATTATTATTCAAGATGCATCTCGTTACTCAATATGATTTTTTTTCACTCTTACCCCATTTTATCTTTTAGCCCCATTCGGATATTATAGCCTCATTTGCATTCTTTGCCCCTATTATTATCTAATCTAAAATTTACTTTCACCTTGTAACTTTACTTCATGTTTTAAATAATTTTTCATCTCATTACTCTATTAACATTTTTATACAATCTTTCTTTATTTACATCTTATTTTTCTTACTTTTCAATCATTCAAAAGATTTTATAAAGGTTCTAATACAATGGATATTATAAATATTCTGAAGGTTCTAATTCCCTTATTATAACTTATAACAAATTAATTTACATCTTATTACCCTATTAACATTTTAATACTATCTGTTTTTTTTTTTTTTTTTTTTTTTTTTTTTTTTTTTTATACTTTTCAATCATTCATAAAAGTTCATAAATGTGCTAATACATTGAGTATGAAACGGATAAATATTTAATATTTAAGTTTCTGACATTACAATTACTATTGACCTGACAAAAATGAATTAAAATCCTACACATGTTCCAAATCAATATATTTTCATTAATTTGAAATCTCATTTTAGTAACGCGCCAACGACGCTTAATCTTAGAAATGTAGTATATTTACAACTATTTATACAATTCCAACAATTAATTTATCCACATTCTAGACATCTATCTCCCGAAAATAATGTTGTGCTTCATTATTTATTTCATCCCTTTGAAATTTCGAGAGAGATTTCATCTAGTTCACTAAACTATGACAGCAGGTATTTAATGGCTTTACTTAATTAATGTAGTACATTCAAAGTGGAAAAAAAGAAATGATTCATATGTTATTTGAAACTATTTTACTGTTAAGGGTTACAGTTATTTTGTAATTCATTAAAAGCTTTTATATATGAAATTATTTTCCAATCACTTGAAAGCTTCATTATTGAGAAAACCTTCTATGGCATTGATTACATGAAGATTTAATATTTTTTTAGTTGTGTATAATTATAATATTTTTGTTCTGTTTTAATATTATACTTTTATTCAGCAGATGAAAGTTTAAAAGAGTTGGGGAAAATTGAAGAAGATTCCCAGGAAACAAAGAGTGTTAAATGTTGGACGGATAAAAGTAAGCTTTTTTATTCCATAAAAAATAGCTACTAAACTCAAAATATATTATGATATTTCTAGTAAAATTTTTTAATGCCCATGAATCCAGCAAGCAGCCACTTCTTTATTTTCTGTGTTAAGCAAATAAGCTATTACGTCACATTGTAGTTCCAAAAGAGTTAGCTTTAAGAACTCATTACTTTAGGATTTTAATGTGCATGTTTACACTAAGAAAAAGGCACCATGGATAAACATCATTGCTTGCCAATAATATGTTGATGATTTATGTCTGGCGAGAGGTACTTACAATAAAGATTTTGAGTCTTTCTACATTTCAGGTAAAAAAAATATGAAGGAGACTTTAATTTCTTGCATTAACCCCGCATCCTCCAGATATCAATTCTATTGAGAATTTCTGGTATGAAGTTGAAAGAACCATTCGTCATCTATATTTATGACTATCCAGCCTCAAACGATTTTAAAATCCTGTTATCGAACCTTGATCTCGGATTCAACAAATGATCAATTAAAAACATTTACTTTTATGGATTGGCCAACGCAATCTCCAGATTCCAAGTCTATTAAGAATTTATGGGAAGTTCAAAGAGCCATCCCACATCTACATGCATAACCATTCAGTCTCACGTAATTGAAAACTATTAGTAATAAAACAACTACTAGTAATCAAACCTATTTATTCATTATCTAAGATGTTATAAAACTCTATTAACATTGTTCATTTTGTTGCATTATCCCCCGCAATCCCCAAATACCAATCATGTTCGGTATTTCTCGTATGAAAGAACCATTCGACATCTTTAACTACAAGCACCTTGTCTCTTACAATTACAAAATGTATTGTTCAATTCTAAAGGTTTCAATTGCTACAAACCACTTATCAACATCTTGCGAAGTTCATATCGAGAAGAATAAGAGCAATATTAAAAGCCAGATGGTAAACAAAAAGATACTTAAGGTTGGTAAAATAAAGTAACCGCTCGGTGTAATATCATCGTAGTTTTATTCATTCATCGATATACTCTTATGATCTGTACTTATGAAATTTTTAAAATATAATTGTCTGTGATCAGGTAATAAATGTTCGCTATTAAACTTTTTATTAATGTGTTATATAAAATGGGAATAAAATTAAATCAGAGCAATAACATAAATTTATAGTGCAAAAATAAAAGGTTAGCTGATGTGATAAAACAATTCACAAAAATGTTAATTAAAACTATATATTCGACAAATAAATCATTACTTAAAATAAAAATGTCAGAAAAAATATTAATATTAATTTATAACTTAAAGGTGTAAATAAAATAAAAAAAGACCTCAGTTAAACCATAAGAAAGACAAGAGTGAAGAAAGAAATTATTTTTTTCCAAAGTTTTTTGACAATAAACATGTTTATTCTTCAACATTATTTCCATGTATGAAGATTCAGGCATTTAGTAAACAGTTAAATAACCTTTGAAATCTTCTGTAGGAAAACTTTTCCTCCATAAAAATAAGTTGATAAAACAACTTAATCTACTGTCGTTAAGGTACTATTTTTAAATAATATATATTAAAGCTGTGCTTACACAGTAAAAAATTCCAAATCAAATTACTGTAAAAAGTACCGGTACTCAGGTTGACGCTACTTTTTACCGTAAAATCCATTTTTACCAGAACATTTCCTGGAGCAAATAATCTGATATACCGTCATATTTTACAGTAATTAAATAAATCACTCTAATTAAATAGATATTACTGAAGAATTACGGTATAATATTTTACAGTAAAAGTGGATAATGCACCCAAAGTGCCGATAGTTCTTACCGTAATTTGATATGGAATTTTTTACAGTGCACTTTTTTGGTACTAGCACACTTTAACACCTTTCATGTTATGAAAATTGAAAAATTTCCATAAAATTCATTGATCAGGCAAGATATGAATAAAAAGCTAAAATTATTTTTTTACAGCAGGAAAAGTATTCTTTAGATAAAGAAAAATAAAAAGACTAAAAAGCTTCCTTCGAAACTTGAATACCGTTTAAATAGTTATTAAATTTGAGAATTTTAGCAATGGTGTTGTAAAAACTTTTAATTTTTAATTCATCTAAAATTTCTATTGAATAACTATGCATAAATTTTATTTCTTTTAAACTATATACATTATTTGATTTACAGAGCCCGAATTTTAAATAAATTTTGATCGTATAATCGATATCAATTGTAAAAAAGCAATAGAAGGGGAATTTAGAACAACTAACTTTGCTTAAATCTTTTAGAAATCTTGATGAAGGGAAAAGAATTATTTAACTTACAGTGTGGATCCCAAACCAATATCGAGAAGCTCGCGTAAAAATTGGCAACTTAATTGTAAAATAAATTGACTTTTCAGGGCTAAATTTTTTAACAAAAGTTTCTTTGAAAGTTAATTTATTGTTAAGAAAATTCAAGAAAGTAGTGCGTGATCCTAATAGTTTAATATAGTTAATTACAAATATAATAGTTAATTTGTTAAAAATTTTATTATTAAAATAGTTTACTAGTTACCAAGTCTTAAGATATTTGAATGCAAAAAATGTGTATAGACGTAAGGTATTTTATGTCAGACAGATTTATAATTTATGAAATGAACTCTTAAGGAAATGTTAATAATTTTTAAAATGATTTTTTTTAAACTTTTTAAATGCTATAAATCTAATTTTTGTGTCTGATATATATTTACAACTAACTTGATTTATTAAAAATACAAAAAAAAAAATAATATTAATGAGGTATTATATAAACTAAATTTTTTCTAAAGCCTAATGAAAAATTTCTGCCTGTTCCATTTTTTATCACAACAGCAAAATTTGTTTTAAAACTTTGACCACAAAAAGTTTTACTACAAATATTACTTAAAATAGTTTTAAAAGAATATGTAAAAGATTGTACTAAACGATATTTAAAATAATCAATTGTCAAAAAAAAATTCTTTTTCAAAGAAAACGTCAAAAATTATAAGTTATATAATAATTACCTGTCGCATTTACTCTAGTCTTTATTTATTAATATACATTTTAAAAATTGAAATAATTAAGAAAATTGTTTTGCATTATTACATGAAATTAAAAAGCTATATTAAATAATATGTTACTGAGTTTAAATTGTTTTTTTATGAAACTTGCAATATGAAACAGCTTAGATAAGACAAAAAAAAGTTAAACTTCTATTATCTTAGCGTATAATAATATATTAAAAAGCAAAGAGGTTTTAAGATTTTAAAAGCCCATTGTTCATTAAATAAAATTAGAATGTTTCTAATAAATATTTATTTCATTTTCATATATAAGTTCTACTTTCTCATAAACCCTGAGTAAATTTTAATTGTAAAAATATTTTTATCTCCCTACCAATTACTATTAATTATTCATATTGGTACATCCTTCTATTTTTATTAAGTTTTGGTATATTCATAACAAACAAAGACAATGAACATGACGTATTAAAATCTCATGTGCCATAGTCAAGCATATAAATAGTTTGTCTTAAATAAACACTATATTCTGTCAAAAGAATTTTAAAATTTCTACAAAAACTATGCAAATCTCAACCGAATATTGCTTTACTTTGAGGCACATAAATCATCGTTTAGAGGAAAAACAATCATTCTTTTTGAAAAGAGAAATACTGTCAATTATTTGTGAAAGCTTAAACCACCAGGAGAAACAATCAGTTAAAGATTTATGGCATTCATTTTTTCTTTAAAACAGTTGCAACTTATCTGGAAAACATTCTTGTGGGCTGCCAGTCATAAAAACTATCTTCTTTCCGTTGTAAGTGTTCAGTTAAAAAGGCTATTTTTAAGACACGTGTACAGTTTTTTTAAGACTAAAAAAAATAAAAAGGTATATTATTCACTCTTCACATAAGTAAGAACTGTCAAGTGAATAGCTTTCGAAACTTCTTATGTTTCAAAATTCACTCTATAGTTTTTCTCACTTTTCAGTTATTCTCACAACAAACATAAATAACATTATACAGTTCTTGATTTAAAGATAAGTTTTAACATAATATATATTTTAAGACAAGAGAAAAATTGTACAAAATGAGAATAGTTCATAAAAAAAGTATTTTATTCTTATTCATGTTGTTGTTTAGGTTTGATTCTTATTCATATAAATAAAAAATATTCCTTATTGTATAAATTGTTAATTTTTCCTTGAAATAGCTTTATTTTTAAATGTACCTTTCAAATATAAGAAAAAGTAAGGTAATAATATACAATTTATCTTGAAATGGTATGATTGATATTCTATAAGAAATAGCACACAGTCAATATTCATTTATTTTGTTTTCTTTAATGGGAAAATTTTGATGTAAATTAACGGGTAAAGCTTGTCAAAAAAGCTACCAGGTCCTCAAAGTCAATATGATTTTTCTTCACTTAACTTGTATGACCATTATTTTACAGACTCTCAAAGAATTTTTAACAAAACTAAAAAAAAATGAAAATATATCTACTTGAATTAAATTAATGTATTTTTATTATCTAGGTTTGGATTGATGACTGCACGTAGAAATAAACATGTCATTTATTCCCATTTTTATGATGTTCAGCATAAATACTATTTTATCTCTAAAAATGTGTTTTATACTGCGAAACTGCACTGTAAAAAATTCCGAATCAAACTGTGGTAGAAAGTACCGGCACTCAGGGTACCGGAACATTTTACCAAAAGATCCAGTTTTATCGGAACATGTTGCAAAACAGAAAATCTGTCGGGGTACCTAGGTATTACCTCGGGATACCAACTTTTATCGTAAAATCCATTTTTACCGGAACATGCTACGGAATAAAAAATTTGCGGGTGCATCATCGGTATAATCTATTCTACCATAAAAAAAAATTTCGTAAAATATTACACAGTAATTTTTATATTAATATTTATTTCATTCGAGTGATTCAGTGATTTAATGTAATAATTACAGTAAAAATTATTATTTATCAGTAATTTTTGCACCATTATACGTTCCAGTAAAAATGGATTTTACGGTAAAAAGTTATGGTAATTTAATCCGGAATTTTTTCAGTGTATGAGTATGAACACGTGTTTTACTCGATGTTGCAAAGCAAAAAAAAAAAAAACAGTGTTTATCATCATTATTATTTTATTTTTGTGCCATCGCTTCATTTACAGACAGATTCTACTCAGATTACGTCTTTTCGAGATTGTGTTTTAGCAGTATTAGATACGATATATAAAAGCTCTATTTCTAACTTTACAGGTAACATTCGCAATGCGTTTGATGGAATTCATTGACATCACACCATCTCATTGCGTTGTGAAAAACTTTTTGCAAGCTTATTTTCACTTTATTTTAATAAAAACTATTTTATGACATCTGAATGCTATTAATTTCAATGTTAAAAATGTATTATCCATATTATCTATTAATGGCTTATCTTACATATTGTAATCAATCATAAATGAAAAATTGCTACGTAAACAAAATATTAATTATTTGATAAGTTATCCAATCTCTTATGTCTTGGAAACTTTTCATTTTATCGAAAATTATGATTTTCAAAGTTATAGTTCTTATTATCCCACATTAAGTTAAAAATAAAACTCTGAAAAGTAAATTTACCAATTAAATGGTCTTTTTCCCATGCTCTAAGGAATTGCGATAAAATTACCCAAGTTTTACTGCATTTACCAAATTTTATCACAAATTATAAAACCATATTTTATTATTAATTTTACCAAAATCATTACCAAAGCGCATCGATAAAAGTTACTGAGATTTTTGGTGTTTCCAAAGAGTCAAGAAGAAGATAAATTTTGCCATATTCTGGTAGTTTTGATCATATTTTTCTTCTCAGTACAGAAAGTACTACTATATATGTGTTCAGTTAAGCTGTTTAACAAGCACAGCATGTTTATTTAATATTAAGGAAAACAGATTTTGCTTCCAAAATCATTCCACACGTTATCAAAATATATATATTACTATCATCAATTGTTAAATATTTTTAAAGACTGCTGTGGCATGTATTACTAAAATAGGATAAAGGGAAATATATAAATAACAAGATAAAGATATTCGAAAATTATTTTATGTACTAAGGCATCACATAAAAATCTATCTTCCGAATTATTTTTTACTGTTATCTCTGGTGATTGTTACAAAAAAATAGAACAATAATATTTTTTTTAAATTTTTACATACACTGCTAACAACAATTAATGGATATTAAGGTTGTGGGTTGATCTTGCACCTGGAGAATTGTTTGAATGATTGATACATTATTGATAGACTTAGTAGGGGCTACATGAGAAAAAAATGACATTTGTTTGGCAGAAAAAAATGTGTCTTATTGAGCATTTGGGTACAAAAGGAAAAAAGAAACACAGTTTGTACATATGAGAATAGCAAATTTTTAAAAAAATGTTTCCTTAAAAGAAAATCGTTTTTAGTAGGGGATATGGTTTTCCCGGACGGCCATCAACGTTGAACACCTTTGAGGCATCGAGTCAATGATTTTATTAATGACGGGCTGGGGTATTCTGTCCCGCTCTTCCGGAAAAGCTCTATCAAGTTCCCGGAGAGTTTGTGGGGGTGGCAAGGGTCCAGCAATTTGTCTGCCTAGAATGTCCCTATGATGTCTCGATTGTCTCGAATGTCTCGATTGTCTCGATTGGGTTCATGTCCAGAGAACAAGCTGGCTTATCCATTCGTATGATTCATTCCTCCATTTTATGCACACAAAAAAATGCTTATACCGTTATTTTATGCATGACTTACAATGTAATTTTATTGTTTTGTGCAGTGTATTTAGTCAAAAGGCTATTATAGCAAAATTTGACTTCCTAAATATTTCTGAATATCCATGAGAGATATCACAGTAAAACTGATTTAAGTATTTTTAACTTTTAAATATCATAGGAATCGCACTAAAGTTGACTTCCTAAGTAATTTTAAAAGTTAAGCCTACTAGGGATCAATAGAAAATTTACTTTCGATTTTTTTCAAACTGTTTCTTTTAGTAGGTACCTCAATGAAACAGATTTTATAAATATTTTTAAACAAATCAAATAGCTATCTCAGGGAAACTTTTAAATGTAAAGCCTTTCTGGTCTGCCAGATATGAGAAAATATTATTAAGAAACAATTCTTTTTTCAGTTACATATGCCATCCGAAGTTTAACTGTTTCATCCAAGCAACGAAAAAACAGTTTTGGTTCTCTATTCTCATCTTTGGGTATGTTAATTTTAGTTCTCGTGTCACGTAACACCATGCAATATGTGTCACCAACACTTGCTTTACCGTGACTCATCGTGTTTTGTATACCACAACAGTGTTGCTTGCACTCTTGCACGCTTATTGTTATGCTCGAAAATGTTCATAGTAAGAAAAACTTGATGGAAAAAAATTTTGAATAATATACTTGAATAATTTTTAATTTCTTTTATAATCGTCGTCGAACAGCAAACCCAATTTTGGGTTTACGACTACTAACGTTCAACTCCGTAACCCTCTAATTTTGAACCAATCCGGAAGACAAGGAAACTCCTGGATCAGTACCCAAAGAGGTATGATTTGTTATAGGAACATGGAGGACTTTGAGACTCGACTGATTTAAAGTGCATCAGTCACCATTTACTACACCGCTGGCGGGGAATCGAACCCATGACTTCTTGAACATGCGCCCAGTGCCCTACCAACCAGGCTATCTCAGCCCATACTTGAATAATTGATGGATATTGTGTGTAAGAGTTACGCAAAAATTATACAACACTGAGAAAAATAAAATACTGTAAAAAGTACCGGAACTCAGGGTGCCGGCACATTCGAACGTAAAATCCATTTTTTTTATCATAAAATATTACATAACAAAAAATCTGATAAACCGTAAGTTTTCCAGTAAAATAACTGAATCACTGTAACTAAATAAATATTACAGTGATAATAAAGATATAAAACTTTACGGTGCAATTTAAATGTGGATTTTATGGTAAAAATAGACTTTAGGTTAAAATTTATTTTACGGTGAAAATGGATTTCACGGTAAAATGATTTTACGAATACTGCAGTCAAGGGGTTAATAATTTTTATCGAGATTTGAGCCAAAATATTTCACAGTGTATCAAAAAAAAAAAAAAAAAAAAAAAAAAAAAAAAATAAAAATCATTGGATATCGGTATTTCCACGCGCATATAATAAAAACATAAATCTGAATGTTTGCACGAGTGCTGAATCAAGTTTAAACTTGATTCAATATCTCACCAAACCCTTTTCTTGAACTTTAGCCCAATCATTCACATGAAGGTAGATACAGCAAAATTTAAAACTTAGTTTAACCACTCCCTATAAAATTTGTCTAAAAATTCCCATGCTTTGTTCAATCTTTTACCTTAACTTTTGTTTATGATCAAACTTGGAACTGGGGATTGCGTCTCGCTAAAAGATTATCTAAGGAATACCACTAGATTTATTTCAACATTTAACTACAACAATGCTTCCGAAAATATCCCTAATTTGTTACGAAGTCGCAATATGTTAATTATTATATTGTTCGCAGTTAAACTGGAATTCATTATAGGGTAAAACATTGAATTCCTTTTTTAACAGTGTACATAGGGGATTATGATCCTTGTTACTTTGGTTAAGCCACTGACGGGGTCAATGTTTGACTATAGGTAAGAAATATACGCACAAACACAAAAAAAATTTAAAGGGTTTACTTGGTGAGTATTTATTAATTTATTAATACTTACAAACAAAATTATAAAATTGAATTCTTTCCTTAAAAATGAGTTCTATTTGAAAATTAAATACATTTCCAATTAATATTGATGAACAGAATTAATAAAAAGTGATTCTTTAATTATCATTTCTGGTAGCATATAATATTAATGTTTATATTCAAAATTGTATAAAAGTTATAGTTAATAAATAATTCAAATTTATTATACGATGTTTAGCTTCATATAAGGAATAGCTTTTAAGTTCTATAAATTGCGAGTCGTTACTTAAGCTGGTAATTATTATATGTGTGATTTATCATTTCATAATTATCAAATGATCCTGGGAGATATCAATAACAACACTTACATTTGATAATTTATGCATTTGAGTGAGTAATCGAGCAAATAATAATTACCTTGCATAAAATATTTAAATCAGAAGATTATTAGTTCTGGACAAAGCAGTATTTGCTAATTTGAAATGTGTCCCGAATATTTAATATCTGAAATGAAATTTCAGCCAGCATTAAAATACCATATGCAGTTATATACTTTAAGCCTAAATAAATGGCGGAGTTCTTGTCTATGAGTTAGCCATATTATATATCATGTAATATTTTTCATATAAATCAAATTTTTGCCACTTATTTTTACGCTAAAACTTTTTTTATATAAATTTTACGCATTATAGTTAATCAGCAAGATTTAAGAGCAAATTATTTTAACATAATTAATTTTGAAATAAATTTCTATTCCTTGAATGTAAAATGTAGCCTAAAGAAATAATATCGAAAAAATAATATCGTTTATTTCTATTTAAAAGAGATTATTTCTATTTCTATTAAGAGAGAGATTTATTTCTATTTATTAAGCTAGCACAAATCACGTTCTCGACTGAGATGGGCTGCTAGCATATATTATTTACTGCAAATTATATAAAGCATTTCAGAACCAGACATGTTCTTAAAACAATTGCGATTTTTACTTGCGAAAAACTACACTGTAAAAAATTCCTGATAGAATTACGGTAAAAAGTACTGGCCATCAGGGTGCTGGTACACTTAACAATAAAATCCAATTTTCTGTAAAATTTTATGAAACAAAACGTGTGATATACCGTAATTTTTACAGTGAGTTTTACTCTAAAATTGCTAAATCACTGTAATTAAATAAATAGTACTGTAAAAATTAGGGTTGACAATTTTACGGAAACAATGGGATCCTGGAGAAAATGCATTTTGCAGATGTTGCACTTAGAGTGCTAATACTTTTTACAGGAATTTAATCCAGAATTTTTTACAGTGCACCATATTTATATTATTTTTCCCTAATACTAAAGAAAAAACTTACCAGATAATTTTTTGAAAGTATTTTCTTGGATATGCTAAATTATTTTGAAGTGCATAGATTGATTTTTTTTTTTAAATTTAGGTGGAATGCTTTATTTTTTAGTGTTTATTTAAAGTAATATTAATTTTTATTTAATTATTCATGCAGATTAGAGTATAAAAACGCCGGTACAGTGTTTGAGAATGTAGATTTTATTTAATGGCAAGATCTTTATGCAAATTTGCGAGGGAGTTTCCCGCTGATATAATACTAATATTACTTTAATATTTTGCCTCCTTTATAAAACACAAAGAAATACTGATTGTTATAGATTACGACATTCTAAAGGTAAAAACCTCATTTAAAGATTTTTCTGATTCTTTTTATTACATAAATGTATTAAGTAAACTTAAAAAAATACGCTAAATTTAAGAATGAAAATCAATTCCCATGTAAAAAAAAAGAAGGAAATTTTAAGGTTCGAAAGTAGAAGCTTTTTTATTTTGCAGAAAAGAAACTTTTGACATGATTCCTCAGTTGGTAATGTATATATATAGCTTTATGGATATTTGCAACAACTGCCATCATCTTACTATCTATTACAGTTGTGATTTACTCTACAATATAAAGATGAATTTGATCGTAAGTTTATTTATCAATCTAGTTCAACCTCGACTATTTATATCAGCAAAGTAAGAGATAAATAACCCAGATAAACTGATGGTAAATTAATCATTTTAATGGGTTAATCAGGTTAACGTAAAATTTGAATGATGTCTAATAACTAAGTATTCTGAATCGAAAAAATGTGAGTAAAATTATCATTTTTATGCTATCTTTACAACAGGCTAAGTAAAAGCATATGAGGTATGTGCGTTCAATCATGCTTCTGCAAATCATAAATACTCGTTAAAGATAAACTATTTAATAAAGATTAAGTAAATAACATAAATCTGCTGAAATCATTAAATAAACAGAAAAAGTACAGCTTGGACATAATTATATTATGCAGCTTCTTGAACATAATATAACGTGATAATCGAGGTGAAGAAAAGTTCCAATAGGATAAAAGACAAGTGCCAGCTTTAGAGATCAATGCTCCTTAAATACTTTTGCAAATCTCCTGTAAGTTGTTCAAGCTCCTTAAGTACCTAAAATGGCTTACAAACTTTGGATGTAAGCCATTTTTGAAATTATTGGATGTAGGCAATCTGCCTTTGAGGCAACTATTATGTCTAGGATTTTTTTTCGGTGACTACTGGAACCTAATATATTCACGGGTTCAAACCACCACACTTATTACAAACAGTGAGAAATATAACTAATTATCGTCTAACCTACTTTCAAGTCGGTATAGTAGATAGAGACATAGCCTACCATGGTTTATGGGAGAAGATCGAATCATGGTGCTAAAGATTGGGTATCTGATCAGATGTCTTTAATCGATATCTTTGTGGTGGAATAAAAACGAAAATAGAAATTGACCAAATCACAATTGACTAAGGTGTAATTTAAAAACCTGTTTGGTTGCCGGAGAAAATAGTTTATTTGAAATAACTCAAATTTTATTAGTCAATCAAAATAGAGTTGGTTTGTTTCCGTGAAAACCAAATCAAAATATTCGTCTTCCACAGTAAATATTTATGAGATTTCAATGGCGATTCCTCTAATTTTTAAATTTGTAGTTCGTATTACTACACATTTAGTAAAAAATGCAAAATTGAATTGAAAATGTAACTGAATAAATGGTTTTAATGCCATGCTCTAAGGAATTATGATAAAACCACCAAATTTCACTCCATTTGACAATATTTATCACATATTATAACACTATATGGTTAATTTCCAAAACTCATTACCAAATATCTTCGATAAAAATTTACTGAGGTATTTGATGTTCTTATAGATATAGAAACACAATAATTTTTGACATATGCTGGTAGTTTTTATCATATTTTTTTTCTGAGTGTAAATATTAATGTACGATGTTAACTTTTTTTTGTTGAAATTTTTGAAATTAAGTAGTCAGTACGGGGCATCCCATGCTTTCAACAAAACTCGCTAAACTTTATTGATAATTTGTACTGAATCAAAAGTGCAATTGGCATATTGTAGATTGTTATTTTCTTATTTCTCCACACAAAATTTAATTTAAAGATTATTAGATTTGAAAATGGTTTCTGGAGGATTTGAAGAATTTTAATTCGAATGGAATTTCTCTACTCACTCAAATAGTTGATTGTGTTAATATCAATAAAGGATAGGTTGCATTAATTAAAACATTGAAAGGTATTGCAATTTAAAGAATTAGTTTCATTCTAAGTATGCATTTTCAGCAATTCAGTTAAGAAATAAATAATTACATTGACTAATTTCTACAAAGATTATACAGAATTAAGTGTATAATCATTATGTTTATAACGATGTAATTAAAGAAATTTTAGTGAAATTTCTCTTAAAGACAGATTAATTACAGAATTAATTGTTTTATGAAAATGTTCTTATAATCTAAAATTAAGGTGTACTTATCAATGTTTAGATAGGAAAACAGTATATATGCATCGATTTTTAGCTAATGTTCTAAGTTTTAAGATAAAAACAAAAAGAAATGAGAGAAAAATGAAGAAAATTAATAAGCTCTTTGAGCCTATTTTTTGGATTTCAGCAGTAATAATAATTTCGCGTCTGTTAAAAATCAATGCAAAACGAGCAAATCCTGTTTTTTTTTTTTTTTTTTTTTTTTTTTTTTTTTTTTTTTTTTTTTAATTTTTGAAATAATCGTGAATTTTTCAAAATTATTATAATTGTATAATTAATTATCAAACTTATTAATTATAAACAATAAATTATCCACGATAATAATATTATTACCTTGCGCACATCCATTTTCGGGCCCATTCACGGTAACTAACAAATTTGACGCGCTTCAGTAAGAACGTGCCATAAGATATCACTTCATTTATGCTTCTGTTTTCATATCTTTTAAACTGACAATCTTATAACGAAAATATTTTAAATCATTCTTGAAAGATTCCGGTACGCGTAAGTTCATTTTAATTCGCTCCTCACAATGTACATTTCCTTTCGTATCCTGTTCTGTAATTTCTTTACATTTGATTTTCTGTTTTCTGCTTCTTATGATTTATTTCGTATATATTTTCACTTAATTTGCTCTATTTTCGTTTCAATTTTTTTGAGTGCTTCTCACACTATTGTATTGATATATTTTGCTTTAGCTATATTGATACAATATTAGAAAGCACTCCTTTTTGTGGATATAATCGTGTGAGCTGATGAAGAGATTACATCTTTAATTTATTTTGTTTTCCCGATTTTTAACAATTTTTTTAGATAATTAAAAGATATTTTTTAAATACTTTTGATTTTATATATATATATATATATATATATATATATATATATGTATTTGCTTCAAATAAAATAGAAATATAAAAGCTAATACGATTTAAACAGCATCCATTTAATCTTCAAAAGAACAATTTTAATCTTTCGCAACCAAATAGCAACTCTAAATTGTTAGATCAAACAAATAGATAGATTTCTTTGAACTATTTCAAACTATTCCGACAGTTAAAATATTTCACGTTTTTAAATAATTATTCTTTTTACTGTTCTACATATTTGCATCACACTTTTATAAAAACAAACTATTAATTCAAAACAACAAAAGACATTTTTTTTTTAAAAATTCAATCCTAATTTTATGATCCGATTTTGAAATGTCATTGTTTAATTTTAATTTTTGAAAATATTGAGTGAATTTTGTAGTTATTTACACATAATACATAGATAGCAAAACTTTTAAAATTTCTTCCATGTTCTAACACTATTAGCAAAAATGCTTTGCAAAACCTGGAACCTCTTAACGATATTTTAGCTTAATTCTGTGGTTTCGTTGTCAGCTAAAACATTTTTATATCTGTAGTTTTATAGCCCTTGCCCTTGAAAAGGTATTTTTGGTTATTTTTTAAAACATAACAAAATTCTCTGTGAAGCAAATAAAAATAAATCTTGTGATGTTTGCTCATAATTTATTTCTTAAATATATTTTCAAGTTTTAAAAATAATTTTTAAGTGTTAATTTATTTGCTTCCGCTCTAAGCAGAAGGAAAATACTTCGAAGCAAAAATAATGGATGTTACCATGATTCAAAGAAAATGCATTACTCATAAACTAATTTTTTGAGTTTAGTGGGCGAAGGAAAAAAAAATTCCTCATTAGTTCATTCATTAATCTACAGGTTTTCCATAATAAATGCTTATTTGCATAATTTATGCGCTCATGATATACATTTCTAAAACATAGCGTGTAAGAGAAATTATATTGTAAACGATATCAAAAAATACTATAAACAACTTTCGCATTAAAATAAGACTAAAAGAAAATTTGCAAAACATGAAAATTAGGATTAATTAATAATATAATTTATATCTGTCAAAAAGATCTGTAAAAATAGATGCGAATCTACTGGAAATTTGTCGAAAAAAGTATGTTTACTTAGAGAAATTGCATTGCGCCAGAGTTAGAATATTTTAAATAAATTTTTTGAGCCTTCCAGTAAAATGATTTTTAGAGCGAGAAAATCCGATCATTAGATTATTACCAGTCTTACCTTTTTTGTCACTATAAACAAAATAAAAATGATTATATAATGTTTTATTTATATGAAATTTTTTTTATCTGTCTGAGATTTTCAATAACGCGCTTAAATTTTTTTTTTTTTTTATTCTTTTTTAATTTTAATTTTCATAAGGAATTTTCGATAAAGAAATTATTTTTGGGATTATTTATGTTGTAGATTTAGAGCTAAACCTTATCAAAAGTTACAGGAAGTACCAAAAATAATTCTAATTCATTCTATCACAGCAATAACGGAAAAAACTAATCTGAAATTATTTCTCAAAATCACGCTTTTCACTACGCTTTTTTCAATTGCTTATTTTAAAAGAAATATTTATAAATTGTTTCGCTAATGTAAAAGAATCTTTTAACCAGCATTTTGAAATATAATCAACAAAATGTTTATTATTTTTTAAAGAATGAAACATCCAAGCCATTTGAATTTTTTGAATGATTTTGAAAGGTGAATTTTAGCTACTGAAATTTCCAAAAAGAAAGTAAAAAATTATTTTTCCCTCAAAACAAAACAAAACAATGCTATGATCATTAGCTAATTTTTTTTTTAAATTCTCCGCTTTGCCTAAGTATCCCAATTTGTACAATTTATTTCTTCCTGATACTGAGAAGATAACTGAAAATATTCATACTTTTCGATGTAAGAAATACAGAAACCATATAATTTGTGTCCGTAAAGAACGAGGCAGCTAAAACCTGTCTAAACATGTTCACAAAGATAGAAAAGATCTCTTCGCTAGTCTCAGTCCTCAGGCAATGTTTTTTTTCTTTCTTTTTTGTCTTCCTCTGT
The DNA here is from genome assembly GCA_949128135.1 of Parasteatoda lunata. Taxonomy (NCBI): domain Eukaryota; kingdom Metazoa; phylum Arthropoda; class Arachnida; order Araneae; family Theridiidae; genus Parasteatoda; species Parasteatoda lunata. The sequence continues at coordinate 24,779,214 of OX421980.1, forward strand.
GTCTTCTAGCTGAATTTTGTAGGAACTCTGAGATTTACTGGAAAGAGGAAAGGGTTACTTTGCCATATGTTTTGTTTTATAACTTGTTTAAGCTGTTTTACCTTCCTCACTTTTCCTCAACTACAATTTTCTGGGCGCAAAAAAAAAAAATTTTTTTCTAGTGAATTAGCAACATATAGCAGAAATCCTTTTATTAGGGAACTAATAACCTTAAACATTTATATTTGATAGAAACACTCTATATGTATGTATTTTTAGCTCCTACATTGACTTTAGAAATCAAAAAAATACAAAACAATAATAAGCTTGAATATTATGAAGGAAATTTAAATAACAAAGATTTTTTTGTAATAACTGTTTCATGGAAGCTAAGAAAGAATATATAATTGATAAAGAGGCATTATTGTTAAAAATATGAATATAATATTTTTAGACTGTTAAAAAGTTTATTTAGAAACAAGATCAAAATTTTATTTGAGTGCGTGAAGTGTTATTGCTTTTTTTTTTAAAAAAAAAAAAAAAAACCAATTTATATATTTTTATAAATTAAATATTATTTTAATAAAATATAAAATTTAAATTAAATCATATCAAAGTATTTTGCCTTATGTTTTCGAGGTACAAAAATTTATGCGAAAATTTTATATACAAAAATTTATGTTTTTGCAGTGTTTGAAACAGTATCACAACGTACTGTTTATTTCGAATAAAATTAATAAAAAAAAATACAAATGAATTAAAAGTTCAATATCACAATACCAGGTATTTGTTTATAATAGACATTTTTTATACGATATATATATATATATATATATATATATATATATATATATATATATATATAAGTGTGCGTGTGCGTGTGTGTGCGTGTGTGTGTGTGTGTGTGTATATATGGCATGCTAAAAAGTATAACTTTTCTTACAAAAGAAAAAAATAATCTTAAAAAAAATTTGCATTTAGTAAGCGTTCAAAGTGTTTAAAAGCTAACTACTAAAAAGAAGATGCATGCCAAAGATTTAACATAAAGGGACGTTGATTTTTCAAATTATTTAATGCCCATATGGACTCTACACATGCGCTAAGGGGTTAAGCAATATCTTTTTTTTTTTTTCTGAAAGCTCATTGTAAAGATTATCTTAATCTTTTTTTTACTCCGATGTACTGTTCTAATTAGTTCATCCTTCATGGAAGAGAACAATTTAGGTGATATCACGTCTCTATGGCATGCTTCTTTTTTAAATATTATTTTTGCTTTCCCTTACATATTGTGACTGTTGCCTCCATGTATAAATGTATGTTTTGGGTGATATTCATGTAGCATTTTTAAACACCAATATTTTTTTTTACAGTAGACATGCTAATAGTATAAAAACCCTTTTTAAAGTCAATAAAAACAAAGCAGATAGACATTTCATGTAAGTTACATTCCTTGAATGTTTGAATGGCGCTGAAGTTACTTCATTAACCTGATTGTTTTCTAGGCAACACCAAGTCCAAGCATTTTCTAATGTATTGGGCTATATATCAGTAAAGATCTTATTATGAACTAATCAGAGGCTTATGGGTGTTGAAGGTAAAACTATTTTCATATTCTTCCAGCAAGTTCGCATAGTACGTTTTGGAGACATTTGGTACAAACAATTATTGACTTTTTTGTGAAATCCATACCTGCTTTTTCATACAATGTATTGATGTATCGTGATTTGCAGAATACTTACTTTTTTTCATTGATTTAGTTACATGACATACTTCTTCAATTTGTATAGTGAACATTTTTAATTATTTACTTCACTTCATCAGTGCTGTATATTTGTACCATTGATTTTTAAACTGCTCAATGATCTTTACAAGTTCATAAATGATTTTTATCGTTTGTTCCATTTTATCATTTAAAGTCTTTGTTGCTTTTATCCCCAACTTTAAGATTACGTTTGGCTGTCAGTAATTCGGTTGTCACGGTTGTTATCAGCATTATGTGTGATTTTATTTCGGCTGTCGAAACCTTTTTCTTGCTTTATTTTAATTTTAAACCCATTTTGTGCATCTCGTAATGAAGTAAACAACTTCAAAATGAACGCAAACAAAAATAGTTGTTCTTATTTTGGAATTTTTAGTACATAGATTAAAATGATTAATAGTTCATAATAAATTCACTGATGCTTCGTAATTATTGACAGGTTCATAATGATAAATCACCAGTAACGTATGTTATATGCACATATTCCTTATTACTTCATTCAACAGAAAATCATTAATTGTTCGATAGAATACAACAATTCTACTCTAGAACACTTCCAAATGAAGTCCAGCGATAAGTTATAATTCTCCTCAAAATTGACTTCATTTGAAGTATTACCATTGATGTACAAGTTGAATTGATTGTCATTGTTGAATATGCACACATCCCTTTCGATGGCACGTTTACAGATTTTGATGTTACGATATTCGTCAAGAGACATGTCCTAAGTGTCGTTCACTATGTCATTGGTAAACTGTTAAAGCATTTAAGCCTTCATATATATGAATAATTTATTGCATTATTTTACAACAATTAAATGCACCACGCTATTTCTACGGATGTGGTTTTGACAGATTTGGCAAAATATTGTATTACTATTTGGAAAGTAATGTAAAGTTTTATGTTTTAAACTGTTATCTTACACAGTAAAAAATTCCGGATCAAATGACTGTAACAAGTACAAACCCTCTGAGTAAAGCATCCATAGAATCCATTTTTAAGAAAAATTCATTTTTACCGCAACATTTTATAGTGATTTTTACGGTAATATTTATTTAATTACAGAGATTCAGGGATTTTCAGAAAATATTAATGCAAAAATTTTGATACATAAGTTTTTTTCTGAACGTAAAAAAGGATTTTGAAAATGCATGGTCATATGGTAAAAATGGATTTTACAGCAAACAGTACTTTTTACCGTAATTTAATCCAATTTTTTACAGTGCATATAGTCTGGAAGCAGTTTACAGTCACGTACAAGATAATTAGAAATTATGATTTGTTATATAGAGTAAAGTATTTTTTCACATAAATATGAATGAAACTGCTTTTAACTACTTTATGTTAGGATATTTCAGATACAAATGCATATTGAAATATTAATTAATTCGCATGTATTGTGTGTTTGCCAAATAGTGGTATCTAGCGCATGATAATTGTTTTTTTAAATAAGCCTGTATGAAAGTTACTTTTAATACATCATACTAGTCTTACATCTTACTAGTACATTTAGATTTCATCTTACTAGTTCTTCATAGATTAGTATGATATATTTGTTGTTTTTTACACTCATTTAAATCCAAATGTGTTTCTTGAAAATGATCGTATGTATTTAAAAACAAAATAATATATGTGATTGGAATAATATTCACACAATTGACATGGATAGAGTTTGCTAGGGAACGATCTTGTAGCATTCATAAAGTAATTCAATAGTTCCTCGATTATTTTTTCATCTACCATATAAATTGTTAAATATAATGTTCAAAGCAAGACAAAAGTTAACTATCTAATAATTATGCCACTTATTTGTTAATTGAGAGTTAAATTGCTTATTAAATTATAATCAGTTTAGTGTCCTAAGCTTTCTTATACTAATTAAAATCCATTAACGAGATTACAGAAGAATAAATGGGAGAAAAACAATAAATTTTTGCTGACCTTGATATTGTTGTTCTAGAGTTACTAATATTATTATAGCGAAGAATATAATACGGATAATTATATAGTATTCAGCCTAAAGTGGAAATAAATCAGTTTCGATTATTTTCTATAAAGTGTTAATAAGATATGGATATAAACTAATAAGAAACTGGAGAAAGCTCTTAAGTTCTGCAATTAATTTGATTAGTTTGATTTTTTCACACTCATTAACAAAATTATTTACCGTTAGATATAATATATATAGCTATAAAATAAAAAAAATTATGTCAGTTTCTTTTCTCTATATGAATAAAAGTCCTTATGTTTATAAATTATACATTAATTATTAATTACATTAATTATTAATGCATTATTTACATTAATTATTAATTTTAAATGATAGCAAAAAAACTAGTATGGTATTTCATTTAGCAATTATTTTTTACTTAAGAAAAGTAATAAAAACAACTTAAATTATCTTTCTAAAAAATAATTACAAAATTTTACTAAGAAAAATATTTTATATTGAATTTGTCAAGTTCATAATAATTTGTAATTCCTTTTATATTATCTCAAACTGCTCTGAAAATCACTAAGATATTTTATGTGTTCAAAACAAATAAGCAACTATGAATGGAATTTGAGTTACATTTAACGTTATTAAGTTAAGGTTGTATGAATTTAGTCACTGTTATAATTAAAACTTATAACGTATTTCGAATCAAAATAATGGAAGTAAAAACACTGCATTTTTTTAAAAATTATATCTAATTTAGAAAAATATTTCCTGGGCGAGATTTTATCTTTCAAACTACACAGAATTTCTTTTGTTTTTAAAATAAAATCTAGACACCAGTTTAGAATATTATTAAATGAATGGACGTGATGGTTAAAACTTTTAATCCTGTTTACTCAATAATCCCATGTTTCTGAAATCTTATTTTGAGTAAAATTTAAAGCTTAAATATAGTGTCAATAAAGCTTAAATATACTTTACAGCCAAATATAACTTAAAAAGTCGTTTGCTCTAGCCATTAACAGATCTGGTCACACGCAGACAAAAATGCTAGTAAGATTACCGTACTTGTATGGTAATGATATTTCTGGTAAAAAAAAAAAAACTGTAATAAAACCTAACGGTATTTCAACTATACATTTAGTAATTTTTCTGTTCTCATGTTAACGATTTACCGGAAATTCTAGTTTTCAAAATTATAGTTCTTACAACCACGCATTTAGTAAAAATACGAAATTGAAATGTAAATATAAGAAAAATAAATGGATTTTATGCCATGATCTACGGCATTATAGTAAAATTTGCCAAGAAATTTTTTAAAAACCTTCGTTCTTTTTATCATTTATTTGGTAATTATTAGTTTAGAATGTCTAATATTTAACTAATAGATTAGCTGTAATCTGTTTACTTCTCTGTCTTTATTCAAAATAGTGGTTTATTTATATGGTGGATAGGAATTAAATGGCGGTTAAGTACTTATTTTCCTAATTTTTTTATTGAGCAGAAGGAAAATGAGCCTAAATAATGCTTTCAAGTGTTTTAAAAATAATATATTCGAATAGATCAAGCTAATGTGTCTGTTCTATTCATCCTTTACGGAGATGTGGGTCCTTTACGAGGTTAAGAGTCTTTTACATATGTAGGTTTCTCTGTAAATACAAAGAATTGCTTAACTCTTCTCAATTTGAAAAACAGATAGCACAAGTTTGCGAAGGACTGCAAGATTATACATGCAGTGTTCTAGCGATATTCGATTCCCCCATATCTTCAAAGTGGTCGGCTGTACAGCGATACCACGCGAAGACCCCTGGCATTTATTGCAAGTAAAACAACCATACTTTACTGAAGCTGCTGATGTCGCAGAGTATTGTCCTTCCACCAAGCGTTCTGAAGCGTAGAGATAGAGGGTTCAATTCCATTGTGATGTCTTCTTTTATTTTGGTCTGTTCTTCAATTTGACAACAGATAAGCAATTATTTGTATAAGGTGCACAATCTTTTATACGTACCTAAATCAAATTTATTTATTTATTATTACACATCCAAATTTGCAGTGGTATTTAAACCAACTACCGCCCCTTTACATAGCGATTGGTGGAAATGCGATGCTGATTGGTGAGTGAGGATTCTGTAAATCGAATGATGAAATCCCGAGAAATACGTTTGTGATGCCTCTCTCTATCTTTCGTAATATGTATTTCGACTTGACAAGAGCTTATAATCTGAACTTTGCAATGAGCAGACAAGCCTACATATGAATGTGTATCAATTAATAAATAAATATAAATAAATAAATGTAAAATAAGTAAATACTTTTAGGGTAACATGGGAAATTAAACCCGCTACCACTACGCTTCCATTTTAAAATGCTAGGACAGCTAGGATGCGTAACAGCTAAGGGAACGGTTCCTAATAGATCACCAGTGGCAGTGATCAGTGAGAAGATAGGTGACAACTTTAAAGTCTGCGAAAGGACTGAGAGTGCATGATATTGGTTCTCATTAAATTATATACCATATAGGACTCGACTTAGCACGCCGAGCTACCAAAGAGAGGGGGATTGCATTCCCTCTGCAAAAGATCAAAATTGCGATATCATGTTTTGAAATTATCCTCATGGATGATTTCCAGACCGATACCATTAGCTCATTATGCAACTCTAGTGGGACGTAAATAAAGGTAAACAGAGTACTACTAATGCTACTGCGTAACAGGTAGGCTGCTGATGTAATTTAGCCTAGTCCAAATCACATATACACATTTTTTATAGTTTTGAAAGTAGGCAAATGTTAACTTATAGCTTATATAGAAATAAAAACAACTAACCAACGACGAAGAAAATTAACTAATGTTTACTCAATAAAATAGAGATTATCAAGTTGAACATTTTTGTGTCATCGTAAATTATACTAGTACTGTAAAAATTATCAAATTACAAAATTAATTAAAATTACAAAATTTTACCACATTTACTACCAAACAGCATGGTAATAAATAAATATTTTATTTGATATATTACCAAAAGTAACTGCCAAAGCATTTCGGTAAAACTTACCACGCTTTTTGGTGTTCCCAAAACAGAGTAAATAGTTCCATATTCTGGTAGTTTTGACCCTACTTTTTTTCTCAGGGCAAAAGTAGTTCTATTTCGTTTTTCTTTTCTTTAAATTCTTTTTGGCACTCTGTGTATAATCGATTTTATGTTATAAAGAAATTAATTTTAACAACGATATAACGATAGGATAACCAATGTTACACGTTTGGAAAAAAATGCATAGATTGATCACTAAGTCTTGTTTTACCTTGAAACCTTAACTTTGAAACTTTATTTTTTAGTGTTACCTATCAATATACCTTTATATAGCTTATTATTTTATCACAATAAGCCTGATATAATCATTGATAATTATAAATAAATGTTTTAACTAGGTTGAGTCTAAATTTATTTTTCTCTACTTTAATGAGTTTATTAAATGAAGTTTTTGTTGATCCTGCAAGGAACGAAGCCAATCAGACTGAACTCTTCCGCAGATAGTTTTTATGTTATTTTTTTATTTCATAAAATCATCAAGTTATAAAAAAGCTGCATTAAAACTGCATTATAAATTTTTAAAAAAACTGCATTTTTTGTTTCAGATACGTCATTAATTTTAATTCATTAAGCAGACAAAAAGTATTGTTAGCTAAAAAGTTATTTTATATTTCAGATTTTTCTCCTAAATCAGAAACTTTATTGTTTGCGTTTTTAAAGACTACATTTGAAAGCTTAAATTTAAAATTTAGAATAAAAATTCAGTTTGTTTGAATTATAGATTGTAAAATTCACGCATAATTCGCGCAAATATTTTTTATAATAAATTATTAGCTAAATTGGAACTCACTAAAGAATCGTTCATTTCTCTAGAGAAATACAGGGTGTTTATAAAGTCCCGGACCCATTTTGGTGTTTAATAACTCATAAAATAATAAAGATAGATTAAAATTAATAACGTAAATGGTTAGATAGACTCGAAAAGTTTCATAACCCTTGTCAATGAACTTCCACGTGTGCCCCCTTCATCGCACGGAGAATATCTAGCCGATAGTCAATTTCACGCCAGGTAGCGGCAAAAATGTCGGCATCCTCAGAGGCTATTGCGGTTGTAATTCTGGCATTTAGGTCATCAATGTTCGACACGATCCTCCTGTAAACATTGTTCTTTAAAAATCCCCAAAGAAAAAAGTCCAGCGGTGTTATATCAGGTGATCTCTGGGTGGCCGAGGAATTGGACCTCCTCGCCCAATCCATCTTCCTAGAAAATGGTCATTCAAAGAACTACGAACGATGATACCCCAAAGAGGTGTTGCACCATCTTGTTGCAAAAAGACATGTGGCTGAAGCTCTTCTAGTTGTGGAAATACGAAGTTTTCCAACATGTCTAAGTATACGACAGATGAGACCGTCTTTTCTGTAAAAAAGAAAGGCCCAAATGACACGGTCGTGCATTAGTCCACTCCACACATTAACCTTTGGGGAATCCCTTTGTGCCTCACGGTACTCATGGGTGTTTTCAGATCCCCATATGCGCACATTATGGCGCACATTATGATTCCCATGTACATAGTTGCCAAAAACAAAAGAGAGAAAAATGCAATTAATAAGCAGGCGATATTTACAAAAGTAAAGATATTCAAACCCGAAAAGGAAAATATATGAGTTATTCCATCAATAAATGCCAGAAGTTTGTTTCTATCTTCATTATGTTATGAGTTATTAAACATCAAAATGGGTCTGGGACTTTATAAACACCCTGTAGTTTTAAATATTTTTTAATAAGTATTGTGATTTTTTCTGACTTCATTATTTGTTGCGTTTTTTTTTTTGTGAAATTTTTCTGTCTTTCTTGACTGATATTTTTACTCAAATTTATGTTTTCAACAATTTAAGCTTTTGTAACCACTTCGAGATTGGCAAAATCTTTTAAACAGATTATTTTATAACGAAAAAAGTTAAATGTAAAAAGAAAAATAACACTAACAGTGACACTAAGAGTACCTTTCTTGCCAGTAATTAAATGTTGTCAACTAAAAATGCTTTTTATGGTTTTAATTATAATTTTTGCATAGAATAATTTTATTGTTTAGATATTTTGCTTCTAAATAAATGAACAGATTGTTACAACTTTGAATTCTTATTGTATACAAATGCAGGGTTGTGTGCGCATTTCAAATTACTTTCTTTACCAATAAAGTAATTTGAATTCAATATGAATAAATGTTTCTACAAAAAAGTTTCTAATATTTATATAATTTTATTGGAATAAGACAATAAAGAAATTGCCATGTTTTTGTCTTCCAAGTAATTACTCAATAGGCTCTTTTCAAATTCATACTCAGCAGTTTTTAATAAAAAAGAAATCAGAAAGTAAATTTTCATTAAAAATAAAATTGGTTTTTCCGCCAGAACTATTGTCCTAAGGAACAATTAGTTTAAAAAAGCGAGGAAAACTTTACATTTTGGAATTTAAAAAAAAAAAAAAAAACGTTGGAAACGTAATAAAAAATCGTTGATAACATTTCAAAAATTAAAAAAACTTTTAATATGTCTCTTTAAACTACAAAATTATTTTCATTGATCTTACCAATCAAAAAATGAAAATAAATCTCTGTGAATTGTTGAAAATTCTCAACAGAGGGAGAAACGCTTATAAATTCAAATAGTTTCTGTTGAATATGAGAAATGATATAAATGTCGGAGAAATTAAAAACAAAAGGTATTACTTAAGACAATGATGAGTGTTATACTTGTAATAAACAACAGGACTTAGTGAATAAATTATAACGGGTGTTTAAACATGAACACCTTTAACGTATATAAATGAAATCCTTGTCTGAAATTATTTAAAAAAAAGTATGCCTATTTGGCCATACTTTTGTCTACTTTTGCCTCAAAAGTATGCTATCACAAATTAACATTTAAACATGTAAAAAACTAAAAAAAAAAAATTCATTTAACAAATCACTACTGAGGAAGGTGAGACTATAAATCCCAAAACCTGTTTGATTGCTTGAGGAAACAGTGGGTTTTAAAGGTCATTCAAAGTACCTCTAAGCTTCATAATGTAATTACACTTATTCAGTCTACCACTTTACACTCTGATGAATTATCAGATTTCGACATTATTTTTCTTTTCTTGATTAAATAATAATCAATGAATGCATATTTCTTCATTTTTGACGAATTTTTCACGAATCTCTAAAAAAATATTACACAAAAACCTAATATGTAATGCAATAATGTTTGTTTGACTAATTTGTAATGATTACACATTCATGAAGTAAAAACCAAAAAATATTATTTCATATCTAGTGATATTCTTGATATGAGACTCTATACTTTCGATATAATAGTGGTTAAGTTGTGAAAATTTTCATCAACAAGAACTTAAAAAATGGGATACAAAGTTAAATAAAACATAGCAATACTGAATAGTATATTTTATTTAGAATCATTATTTAATTATGTATTTATAGTAGCAGCTATTAATAATACGTTATTTATTCATTTATTTATTTTAATTTTTTAATCATGTTAAAATTAATTTTTAATCATTAATTTTTAATCATTTTAATTTTTTAATCATTTTAATCCACAAAAAATTACGACTTGTATTTAAATTTCTAAATTACTAGCTCAATATGATAATGTATGAGAAAAATACTCCACTGTTAGACTAGTGATCGCAATCCTTCTAATTTGTCGTTCTAAAAGATATTTTTCACAGCTAAGAAATTTTTTGTTCTCGCTCAGAAACTCAATAACGAAACAACGAAACTAATTACTTATTAAGTTTCAGTAAGAGGCATTGTTAAAATCCGTTCTTATTTACTCAGATGCAAAAACTTTTATTCGTTTATTCATTTTGAAGTGGTATTTGCACAAGCTTAAAATGAATGAGAAAGAGTTAGTATGAAATAGTTGCATTAAAAATAGATATTAGATAATTACGGCTGTGTTTAAGTACTCAAATAGAGATTATTAACACTAAATATGGAAAAATTCCATTTTGCAAAGATAATTTCATTTCAGAAATTAAAAATTGAAGGGATTGGTCGAATTTTAAAAAATTAGAAGTTTTTTTTTTATGATTGACTAAAGATTATGAAATCAGAAGAAATTCATCATTATGCACTTACACAGCAAAAAAAAATGAGCAAAAAGTGTGTCATAATAGCTCTGAGACAAATAACAGTCGAATTTGAAAATTGAAGCAGCTCATATTTATTTTTGAACAATATACAGAATCAAATCACAAAAGTGTTGAGGAAGAAGAAATGTGTGAGAAAGATGTTAAAACATTAAATAAAAAAAATGATTGATTGAATATGTAAAATTTGAGAGTTAAAAAGGCAGAATTTCTCAACGCTAATTTAACTGTTAAATATGAACTATCAGGGGAAATATTATTTCCGATTCCTCTAAAAGATCACATTTAAAATATCATATAATAATTTTCAAGCAAAAATACACTTCTAGTTACACTGAAACTTACTGGCATTTCAAAATTGTTACTTTACCTATAACAATATCATAAAATATTGAATAACTTGATTATTTAATAAAAAAAAACATTAATAAGTATCACTTAAGAAGCACTTTACGATTTTCTGTAATGAGAATCGGTAGAACAAATTTTTACGTTTTGAAAATTGTTTCTATTTGTTAAAAAAGAATAAAGCGCTTCATTATCTTTTTTGTTTTTTTTTTTAAATCTACAGTGATTTTATTTGCATTCAATAACCTTATTTGGAATAACTTTAAAAGTAACATTTAAAAGATAAATAAATTTGTTATGTAACTCAAATATTACTAAAACAGGTAATGTGTTTCTAAAATTAACTTGCTAAATGAATGTTTTAAATCTACGTTAAACAATATTTAAAAAAAATATATATTGTATAAAATGCTACTTATTTTTTTAAACTTTTGATTGATATTAAAAGCATGGTAGTAGAATACTAATCGTGATATTTATGTATATATACATAGTCTATTATAAGTTAAAAATAATATCGCGGAAGATTAATTTTAAAATTTTAAGATCAATCAAAATGATACATAATATTTTGCTATATATTTTCTGTTTTGAAATTCATTCAAAAAAATAATATTTATAGGTGTTTTCATTTTAGACACTTCTGAAATGGAAGTTAGTAATTAGTTTGATACTTAGTGATTACTAGGTAAATAATAATATAAAATAATAATTTGAATTTTTGCATCTGAATTAGAAGAGTTACTTTATTTTAAAATTATTTTTTATTTTAAAAAGTGTTGTTATTTTTTATAAATTTTTAAATTAAAAAAACAGACCTGTAATAAGTTTTTCTTAATAAGCATTAGATAATATCAGTTAATTTTCTGACTGGATTAGAAATTACTATTTTTAATCCTTTACTAATTATTAACTAGAAGGAAAACTCTTTCGTATATAAAGATACTGGGAGCGGGGAAGTTATTGGGATAGTTTTCTGGTCTACTGATGAGATCGTGCTAGCGGATGAACAGGATTCTGCAGGAGCAGATCCCATCCAGCGCCCTCTGTGACAATCTGGAGGAAAGGATGCCTGCTCTCAGTCTGCCAGTAAAGCGGAGGGCGCAACAGGCTTCAGCATCCCTGCATCTTCCCTGCCCGCTCCCTATTTTCATCCCTTTTCTCAATCAATCACTGATGAAAAACCAATGACGAGCCATGCAATCATCCCGTGTCGCTTCACTATCTACAATCAGACCACGTGATGATTGCCAAAAACTTGTTTTTCCTGCCATAGGCACATCACGTTCCAGTTTATAAAAGGTCCCGCCAAACGAAAACTTCAGGATCCTCTCTTACGAGCTTACACTGACAATGTGTCACGTAAACTCAACTAACAAACTTCATAGATTTCTAAATTCTTCAAAACGGGACTATGTCATCTCACTCTAGAATAAAGAATGGAAGCTTATTGTAAAAATATCTCAACACATCGGCGTATTTACAAATAAAACTTAGCGGTAGAAAAAACAACAACTTTTAATTGGTTAAAAGAAAGTATATTTTATATCGATGTCTGGCGAGTTTCCATTTACAGGAAGAGAAAAAAATATGACCACCTGTAACTAAAACTTACTGTTAATTGTCCAATTATATCTGTGATAAATGTAGTCTCTTTATTATTCCAATGATAGCTGTCAACCACAACAAAATATAAATGTATTTAAGTTGTGTTTTAAGATCTTAAAAGGAATATTATCATGTCTTATTCAAAGTTCGCGGAATCTTTTCGAAACTTACTTCTTTTCCGAATTTTCTGTGATAATTTCCATTTATTAAATGTCGTTATTTTCAGAGCTTTTTTCCGTGCCTGAAACGCAAACTTCCTGATGATATTAGATTTCCTTATGAAAAGTAATTTCCATTGAAAATGATGTTTTTAACTAAAAGATGTCTAGCATAGAAATTATAATGTCAATATACTACATATCTGTTGTCATCGGTTCACTTGTTAAAAATTGGCCAGCACCTCCATAAGAAGAGCATTATGAGCTCCAAAATATATTTAACATCAAAGTAATAAAAATATTTGCCTTTAGCTACCAAAGTTGAATTTTTCCAGGATAATTTTTTCGCGCATTTACTATAAAATCTTTCTATGTTTCTCATTTCAATTCCATTCATTTTTCTTCAATCTCAGCCTTCTGCATGAACATATCCCTTCCATTCATATCAATGTGACAAAAATTATTTTTCAAGGATGTTTTAAGTAGAATCCCATATAATGTATGGTGTAGTTTCACAACACTCCGGGGCACGTTCCCGAATTAGACCAAAAAGTTTTACTCCTCAAGTATCAACTGAGCAACCCTCATATGATTCGTCCAAGAAAACTCACCGCAATTGTTTTCGAAGATTCCTTTCCTTTCTCAGGGATGCCTGGTATGGTATCACAGAATCAAATGGTAAGAGATATCTTAATATGATTTTTAGAATTATACAATGATATTGAATTTTTTGTCAAAATCACTTCATTTTTTGTGCTTAAAGTTTAATCAAAATACTATGAAATAAAAGACGGTAAAAGTAAACAAAATTGAGCTATTAAGATTAGTTTTAAAACAAATAGAATTTTATAATTGCTTTGAAAATATAAAAACGTACAAAACATTTGAAAAACATCAAGTTATGATTTAAAAAAATGGAAATAAATGAAAAAAATATTTAAAATAAAACAATTACAAATGACAAACTGTTTTAAATCTAAAAGAATTGCAAGAAAATGGTTTAAAAACAATAATAAATTACAAGAAAGTTTTAAAAACTATAACAAATTGCTAAATTGTTTTATTATGAAGACTAGCAGTGCAAAGGGTATGAATGAGGAACGTATTTTGTAATTTATTTTAAATGATACACATTATTAAAATTTTTCCAAAAATTTGATAAATGATTTAAAATAAAAAGAAAGTTGTTAAGTAGAAACTATTTTAAATAAATAAAATTATATAAATGTTTCAAAAATAACGATTTTTTTAAAACTAATTGCAAAAATAAAAACGTATTTTAAATTAATTTGAGCTCATATTTTTTTAAAGTATAAATATTGTTACCTTTTAAAAAACAAAATATAACACCACAGAATTTATTTGAAAATTGCTTGCACAATATCTCACGAACATTTCATTTTTTTCTTCACAAATACTTTCTTTTAACAATGACTCTAAAGTTTTAGAAAAATGCTTCTCGAAAATTCCTTCATATCCTTTATAATGCATACATGATATCGTATAATACTTGTGAATAATTTGAGAAGCAAAAGTATTTAGATATGTTATATCTGTGTATTTTTTTAATGAATCAAGAGCAACGTTAGAAATTAGTTATTCATTGTTACTCATCGTACTCCAAATTAGAAATTACGGTATAAAGAAAAAATATTTTTTTGCAAAACAAAATAAATATCCCCCTTTTACAATTTTCAATAGTGATTCTTGATATGGCATCAGAGAAATTAAAACAGAGTAACTTATTTGTATCCAGAAACGTCGTGTTTTTCAGATAAAAATATATACAAAGTATCTATTATAGTGATGTTTACTGGATGTTAATATCAGTACAAATTGTAATCATAAAAATAAAATTGTATGTTGATACAAAATACAAATTAAAATGTTTTTTAAAACAAATTTTTAAAATGTGATTATTACTAATATTGGTTAAAATTATGATTAAAATTGTAAACGTTTTTGAAATCTCACTTAAATATTTATCTCTTAAATTTTTAATCTAAGTATTAATTTACATGATAACGAGTTATATGAATTATTATATAGATTTTTATGACAAACTATATACTTTGACGATTGGTGTCTAGAAACAAAGATAATTTCAAATAAAAATGTTTTACTTTGTTTCTAGTGTTTAAAATGCAATTTTGTATGAATAATGATCGACATATATAACTTTTATTGATAGAATTTTAATTTGATTTTTTAACATTTTGTCATAAAAAAAAAACTTTTTTGTATACAGACACTTGAATCACTTCAATAGAAAGGCACCAAATTTTGGGTTGCAAGTTTGTCGCTGGAAAAAGAGAGATTCTCTACAAATGTATAAAATTACACGGTAGCACATAGATAAAAATAATCTATGTACATACATACATTAAAATACACAGGTAAAGGAAAAATTATAAAAAAGTACATTGCAGTTGATTAAATTTGTTACAATGATTTTGACCACTATTATATGTAATAAATTTAAACAAATATACAGAAAGAGCGTATCATGCTGTGAAGTTTTTAAATGCTGGAAAAATTAAACAAATTTAGATTTTTTTTTTTTTTTTTTTTTTTTTTTTGTTATTTTGTTACCAATTTGTGAGGTTCTAGGACTTCTGAGTTAGCGTTTATGAACGCATTAAATGTGTAATTCTTGTCATTAAAGTTAATTTATTTTTAATACTATGGAACTTTTTAACCATTTAAGCCATTTTAAGAAGTTTTGTTTTATTGTATGCAACTTTCAGTCAATCTTTAATTTGTCAGTCATTATTTAATTTTTTTGTCTTGTTTCTTTTTATTTTTGCATTTATTTGACTCAACAACTTAGTTTAAATTACTAAATTTTTTAACTACTATAATTGAAATGGTATAATTGAAACGTGTTGAAGAGACAAGCTAATCGAAACAAATATAATTTGAACAAGTATTATAGAAACATGTTGAACAAAAGAAAACTTAAGCCTTATGCACGGTGCTAGTTCATGCGATTACCAAATTTACTTAACTCTATTAAAATATGTATAAGTATTCTATTTAGGTAAAGATTTACGAGAAAAATTAAAACTCATTCAATATAAAAATTTTAATTATATACCAAAAAGATAAAAATGAAACCTAATTGTTGCAAAAAATGTAAAACTAATTATTTATTTACTAATTGTAAAAAATTGAGCAAAGACTTTTGATATGCATTCCGCTAAATTTCAAAATTATCGCATAAAATTACTCGTTTGATTGGAACACCACCAAAACTAGCGAAGAAAAAAATTATGTTAAATTACCGAAATGCATGGTAATGACATTTCTGGTAAAAAAAAATAATAACTCTGGAAATAAAAACTAAAATATACGATATTTAAACAATTCGATTGGTAATTTTTTCATTTATATATGGTATACTTTTACCGGACATTCTGGTTTTCAAAATTATAGTTCGTATTACCACACAATTAGTAAAAATACCAAACTGAAAGGTAAATGGAACCGGATAAAGGGTTTTTAATGCCATTTTCTAAGTTATCACGATAAAATTACCAAATTTCAACACACACTATAAAATGATATTTTACTATCTAATTTACAAAAATAATTACAGAGCGTTTTTGTGTTTCTATTGAACCAGAAACATGGTAAATTGTATCATAATCTGATCGATTTGAGAATCAGTGCATAAAGGCGGAAGTAGATTTTTCCCTTTCAATGAGTCGCAATAAGTTGGCTGTTGACACTGCACTAAATAAATCTTATCTCGCCTAACATCTTGCAACTATTTCTTGTTGTATGTTGCTGTATCGCATTTATTAAAAACATATCAGTAGTATTTAAATCGAAATTAGATAATTATTTAATTTATGATGGTAAACACCGTTGAGTCAATGGTACTAAATTTTATTTTCCAAACATCTATTTTACATTTCGTAATTATAACATTGATGTTTAGATATGGGTTTTATAGAAAGTGCTTATTACATTAATATTTATAAAACATTAAAATTGCACCATTTGACGGTTTTCAGGATATTTTTATTTAATTTTATTTCTTTTTTATATAAACCTTTTTGTGCTATTTTTTCACAGTTCAATTACTTTAAATGTCTTTTTTTACTTCGTGACTATGATCTATTGCAGTTTTCTAAGAAAGCTGGATTTTTTTTAAATTTCAGTTTATTCTCCTTATGTTTGTCTAAAATATGCTTACAAAATAAAATTTGACCCTGAATTGATTAATTGATTAGACAATGATTCGAGGCTAAATTAAGTAATAAATTAGCTCCGAATCTTATATTACAATTTCAGCTTAAAGATGATAAAATTATGAAAATAAAAAAAGATAATTAATAATATAAAATATGATAAAGATTATCATGATTTTCTTTGTTATTAAATTGATATTTTTATTCAATAGAGCTTTTACATTAAATAAATATTATATAGTTATGTCATAATGCAAAAAAGCCATACTAATTATGCGTAGTGAAATGTCCAATATTTAATTTGTTTAAAATTTTCATAATCATAATAAAAACAAAAAAGAGTGGAACGTTACTAAGGAACTTATTTTCATTTTCATTTCAGAAATAGAGTAAATTCTCTAGATACAAAAAATTTACAAATAAAAAATTCATAACTCCAAAACAAATTAATTCGAAAAGTTCAATTTTCCATTTAAGGATATAATAAAAATATTAACGTGGGTAATACATAGTATATTATTCGCATAATTTATTTAAGGAAAATTATAAATATTGTAGATATGTATATTTTACAAAGAAAAAAACATTACGGTAATAAAATTAATTTGCTTTCAATTTTCATATTCACGCCAAAGAATATAATAAAAATCTTAAAGTGGGCTATGCATCGCATATTAATTCGCAGAATTCATTTAAAGGAAATAAAAAAAAATGTATAATTGCAGCTTTTACAAAAATAATCAGAGTAAAAGTAAAATAAATTTGCTTGGAATTATTACATTTACAACCAAGAATATAATCAAAGTATTAATGTGTGCAATAAATATGTTAATTCCTAGAATATGAGAAAAATAATAATTACTGTGCGCCTGTAATTTTCACAAACAAAAATCAATGTGGTAGTAAAATTAATAAAATTTGTTTGGAATTTTCATATGCACATTCAAGAATGTGATAAAACTCAAAACAAAAATCTTAAAGCGGAATATCGTATGCTAACTCACAGAATTTGTCTGAGAAAAATAGTCGGTGTTAGTTGTACGAAAAATTATAAATGTTGTTTATCTATAGTTTTTCCGAAAATATTCAGAATAAAATGAATTTGTTAGCACATAAAATGAACAGTTTTCATAATAACAATCATATAGTTATTATGATTATAAGACATTATATTATAATTATTTTTACACTTTGTAATTATTACGATAAAAGTATGAACGCGCAGGTACGAACATCGTATATTTATTCGCGAAATTAATTTGGCAAAACAAAGAATGCTGTATTTCTGTAACATTTACAAAAAGGAAAAAAAAAGTAAGAAAATGAAAAGAAAAACATTATGCTGCAGTATAATGAATTTGTTTGCAATGTTCATGTTCCCAATTAAAAATGCAATAAAAGCAATAAATTATGCAATCTATTGTATGTTAATGCTATTCAATAATAAAAAATAATTAATGCATATCGATAACATTTTCAAAAACTCATCTTTGTATGTCAGCCAAATTAATATGTTCATCATTTGTATATTCATAAAACAAATGGTAATATTAATGTATGTATTGTATAGTAGGTTTATTTTAATTTATTTGCAATTTGATTTCATTTTGTATCTTTTAAATAATATCGGTGAGGCGACAAATCTATTTGTGCATTTTTCTCCACTCGTTAACAAAAATGTAATAAATATGTATTAATAGTGTATTTATGGCCAAATTTGCTTACCGTGCAAAGAATTTTAAAATAAACTATACGTTTTTCGATGCTTAACGGAATTGTTCTTGCTAAAACAAAGGTATTTAGAATGGAAAATTGGTGTATTATTTTTAGAATAAATGGTTAGTCATTTACCTTCTTTTTATCTTTCCGAAACGTGTCATTTACTTCTTTTAATCTATGACATTAGTAGTTTGGTTGAAATATCTGAGCCTCACTTAAATATATGAGAATTAGATTTGAATGAGTTTGGTACCCGTAAAATTACTTCTAGAGCACGTAATATTTTATGCCTGATACTGAATGCAATGCTCGTTAAATGAGAAAACTAGAGTCATTCTTTTTAATGGATAACTTATAAGCCAATAACATTATTTTCGTTAATTTTTACAAATATTACTTAATTTCTTAATCAATAATTCATTTTGTTAATGTTTTTAATCTACTTTAAATTATAAAATGTTGACAAAAATTTATCTACTCTTTTTCAAGGCAAGTTTCACTATTGTTGCTCAAATTAGCTTCCTGTAGAAATTTTTTTATCTGCCATTACTATGCTATAGAAGATAATAGAGAAAACGTAAAAAAATTCCAGGCAAACAATAAACAAAATTTCGATTTTTGAGTGTGAATCTCTCGACCAGTTTTGATAAGGAACCAATTCAATTTGAAGTGCTATATCAAACATTTGGATGATCCAATGTTGCAATTGTTATATTTACTACATAGACTTAATTATGCAGCATAACGAAGATTATGATTACAGCATCATTTGTTAGAAAATTTTCAAAGAAATCGCTCCAAATAAAGTTTTCTAGACTGATGGCGCAAAAAAATTTTAAATTTGGGTAAAAAAATTAGGAAAAATAAAAATTTCATTTATGAAGCATAAAAGTAAAGAATTAGCATAACAACCGTCTGTGTGTCGGGGGAGGGGGGCAGGAGGATAAGACTCCGCAGCTTCATGACCAATGTAGAAAGCATTGCGTGCAAGCCGCATTTGCATTTCTGACAAGATGGTATCCATCGATCTGTGAATTGGGTGCACTTTCAGAAATAAAATCCTCATTTTTGACAATTCAGCGATCCTTGAGTTATATTTCGCTAATTTTGAGAATCATTTCCCTACAAAATCACGTGATTTGTGATAAAACACGAATTATCAAATATGTAACGAAGATATGTCCTCAACTCAAAACCTCATCGTAGTGTTGGGAGATTGTTAACTAGAATGACGAAACTAAAATGAAGACTAGACGAAAACAGAAGAAAACAAAGTAAAGGAACCTACCAACTGACCGTTATATTGGTCAATGAGTTGGCCTCGAACCAGGGAGATCACGGGTTCGTACCTCACTTCGGGCATAGGTGTAATTTACCTCTTTGTTCTATCTATCCTTCTTGGGTTGTTTAGGCAACATTAAATTACCAGTATGGAGTCCACGGTAAAGTGATTATCAAAAAAGTTAGATACATTAGACGCTTTCCGTTTTTTTTCTTTACAAGATAGACGAAAATATTTCTATAATTTTGACGAAATTTGTTTTTTTTTTCCTTGAAGAATGACAACATTTATTTCGTTTTGATGGGAGCATGAATTCGGAACTGGTTTCGTCAAAAACAAAGACAGTTTCGTGAAATTTAAGTATCTAATATTTGCAATTTTGTGGTCATGAAAGAGTGGATACAACTTCTGGAGAACGCACTAGGTCTGCTCATCGGGAAGACTGATTGTGCAGAAATAAAAAAAAAATTTGCAATGTGGGTTCATGCCCGTCTGAGGTTCAAAACTAAGTCCTTCACCATAACAACTCAGTGCCTTACCAATGAACAATCGCAGCTCTTACACAGTAAAAAAATTTTAAATTTTCCAATATATTTTAGGTAAAAAATATTTACTTTTTTTATATAAAGAAGCTGATGTACTTATAGAGAGTTTTTCTAAAAGCCTGTGTTTTTAATACATTATACAACTTTCAGAAATGATTTTATGCTTTATGTATTCTCCCGAAAATAAAAAAAGCAATTGAAAGCATGTATTATGCAAATTATGTTTGAGGAAGGAGCGAAAGAGATAAAGAAAGACAAGTGCTTTGTAAACACCTTAGATTTCTATTCATTAAACGGCGGGGAAAGAAAGAAAAAAATCTTGCAAAAGTCACATTTTTTTCTAGTTTTACGTCATAGATGTTATGCAATCCAATTGATGAAACTTCCAATAGAATTTTTGCTTTTGAAAAATTTTTATAAAGTCAAAAAAATAATGTATGTATACAGTGCAAGCATTCAAAAACACTGAATACTTTAAAAATGTTATTTTTTTTAATAAAGTAAAAGTTCTTTTATCCATAAATGTTAAAATAAAAAATAAATATTTATTTATCCGTTAAACATTGTTTTATGAAGCAATATTATGTGTTATTATTTTTAAAAGTAACTAACTATTTTATAAGTTTGTTTATAGGAAACATTTTTGGTAATAAAATACGTGCTTCATAAAAATTACGTATATGATAGCTTAATATAAATTAAATACTTAAAAAATACTTTTTCAATTAATATCCTGATTCAGAGTCTTTTTTTATCATTTTTTTTAAATAAAGTGGAAAAAAATATTAAATTAAAATATTTATTTAATATAATAAAATAACAAATTAAATATTATGAACACGAATAGTAATATAAAGCAACTAACTGTGAGACTAGGAGATTAAGAAAGTTGAATGTGTGCTAATTCAAAGTAATATTTGGTAAGAATACTGCAAAATTAGGAGCTAAATGGCCTTATTTCATTATGTTTGAATCACATATGTTTGAATCAACATATGAAAATTTATTATGATTTTAAATATCAGATTAGTGGCGCGAACCTGTCCCTTGGGATTATAGCTGTGAGCATGGTTCATAGAGTCGTGAAATAACGGTATATTATTATATAACTATTTTGGGTATAGATATATATTAGTTACCGTGGCAAAATTGTATCATAATAAATTTAGGTATCATAATAATGTAAAAAAAAAACATATCAGTATGATTTTAAAATACTGTGCCATAAAGCACGCCAATTATTTTTTATAGTTATGCTGTTATGAGTTATTGGTTCTTCCAATATTATTAGAAATTTGTTCTTGCCTCTTTAAACTATTTAGAAATTAACTTTAATGGAAGTGATCATCTTTAGTAACTGTAACATGTATAATCACAAAGTTAGTAATTAAGTATCATAAACTGTGACATAGTATAATTGAAATGTATCATACATACCGAATGAAACATTTATGATTATGAAATATGATATTATTATAAATAACTGTATATTAAATCTGTATTATAGTATAGTTAGATACAAAAAAAATGTGAAATAAGCATATAAATATAATTTTGAATCAATGTGTAATAAAACACGTAGCGTGAAATATTTTATATATTTATGTTGTTACGAAGTCTTGAATCTTACATTAACCAAGTATATCACTTCCGTTTATTTTTTTGAAATCTGCTCTCTCCACTTTCATCTATTTTCAAATTACGTTTAATAGGAGAAATCATCTTTCGTAACTATACCATATATTGTCACAAAGCCTAGGAGAATACTTAAGTATCAAAACGTAAGGTAAATTAACTAAGTAGAATAAATACAAAAACTACTCGATATCCTTAATTTACTTTCGAAAACAGCTCCAAAAATCAATATTTGAAGGTAAACTTGGTGCAAAATCTAAACATGATTGCTTTTCTGCCGTAAATTGCATCGCTTTTAGATGTAAATAAGGAAATATTTCATTACTGTTCCGAGCAAAATAATCTCTTCTATATCAAGGAATGTTGGAAAAAGAACTTAAAAAACATCATTCTTTGACGTTTAAAGGTCACTACTGTTTATGAAAGAAAATTTCAAATGAGTTTCTTTTAAAATAATAAATAGTGGCTAAACAATTTGAATATTTGAATTTTTAATTTTCTATTATAAATTTTAACTCAATGCTATGGCTTGAAATTAGTTTACTAAAATTTCATGGTTGTAATATTAGCGATTTAAGAAATACCTGGAACAAATTTTTAAATCATTTTGAATTCTTACATTGTTTTAGCTGTTGAATAATTAAAAAAAAGCACAAAATTACGCTCAAATCCTTTTATTAATCATTTAATTTAAAGTGTATAAAGTTTACGAATTTGATGTTTCTAACTTTTGATATTAAAAGATTGTTTGCCTCAGCACTTAATTATTTTGATTTATTTTAAATAAAAATGAATATACTTGAATTCTCCATATTTTTCTTGTTAATGCTTATAAAAAAGTTAAAAAATCTCAAGTTTTTATTTTTTTATTTCTTAAAATAATTGCAAATCAGAAATTATAAATGTTTTACAAAGTTCTTGAAGTAAACTTAAAGCAAACTGACTAAAATATAAATATTTCAAATTTCATGCTGTTACATTCATAAGATTTTGAGAGATTCTTCTTTTAATGCTGTGAGGTTGCTCTTTTTAAAGATGGAAGAAAAGCATGAAAAATGATCAAGGAAAAGTGAAAGTCTTGATAGTTAATATGGGAGAAAAAAGAAATCACGTTTTTTTTCCCTTCTAGTGCTAGGAAGGATAAAAACGAATATTTTCTAAAACTTGAAAAATAATTGATTTCATTTTTTATGTAATCTTAAAAAAAAGAAACTATGTGCTCCATATTTTACAAAGTCATGATTTTAAAGGTTTTCTTGTCTTCGAAAACTATTTATAACTGTTTATAAACTTATTATTAGCGTTTTTATCAACGATTTTAAAGGTAAGAGAAAAAAGTAGAATAAAAGTATCTTAAAAGTTAGTCTCATATTTTTTCTTAAATCCATTTCAATTAAGTCCTTTGTTTCGACTTTTACTAACTTGTAAACATACATTTATAAATTTAAGTAACAATTAAAATAGTAGTTTCCTTGTTTCTATTTTCAGTTTCAAAACTGAAAAAAAAATAAACAAATATTTTAAAACAATGTTTTCTATCTCTCTTTTATTTCCATATTAATATAAAATATTAAAAAAACGTTATTGAAATGGGTTCTTTTGAAAGCGTTTTTCGAAATGGTCACAAAAATATTAAAATATGTGTGTCCTCAGTACAGTTATTTATTTAAAAAATATGTAATTTTATATTGTTTGGAATAACACTAAGTTTCATTTTCAAGTTAAACTAATTCAAGTTAAACACCTCTCACTAATTTCTCAGATAGACACAACGAAAACAGTTTCAGGACCGTGCTGTTCTATCGATCGCTCGTTTTTAAAACGCATTAACAATTTGTTGTGCACACCAAAAAGAGTTTTTATGGTACAAAATATATTACAGTCTAGTCTAACATTTCCAAACCTTAAAACGTTTAAATAAAAAAAAAAAAGAAAACTAAATGCTTAGAAATTAATTTTAAAAATAATGGAAAGAAATGCATAATTTTTTTGAAAAATTTCTCAGTAAAATTTAAGTTAAAAAGCAAATGCAATGATGTTTTTATTTAAATCTGTAATTTTGGCAAGTGATAGTAATGGTGTAAATTTGAAAGTAATATTAATGGAGTAATTTTGGAAAGAGTTTTATATAGACTTAAAGAGTCTAAATAATTTAAATTTTATTGCGAAAGCATTAATGTACTACTTCTTTGTGCATTGATGCTCTCCCTATTCCTAAAGTTACCTCTACAAACTAAAAAGTAACCCTTACAAACGGGCTAACTTGCCCACCATTTTTTTTTTTTTTTTTTTTTTTTTTGAAAGAGAGAGCAATAAAAATGCATTTAGTTACCGCCAATTCAATTAGCCCAGTACCAAATTTATAAATTATTTTCCGCTCTGCAACTGCTAGAAAGTTACACAATTTTTCTTCTAGACGTTTAAAATTGAGCAAAGTAATCCCAGCTGACAGTACCCGATAAACGACGGTATCCAATCGTGGGTGTTTTAACAAAGCAAAAACTAACTTCACTTGCCTTACTTATTGCTTAAGTAACTATATTTCTAAAATAAAGAAAGAAAGAAAAAAAGAAATATCTAAAATATAATATATAATAAATATAAAAATAACCGATAATTGATTTATATATAGTAAATATAATTATAGAGAGAAATAAAAAATCTACATCACGTACCAATGTAACACAAAATGGAACTAATAGATTTCATGATAGCTTTATTTACGCATAGTAAATATCAAGATTTTTTTTCAACATTGACTTTACTCTTGGGCCGACCAGGTGGCCGAGTGGTTAGCGTGCTTGACTGCGGAGCCGATGGTTGCAGGTTCGAATCCCTCTTAGGGCATGAATGTTTCTTTCTCTCTCTGTGTTCTATCTCCTTTCTCTTTTGTGTAAATGTGACCCGCCCTATAAACGGGTTTGAGGTTGTGTGACATGGGTGACGCTGCTCCATCGCCGTGGCTTCGCCACATGTGGCCACTGGTTAACGAGAAGAGAGTAGCAGTCCTGGCATATGAGGCTAATGGGACAATACATCAACCAAGTGCGCACCATTAAAATTTTAAAAAACTTTACTCTTGGTGAATTTAATTATAATTTAACTATACATTCGATATTTTTGCTTTAGCGATCAAGTAAATTTTGTAAAAATTATTTAAAATAATATACTTAAAATCATTATTATCGATTGAAACAATGTGTTAAGAATCTAGTAATAAATATATATTAATAGACATGTTATATCTATTGAGACGAGATTTAAAAGAAAAACATACTCTTAAATGAGTGTAAATTCCTTATTCCATGTTTTATCTTAAATTACATTAAAGAGTTTTTTAAGATTCCCTTGATTCCAATTACTAACTTCCAGCGAAAAGAAAATTTATTGTTATTTTAATATCTGTTTTATAGCATTGTGTGTCTTGACAAATTCAGATGATTACGTTCGATCAAGTATCACACCTAGATAATTATTTTGATTAAAAGTTACAAATTAATTTTGATAAACAATTATTTTATTCTCTTCGTCTAATTTTAATGAATTTCAGTTAATTATTTTTTGTGAATTTGTGAAGCAATGTTAAGAAACACTTTGTAATTTAGAGTTTCCAGTTGCTTTGAAAGCAAATACTAAGCATAAAAAAATCTTTCCTAATTAAAATTTTCTGACGCCATGCATAATGTTCTTTTTAGTTCCAATATTAATTTCAGTTTATGATTTATTTGCGAGTGGATTTCCTTCCAGGAAATTAAAAACGTGAGAGAAGAAATATAAAATTAATAAACATGTTCTTAAATGTGTTATAAGAAAATACGCGGTTTATTTAGACGCATATTTCTTTATAATAATTAAAAACACGCATCTTAAAGCGATGTCGACTACACGATGTCCCGACTTCCCGAAATAAGCAATCCAAAGCGTACATCTATATTAAACTCCAAGGAAGGAAGTATCATTATTTTTATGTTTTAGGTTATTTTTCTCTAAAATAATTTTACATAGTATTTTTAAACAATACTTAATTTTTTTGTTTCATTTATACAAAACATTACTTAATATGCAGTTATTATGTTTTATTATTAAAATCCCCAATGCAATGAAGCATGAATTTTTTAGTGTTTTTTCCTTGTCTTTTAAAAATGTTCGTAAATTTGGATATGTTTTTACTGTACCGATTTCAAAGTTTAGAAATTTGGAATTGCAAGCAAATTTCTAAGATTTTTATGCTAAAGATTTTCTAGAAATTAAACTATATTTAATTATGTATTTAAAATTTAATTTGCCACTAAATTGCTTCCAAGAAACAAAAAAAACTATTAATTAAAGAAATTTAATGAACCGTTAAAAATGTAACTTTCCTTTAACATTTTTTTAAAACAGTCGATTGAGCATAAAAGAGAAAACTTATCAAAATTTGTAAGATTCTTTAAACTGAGTCTTCAAGGAATTTCGAACATTTCAAGGAATTCTGTAAATAACCTTACAAAAATTGCATTTGTCCAAAAAAATTTTGAAGTTAACGCAAGCATTTCTGCGAAAAATATTTTTAAAAAACCTGAAAAGTCCTTAAGCGTTTGGAAACAAAGTTTTGATATTTTTGCTTTGGAAAATAACATTATACAAAAAGATAAAAATTTGATTCAAGGGTTCTTAAAGATATTCAAATATATTTATGTTTTTCTATAGATAAATTATTACACAAATACCAATATGTTTACATTTTCTTATAAAATAACTGCTAAATTTTATGCACAAATGCATAAAGAATTTTAGAGATTTCTTTAAGACTTTGGGATGCTTTTTTACAGTGAATATATATAGGGTTAAAGAAATACTGGTACCGCACTCTATGGTAAAGACATTTTTGGTAGTAAAAACATATGATTCCGGTTAAGGAAACCAAAATATACATTATTTAAATCATTCATTTGGTAACTTTTCAATTCATTTTGTAACGCTTTTCCAGAAAAAATAAAAAGCAAATTTTACTAAATAAATGGTTTTTATACCATGCTCTAAGGTATCATGATAAAATTATCATTTTTACCACATTTACAAAATTTTCTCACATTTACAAAACTTTCTCACATTTACAAAATTTCCTCACATATTATGAAACCATATTTTATTGTTAATTTTTCCAAAATCTTTACTAAGACTCTTCAGTAAAAATTATTGAGGTTTTTGAAGTACCTATTAGACCCAGAAGCATGGTTAATTTTTCTATACTCTGGTAGATTTGACCGTACTTTTTCTCAGTTTAATGTATTATATTATTGTTATATAATTATTATATTATTATATTATTATATTATAATTATATTATTATTATACGATTATTTTAATAATAATTGTATTACACTATTATATTATTATTACTTCCGGTAAATAAGCATTTTACATGTTTATTCAAACACATAAAAAGACCTATATATGTATTTATTATGAATTTTATGCCTGGAAAAATTAAATGTCCTAAATATATACAAAAATTTATTAAAAAAGAATAAAGACATTAATAAATGTAACAAAATAATCTTAATTGTTCTTATAACCTTAATCTTATTGAACTTAAAAGTATATTTCTAGATAAAAAATTTAAAACTTAAGGATTGAAATTGTTTAAACATTATCCCTGAGAATTGTTTTGAAATAGCAAAGGCTAAAAAAATTTACTCAGCAGTAGAATTAAAAAAATATTTTTAATCCGTTGAAATAAATAACATAACTAAAATAAACTGTATCAGAATTTGAAATAAATATTTAAATTGAATCAGCCGAATACCGCTTATTTATTTAATGCAAAGTAATATTTTCAGTACCAAAATTTTCAGCACATTTGACTTTGACCTTTTACAGACTCTTTCAAGGTATCATTTTAGAAACTACGTTTATTTAAATTCTCAATTTTTTATTTTTTTATTTCATGAATTAAAGAAATGAGATACTTCACTCAAAAAATTTCATCCAATAAGAAATACCAGATATTGAATAGAAAATGTGCATATGCAAATATTTATGCATGTTCAAAAACATAAAAATGAAAAACTATCTTACTGTTATGTAACAGGCATACTAAGGTGATTTTAGAAATTTAAATAAGATTGAAGATTCTGATTTATATTTTTATTTAAGTTGCTATTTTTTGCACAGCATTTTTCATCCCTAGGAAAAAAATTATGTAAAAATTCAAATTAATTTTATAAATGTGAAATTTCACAGAAGTAGTAAAAATTACTTATGTGGTATTAGCGCTTTATAAAACACTTTCTCACAATGGTAATACTAAAAAAGTTTTAATTTTAGTTTTTTGAAGATTAAACATACATGAAATATTTCACGATATTAAAAAAAATCTATATGATGTTCAAAATCAATATACGAATGTTCAACGCTGTATCCGTTGGTTGAACTTAATTTTGAATCCAATTCAAAAGACAACAGAATTCTTGGATCAAGCATTGGGACAAAGTAGCCTTCATGAAGAACTTTTTGATGGAACTAACACCATTTGCGTTACACGGAAAGGAAAACCACGAATACCTCCCACGGTTAGCTTGATGGCAAGGATACTCTAACCCAGGAACCGTGTACCTCTGAGATTATTTTACGTCAGCACTCTGGCCGGGTGTAGAATTCGAATTTGTATAGACCAGCCCTCGCTGGGATTTAAACCCGGTTAACCTAATTGGAAGGTTAATGCTCCATGCTCTGTGCTCTTGGAAATATGGTCTCCATAGTTTGATCAGGAGAGCGATTCGAAATGTAGACCTCTTTTTGTGTATTTCGACGTATTTCGAGAAGTTCTTAATCGAACTGAAAACTTTTTGCACACCATTATAAAATTTTCTTATCCAGAGATAATTCCATGCAAAAAAATAACTAAGATGAATTTTTTTTTTTAAATTCGATTTGCCATTAGCTATTCGACAAACTTCAAATAAAATTTTGTATTTTGCCATATAAAATTATATTCTTTAAAATGATGTAAAAACTTTAAGACGTAAAATAATAAAAAAGTAATAAAATTTACAAAACTTTATTTTTTGCATGGATAAAAAAATTTTCTTTGGGCAAACAAATTTTATAATTCTGTGCAAAAATTTTGAATTCGCTTAAAGAGTTTTCGAAATAAGGCGAAATACGCAATAAGTAAAATTAGCATCAAGTGGTCTAAACTTTGGATTGCTCTCCTGACTAAACTATGCGGAATATATTTCCCAGATTGTAGCTACTCCCTATATTCTGGGGGCTAGAAATCCGAATCCGTTTTAAAATCGGTACGCTTATTCAGAAAAGTACGTTTTTGCGTGTGATTTTGTAACTTAAAAATCATTTGCACTAATTAATGAGTATATTTGATGTCGCCCCTCGAAATATTAAGATTGAGTCAAAGAACATGAAGATCTGTTCATTAGATCAAAAGTTATTCAGTTTTTTTTTTCACACTGTTCGTCTTTTTAAAAGTATGTTCTTAAATTTCAGGTGAATAGTATACAGTGAACAATAATTAAAAATAGTCTATGCAATTATGTAGTTCAGAGAACATCAAAATTACAAAGACTCCTAATTTAAATCTCCAAGATCCTATGATGGCCAAGTTAGCAAAAATTTTATTTAGCAGGGAAAAGTACACTCTACTCACCTTTCAAAATGCATAAAAATTTTGTTCACATTTCTTAGTTTTGAAACTATTTGATGGTAAAGCATTATGATTGTCTTCTCTCTTTTGTAAAGCATTCTGAACACAGAGATAGTTAATCATCCTAATATGTTGCAATTTTTTAATGAGCATTTTGGAATTCTGTGGCATATCTGTTAAACGGGAGTACATTACTTATTATAAAGGACAAATTTCAAATCTTAAATTACAATTGAAAAAAAAAATTCTGATAATTCTGAATAATGCTTTCTTTTTAAAATAAAATTATCATATTAAATTAGATATCTTGACGTGACATGTCTACGGGTAGGATTGAGAATGCTGATTGATTTAAGCATATGAACCTAAATCAGAAATTCCACACTAAGAAAAAAGTATGGTCAAAGCTACCAGGATAAGGTAAACATAAACAATTTACCGTGTTTCTGGCTCTATAAAAACACTAAAAAGCTCGATTATTTTTACTGAAGCTTTTTAGTAATGATCTTGGTAAAATTAAATATAAAATATGATTTTAAAAAATGTGAAAAATTTGGCAAAAGTGGTAAAATTTGGTAATTTTAACATGATACCCAAGAGTATGGCATAAAAACCCATTTATTTGGTTCAGTTATGCAGAGATACTTCCATGCAAAAAAATAACTAAGATGACATTTTTTTTAAAATTAGATTTGTCATTAGCTATTCGACAAACTTAAAATCAAATTTTGTATTTTGCCATATAAAATTATATTCTTTAAAATGATGTAAAAACTTTAAGACGTAAAGTATGGCATAAAAACCCATTTATTTGGTTCAGTTTACTATTCAGTTTTGTATTTTTTACTAAATGATAAGTAATAAGAACTATATATTTGAAAACTAGAATTTTCGGTAAATCGTTACCATCTGAGAGGAAAAATTACTTAATGAATGGTTTAAATACCGTATTAGTTTGTTGTATTAATCAGAATTATGGGTGTATTTTTACCAGAGATATCATTACGGTAACTTTATCGTAACGGTAATTTTATAAGATATTTTTCTCCCCGCTACTATTAGAGAAAAATTATATTAAACTGCTATTAGAATTAGCTTAGAAATCCCAACTATTGTTTTAAAATTTAACTATGAGTAAAACTGGTTTTAAACCTAGTTATGTATTTCATTGGGACATGAATATCCAGCACTTTCTTTTTCTGTATCTTTAATAAGTTTTATAAGATTTTCAATCTCCTTATAAGTCGTGATATTTGTACAACAATCTGATCAAATATTTTCTTGCAAAGCACAGCTTATGTATTGAAGAATAACATGAGAAACTGGCTTTCTTTGTAGTTTTTGTATAGATCCATGTGTCTCCTTAAATCCTTAAAACTGTGATTTCAAGTATTAAAATGAATCATAGCTGAGTAAAATTATTATACAACCTTATAAAACTTATACAACTTAGGAACCTTATACAACTTTTACATTCTAAATTGTCATTTTTTGATAAGTTTCATTGGCTTTGCAATTAAAATTGAAAAATCTTTTAAGCATATAAATATTGATACCTAACTTATAAAATTAAACAACTCGAAAGTATTTTTCTAAAATTTTCCCTGTGATACTCTTTAAAAATAAATTAAACAAGATAACTTCCAAAATATGCCACTCAATAACAGGATGCTTCAGAGAAGAGTTGTTATCGTAAAACTTGAGATTCTATTAATGACTATCATCACGATAAGCTTTCATGATCATCTTTTAACTGAGTCTAGTCCTACTAAACTCAATGTTTCGATAAACTAAGTAGCAGATTCAGTTTTTAGCTTTCAAATTCGCATGAAATCTTAAGTGATACGATACATCTTTTGCATTTAGACGTGATCCAATTTATTAATATGTATTTACACTTGGAATATTCATTTTAAGTAGTAATTTTTCATAATTATTTTAATAAATTTAAATGATAATCTTATTCTAGATTTTGTTACAAATAAACATAAACTTTATTTCATTATATATATATATATATATATATATATATATATATATATATATATATATATATATATATATATTGATTTTATAGGTTTCATGTATATAGCAGTATTTCAGTGCATTACCATAAATAAGATAGCAGATAGCATACTTCGAACAAAAGAAAAAAATGAGTACTTCATATTTTATCTTGCACTCTTTTTTTTCAATTTTTTTCTTCTGAATTTAGATTTCTCTGGATGTGGCCTTAAAATTACTATTTTTTTGAAAACTGATGCTTCAAGGGTTTGCAGGCTTAGTAATTTTCTCTTTTTGGCCAAATGTTTATGTAAAGGAAAGTTTTCTCAAAAAGTGGCAGCATGAACTCTGGAAAATATATTTTCGAAAAAAAAAAAAATGAAATAAACATGCTGAGGAAAATTGTTCTTTTAAAACTAGCACTGCGTTGAAACTGTGTTTCAAAAATATTTTTTTTTGCGTATGAAAATCTTTCTATTAAGACATTAATAAATCTGAAAATAAAATGTATTCTGTAAAAAAAATTTCTGTAAACAATGTTTATTTATATGAAGTCACGTGGGATTCAAATATTTTGAATGAATTACTATTTTACAATATCTTTTAATTTTAGCCTTTTTTTCATTAATTTTTTAGAGATAGGGTAGAGTAAAACGGTCATTCTGAAAAAGCTAGAAAAGAAGTAATTGTTCTGTAAGCAATTTCTTTTGTTTGGTTAAAATATCAAATTAATTTTTTTTTCTGCAGAAATCTTTAATTTCACTTTTATATAAATATTTAATTTCAATTATATATATATATATATATATATATATAACCTCTCCCATCCAAATAATAATAATTACTCTATTGCGGTGCTACGTGTCATATAAATACACACATATATACCCAGATTACACAGATTGTCACAGCGACAATTATTGTGATAATTAATTTAAAAATTAAGAGAAAATTCTATAAAATCTAAACTTTAACGATTCTAATAAGTGTACTTCAGTTCTTCTCTTGAGTATGATTTCCCTCCAAATCGAAAGAAGATGGGAAAAAAAAACACTCTTGTAAAATACTCTATACTCTGTTGCAAGTTTTAAAAAAAAAAAAAAAAAAAAAAAACATTATCCCTATGGAGAGATGGAGAGGGTCCGTTTGCATCTAGGAGCACGACCAATGGATTGTTGATATTCGCTTCCAGCGCGAACAAATATCAGCATCGCCAGTTCTTGAAAGGAAGTTGCATAGAATTTTTGCTTTCTTAAATCATATGCAATATTGAGATCAGGGAAATAAGAGTATTATGAAATAAGAAAATCAGGAAATATGTTCATCAGGAAATATGTTTGCCAGGAAATAAGCATAATAGGAAATAAAGATATCTGGAAGTAAGAGTATGAGAAAATAAGGAAATCTTTCAACAACAGAATTTGAAAATTAAGGGAGCAGGAAATAAAGGAATCAGGAAATAAAAGAATCTGGTAAAAAAAGCTATGAGGTATAAAAGGGAATCGGAAATAAGAAAATCACGAAATAATGAGATCAGGGAAAAGGGATTTGGAAATAAGGGTATTACGAAATAAGATAATCAATACATAAAACCATCAGGAAATGATAGGATCAAGAAATAATGGTATCAGAAAATAAATTATCTAGAAGTAAATATATCAAGAAATAGGAACAGAAATAAAAAGAAATCTCGAAATAAAGAGATCAGGAAATATATTATGTGGAAGTAAATGTATCAAGAAATAAAAGCAGCAAATGCAAGGATCAGGAAATAAAAAAAATCCCGAAATAAAGAGATCAGGAAATAAATGATCTGGAAGTAAATGTATCAAGAAATAAGAACGGAAAATACAAGGATCAGGAAATAAAGGGATCAGGCTATGAAGAGATCAGGAAGTTAGGGGATCAGGAAATAAAAAGATTGGGAAAAATGGTATCAGAAAATAACCCTATCAAGAAATAAGGGTATCAAT
Source organism: Parasteatoda lunata (assembly GCA_949128135.1). Lineage (NCBI taxonomy): Eukaryota > Metazoa > Arthropoda > Arachnida > Araneae > Theridiidae > Parasteatoda > Parasteatoda lunata. Next base: position 24,813,190 of record OX421980.1, read on the forward strand.
TAATAAAGGGTTCAAAAGATCAAGGCATCAGTAAAAATGAAAGAATTTGTTAAAAAGGCAAAAGGGTAGTAAAAAGGATCCGAAATAGGTGATCATAAAATAATGTGATCAGAGGGAAGAGTTCGGGCAGTAAAGGGTATTACGAATTAAGAGAATCAGGAAAAAAAGATCAATAAATAATGCGATCTGGAAATACGGCGTCAGGAAATAAAAGTTTCCAATCAATTTCAAGAAAATTCAAAAGAATAAGGGAATCGAATAATCACGGGATTCTGCAATAAGAAATTAAAGAGATCTGGAAATCAGGGTGTCAGGTAATAATAGGGATTGAAAATAAAGAGAACACGAAATAATCAGATCACGGAAAAGGGTTCGGTAAATAAGGGTATTAGAAAATGAAAGAATCTGTATATATTTTCAACGGGAAATAAGAGTATTAGGAAATGAATGCATCAGGAAATAAGCAAATCAAGAATTAAGGGGATCAGGAAATAATGAAGCCAAGAAATGAGGGTACCAGGAATAAAGGTAATCAGGAAATAAGGGGATACGAAATTAAGTCAGGAAATTAAGGTAAGCAGAAATAAAGTGATCAGGAAATAAGGGTGTATGGAAACAAATGGATTTGAGAATAAGGGGATCAGAAAATAAGAGGATCAGGAAATAAAGGGACAAGCATATAAGGGGATCAGGAAATGAAAAGATCTCGAAATAAAAAGATCGGGAAATAAGTGTATCAGAAAATAAGGGAATCATTTAGCAACAGGACTATGAAATTAAGGGATAATTAAATAAAGAAATTAGGAATTAGGATCGGAAATAAGAAAATAACGTGATCATGTCATTAGGGAAAAGGGATCTGAAAATGAGGCGATTAAGAAATAAGAGAATCGGGTAATATGAGGATCAGGAAATAATGAGATCAGAAAATAAGTGTATCAGGAAGCAAGGTATCAGAAAATAAGCCTATCAAGAAATAAAGTCATCAATTAATAAATGCATCAGGAAAAAAAGAATCGGGATAAAATGTGTTAAAATGGATATTAGGTAGTAAAAAAGGATCGGAAATAATGAAATCAGGGAAAATGAATCGGGATTTAAGGGTATGTGAAATAAGAGAATAAGGAAATAAAAGAATCAGGAAATATGTTCATCAGGAAACAATGAGATCAGGAAATAATGGGATCAAAAAATAATGCGGACAGGAATTAAGAATATCTGGAAATAAGGTTATCAGTAAATAAGGCTATCAGGAAATAAGGGGATTAGTAAATAATGAGAGCTGGAAATAAAGGTATTTCTAAATTATGAGATCAAGGAAGAGGAGTATCAAGAAATTTGAGTATTAGGAAAAACGGGGATCGGAAATAAGCGGATCATGAAGTAAAGGGATCTAGATATAGATCTAGAATTCAGAAACATGGTTATAAGAAAATAAGGTAATAAGGAAATAAGGGGATCAATAAATTTGAGAAGATCAGGAAATAATGAAATCGGGAAATTAAGGGATCTAGAAATAAAGTGATTAGGAAAAATGGATGATAAAAAACAAAAGGATCTGGAAATAAGGGAATCAGAAAACAAGGATATCAGGAAATAAATAGAACAGAAAAAAAAAAGGATTCGGAAATTAAGGGATCAAGAATTAAGTGTATCTAAAAATAATAGTTTCTGAAAATAAGGGTATCAACTAATAAAGAGACCAGGATATAAAGTAATCAGAAGCCAAAATAATCTGGTAAAAAGGCTACCAGGTAATAAAGGGGATCAAAAATTAGAAGATCACGAAATCATGAGATTAGGGAAAAGGGATCTAAAAATAAGAGTATCAGGAAACAAGGTATCGAGAAAGAAGCGCATCAGGAAATAAGGGTACCGGGTAATAAATGGATCAGGAAATAAAGGAATCAGGAAATAAAAAGTCTTGTAAAAAGAATATATAGTAATAAAGGGACTTAAAAATAACGAAATAATGAGATCGGGAAAACAGATCTGGAAATAAGGGCATTACGAAATAAAAGAATCAAGAAATAAACGATCAGGAAATAATGAGATCAGGAAAAAAGGGTATCGGAAAATAAAAAAAATCTAAAAATAAAAAAAATTAGGAAAAAAAGGGTGCTTAGAAACAACCCTTATCAAGAAATAAAGGAATCTCAGGAAATAAGAAGTGTAACCTGAAAATTAATAACCCGGATTAAATTTTAACTCTTATTTTTCAATACTCCTAACCCTTTAAGTTTGTTTTTCAATCGAAACTCTGATTTATTAAAAGTTTTTCGTTACCAGTTAAATTTTTTTTTTAAATTTATTTCATGACTTTCTACAAAACTTTGATTACCTCACTATCACAAGGAGTTTTTATAGAGATTACTGAATTTTATAATTATGTGCTTGACTCCCGCTGCTGGAAAAAATTAGAAAGTAACCTGGCAAGTCTGGGGTGGTGGCCTTTTGAATCTGATAGACCTGGTCTTTGTAATAGAAAGAGTTCAATATAGGTATATGACAGGGGAAAAAATGTTCGAGTTAACCCAACAAAAACACAAGTTCTGGCCATCGGCAAAATAACTGCTGGTACTGATTGAAAAGTGACGGTGCGTATTACTGTCCGCTGGGTTGATTGCTGGACAACCCCCAGAACTTTTGCCAACATTATAGGAAGAGCTGGGGCCGTACTTCACAAAACGCATTATCCCGTCAGTCTGAACCTACACTGGGTCAGCGAATTAAAGCTGTCTGCAGCCACCAGTGAAGCTTTCGAGCGAGTAACTGTAACTGTGAATTCTATGTTTACGAACTTTCGGAAATAATTTTCTTATTTTTAATTTATTTTAAATTTTTATTTTTCAGATTTTTCTTTGATTTTCTAGTGGATACATTGTTAACCAAATTTATAAACAAGAATTTAAAGTAATATTAGTATTAAGTTATAGCTCAACATATACTCAAACAAAGCAATAAATGAAAATTCTACAGTCATCAAAAAGGTATAAAATTTTAGTTTTTAAGTATTTTTTTAGCGAATTAGTTTTTCGCTAAAAATCCAATAACACTATTTAATTAGTATTTGAATAAATTGTAAAAAATTTATTTATATTTCAGCAGTTTTAGCGGCAACTTTTTTTTTTTTTTTTTTTTTTTTTTTAATCTGAAAAAGTAAAGAAAATTAGATTGCGGTAACGCCTTTGTCTGCACTACATTAGTTAGTTTTATCTGAAATCACGTAGTTTCTAAGCTATTGAATTTATTTTCATTGTCCGAACAGCGTTTCTTTGTAAGTTTTCTTAACATTTTGTAAGATTAAAAGAAGCATTCAATGTACGATGTTGGAAAAAAAATAAACTTAAAGCACACGATTATTTAAATTAAATTCTGCATGCTACTATTTTGCCACTTGAATAAATTATAATATTATACGTCTTATCTATTGAATTGCTTGACGGCTTTATTTCCCCATTTAAATCTTAAATCAATTGCTAAAATTAGTGAAGTGATCATTAGCAAATATTTTAGTACTTAACAGTTGTTCGTAGCTATTATCCTCGTTTTACGAGGAAGTGTCACTTTCATTGTTTGTGGTTATAAAAAATTACCTAATAATCTAAATGAATTCAACCAAATTCAAAAACAAATCAATGCATTCAATTTTTCTATTCTAGCGCACTTTTTCTTATAGTTTAAGATAAAGAAACTCAGTAAATAGTGAAGCTACTTTCATTTGTACTTACAGCCTTATAAAAAGAAGAAAATAAGTTTCTTAAACGAATTGACGCAGACTTTTATTGATAAAAATAATAAAACGGCTTTGATAAGAGTGCTTGAGCACACAACCAGCTAAAACACTATTGTTGGCCTTATATTGAAAAGTTTGTTTTTAATAACTATGCAGCTTGTTAGAAAAAAATCTTCGATTTTTTATTTATCGTCATCATTCACTACAAAAATAATTGATTTTAAAATATTAGCACTATTATTTGTGTAACTTTTTTTTTGATAAAAATTTGAAGGATAAACAATATTAACAAATAAGTTAAATGTTTAAAAAAAATCAATTAATAATAATGCACACAAAGTTGGGAGTCAGATAATACAATCTAAAAATTCTGAAAAAAGCAAATTCTAAGGTTGGAATAGATATTTCAGGCAACTAAAACTGATTTCAGTACTTTACTAAATATATTCTGACACTCTGTTAGAATTTTCATTCTAAAATTATGAAAAAATAACTGGCAGCAGTCTGTAAATTCAATTAACCGTGAAGTTTACGGCAATGAACATTTTGTACCTTTACGGTTTTGAAACTATTTACAACTAGTATAATCAAGAAACCATGAAAACAAAATTATACGGTTTTCTAACCATTTATAACTAGCGGGGTTTCAAAACCGTAAAAAAGAAGTTTAACTAGACATTAAAGCTGGTTTTTTCGTTAGGTAATGGGTGTTAGAATAGGTTGTGGTTGAGTTGTGTTTCTTCAAATAACCCCTGGAAAGTAATAGTTTAATTAGTTTATCTGGATGTTTTACCTAGTGTAAGGGATGGGAAATACTTGACTTTTTTTTGCTGCCATCTATGCGTAAGTAAAAGTATCGTTACTGGAAACTCTTTATGTGTTGAAGGAAATGAAGGAAATATTGTGGTATCAACTCTGGTCATGAGATTAACAGATTAACGGCTCGAATATATACCCTATCTGCTATAGCATCTACCCAGTTACAAGGAACTGAGTGGGTTCATTAGTTGTGCCTAATTGGAGCGAAAAAATTCTGCTTGTTTTACCGTATTAAGTGAAAGCAGCTAATAAACGGTTTTCTTACAATAAACAGTTTGAATACCATACTATTTATAATTACTTGACTGTTTTGTTTGAATATGGTAAAATAATAAATAAGTAAATCATTGTTAAATAATTTTTCCAAGAAATTTCTAACTGTGCATATTGAGAAATATACGGAAAAATATAAGCATAATATTGTCAAAATATCGATCTCACGTGAGGAGTTTGAGGAAACAGTGCCTGGGGAAGAATCATTTGATAGTGAAAGTTTTTCAATATTTAGCATTACGAAGGGCGATTATTCGTTTTTTCTTTGATGGTGCATTGGTTGAAAGCAGTGGTAGTTCTGGGTTGGATATTGAGTCTTTCAGGATCTTTCTCAAAATAAATATATAAATATTTGAGTCTGGGTCTTTGTCAAAATAAATATGAATATATAAAAACTCGTTATTTATAAAAAAAAAATCATTAGAATTTAAAAAGTTTTTTAAACATCCAGAAGAAAAAATGAAAGGAATGAGCATGATAAAAAATTTTAATTTTATGCAGCTTTTCAAAATGGAAGCTTCAACGATTAATTTTTTTTTAATTTGTAAATAGTAATGTATTATTCTGAAAGTTTGACAATAAATTCAATTTCGAACATTGATTTTGAAAAATAAAGCCCTAGGCTACTGTTCAAAATAAATTATGTAAAAATTCTCTTATGTGAAGACTAATCAGCAAATATTTGACTTCATATCAAATTCATCGGTAAGTATTTTTCAACTCAACGAATCGATCAAGAAAATAAAGAGATAAAATGTTAGGAGAAATCATTATTATTTGAAATAAGTAATTCCTGCATTGAAATCAACTTTTTAAACTGAATGATTAATGTATTCCTTGGAACATTAAAACACATTTCAATGTCCCTCTCTAAAACATTTATTCATTGATCATGTTGTTTGAATTATTTTCAAAAACCAATCCATTAAAGCAAAATAAAATTTTACCACTCTTATTTAACAAATTAAATAATGTGTAACACCGGGGCATTATTTAAATTTTCATTCTTCCCATTTTCGAATAAAAACGAAAGTTGAAACGTTTATTTGAATTCTTTTGTAATATAACTTTATTAAGGAAAAATCAACAAATAAAATAAAATCTTCTGTAATAATTGTAAAAGTTTCGAAGGTAGCGGATCGTCTAACTTGGAAATCTCTAAAAATGTGGCTTTTAAGAAAATAATTTTCGTTTTGTGATATATGATTGTCTGAGTGAGTTTTAAAACAGCTAATTTGGGAAAGAAAAGAAGATTATACTTAAAGATGGAAGAAAATATCACTTATAATGTTTCAAGTATTTAAAGAAGATAACATTCAAATGAAAATTAATGTGTAAAGAAGCTTATGAGACTTTTTTACTGGTGATCTTACGTTCACGTACGCATCTTCTAAAGTAACAGCGCGTGCACGCTCAATTACTTAGGAATGCTAGAACTTCAAATCTGTGCATTGGTATAAAACTCTTATATTTAAAGGAATGAAAAAGTTAAGGAAGATGTAACTTTAAAATTGATATTTTTTTATCTTACTTTTGAAAGAATAAAATAAAATAATGAATATAATAATGGAATACAATAATAATAGGAAGAAAGAATAAAATAATAAAAACAAATTTACCTTATCACGTTACTTCTAATATGTTCACGTACAAAGGTTTTGTGCAAAGAATCGAAATAGTTCAAGTGTAACACCGCTGCGACGAATCTATGCTTGTGAATATGTGAGATGCTAAGTTGGAAAAATGCAAATTCTTTGAAAAACGTTTTAAAAAAATGTATATATATATATATATATATATATAGGCAATTTTGTGTAGACACAATTACATAAAATATTAATAGCATATAAAATTATCTTATAAGTAACATAGTAATAAAATTTGTTAAAAAATAAACAATTTTGTTTTTTTTTTTTCAAAAAGAATATTATTTATGCATTCTAATAATTAATAAATTACTTACTAAATTGTACTCTTGGCTTAACAAATCCTACTTTTAGCTCAATTATGCTGTTATAAATTTTATAACGCAATATACTATATAGACGAATTGTATAAAATAAGAAAAATACTTATAATAATTTCTATTTTTCATATTTTAAAATGCTATCAAAAATTTAACAAATTTTACATAATGACGAAACTACGCTTCTTTTGTGTTTTGTTTATTGCACATTTATAAGGACAAAAAAACAAATTTGAAAGCATTAATCTTTATAATATTTTAATAACATTGTTGAATGACTACTGCAAACTCATTTCGGAGTATTTGTGGCAATTAAAAGACTTATTCCTGAATATTTACTTCAAAATGAAATAAATTAAAATTTTATACTCCATTTTCTGAAGCTCAATTAATGAAATTACATAGAAGTTCTACAAGATGTTTCAAGATGGTTCATAATTTAAAACGTTTAAAATATCATATGGTGTTTAGAGAAAAACACTTACGTAAACTACTTTATGAAACATAATTGCAGTGAAAATAGTGTAACTTACTTAAATTTCATGAAAGCACTTTCTTAAATTTCTTTAAAGTAGTTTAAGATATATAAATCACAAGTAGATTTAAGAAAATATTTCATTCTTTGTCTAACAAGGAATTGATCCATTGCAAACGAAGCTGAATCTTCTTCTATATAATTTTAGGCTTTATATATATATATATATATATATATATATATATATATATATATATATATATATATATATATATATATATATATATATATATATATATATATATATATATATATATATATATATATATATATATATAGCTAATTTGAAAATAATCGCAAAATTTCAACAATTTAATGATAACGATACAGTCAGATGAATCCCTTTAAAGATGTTTAAAAAATATAAATTTCAAATGATTTATCGTTAGAGAGATCAAATAGAGAAAGTAAATTGTTATCTCAAAAAAATTACTCCTAAAATGTAAAGTTATAATAGCTTAGAGCAATAGAACTTTTATTTTAATATTTTAATTTAAGCGTTTTGAAAAGCAAATATTAAAGTTTCCCATTCAGGAGATAAGATTCACAAATTAAAATGTTCTTTAGTCAACAAAGGTGATTTTTTCTGTGGGACGAATATTATTGGGCAATGCATTCAAGGTAAAAATTTGAGTTTTTGGCAATTTATAACTTAATTGTTAAAAACACTCTAAATAAATTAAATTAAGTACTCGAAACACACAAAATAAGTTAAAGTAATAAAAATATAGCAAAATGATTTGATGAAAAAAAATGTAGGAGTATTGTAATAAAAGATTTAAGTTTGAAATCCTTAAGAGTTAATATTACTTTTTTTTTCATCTCTTCTATTTAAAAGAATAAATATTAATTGAATTCGACTTTCCAATTTTTCTCTGGAAAAATATTAAACGTAGTAAAATATAAAATTACGTGCCATTTGAATATCTTTAATAAAAGTTGCACCCTAAAGAAGTTAGAAAAACATAATTTTAAAAAATACAGATTTAAAAAATAAATAAAATAACGACATACACTTTTGAAATAAAGTTCAATGCGTAAACAGAACATTCGAACTAAGGTTAAGAAAATTGCATCGCTAATTCTTTAAGGAATAAGAACAAAAAAAAATTTCAGGGGTTTGAAATTTCTAAAGTCTTATGTTGTTACTTAGAACTTTTATTGAATTGCTCTACAATAAGGTGACTTAAAAAGATTTTGAACGTAAAAGTAATTTTTTTTTTAATTTTCCACAGTAAACGATATGCGCGAAATATTTCTGAAATAACTTGACTCTGCATTTTAAGGAGAAAAGATATATATAAAAGAAATAATATTTAAATGTTTTCCTTTAATGGCCTACGTAATTTCTTCTTCAAATGTTTTTTTATTTAGTGTGTTTTAAGTGTGTTTAGTTTTTTTTTTAATTTAGTGTGTGTTTTTAAAGTGTAACATTTTACCTTAGTTTTGTTACGCCCATTACTTAATAAAATATTTATAATTAACTGGTGCACATTTTACTGAGAAACAGATAAAAAATAATTCATATTTTAATATTTAAGAAAACAAACTTCCGTATTTATAAGTTCATAAAATTCTACATAAATTATGTTTTAATTCCCTGTAAGTTATTTGTGCACTAGAAATTTCGCAATAAATGAAATTAAAAGCAATAATCATATCAGATATTTATTTTAGAACCTCAAATACTTTGTGGTAGTCCTATTTCTAGTAAAAAGTAAAGCAATAACTTGAGTAACCGTAATTTCAGAAATCTTATTATCGCTAGAATTTTCTTTAGCTGCAATTGTTTTCAAGTTTCTATTAAACATATTATTATGTTTTTTAAACTTATGACGAGGAGTTGGAAATTGATTGTCTTTTCATAATTTTAATTGCTTGAGATTTTTTTTATATTGTAATTAATTGTGTGTCTCAAATAGTAGATAAAATTTAAATATTTTTATTATAAAGTTAAACAATTCTGTGTTAGTTACGTTTTCCGAGTATTTAATAATTTTAGTTTATTTATTATTCGACTGATTTTTTTTTAAATGAAAAGAAGTCTAATTATAATTTTTTCTCGTTTTGTGTAGCTCAAAAATAGCAATGAAAGCATTTATTTTTAAATTATTTTATTATTATTTTATTAATATATTCTTTTTTAGAATTTATTACATTTCCTTGCCCAATATATATTTTTAAGCAGGGGCCAGAAGGCGCCCAGAATGCTTCAAAAAATGTACAAAATTGATTCTTTTGTCATTTCTTATCGATAATTTATCACATCCCAAATTAACCAATCAAATCATTATGATTTCAGCGTATTCCATAAAATTGTCATCATTAAATTAAAAGTTTCTTTTATTTATTTTCAATTTATTTCTAATTAAATGTAGTTTCAGGAATGAATTATACATTGTAAAATAAAATTCTGAAAAATTTCAAGAAAAATTAATGACAATCAATTTCTGATACTGTGCAAATGATTATTAGAATCAGAATAAAATAGGTTCGAAAATTGGTCGTGACGTCCGACTAAATGAGAAAAAAGCTACCCTCTATATTAACATATATAAACGAAACTATATATTAACATATATAAACGAAACTATATATTAACATATATAAACGAAACTATATATTAACATATATAAACGAAACTACTTATCCCGCATTGAGAAAAAAAGTATAGTTAAAACTACCAGAATATGGTAGAAGTTTACCGTATACATCTGGCTCTATTGGAACACCAAAACACTCGATATTTTTTCCCGAACCGCTTTGGTAAAGATTTTTATAAAATTAACTATTAAATATGGTTTCATAATATTTGATAAAATTTTATAAGTTAGGTAAAATTTGATAATTTTATCATGATTCTTAGCATGAAAACCATTTTTTTCGGTTAAATTTACTTTTCGGATTTGTATTTAACACTAAATGTGTGGTAATTAGAGCTATAATTTTTAAGACATATTTCTGGTTACTATATGAACGAAAACAGTTACAATATGTGTAGTTTAAATGTCACATATTTTGGTTTTAATAAGCATACTGCTTTCTTTTTAGTAGAGATGTCATTACCATACAGTACTGTCATTCTACCAGATTTTTTTATTTGTGAGATTAGTTTACTGTTTGATTATCACTGTAAATACTGCCTTTTACAGTTATATTTATTGCAATATTTACTGGAATTTTTTTGCAGTGTATGTCACTTCTTTTAAAACACATAATCGACAGTGGAAACAATTGTATTAGTGCCATGTTAGCAAAGTAGCACGTAAACAACAAAAACAATAAATCTATAAATTGTAAACTTATACAGAAAGCATGTCGCAGGCATACTGGACAGGGTTTGGTCGAGGGAAACGGGGATAGGCGGAAGCTGTATCATAGCTTTAAAGCTTTTCAACTTCTGTTGATTTTTTTTTCCAACAGTAACAAAATGTTCTTTAATTCTTGTTTTGTAAGATGTATTTTAAAATAGTCTTGATCACTAAGAAATGCTAATTGTTCAAAATATATTTTTTAAATCTTTGATATTTACGAGGAGATATTTTTAAGTGTTGCCAAAGTTAAACTGTTTAATACGAAATTAAACAAATCAAATATTATTTTCCTATATCTAAAAGAGTCTTTCGAAAAAAGCGCACACTGTTAGAAATTTCTAGGAAAAAATGGCTAAATAACAATTTTTTGAATGGTTATTTGACCAAATAAAAACAGTCAAATAACCATAAATAAAATGGTAATCAAACTGTTTAGTACTGTGAAGAACTGTTTATTAACTACTTTCACCTAATACGGTTAAACAACCAGAATTTTATCACACCAACTAGAACCACCTAATGAAGCTACTAGTTCTTTGCAATTATCATACATATCATTGCGTACATATCATAGCCGAGCGGGCTTATCTGTCAATCTCATGACCGTCAGAACTGCAGTTCGAGTCCTAGCGTTGACATCACAATATTTCCTCCATTCCCTTCAACACATGAAGAATTTCCAGAGTCCGGCACTCTCCAATGCCTATTACGTTACGAAAATCCGAGCTCTCATGTCTAGTTAAATAATAATTTTTTTTCTTTTACGTTTTTGAAAAATGCTAGTTGTAAATGGTTAAGAAACCGTATAGTTTTGTATTCGTTGTTTTATAAACATACTTTTTGCAAATGTTTTCAAAACAATAAAAGAAAAAAATTTTCTTTACCGTAAACTTTACGGTTAATCGGATGGACAGAGAGCTGCCAGTTATTTTACCATAATTTTAGAGTGAAAATTTTAACAGTTTAAAGCTTAGCAGTTATATGCTGTTGGTTTTATCTATGTTTCCACGTAAAAATATAAAATACGAGAAATAGTTATATATACATTATAAAACCTTTAACTTTTCTTTTTATGCTTTTATTTGTGGGTGTATAAGGAATGGAGTCAAATTTAATCTATTCTTTCGACTCCAGGAACTTTCGTCGTTTATTTCAACCCCCTTTTTATTCACGCTGGATTAAGTGGAAGAAGAAAATACGAGGATTTTTCCTTGCAGTTCAAAATAAGAATAATTTCAACCGGAAAATATCTTATTTTATATCTAAGCCATATTTTAAAACATGCTGTTTATTTCCCTATATTTCATGTATGTTTTTTCAAAGAATAATGCAATATTATGTAACCATTTTTATATAAGAGATAAATTGGGTAATTCTCAAGGATGTTCTTTCTCATTTTTCAATTTAAATGGTTTTAGAAAGGCGTTCGTAACATTTTAAAGATTTGTTTAAAGATTTAATATGCATTAGTCCAAAATAAGATTTATTTTTAATACTTCTCTTGTGAACAACATATCAAATATTTTGCTTTAAAATATATTCCGGCTCCTTTTTCTTAAAAAAATATATTGATAAAATATTTTAGCAACTATACCTCCACTGAACCACAAAGTTTATGGATGAAAAATTCCGTGATTTTAAGAGTCGTTTGCGTTTTAAATTAGACAATAAATCAGAATTTGCAACAAAAATAGTTTTAACTCGCATGCATTAAAAAAAAAAGCAATCCGAAATGGGGCGATGTTTTTTTTATGTTTCTATGCGCATTACAATGTTAAATAAAAAAGGCGTGAAAAGATTGTTCATCTCACAAAAATAAAATCTTATGGCAATAATAAAAAAGCGTACAGAAATTTCGGTAAATCAAATACTGATTTCGAGCAATCGGTTTGAGAATTGATTTCAATTTTAAGCAATTGATTCGAAAAAATTTTTGTGCAAATCCGAATCGTAAAAAAATCGCAAATTGAATAGTAAACATTCTAAAATCAACGCTATTTTACCATATATATATATATATATATATATATATATATATATATATATATATATACACATATATATATAAATATATATATATATATATATATATATATATATATATATATATATATATATATATATATATATATATATATATATATATATATATATATATATATATATATATATATATATATATATATATATATATATATATATATATATATATATATATATATATATATATATATATATATATATATATATATATATATATATATATATATATATATATATATATATATATATATATATATATATATATATATATATTGCGTAAATACAATATCCAGGTCAGTTGAAATCCGAACTTTATTCTCTTACATAATGTATACTCATAATGAATGATAATACAGTTAACTTTTAAAATATGATATTTTAAATTTAAACTCCACTGCAAAAATTTTTATTTATTGATACATTTTTTAAAAAAAATACAAAATCCGGAGTGTTTGAAAATATATAAGAAGACAGAAACGTCATGTAACAAGTAAACTATCAAACAAACATGAAGTTAAAACTGATTGAAAAATGAAGGAAATTGAGAAAATAAATTGATAAGTAAAAAAAAAAGAAAAATTTCAGTTTCATTGTTTCAACAATCTATCAACTATGTTCCATTATGTCTAATAACCATTTCGTCTCGACGTCGCATGATTTTTGATGAAATGCGAATCCTTACATATTTGACTAAACAGCTCCCTCACTTTCGTGTTATTTTCGTAAATTTTTGAAACTATTGTATTTTCCCCTCTGTTAGTTAAAGTTAAAATAAAAGGCAATACTGCCGTAAATTGTCATTAACTTCATACTACTCATAAAACGATGAAATTATCTCTTGATTTATCAAATGATTAAGAAATCTTAGTAATTATCTTCAAAAGCGGCTTAGAGATAGAACATATAATTTTCGCAATCACTAAAACTTGAATACAAATATGTCTCTGAATTTTTTTTATACATATACTTTACATATATTTTAGAAAACGCTTAATTACTGACCTGCATGCGCAGCCATACAATGTAAACATTTCAGGCTTTTTCTTTACTCAATTTCTTTTAAAATGAATATTTTAAAGAAAGATGATTGAAATATATATTACGTAAGAACTAATGTTTCAAAAAAATTCAACGACCTACTTAGGTAAACAAAATCCCAACGCTAAATTTGTCTTGATCTGGTCTTCAAATGATATTTTTTCAAGTTGCCACGGTTTTTTCAAACATTCCTTGATTTATTTTTTGATGTAATAGTCTACTTACAGTAAAAGAAAATGGAGTACAGTGTTGAATGCTAAACTACAAAAAGCGTGTAATTTAAGTATCTTCTTCCAAATACATTTTTCAATTAAAATTAAAGTTTGCATGACTAAAGGGTACTTTTCTTAAATTTCTTTCCAGAACAAAATTAAATACTTATGTTTTAATTGAAAAACATGTCAAAACTTTTTTTATCAATAATTTGACATCTACATAACATTCTTAAAAGCTCAGTTGTATTACGAAAAAAAAATCAGTTTGCAACGATAAATATCTAAAAAAAAATAATCTTATTTAACACTAAATTGGCCAAGGAAGTCATTTTGACTGCTTTTTAATTTCAATTAGAAAAACAATGATGTATATAATGACACTATTTCTTAGAATTTTGTGATTTTTTGTACAACATATAATTTTTTTTATTGTTCATAGATACTAATAACTTGTTGTGTAACTGTAAATAATATAAAAAAGATTAAAAATTCATTTTAAACAAATTTCTTTACACATTAGTTACTCTGTCACAATCCAGTCCTCTTAACTGCTTTTGGGAAATATAGGTATATAATGAGTTTCAGTCTTTCTAGTGTTAATATTAAAGAAGAATTGATATTTTTCAGATATTTATTCCGAATTCATTGGTTAAAAATAATAGTTTTATGTTGAACTGAATACAAGTTATGAGTTGATACTTTTAATTCAATCTAAATATCTTTACATTTTCATTTAAATATTTTATGCTAATATGGAATGTTACTGGAAAGACTATGTAAATTTTGCTTACATTACAGAATCCTATTAACTTTTTTTTATTATTTGGTGGGAATTTTAAATTCCTTACTTATTTTAATTGAATTTGTGCTATAATGTGTACTATAAATCACGATTTATGCAGAATATAAATTGAAAATTACATATTCATCTAGTTTTGATTACTTATTATAAAAGTTATTTGTCGAGCACCATTTGCAAACTTACAAACACAACATTTATTTTATTTTTAATTTCCATTCTCAACGATTAAAGTGTAATTAATTCCCAAACAAAACCAAATGATTGATTTGAAACTAAAAAATGTTTGAAAACCATTATCTCGGATGATACATTTAGGAAAAATAGTGAAATTTTGATTTTTGTGGCCCTCAATCCAATGCATTGTAATCTATTAACGAAAGTGATAGAACATTCAGAGTTATAAGGCATTAATAATGGCTGAAATTGGAGGCCAGTCTGCGGTGTGATTAGATATAAACAAATTTTTAAGCATTAATTTGTGCATTTTTTTTTATATAAAAAATTTTAGCTTCAAATATCTTTTGTTGAAAGGAAGAAACTTAAAATATAATTTTCTAGAAAAATAAGGAATTGTTCCTAATGTACTTAATTGCCCTGAAATGAATAAAATACTGCCAATTTGATACATCTGAAAATTTAGAAGCTTATAAATGTTTATAAATGAAAAGTACAATTTTTTACTCACTTGTATTCTTTTAATCTTAAGCCTATTCACTTACCAACAAGTGAGGTTATATATTTTATGTATTTTTTCTAATTCCAATAAAATGAAAATTAATGTGATCAATCTGAAATTTTCGAAAAATTATCATGTGTGAAATTTATACCTTTTGGTATATATCCGTCAAAGAATAAAACACTTATAACTTCAAAACTGTTAATGTTATTGAATAAATATTTGTTTTATTGACTTTGCCATGAATACAATACATCAGAAACAATGGCTCACTTGTCTGTATAGCAATGTCAGAAGTATAAATAGGTCTGAAAGAAATTGTACTTACACTTCTATTAACTTTAGAAATTTTAGTTCCATTGTAGTTGTTTTTGTCTCTTTCGATTCAGAGAAAACCCTGCTATAAAATAGCTTAGTAGGAAAATAACTTATGTTAAGGAATATCTTAAGTTACCCTAAATTGCGGGATAACTTAAACCACTTAATTTCTTCTCTTACATGCAAACATAGAGTATAACTGAAATGAATTATCCTTAGATACCAGGAGGGAAAATATACTTGTCAATGGAAAAAATCCATCAGCTTCAAATTTCTCAACGTAAAGTATAGAGTATAA
This sequence comes from Parasteatoda lunata, assembly GCA_949128135.1. NCBI lineage: Eukaryota > Metazoa > Arthropoda > Arachnida > Araneae > Theridiidae > Parasteatoda > Parasteatoda lunata. The sequence continues at coordinate 24,829,223 of OX421980.1, forward strand.
CAGTACACCCAAGTTAAATATATTTTTAAAAAATACTGTAAATTAGGAGTTCATTGGTTGACATTGTGAAGGATGGAGGTTCTATTCTTAATGTCAACATGATTTACTATAGCACTTCGCTATTCAACGCGCTGGCATGTTGCAATGTACATTGCAATAGACCTTCATAAATTTAGGCTGATTCGTATATTTTATTATTTGTTTAAAGGTATATGGTATTACTGTAATACACCTGAAAAATACTGGAATGATCCGAAAATGGTGGAGTCATTTTAAATTAGCTTGACGTATTACTAACTGAAGATGCAAAATGACGGATTTTTTTTCATTTAGTCTACGACCTAATTATCAAAATCCATTATTTTAATCACAAAATTATTTGAATCACAATATCAAATTCTTATTTTACTAAGCCTATACAGTAATGCCTGGGCGCATGTAAAAGTCCACAAAAGAATGTTTCAAGAGAGTATTTAGAAGTCTGAAAAATATTGAGATTAGTTTCAAGATATAAAAAAAGAAAAAAATTTATCAAACCTTTTATGAAGGGAATATGATTAAAAAAAGAATAAAAATTAGTTTCTTTAAAATAGTTAACAAGTGAAGGTAAGCTACTCATCGTTTTTGCAAATCATATAAACATGCTTTTTGTTTACCACAATGCAATTATCAAAAATTTGTGTTTTAGATTTTCTCGAACCTAGAAATACGATTTTCAAACAGCTAAAATATACATGTATTGAAAAAAAATAACTGTCAATTCTACCGAAAAAAACACAGATTTCTTACAGAATATAACTCTCTTAAGACCAATACAGGCTTTAATATTTTCAATCGTTACCCGTAAGCCACAAGAAATTCCAGTTTTTTTACATACTTTATCCAAATATTTGACAGTTTAAAACTGTTTTTTACAAAACACTAACTTTATATAATTTTAACCAATACAGTTTTGAACTTTATACACTTAAATATAATTTCAATAAGTAAGAATTTAAGATAAAGACAGTTTAACGCTTTTCTTCCAAACTGAGCAATGGAGCTGAAGAGGCTCAAGGGGCAGGACCAACACCTCCTAGATAATGGATTTGCAAATGGATTTGCAAATTCCACACCCCGCTCGCGCCAACCACACGCACCAACCACACCACGCTGACGTAAAATATTCTTAGTGGTAGACTGATCATGAGTTAGTGCCCTCTTGCCGACAGGTTAACCTCGGAAGGTTTCCGTGTTTTTCATGTCGCAATTGCGAGTCAGTTCCATCAAATAAACCCTCTACGAAGACAAATTTCTCCCAACACTTGATTCAGAAGTTCCCTTGACTTCTGGATTGGATTCAGAATTACAAGGCTACAGAGTTGAACCTTAATAGTCATAAATTCAAAATCGGGATGGCTGTTCACGGTGGTTAAACAAGGGAAGCGAAGCAGGGTGCAACAAATTACATGAGTGCTAACTCTTTCCAACATTTCTAAGAATACGGAATATTATCCTTGAGGTTGACATTTCGAAAACAAACCCATCCCAAAATTAAAGTAGCAAACAGTGAATTACTCCCCCAAATCAAATAATTTTGGCTAACTAAACGGTTGATTTACATTTGTCTATTTTCTACAAGAGAGAAAAGGAAATCTCGAGCTAATTACTCGTAAAAATCAATTAATCTTTGCTCTCTAAACATCGTGGCTAATTCAGTGAATTTCCTGACTGAGAAACAATTAGTACATACCAGAATGTAGCTACATACCCTAGAATCAGATTGAAATTAGGAAGAGACAACGTATTCTAACAATTTATGCTTTCTCTTGACAGACTTTAATGAAGTAATGAACTCGCTAAGTGGTTGTTTAGAAATTCAAAGCGGGGATACTTTCCTGACTTGTGAAATCCATTTATATTAACTAAACTTCTAAGTACCATAATTCTTAAAAGGAATTTTAGTAATTAGCTTCAAATGACGGAAGGAAGGAAGGTAAATATTTAAGATGATATATTTTTTAATATAAAATGAAATATTGTATTTTTATTACTGAAAAAAATATTTAGGAAGCAACAAAAAATTTTCGCTTTACAAATGATTTTCTTAAATACTTTGGCCTACTTTTGATCAAATCTTTGTTAAGTAATTGCTAGAGCACCCAAAGCGGATGATGCAATTCTGACTCGTTAAATACATTCATATAAAATGAGTCTTAAAGTAATTCTTTGGAATTTTCAGTAATTTACTACTATGGGTGCAAATGGAGCCCTTGTTCCGTGAATAGAGCTCTCGTCATGGAATGAGGTGACTCAGGTTCGAATCCCGGTGGTGGCTGGTTGATAAGACTTCTGCTCCGGCTCACATCGACCATGGTGATGTCGCAAACTATACTCTGTGGTAGACAGATTATAGATTAGAATTCTCTTACCATCGTGTTAACCATAGGATTCCTTCCTCACCTTGTAACGCAAATGCAGCCTCCACGAAGGCTGGTTTGTCCCAATCCTTGATCCAGAAGTTCCCTTGTTTTCTGGGTTGGCTTCCCATTAACAAGGCTACGGATTTGTGCATTCATAGTCGTAAACTCAGAATTGAATGGTCTGTTCAACGCCAGCTATAAAATCAAATAAATGTATGTATGATGTAATAGTAATTTTATTTTCGCTACAAAAAGTGATTATAAAGCTTCATTTATAAAGAAATTTATATTTCTTTAAAAGACTCTTCGGAATTTTTTTAATAACTTTTTACTCCAAATGCTAACTTTATTTACAACTTTGGTTTAACAGTGCTGTATAAATGCAGTTTTCTGGATTTCAAGACACTTTAAAAGTTACTAATTTTCGTCTTTTCCTTTTTTACTGAAGTCTTTTACTGCTTTGTTTAAGGGAAAAAAACTATTTTTCGAAGATGCAATTATCAGTAAATGTAACTGACAAAAAATTATAATAATCGCAAACATCATTGTTTAGCTAAATTAAATGAATATTTACAAGAAACTGAACCGATAAGACATACTTGATTAAAAATCTCCTTAGTTTAAAAAATGCTATAAATGGTCATAAAAGTCGACATGTTTGAAGCTCTTAAAATTAAGTACCCATTCTCAACACTTGCCAGACGTGAATGAAAGAAACAAAAGTGATTTGAAGTATAGTTGCCAACAAAAAAGAAAAATAATGATAATAAACAAAACTAGAAAAACCTTGGTAGCCAAAAATAAAGCAGAAAAATAAATAAAGATAAAAAACAAAACTAGAAAAACTCCAATAACTTCACATTTTTTATCTTCGCGTGATTTTTTCTCTCTGTTCCAGTGGCCGAGTTCAAAAATCACGCCACAAAATGCACGCTCTACGGATAGGTGAATCGTTAATAAAATGGGTTTGACATTCATATGAATGTAACAAGATTCCAGGACATCAAGATGAGCTGATTTGATAGGGGTTAAAATAATGTTGGCATTGTCGAGATTTCTAGGACGCGTCCAATTTGCGTCCAAGATTCCAACAATGTACGACGATTGATGATTTATCCCTAAATTAATCTGGTTACATTCATATGAATGCGGATTATCTTATTAACGACATGAGTTCCTCACCTCTTTTCCATAGCACATTAAAATGCATTTTGTCCTGTATTGTTTCTTCTAAAGGATTATTTTATCATTATTTATTTTCCTGCCTCTGTTTTTCACTTTTATTTTCTTTTTTTAGCTGACAAATTTACGTTTGATCTTTTGAAATCAATTTGTTTCCTTCATCTGTGTCACGCAAGTCTTGAGAATGGGCACTTATTTTTGAGCATTTGATACATATCCACTTTCATTACCATTTTTATATTTTTTGAAGCCAATGAAGTTTTCAATCAAGTATTATTGCTCAGAATTCATAATTAAAAATGTTATTATTTTAGTGATTTCTGTTATGGAATAGCGATTAAAAAATAATAAATTAGAAAATATATTTTAACAATAAAAAGTTGCTGATTATATGATTATACTATTAATTTGATAAATTGGTTAGTATGTATAATTATTATTTATTGAACTCTCTGTGTAATACTATTTATTTCCTAATCAAATGGAATAAATGATGTGTTACATTACTCCTCGTGCTTATGGCGAAATTCCCATCCTTAAAAAAGTGATGAAAGTAATTTCTTCAATTAGGCAAATTAATTTCTCAGAGCCAGTCAATAACGAAGAAATTTTCGTTAATTTCAATTTTTAATTTTGACGATTAGATAAAAAAAAATTTTGTTTTTAAACTATCACCTAGATTTTTTTCTTTAAACACGAATATTTATTTATTCATTCATTTACAAGCTGAAACAATAATATTTTTTAAAGTTTTCATATCAATTTTATAATTTATTAAGTCCATTTCATAAACCTCTAATATTTCAATAAATATTATATCATTTTCATTTTATATCTTATTTTCATTTTATATCTTATTTTCATTTTATATCTTATTTTCATTCATATTATGCTCTTTATATGGTTAAGATTGAATATCTCTTGGAAACAAAAGTAACAAAAAATATATTTCCTATTTATCCTAAGATTCATTAGAAAATGGAGAAAATAATTTTTCATTGAAGTAATAATAACCTGAAGTCCAAAAGTCATCGAAACATTTACTGTGTTATAACGATAATAAATGAGTTTTTTGCAGAGAAAATTAGATTACTCTGATACCAAAGTGGCTATAGGATCAATAAATTCGTGTTCCATTTATTGTTCTTAAATTGCCTTTCAATCGATTAGCTATAATTAAGAAATATAGCAACGTGAAAAGAAAAAATAATAACATTGAGTATACATAAGACTGTAGAATATTTCTTTGTTGGCACCATTTAAACTAATTGAAAATTAGAGAAGCTGTCATCATAAAATTCTATAAGAAGTTACAGACTAATAATACGTATTTAATGACTATTTTGATTCGCGTTATTTATGTTTACATTATTACGTTCCGTTATGTTAATGTTATGTAATGTTAATGTAGTGTAATGAAATATAATGTTATGTTATGTTAATGTTTTTATATTATTTTATATTACGTTATTTATGTTCTGTTAAATCAGCGCTTACGTTTTCTTTTTGAATTTCCAAAACAAGTCAGCGTTTATATTATTTCATCTATTGGTTAATTAAGAAATTCGTCATGGTACTAAAATTATATTTTAAAAAAGTGTGAAAAAAATTTTGAATTATTTATTTTTATAAAAATGCGAGCTTTGTGTTGAAGTTTCATACTATTGTGCTATATAAAAGATGTGTGGGGATAGTAGATATCGACTATGTTAACCTTCATCTATGAAAAGGTACCTCATCATAGAATCGAGTTAACATTCCTTATATACTAGTGAATTGTAATTTTGTAAAGGTAGATACGCTACAGTACTCCCCTACCAGAATTATATCTGTGAAAGAATTCGAAACATGGATAGCACTAGCTGCTGTATTTGTGACGGACCGGGAGAGCTGGATTAAGGTCACCGGGTTTTGAACATTAGTCATGAGAGCGGTATTAAGATCATGGTCGTAGTCGCTCCTGTGTTGCCTTTAGCAGTCGAGTGTATGCAGGCCGACGTTGTGTTTTAATTGAGACTGAGTAGCGACAGCGCTAGGAGGTGGATAATGTCGCAGTCACAAGTAGGTATTACTGTCTAGGTAGGCGCGTTCATATCGAAGTGGGAGTTTCTGTCAACGTAGGCGTGTTCACATCACGTCCGAAGGTCACCAATGTGAGGATAGTAGATATCGACATATGTCAACCTTAATCTATGAAAAGGTACCCCATCATTGAATCGAGTTAACATGCCTTATGTACTAGTGAATTGTAATTGTAATTTTGTAGTGATAGATACGCTACAGAAGTATACATATGCTCACAACTCTTAAATTAATCACTTTAATTAGTCATTTTAAATAAGTATTAAAATTTAAAAGTTAAAAAACTACTGTTTTGAATTTTTGATAAAACTAAATTAACAAACTACTCTAATTTTTGTTAGTTTTAAATTCTAAATTAATAAGTTGATTAAAGAAGAAAAGACATTAGTGTTTTTTGAATAAAAATATCCCTACTTTACTTTGCTACTTTGAATTGTTAGCTGTTAACATTTAATAGTATTTTTAAAAATTTCTTGAATTGAAAAAAAAAATCATATTTAAGCACAAAAAAAGTATAAAATAAAATGTAAAAATATTTCTCAAATTTTATGAAGCATATCAAAGTAAAATACCTTAAATAGATTTTGAGACGATAGACATTTAATGTTTATTTAAAAAAGTTATAATGAGAGCTAAAAAAAATAATGCAAAAATTATTCTTAAAGGAATATATTAGAAAATAAATATGAAATAGAATAAAATATATAATTAAATTGGACAAAATATCAGTTAAAAGTTGTATTTTTAAAATAAAATATCGAATGGACTGATTATTATGTTGAAATAATCTTGCAAAAATGTTAACCATTGCATTATTTTTTTATATTTTTTATTAGGACTGATCCATTTTATCCTACTGTACCCTATTTTTTTTTTAAAGAAACTTTGTTCATTTATCACTTAAGAAAAGCAAGATTAATTGTACGTATAAAAATAATCTTTCTGTTCCACAAAAACTTCATTAAATATAATACTTACTATAGTACTTAGTTTTTGATTTATACGATAACTAACTCAACAGTCATATTCGTAACAAAACAATTTAGAGTGAATAAGGCAGTTTTTTTTTATCTTACTGTGAATAAATTAGAAAATTCAGCAATAATTGTGAATAGTTTCTTCATCAAGAGTCAAGTTTTTGTTAATTCTAAAAAATATTTCGGAAATGATATTTTTACTTCTTAATATGGTAAAAAAAAATTTTTTTTGTAACTGGGACTAATTCATTTTTATCAGGATTTCTTTTCCTTTTAACAAAATCAAAATAGTTGTAGGCAATTTGCTATAGGTTTCATTCTTTATGTATGCAAATTATTATTTTTTGTTGCTTAGAAAATAATACAAACTACACAATTTGAAAGTTTCACCTTACACTACTTTGGTCTTATCTCATTATCTCATCTATGTATAAACAAACAAGTTGTCTGTTAAACCTTTAGAACAAAATGAATAAGCACGACATTTCTTTAAAAAAAAAACTTTAAAGAAATTACTTTTGTTACATTACATTTGTATTATTGATTTTAGAGTATTTGGAAATTAAAGTTTTCAGTAATTCGTTTACTTCAACTTTATGCAGATTTCAGATTTAAAAGCTATGGCATTTCTGCTAATAAATCAATTTTGTTTTAAACTTGACATAAGATGAGTCAATAGAATACTACGCTGAAATAAATTTGGTAAACATAATTCTTAGAAACTAAATTACTCTTTCCTAAATATTAAGGTAAATAAAGTTACTACAAAGGTAAATATCTTGAAAGAATGTTCTATTTATACATTTGCTCTTCTTCAAATTTCGTTCCATAACGCTTCAAGACATTTTCAAAAACACATATATCTCACTGTTTGTTTCAGCAATACATCATAATAAATCATAATTTATTTCAACAAAGCTATATTTTTAAATCTTTCTCATCCTAAAATTGTTTATATGCCATGGAAGAATACACGCAAATAACATGAAAACTGAGTTTAGTTTCGCAGATAAAAACTGAAATATTTCCGGGGTAGTGATGACAGTCGCAGCAAACAACTAAAAAAAGTTTTATTGATTTATTGAAACGAAAAAAAAATCAGATACTCATGCTGTAATGGTTTTCATACGATGCATTAACATCAATAATTTTACTAAATAGGAAAATATATTAAAGTTTCAAAAACAATTTTTTCTTTGTAATTTTTTTAAATGAATAATAAAAATATAATAATTTTATAAGATAAAAATTTAATAAAATGTTTACATAGATAATAAAAGTTATAAAAATAGTTTTCAAACTATTTCTTTTGGATTTTATATATTAGTACAAAAATAATTCCGATTAAATAGAAATTTTTTAGTAAATAGACTGTTTTTTATAATTAAAAAATATCAAAATATACTTTTACTTGCAATTAGAGCTTCAGAAAAAAACTATAAAAAATACATTATTGTATACATTAATACATACATTTTTGTAAATAGTTAGGTAATAATAACTGATACTTATACATCAAATATAAAAATGCGTTTATAAAAATGTACAAATAATATTTAATATATAAATCGTTACATAAAAATTAAAGTTAAATTACACCGTGTAAAAAACAAATCCAAATCAAATAACAGTAAAATGCACCGACACCCAGGGTTCTAGTACTTCTTAAAGTATTTTGTTCGAGAATATTTATATAGTGTACTTTAACGTCTATCAATTATTTGAAAACTTTTAAAATGTTTCATTAAAAAACAGGTAATAAAAAGTAATGTTGAAAAGTAATATTCAGGTAATGTTAAATAGATGGGAAGAAATTAGTCTTTTATTTATCTTCACTTTATATAACTTCAAGTAAATTATATGCAAATGTATAATGCATAAACTTGCTGTGTAAAAATTTCCTTTCTTATATAATTACATTCAAACTTTAACTAGAAAAAAGGGTGGAAAAAAAAACAAATTATTTAGAAATATTAGAAAATCCGTAAAAAAACAGCAAAAAATATTTTTAACAAATAAATAGTATTATATTTTTGCAATATATCCTTAGTTTAAATTAAGTCTTAACGTGAAAATTGAACTTAAAATTGTTTTATAATAATTCGAATCTTTCCGGGGATTCTTTGTTTTTTAATTTAAATTTTGAAAATTATTTTGATACTTTAAGAATTTACTGAAATGTTTTGAATGCTATATTTTTATTTGGCTATGATATACGTGGTTTATTTGTCTTGTGTTGTCTGCGTTGACGTAATAAAAAGTATGGTCAACACCACCAGAATACGGTAAGATTTACTGTGTTTCTGTCTCTATGAAAACACCAAAAAGCTTTGTAATTTTAACCGAAGTGCTTTGGTAATGACTTTTGGTAAAATTAACGATAAAAGTTGGTAAAAGTGATAAAATTTGTTAATTTTATCATGATGCTTTAGAAAATGACATAAAAACCATATATTCGGTTAAATTTACTTTTCAGTTTTGTATTTTTTACTAAACGTGTGTTAAAGAGAACTATAATTTTAAAAACTAGAATTTTCTTTAAATCGTTACAATAGAAATACCGTATACACCATATATTTTAGATGTATTAACCAGAATTATGCCTTTTTTTTATCAGAAATATTAATACCATACAGTTCGGTAATTTTACCAGAATTACTTTCTCCGTGAATAGTCATTTAGTTTTAATAGAAATACAAATGAATTTTATAAAAAAAAATGAACAGTTTATATGATTTATAATGATTTCTTAAATCTATTTAATGAAATTGACTATATATTAGCATTCTAATTCGTTATCTTTTAAAGTGTTATGTGTTTTGTTTAAAAAAAAACATTAGGGGGCTTCTAGACTGTGTTGATAACATGTTTTAACATATTCCATTCTCCGGTTCAATTAAATATTTGTGTAACAAATCTATTGTCATTCGATTCATTATAATGTAACGAAAATTTTTTACCTCTACGGCTGAAGGAAATTTAACTGGGCATTGCAGCTATAGGCTTTTCGATAGGCATTGAAGAAAGCAGGACACTGGAAACTCTTCATTAGCTGAAGGGTATGGAAGAAATATTGTGGTGTCAACGGTGGGACTCGAACCCCCGTTCTGTTACTCCTGAGTCCTGAGATTAGCCCCCTCGGTTTCAATATGTGCCCAACTGCAAGGAACTAAGTAGCTTCATCAGGTGGGCATAGTTGGTGCGATAAAATTCTGGTTGTTTAGCCGTATTAGGTGAAAGCAGGTAATAAGCTGTTTTTCTCACATTAACAGCTTAAATACCATTTTATTAATGGTTATTAAATTGTTTTATTTGAATATGGTAAAATAACAATAAAATAAAGTGTTATTTAATCATTTTTTCGAGAAATTACTAACAGTGTATTTCATCGCGCAAGATTTTTATTTTCTACCAAACTTTCTATTTTAAATTAAAATTACGATTTATTTTCTGGAAAAAAAGAGATATTTTAAAAGTACAGGAGGGAAATTTTTGGTGTGGAGATCAAACGATGCATATCTTGTGCCCAAAAATAACAAATTTAAATCCAAAAATAATATTCATTTTCTTACTTTCGCATGCTTTAAAATTATAAATTGAATTACGTAGAAAGCTTACTACACTTCTTTAAATAATTTCTCATTTAACAGATCAGTTATTAAAAAAAAACATCACTGCTTCGGCTTAATATAACTTCCGTTCTTATTTAATATTTATTTACCAGTAGTGAAGTCTAATAAATAAAAAGTGTAGATACTCTTCTTTCACCAATGCCTTTTTACAACGTTTTTACTTTCTTCTTGAAATTTTAATGTTGGCTCAGGGGCACGTTTATCATAAATCAACAGAATGAGAATTTGCCTTTATCTAAATTGACACTAATCCTTATCCAATAACTAAAAACCCCCAGGAATCCACTCAATTTGTTATTGAATTTTTTTAAGAGTCGGCAGTCCATTAAGGTAAAAGGTTCAGGTAAGGAGGGCTCAAGGCCAATTGCATTACTTATTATCAAATACAACATTTATGTTATTGTCTTCTTTTCAATTCTTCTTCTCTTGACTAACGTATAAAAACTAAACAAATAAAAACTACTACAAAACTATCGTTTTAACCTGCATTTCTGAAAAGGCAGAAAGTCAACAAAAATATAATAGGATTTCTATTAAGAGTGCTTTACAACCCTCAAATGACAAATCCCAGGGTGAGTGAAGCTTTCGTTTTTAGGAATGAGAGCTATTTGGAACAATAAACAAAAGCTCTTTATGATGATTGAGTTTTCCGCAGAAAAACCGTTATATTATATTATATTATATTATATTATATTATATTATATTATATTATATTATATTATATTATATTATATTATATTATATTATATTATATTATATTATATTATATTATATTATATTATATTATATTATATTATATTATATTATATTATATTATATTATATTATATTATATTATATTATATTATATTATATTATATAAAAAAAAAGTTTAGAGCTTGAAAAAAAACTGTAACATTTCATTATAGAAAATTTGATTATACAGAAGCTCTAAGAACAAAATGGGAATCGAATTGATATTTTCAAATACTCAATCAGCAAATTCAGTCTGATTGAGTAATTCGTTGTTCATTTCTTATTTAATCTATCGTAACAATATGTAATTCAGTTTGTAATAAACCAAAGAGTGTCAAGCATATTAGAAAATTCATAAGAGATTTCCAATAAACTTGGCACATTGCAAAATCTCGGCGACATTGGCAAAAAAGCGGATTTTTCTACAAGTAGTTTGAAAAAAAAATATAAGACAGTTTTTATAATTTTAACTGACATTAATATACAGTTTAAATTATGTCATTTGTATTATATAACTAAATACTGAATACTGAATCGTTAAAAGAATTATCCTGTTATGAAAAATAAAAAAACAAGTAAAAAGCAAATAAATACTTTTATTAAATAGCTGACGCTTGTTTTTAAAGAAATTTCAAGAAAATTTTTTATTTTACTTTTTTATGTGTATTTGAACTATTTTTGAACTCACGGAGCTTTTTGATTTTATACCCTATTTAGATAATTGTATATTGTTGCTATCATATTCAAGTTTTACTACTATTTTTTCGAGTCCGAAATCAAGTTGAGTCGTTTTTTAATTACAAGACTTTTAAAATAATACTTATTTTTAATTTCCCCTGGATGTATGAAACTGTATAACAATTATTTACTTTAACAATGAATACAATGTCATCTAATGATATAAAAATTCAATCCAATTATAAATTATTAACTTAAATGTAGTGCATATATTTCTTCTATTGGTTAATACTCAAATCTTTTATGTACATTTTAATCTTGTCTTCTAATCTTAGTCAGAACTACTCATTATCATAATGAATTTAATTTCATTTAATGAGCAAGTTTAATTTGCGTAATTACTAACTAATTAACTGTTTTTCAATTTATTTAAGATTAAACACATTTAACAAAAGACTGTATTGAATAAAAGGCTCTTCAGTTATTTTTGGAAGGAAAGGATTAAAAATATTTATTTTACCTATTTAATTCTGATAATTTAAAAAATCTCAAAATTCCAATTTTAGACTCAAAAATGTTTTTTATCGTCTCTTTATGCAGGCTTTTAAGGCTGAAAGAAATATTACAAATATTTAATCTATCAAGGATTGATTATAAGAGTGTCAATGCGTTAAATATGTTATGCAGGCTTAGTAGAAATAAATGACCGAATTATAAAAATGTATATTTTTGAAACTACTACACATATAAAAATTAATGATACTCAACAAAAATGTATTTTATTTAAGTTAAATATGCTCTACGTATTACTTTTTGTTACTTGATAAACATCTAAATTGTAATCAATTTTATTAAACGCATTTTACAGTTTCACACGATCCTAATGTTGCGAAAAGAAGTTGCTTTTAAGTTTCAACATTCTCTCTAAGCTTAAAGATGTTTTCGACATCGGTGGTCCACAGACGGTGTCTTTGATGTAACTTCATAAAACGAAATCCCATGACATAAGGTCTGGGTATCTTGGTGGTCATGCGGTTAAGTGAAAATGATTGCACCTACACGCTCAAGACACTGTTTCTGAACCAGCAATGTCGAACACACTGCAGGAACAAGAATGCATCTGTTCAGAATTAGGAGCCATTGACTGTGTAAAACTAGAAATTCTGTGGAATTTTGTTACACAACTTCTTGTCTGGTTAAGTTAACTTCAACTTGTCTGGTAATAAAAGGGTCACTCGTCAAACTGAATATAACTGAAATAATCTCGACATTTTCTTCTTCAGTCGAAAAATCGCCTTCTTCAAAATATTTAATGATTCTTTTTACTAAACTTTCCTTCGGTGAAATAGTCCTTTACAAAAATCTAAAAAAAAAATTAAATTATAAATAAATAAATAAATAAAAATAAAAAAATATATGGGAGACAAATTTGGTGATAATGGTAGCCGTGCGATTTTTCCTTGGACTTTCGTTAAAAACGCCCTCTAGCGGATAACTTTTCTGACTCCAGGCTCTTATGTGATTTTTTTTTTTAGTATGCTTGGTCTGTAATTCTTTTATTCTTTTGATTCTGAAAAAAAAATTTAAACAGTCGTTATAGAATGGTTTAGAGATTAATATAAAAACACAACACATAATGCTTTTAGGATATCAATATTTTATCTGCCTTTCATAGGTTTCAAACCTATGAAAGGCCTGGCTAACTATGATCATGATGATCATATAGGTTTCAGAATAGCTTGTCATTTTTAATTTAAAAAGAAGTATAAAAAATATAATGTTGTATATCAATATCATTCAGAATTTATTACAGAGAAAGGCAATTTAGTCATCATTCACTTTCTAATAGTGTAATTTTTTCTAATAATAATTTAAAACTCAAAATTTTGACGATTTTCGTTTCCCAAATTCCCTTACAATGGAACTTTCAACTGGAAAATATTAGGTTATAGATACATTTTTCATATGGTATGTGATAGATTCCGGTGCTGCTAGCATTAGGTAAGTGAAAGGAAATGTATTATTTAATGGTTTCTTTAGAATGAGTGATTACCAAACTCTATTCCCCACCCATGTCTTTCGACTTTTTCCTTTAAACTTGCAAGTTATGCGTGCAAGTCATAAGAGTTGCATGCATGTTTTTTTTGCTTTGCTATTCTCACCGCTTTGTTTCTATGGAAATTTTCCTAGGATACTTCTTATTTCTTTTATAACACTTGCATACTAAAATTGTTATCGTTCAGCAAATGTCGTTTTTACTCTGGTTTCGACATTATTTAGAGTTACGTTGTTGCATGCAAAATGTCTTTTTCGCTACACAAGTTTTTTTAAAATTTATTTTTTGTTTTTAATAATTAGATCTCAAATAAGATATAGAAATAATGTTAGATTAAATGCTATTTAAAACATTTATGCATTGGTAAGAAATTAGTTTTCTTAAAGTTTTATAAAAAAAATATTCTAAATGAATATTATGGATTATAGATTATGAAAATTGGAATCTTGCCGTCAAGAAATAAAGTCTAAGTATAATCTTTCGTCAGATCTATTTTAGAGCTATACCTCTCGTATAAAGAACCAGATATCATTAAACTACAAAGAATTAAATAGACAGACGATTTCCTTAATGCATGAATACCACACCACTGAAATAAATCGCACGACCAACAGGTAATCGAAGGTAAGGCAGTTAAAATTTGGGACGGTTAAACGGCATTAAAAAAAGATCTACTGGTACTGCGGACAAAAAAAAAAAAAAAAAAAAACAAAAAAAAACTGAGAAACATTTGCTGGTCCAATCTAGAAGAAATTGCTTAATAAGGCAAAAAGCTCAACCTGGTCTATCAGTTCAATGAAAAAATAGAAAAATCTTTATTTTCATATTCATTCCAAATTGAAAAAATTTGATTCTCAAAATTTTCTCTTCACTGATCGGAAAATATTAAAAAAATTAGGAAAATGCATTTTTATGTAAGAGAAGTATGTTTATGTTAATTGCTAATTAATATACAATATTTATTAATAAAATACTATGACGTAAGCGCCTTTTATCATGCATTGGCAACATTGCCCATAATTGCCTATTTGCCAGCTATAAACATTAAAACTATATTTAAATCAGTCTTCTATTTAAATAGTGAATATATTTAATGCTAAACGGCATACTTTATTGGAATGGAAGCAGAGATGCTATCTACCGAAATTATTGAAAATTCTTCCTTATTAAAAAAGACAGAGCCAATCAAGACTTCGTTACGTCTTCGCAAACATACCTAAATACTGAAAGTAACAAAAAGTGCATTTAACGAAATAAATAAAGAAAGCAATCTATAAACTTTAAGCCTAATTAATCAAATTTACAAAATTCAAATTATAATCACTACTTTGTAAGTCATTTTTCTTTAATTGCGTAAATATTTTTGAAGGCATGCTAAATACATGTATAAAAAGTACAATTTTTATTAACAGGCACACACTTTCGTTCATTTTCTTGACTAGTTTTTTGAAGCCATAATTTCCCCAATGCGGCTATTTTCAAATATTTTTTTTTAACATTATCAAAATATAAAAATCGTAAAAAAAGTATATTAATTAAAAACTAGTGCAATTTATATGGTTTTGTAGCATAAATAATTTTCTAATTTAAGTAATTTGACAAATTTATATCAACCTTTCAAAGTATTATTATAACTTGAAAGTCCAATTCTTTATTGAGGAAAAAAGTTGAAATTTCCAAAACTACCAGAATATGGTAAAGTTTACCGTATTCCTGACTGTATGGAAGCACCAGAAATCATGGTTAGTTTTACCGAAGAGCTATGGCAATGATTTTGGGAAAATTAACTACAAAATATTGTGTCATAATATGATTTAAAATTTGGTAAAATTCGGTAAAATTTTTTAACTTTATCATGATACATTTAAGCATGACAAAAAAAACCACTTATTTGGTTTTACTCTTTAGTTTTGTATTTTTACTTGATGTGTGGTAATAAGAACTACAAATTTAAACGCCTGAATTTCCGTTCAACTGCTACCATACAAATGATTTAAATACCGAATATTTTTGTTTTATAATCAGAATTATAGTTTTTTTAATAAAAATGCCTTTACCATACAATACAGTAATTTGACCAGAATTTTTTCCTTCGCGTTTGAAAACCTTAGTGAAACTCTTAGGTCAAAAATTAATCAACATGTTTCGTTTTTTGTGCACTATATAGCTGACAAATAAAATATAAGTATAAAAAAAATAGATTCCTGTCACTTAAAATAAAAAAATTTGATTTTTTAGTTCTTCTGTACTCTTAAACTCAATAAAATTGTTTCTATGATTTTTTTTCTCTCTCTACACGAAAAGAATGGTGTCCAAGGCTCGTTAAAGTTTCCTTAACTAAACGCTTTGAAAAAAAAAAGTTTCAACTTATAATTGCAAGAATCGAACAAAACCAGCATATCCATTTCCTTTTTTCATCCATTCGATACCGTTTCATTCTTTAAAAAAAAAAAACATAAAATAAAAATAAAGTTTCATATCAAGCCCTTAAGTACCTTCTGTTTTTTTTTTTTTCAGTACACTTCAGTACCAGGTTTGTTAAGTTCCTTTTTTCTTTTCATTTTTATTCCGTGCATGATCTGACTTCCTAAATAGTTGTGTGTCCGACCGCACGACATCAGAAAACCCAGGTAGGTGCATTGAGCTAAATCAATAATGAAAATTCGCACTTTCTTTCTGAAATGCTAGATAAAATAGTAAAGCGTCTGCCCTTTGAGAAATAGGCAGTAAATTAAATCGGAGATGATAGCAAATAGTGCTTTTGCTTTAACTGCCTCCAGGGTGAGGAGAGTGGTGCAGGAGGTACTTCCTAAAACACCAGAACCTGTCAAACGTAAGTGCCATTTCATTTTATTCTCTTCTTTGCCATTATCCACAAAAGCCGATTCTTCCTTTGATTTAGGTACCTTGTTGCTACACAGCCTGTTTGAGGGACAAGTAGTTACAAAAGCTATTTAATATAAATCGATTTTAAACAAAACAAAGCCAATTGCTATTCAAAGTTTAGAGCTTTTTCGATCACGTGAAATGCTTTTCATTGCCGAGAAAATGCACATTGATAATTACTTCAGTTTTTAAAAACGTTAAATGCTGTGTGACTAAATCTTCTCATTTTCGGAGAAGTAAATTTTACTAATTATATTGCTTCATAAACCAATCTTTTTGACCTAAAGAACATATAAAATCTTCATATCAAACTTTATAACACCTTGTGAATTTGATGTGTGTGTCAGAAGTTAATGTGTGCTTGCAGTTGATGCGTGTGTGGTTATGGTGGTATGGTGGTCATCAATTACGTTTCTTGTATTTTTGTTTACATTATTTCAATACACGCTCTTGCACTGACCCTTGGTTTCTTCCAATCAATGCATTATGGCCTGCTTTAGGTGCAGAATTTATATTTGCTTACAAACGTACGTAACAAAATGTTTGCCTGTATTATTGCCTGTATATCAGTATTCACGGTGCGTTTGCTTATATCATTTGAAATATATTTGCTTATAGGAACTGTAATAGGATTGGAACTGTTTTCCACTTAAGAGATACTTACAAATTTTTGTTTGCATAAGCTCATTAATTATTTTTTTCCTTTTTTTTTAATTTTTTTTTAACATTAGGCAAGTATTTTTCAATAACCAAATAGGGGCCAATAAAATGATGAGCTTTGTTTTATTTTTGCATCTGTAGGTTAAAGACGAACCTTTATATTAGGTCAGTGTTTCTCAATTGTTGCATTGCGACAAGTTACCGCTATGTAAATTGAAATATCTTTTCCATAAAGAATTATTTAGAAAATGTATTATTCTACCAAAGTTCTCTTTAATCGGTGGATCACTACATGAATAAGAAAACATTTCTTTAGGCCAGCTTTTCCTAATCAGTGATTCGTAACACATTGCTAATACGATATATATATATATATATATATATATATATATATATATATATATATATATATATATATATATATATATATATATATATATATATATATATATATATATATATATAAATATATATATATATATATATATATATATATATATAATATATATATATATATATATATATATATATATATAATATATATATATATATATATATATATATATATATATATATATATATATATATAAATAAATATATATATATATATATATATATATATATATATAATATATATATATATATATATATATATATATATATATATATATATATATATATATATATATATAAATAAATATATATATATATATATATATATATATATATATATATAAATATATATATATATATATATATATATATATATATATATATATATATATATATATATATATATATATATATATATATATACTTTATATGATATTTTCAGTTAAGACCATTACACTGTTAGAATTTTCATTCTGAAAATACGGTAAAATAGCCGGCAGCAATCTGTCCATGGTTATGAACATTTCTTTACGGTATTAAAACCATTTACAACTGGTAGAATTAAATAACCGTGAGTACAAAATGGTTTAGTAACCGTTTTGAACTATTCTAAACCATAAAAATAAAAATAAGCCCTATTAACAACAGTTTGTACCCGACCCAAAAAAAGGAATTTTTTATTGCTGAAAACTAACATATGTTCTATCATAAATACGAAAAAGCAAAATATTTTTGTCAACAAGCAGGTTTTTTGTTTGGTGGCGAAGTATGTGATGTCCCGTCCACTGATCTCCAGTTTTTCATGCAATGAACGCAAATTTTATCTTAAAAAAATACACTGTGATACCAGGTTGTTTAACTCTATTGTTTTAAGATATTTAAAATAAATATCTGCATAAAATAATTATTAAAATAATGTAAAAAATGTTGAAGAAAAACTTTCACTTGATAAATCAGAACTATAATCTTCCGACTAAGGGATAATAAATTCACTGTCCTCCGACTCACTCTGAAAAAATCATAACAATTTTGACACGTGACGGTAACACTAATGAAACCGAAATTGCAAAAATATGAAATGATTTTGATTTCAATTCAAGGTGGGAACTCTCTCAGTGGAAATTTTGAGGAAAATGGGACTAGTTGCGCTATCTCTTAGCAATATTCAGAAGTACAAAAATAATCGCAGGATTGACAGAGACGTGTAAGTAGCGACTAATTCAATTTTAATGATTCAATTTTTGTATTCATCGCATGATATGCGACGCCGACCATACGGGCACAAAAACGCCGATCGCAGGAGATGCGACGCCGACAAAAAAGGGTAAACTAAATCTTGTGAAATATTTTAAACAACTGCAAACTTAAAAATAAATTTTTTAATGTAAGTTTCCAGAAAATTAACTTTTTGCCATTTTCCTATTACTGGAAAAAAACATAGGGAAATGGGAAAACACACATATTTTGAGTTATCATTTAACTAAGCTAACAGAAATAAAAAATTTAAAAAAATGCTTATCGCAACCGAAAAATAATTGGGCAGGGAAGAATTAACCTAACCAAGTTCACAGACAATTCCCTTTAAATCGAAGTAGGATAACTCCAATAATTCTATAACGATTTTTTATGCGATTCTGACCCTTTTTATCTTATATTGATTTTATTATAAACGCAATGACTTTTTATATTGATTTCATCGAAATATCCTTATATATTGATACATTTCATAAAAAAGTATTCACTGTATTAGTATAATTGAAGCAATTCTTCTGCCTCGATTACTCCAAGACTCGATTACTCGAGTCAGACTACCTATAACTCGATTGTTTAAAAAAAGATTACTCTATCTTTTATGGTTTTAAAAAGCAAAAAGATAAAAATATACCGCTTACAAGAAGGTAAAAAATTTTTTTGCCCATTTCTTGGAATATATGCGCAATAAAGAGCAAAAACTTTTTGCCCGTATTGTTTGCATTGTCGATATCAATTCTGTACTGTATTGCATTGGAATTTGAAAATGATGGGATTCAATTGAGGTACATGCATTCTAATTTATCTCATTCATTTCAATCCCATCAAATTCAGCATGAAATTTGCGTTTATCATTTGTTGTTAGAATAAGTGTTAACGAAGGCTTTATGATTAAAGTTAAAAACTCCTAAATTAAAAGTTCAAATTAATCTTATTTCTGATTCAGATATAAATCTAACAATGACGAAGAAGGATATAACAATGAAATTTAGAATTT
Source organism: Parasteatoda lunata (assembly GCA_949128135.1). Lineage (NCBI taxonomy): Eukaryota > Metazoa > Arthropoda > Arachnida > Araneae > Theridiidae > Parasteatoda > Parasteatoda lunata. Next base: position 24,849,153 of record OX421980.1, read on the forward strand.
GTCCGAATACTCACACTGTAAAAAATTTCAAATAAATTTGCGGTAAAAAGTACTGGCATCTTGGCCTAAACATTTTAATTTTCAGTTAGTAGCCAAAGACCAATAGAATCTAATAACTTACTAGCCATTTTTTCCTCAAAACTTAGTAAGCCGGTGATCAATATCAATAGGGCCCTTTTCATTTAATAGCCACTATTTAAATTTTTTTTTTTGCATGGATAAAATTATTTAAGAAAAAATCATATTGGAAGTAATCTACTGCTATAAAAAAGTTTATTCAACAGTAAAAATAATATACACATGTGACACAATTTAGTTAAACATGTTGATTTTAAAGAACTTAGTTAAAAAATATTTGGGAAAGCAAAATAAATTTAATGTATACATTACAACTTTGAAATGTATGAATATTTAAAGAACTTTCTTTGCACATTTAATCTTTACATCACAAATAGATGAATTCTGAAGGATCAAAATTTTGAATGAAGACATTGGTCATTTTAATGAAAATTTCGTTTTCCTGAGTTTTTATCATAAAATGATTTTTTTTTTAAAATGATGGGAAAAAGTGACTGGTTGTTTATTTAGTTAAATTCGACGCATTTTTTCTTTGACTCGCCATGTGGCGATAGTGGCGAGTAATCATTTTCAGGTTTACTGGCATCTCGGGTACACCATCTATAAACTTTTATTACGTAATTTTTAGAGTAATATATATTTAAATACAGTGAATCAGTGACTTTATAGTAAATAATTCTCTAAAAATTACGGTATATAAAATTCTTTGTTCCGACTGCCTACCCGGGTGCATCATCTGTAAATTCCATTTTACAGTACAACTTCATACCGTAATTTTAACAGAAATTATGTATTTAACTACAGTGTTTTTATAATTAATAATACTGTAAAAATTACGGCATATCAGATTCTTTGTTACGTAAAATTTTACGATCTGGAATTTTTACATTGATTTCGACGATATTAAACGAAATAGAATCTTTTAACGATATATATCTATAAAACCACTGTCAAAAGCAAATTTGTAATTATTTTGAAGTCGAAAGTTGAAAGTAATGATTAGTTTAACTACAGATAGGTTAAAGTTCTTGGCTTTTCTTATCAGATTCCAATAATTACGAACGACTATATTGCAGTAGCTGAAATTTTTTTTTAAGAATTTAATTCTAATAAAATATAGACATATAGTTTAGAGTAGAACTTATATGCCCACAAAATACAGTAAATGAAATATGGAAACTGATTTCAGACAAATCCTACCTAAAAGTTTTACCGCAATCGCTTTAAAGAGTCAGAGAAATAAAATATCTCGATTTTCAAAAATCAGTCGTTAGTTTGTGCTGATTCAATATCTAGATTGTCATAGATTGCTTTCGAAAGAAAGTTTGACAATCAGAAACGTTACTGATTCATACTAAATTGAATTTCTATCCTATTTCTTTCTTTCTTTTTGGGATTATTAAGTTTATTCATTTTTACGTGAATTCAAAAAGTTATTAGGCAAGTAGAATTTATTCGCAATTAACTATATTTTAAGAGTAGTAAAATTAAACTAAAGACATCTAGTGCAGAAATGCAGTAGAAATTAAGAAAAATTTTGCCCCAACGAAATTGTAATTATTTTAATCTGAAAACTTAATTTTAATTAAACTAATCTGAAATCTTCATCTTAGTTATAATGTGATTGATTAAAATCTTTAACGTTAACAAAATCTCTTAAATAGTATAGCTTAATTCTATAACTTTTATGAGCATAATTGAAGTAAAAATAACAATAGAAAATTTATATTTGGCAAGATAATTATACAGAAACATATAAAGCCAGAGAATTGTGTGATTTAATTTTGTATTAACCTATATATTATTTGTTCATTAACTGGACTTAGATTTGGACGAAAAGTTAAAAAATATTTCTAACTTGGTGGTTTATATATATATATATATATATATATATATATATATATATATATATATATATATATATATATATATTACTTCCTAAACAGCATTTCAAATAAGAAACGGAAGAGTAAGAGTTTGTGTTTTAGAAAATCTGGAAAAAATGAAGGGAAGAAAAATGCATCACAACTATTTTAGTCATATTGTTATTGCTTTATTATGCTCTAATGGTAAAAAAATTGGAACTGATTTATTTGTTTATAAAATGCGTATAAACTTTTTTTAAATTTTTAATATTGAAGTCGTTCATCTTTTTTTAAAGTAAACAACAAAAAGGCACAACATTTGAACAATTGAAAATTGAATACCAATTATACCGTTAATGCTTCAAAGTGCATTGAATCCCCCAAAAAATATTATTTTCTGTTAATGTATCCGACAAATTTCGACAACTTATTTTTTAAATATTAACATAAAATTTTAAAAACTAGTTTATTTGTTTTAATATGTATAAAAACTTATGAAACTAGCAAAAAAATTTTAAATTTTCTTAAACGGACTCTTTTAGGTGAAAATAAGGCATTTTTGCATGTACACTAAACACGGTAAAAAGAAATTCTATCCCCTAAAACAAAAAATCCTTTGAGGATTTTGTTTGGAAGGCTATCAACTATGTGTTGAACTATTGTCTTAAAATCAAGTGCATATACTACTAAGTTAGGTATCAATGTAGTTAAAAAACAAGAACTAAAAAAGCAAACATGCATAAAAAATAAAATTCTTCTTTTGTTTCTTAGTTTGTAGTTTAAGGCATTTGTGCTATAATCATAAACACTCATGAAAAATTGTAGACAATTATTTTAAGAACAACATAAGATATCGTGTTTGAGGTTGGGTAAAATGTGAAAAAAATCTGATTTTAAGATAAAAAGCATTTAAAGATTTAAAATCATTAGTCTATCCAGTGTTATTACCTTGCACAAAAACTCTTATAACTGTATTAATAATTATAGTACAAACAAAAGCACAGTATTTTAATTTACTCGTATAATAAACTCAATTTCAAAAATTTAACACAAAATCAAGTTTTTTCCCCTTAAATGCTAAGTAAAAAGTCAACTTATATTTTTTCTTTTATCATTACTTTCTTCTTCCTTTTACCTTTCAATTTTTGTCAGAAGTGATGCTTATAAAGTAAAAAATAAATGTTTAAATATAAATTAGAAACAAAAATACCTAATTTTGCGTTCAATTAAAAAAACTAACTCCTCATTTTTTATTGTTGTTGACTATCTATTGGGGTTTTTTTATTAGAAAACAAAAGATATAAATATAACACTTCTCCAAAAATTAAATTGAATTCCTAAAAAACAAACCCCGTGAAACGAAACAATTTTACGCTTAAATTAATGTTAAAAAAATTGCATTGTCTCTGATTTACAAGTATGATATTCTTTTTATGTTACTCTTTTGGTTTTCATTCATGTAAAAATAGTAGATACAACATTCTCCTAAAAAATTCAATTTATTTTTCCACCATGCATTTGTTATATATTGTTGTTTGCCGACACGTAAGCAATATTTGTAACCATGATATACGTTTCTCTTTTGAATCTCGACCAACAAAGAAAAAGTAACTTTATTTAAGATGGATGCAAACAAAAGTTTTACTTAAACTAACACTTTTTTAACGGTAAAACAGAGATAACAAAACGGAAGTAACAGCAAATGATTTTTCTTCTTTTTCTATCCTTGAATTATTGACCAAAATGTATTATTTCGAATTACATTTTTTATATTTTGTTTAATTAAAGGAATCTAGGTTTTTTTTAATTATTATTTTTTATACAGCAAGTAAAACAATAAAACATAGAGAAATATATTTGATTGTTTTACTAGCAGGATACTAAATGTTATTGTGATTTTCTTCAACATTTATGAAACGTTTTTGAAAATAATGAATTATTTTTTTATTCCATTATTTGAAAATATGACTTTAAAGGTATATTTAAGGTATTCGTACACTGTTTGAAATTTCTCGGAAAAAATGGCTAAATAACAATCCATTTAATTGTTATTTTACTTTGTTTAAACAAAACACCGTCAAATAACCAAAAATATGGATGGTAATAAAACTATTAACAGTGAAAAGATCGTTTATTAACTATTTTTACCTAACACGGTTAATTAAAAATAAATTTGCTACACCAACTAAACCCAACTAATGAAGAAACTTAGTTCCTTGCAACTGCGTACATATTATTGTCTAAAGCTAATCTGTCAATCTCATGACCGACGACAAAACGGGAGTTTGAGTCCCAGCGTTGTCGCATCCATTCTCTTTAACACACGTTAGTTAACGAGTAAGAATAATTTCCAGTGTCCTGCACTCTCATCACCCATTATCTAACCCCCATCATCGCCCATTATCCAGTTAAATTTCTTTTTTTACGGTTTTGAAACCATGGTAGCTGTAAATGGTTAATGTATTCTAGATTTTATAACCATTCTAGTTGTAAATGGTTTCAAAACCATAAAAAAAACTATACAGTTAATCGGATGGACATGCTGTTGCCGGTTATTTTACCATAATTTTAGAATTAAAATTCTAACAGTGTAATTGCATAAAGATGCTGCTCTGAGTTGAATAACCAACTCTCACTTTACGTGCTACTACAAAATATCTTTTGAGTAGGAAACTTTAAGTATGCTTCCACAAATAAATGCATAGTTTCCAAGGACAATAAATAATTACTCGATAAATAATTTTATTTCTGTTAAAAAATATTATTATAATTCTGACGAGTTTCTATTACTCAAATTAGAACAAAGAACATTTTAAGCTCCCACTATGAAAACAAATATTCTTTTTTTTCCCCTACTTCCTCTTCATATATTAATTTAAATTCTATTAATATATCAGCAAATGTAAACTATGATAATTTTACACTAATTTTCACGAGTAAGAAAAATATTTAAAAAGTCTTATAATTGAATAATGAAAACAGGCAGAAGGAGAAAATTGCAACTTTTTTTCGAGTATTTTTTTAACACAATTCTTAAAAATAATTTTCATTATAATTGCGGAAAATCTTTAAAAGTAAGTTATTTTCTGTAACTGTCTAAAGCTGATTCAAGTAATTGATGCAAATAGTTAATAACGACCTTTTTTTTGTTTATATGATAGCTTTGGCAGAGAGTATATGGAATAAGCGATAAAAATAAAACTAATTAATTTTGTCGTACAAAACGTTTTATTTTTCTTTACGTTTTCATTATTAAATGCAATAATTTGTGAAAATTCGACATGGCGGTGCCGAATGATTTAAGAAAGCCGGGTCTTGTGTTTAGGAAGGTTATTAAGAATGAATTAAGATTACAAACACACTTAATTAAATAATCATCATCATATTTAGCCTGACATGTCTGGGTGAGCGAACGCCTTCTGTTGAAGATTCCAACTTGGACACCTTAATATTATTTATTAATATTATTTATAGATTCTTTAATATTGTTTACAGAACTGGATTGCTAGCATTCTAGAAACTCTAAAAGCTTATTCAAGAGAATCGAGTTAGTTTTGGGCTTTCTTTTTTCCGACTGGTTACGAATTGTAGCATAAAACTACTATTACATTTTACATTAATTAAATTGACATAATTTCTATAAAATATAATTGCTATAAAATATAATTAATAGCAATTCGTTTTTTTTCTCATATTTTTCAGAATTAATAATTTGTTTATTCATTTCCGAAACTTATTTCTTTCATTCAATTTATTTCAGTTTTAAGTAAGTATTCAAATACCTTTAAAATTCCTTGAAATAGCAAATGATAATGGAAGGTTTATCAATTTTATTGTATTTTATAACCGTCGTTGAACAGACGATCCGATTCTGAGTTTATGGCAATCAATGTTCAAGTCCGTAGATTTGTAATTTTGAACCCAACCCAGAAGACAAAGGAACTCCTGTATTCAGCATTGGAACAAACTATGAACTTCTTGGAAGATTTTATGATGAAATTAACGAGTATTTGCAGTACATTGGAGAGGAAAACCACGAAAATCTTCCACGGTAAGCCCGATAGCAAGAGGACTCTAACCCATGATCCGTCTACCTCTAAGGATATTTTATGTCAGCGCAGTGGATGGTGCGGGCTGGGAGCAGAATTTGAGTCGACCAGCTGATGCTGAGATGGAACTTGGAGCTCCTCATTGAGAGGCAAGCGCTCGATCTCCAGAGCCACTTCGGCTCAAGGTTTATCATTTGATGAACTTAATGCAAAACATGGCTCCCACATTGTTAGGGAAAGCTAAATGAAATTTTAAAAAAACTCACTTAATTTTTTTCGCATTATTTACTTTACAGAAGAGGACAGATGTAACATTTTTTATAAATTTCTGGTACTAGTTGAAGCAATTCGTACCTTCCGCAGTCCGAAATGTAATAAAAATATATAAAAAAAAAATAGAAATTTTTATACTTACATTGCTCTTACACCAAACACCAAACTCCCTGATTCCTGAACGAGAATTTCTCTTTAAAAGCAAAAAAAAAAAAAAAACTCTGAATTTTTTTCACGGTTCTTGCGTAGTATTAAAAGTTTTTAGAGCATTCCTGTGAGGAAAAACATTATAAAAAAAGTGACTGTTACAAAATTGTAGCTTTAAATAAATTTGCACCAAGGTACTCGATTAATCAGTGCAGATTTTTTTTTTATTTTGAGTTCACGGAATCTCCCGGTTTTATACTTTTTTCCAGTTTTTATTTAATAACTAACAGTTTTTAAGTATTAACTGAAAAAAATATTTTTCAGAAAATTTCCCTCAGAAATTTATTGGTGAGCATAAATTTGAAACAAGCTTCTCAATTTTTTCCCTCGGATTTTTTTATTTGGAATCAAGAAAAGTCTTAATCACAGCTTTTTTTTGTTTTCATTTTTTTCCAGAGTAATATTAATGGTTATTTAAATATTTTTTGAAGAAAAAATTTGAAAAGTGACGGTTAGTAACTTGTAGTTGTATTTCGCCGCATCGTAAACTTCAAAGTTTTTCCTACATGAGATAGCTGATTTACCTATTTATGCCTGCACAGTAAAATATTACAGATCAAATTACGGTAAAAGTAGCAGGGCACCAGGTTTTTTACCATAAAATCCAATTCTACCGTAACATGTTACGGCACAAAAAATCTGATTTACCGTATTTTTCACAGTAATAATTATCGTAAAATCACTGAATTACTATAATTAAATATAAACTAAAATAATAATTACTGTACAATATTTTACTGTAAAAATAGATTTTACGGATGACAAACTCAAAATGCCGGTACTTTATACCGTAAATTGTTTCGGAATTTTTTTCAGGGTAGCTTCTTTTTAAAAGGCCGATTCTTTTTTTCAAAAAAGATAAATGTGGTAGCACACCTGTTTCAATATTAGGATCTATTTTACAGAAACATGATAGTTTGTCTAGCATAATATAATATTTATATAAATATTTATATAAATATTTACATATTTATAAGTCGAGCATAGCGCTTTTTAGAAGTAGGAAACAAAAAGAAATATTCACTTGATATAAAGAAATCTGTACTATCAATTGTTTAACAAAAGTGTATTTTTTGTATAGATACCCTTTTAGTGGTCAACATATTAACACAAATTAGGAAGTGATAAATATTTGTCGTCTAAACATCCCCAGAAACGTCATGAAAACATAAGACGTAACAACTGCATTTTCATCAACTATAAAAATATTAACGCTTCTAAACTAAATCAGAGCACTGTGCTGAATATAAGTTTTTTGAGATTTAATCCAAACCGACAGATTTCTCTACCTTCATAACTCAGACTGGTTTCAAATTTAAATTTCGCTTTTATAAGTAAAGATTGTTCTCTTCAGATGAACCTAGTTTAGAAATACAGTGAAAACATAAGACGTAACAACAGCATTTTCATCAACTATTAAACTATTAACGTTTCTAAACTAAATCAGAACACTGTGTTGAATCTAAGAAATCTATGCATCAGTTTTTTGAGATTTAATCCAGATCGACGGATTTCCTTATCTTCATTACGAAAACTAGTTAAAAATTTACATTTCGTTTTTATAAATAAATATTTTTCTTTTCAGAAGAACCTAGTTTAAAAAACTGTGTGAATCTATAAATATGAAGTAGGGTAATAATGTTAATAAATCCTGACGTTTATAACTTCTCGTTATTTAAAGAAATTATCTACTACTTACAATCTTGTTATTTCTCGTACAAATCAAAGAGCAAATTAATGCTTGGCCCACTGGGGCATTCTCATCGCGTATGGATGGATTGCGTCAATCAGATTAGAAATATTAATTGAGTTTGAGCTTTGCTTCTTTTCAAAACTTACGTTAAAAGTGGAATAGCTACTATTATTTTTTTTTCCTTTATTGTATTATTGAAATCACTCCACAACTTTTTTTTTTAAAAAAAAGTAGCTCACTACACTACAAACTACGAAAAGTAGTAGCGACTATAGTTTACTTATAGTATGCAACTTCAAACACTCGCCTATTTCGTTGTAAAACATGAACCCAAATTTTTAACACTTAAGTTACTCTTAAAATAGAGCGTACTAAAGTAGTATATATTAATTAGCTTATTTTAAAAAAATTTAATTATCTTTTTTCACTAATTGCTTCTTTAAAAATACAATAGTCGTAAGATTATACCATTTAAGATACCAAATCAAATTCAATTTATATTTCCTTAAATTACTTTGTTCAATATTTTCAATATTTATTTTGTTCAATGCATTCATTGTTAAAATTTTACTTTATAAATATTATATGATTCCTAATGTTAAAAAGTAAAAGCTGGTTTAACAATACTTTAACATTTTTTTACGATAAATAGGTCGAATGTATGTATCATAGTTTAGCACAGCACACAATCTCTTGCTATAGAAATTATTTTTTCTCCATATATTATTTGATATTTTATATTTTAATGAAAAAACTTATAATTAAAAAACTATGTCAGAATATCTAATATTAAAAACTCATTATCTGTATATTGAAAATTATTGTCATGCTGGGTCTCTTTTTTTTTAAGTAATAATTTTACTGCAACACTTCGAATGCTATAGAAACTAGGAAACTAGTTTTTTGACATGTTTCTTTTAACAAATATTAGAACCGAAAGATTTCTCTTTACTTTTATGTGTGGTAACGTTATATTTACAAACAAACTAAGGGAGGAAAGAAATGATCTGAATATGTTTTTTAAAGTAAAATTAAGTTAAAAAAGAAAGAGAAAAAAAAAGATCAATATTTAGAAATTTAAATGAGCTTTGAAACTTGTAGTCTTAAAAAATATTTATTCATACTACAAAAATATTTATTCGTACTAAAAAAATATATATTAACCTTTGATGTTTTAACTCTATAAATGTGGATTCAGTATGCTATTTAATAAAATTTATGTATTTAAATAACTAAATATTCGTGCAAATTAAGTTATTCAATGAACGATTTCTTCTTGAAATAAATTTCTTTGCTTATTTTTTTGAGTAGAAGAAGGATAAATAATACCAATATAATTGATACCTGCCTGCATTATAATTCTTATTTCACATTTAACTCATCTTATTCAATACTGTTTACGTCTGTGCTGCCATCTCTTGCCGTTAATCGTAAGCATTTCAGATACAAAATGCATTTTTTTTAGACAAGATAAGTTCATTTGAGTTATATTCACTTCCGGTACTATCTCCTCTTTTAAAAAATTGTTATAAAATTAAATAAAATAAATTGTGCAAAAAATTTAAGCTTTTTACGAAATAAGTTCAATGATATAAAAAACACTAGCTTTTTTTATTTTTTAATATACTAAAGAAAGAGATTTTAATAACATACTAAAGAATAGGGTTTTTTTTAATAGCATACAAGAGAAAGGGTTTTTTAAAATGTTAAACGGGTGCACGCTAGTTGTAATATAGAGAGTTCGTTAAAATGTCAATCAAAATTTTTCTCACATTTTCTTTCTTTTTTCTATATAAATATATTTTAATCTTTTCTGGAAAAGATTCTGTTTGGCATTAATTTTCTAATAAATGCATGATGGTAAAATTAAATAAAATTCGTGATAGTTAATGCTCGCTTAGTTCTTAAAAGTTTGTGTTCAGGAGAAATATATAAAACAACAATAAAAGTATATTAGAACAACAGAATAAATAATTAGAATAATCGAAAACAATATGAGAATTAATAATAATGGACGAAGTTTTTGCTAGTTCTATTTGCTTGATATTTGAAATATAAACAATAAGTGTAGTAATATATTGAAACTGAATAGGAAAACTTAAGAGCAATTTAGATAAATATAGCGAAAATAATGTTCGTTTAATTATAACATTTATAATTACAATAATTAAATTTAAATAATCATAAAATTAATGAAGAACACTCAGTAAAACATATAAATAATATTTAAAAAATTAATTTGTGCATATTTATCTTTTAAAAGTCATATATAGTATAAGTCATACTATATTTAATACTCATAATATATTTATAAGTCATATTATATTATAGGACTAATTTTAAGACTTTTATAAGGCTGATTTTAAGATTTATATTAAATTACATAATTACCCGATGTTAATTTTTCGTATTTATTTAGGCCCAATTTAATTTTTAATTACATCTATTAAATATATAATAATTATTTTGTCATCAATTCTCAAAAAGTCATAACAACTCATTGGAAATTCAAAGAATAAGATAATTCTTCATTTTGCAGAATGAATAGCTTTTTGACTTTCTGAGCATGAGAATAAGTATGAGAGACGTTTACGTACTATTTCAAAGCAGCAAATAACAACATTTAACTGCTTAAAACACGTTAACAAGTATGCCTACTGATATACGATGCTACTTAATATACACCTTTTTTCTTCTTCCTTATTTAGTCATTAATCAAGAACTGTCAGAATAAGGTATTTTAATGTAATTAAGTCTTTAAGGTATTTATTAAAGTTTTTGTACAAATTATAAACGTATTTAGATGAATATGGCTTATTATGAAGTTACTAGTAAAGTAAAGCGGGGGAAAAAACTTGAATAAAGCACTAATCTAGTACAGAAATCTTTTGGATTGGATGTTATTCATTTTGGATATTAGTAACTATCCTTTTGAATATTTGTAAAGTATTAATGAAAATTAACTATTCTATATATTTTTTTACTCCGTTTTAGAACAAATATTTGATAATTTTCATCTTTGCATGTGTTTGGAGATAAGAAAAATTCACACTACTCTATTCCGCTTGTTACAAAGAAACTTTCCTACGTACGAAAAGTTTTTGTAATTTATGAGCCAATGATAATTATGACAATGATAAAATAATTATAACAGTGATAGTGATAATTTTAACTAATTCATTAAATTTAAAAGACTGCATCTTATTTTTCTTTTTATTTATAATTAAGAGTTAAAAACATCTTTTAAAAGACAAGATTAAGTTACTCAAATAAGATAGAAAAGAGTGAAAAAAGTTTTAGTTTTGCTTGACTTTATAGCAATTCATCGAGATACATAGATACTATTCTGAAAATTCTTTTTCTTCAGATGCCTTCATTTTCAAGCTTAAATTTCACACATATTTCATTCAAAAACTCCAAACCACATAAAAGCAGGCTTAGATTTCGTAACCAGCTAGATTGTTGGATATTTCGTTTTTTCCCCTTTCGTTTATTCCTTTTCACTTTCTAACTGTAACAAGATTTCGAAACGTGATAAAAGTTTGCTACGTTGTTATTTGTTCGCTTTCTAAATTCCTAACTCTGACATATTGTTTTTAAGTAAAAACTTTATTTTTTGAAAGAGCATACATTTGTTTCATACTCAGAAAAATAAAAAAACAACAAAAATATTTCCAATAGAAGAATACATTTTTTTTATAATATTAAAAATTAAACTTTTTCTTTCTTTGCATTTTTATTTTTTCGGTGATTTTTTAGCCATTTTTAAATTAATCTTATTCTTGGAAAATGTTTTACGCACTCCAGGATAATATGTTTTTGTCCTGGTTTTTGCGTAAGCTTAGAGCAGATTTTATTTCAGATAATTTTATTTTATTACCGGCGTTGAATAGCTGACGTAATTCTGAGTGTACGACTACCAATGTTCACCTCCGTAGCCTTGTAATTTTGAACCCAATCCAGAAGACAAAGAAACTTCTGCATCAAGTAGTGGGAGAAATTTGCCTTAGTGGAGGAGTGTTTGATGGAACTAACACGCAATTGTGTTACATGGATAGAAAACCTCCCAAAAACCTTCCACGGTTAGCCTAACGGCAAAGGGACTCTAACCGATAATCCTACTGCCACAGTGAATATTTTCAGTCAAATCAGCACTGTTGTCGGTGAGAGCCAGATGCGGAATTCGTATTGACCAACCGTCACTGGCATTCGAACCTGGGTCACCTCACTGGCACTATTAAAGCAGATTGAACAACAAAGAAATAAAAATTAAAATGTTTGTGTATTGTACCTTATTTTGATTTTAATTATAAATAAAAAGAATTATAAGATGCAGTCTTCTAAATTTAATGAATTAGTTATTAAATTTATTATATTACCTTATTTTAAATTTTGTCGGCTACAACACCATATGTGATATGGGGCTATTTTTTCTGGATAATTCGAATCTGCAATAAAAAAGGATTTAGTATTTAAAGTTTGAAAGTTGTTTCCCATCCCAACTCCAAGTGGTGGGGGTGAAAGATCGAGTTTGGTATCATTTTATAGTTTTTAAAAATCATAAAATGATGAATTTAACTATTTCGATCTGATGAATATTTCTCGGGATATTTTACCGCTTCCTAACTTTTTGTACACCCTATATATTAGTCAATGAACTCCAAATTTCAAAAAACCACTCTAATACACATAGATCAAAAGTTTATAAATTAAACTAAAACATAAAAGCTATAATTAAAATTTCATATTCAAATCACTATTTCAAACTAACAAACAGTTTTGTAACTATTTAACTATAACTATTTAATTGTAACTATATATAACTATTTTACCAAACGTCGCATTCTTAATCAGTTTATAATAGTTCCGATAGGCAATGGAGTGGATAAGTTCAAAGGATATATCGATGATATATTTGACAGGAAGTAATATATTTAGTAAATCTATTTTCAACAGCATATCGCGATTCTTCGAAGAAATATGTTGTACTCATTTGTCAAATTGGTTCAAACAGCCAAAATAGGAAAAAAAAAATGAATAATAATTCTAAAAGAGCATTGCATTGTGATAAGCTGCTCTCTAATAAATAACAATGCATCTAGATTTAAAGATGAGGAAAAAAAGGCCAAGTCGCAAACAAAAGAAAATAAAGTGGATTTTTATGCTTATGCTAACTCTTATGTCATAGATGTCGCATAATTTCTTGTTTTAATGAATGGTGTCATCGTTTGAACATCCAGCATCTTTCTGGCTCTTATTCCAAACCTAAGAAGGTGGATGTAGGGAAAGAGGTGTGGGGGAAAGTTTTTACAGGGGGAGGATGAATGTGGGACAAAAATAGGGAAGTTTTGGGACACAGTCCAAAAGTGGATGATACAGCTCTGGAGACTCTTTCTTTAACTCTCAAAGCAGTCTAGATATGCAAGGGATACAGACAAGAGCAACTCCATGCAATCGGCCCGTCAAGAAACGACAACGGCGGAAGGGGGGAAGTGGAAGTAGTGAGTATGACTATTTGCAAATGAAAACATCAGCTTTATGCAAATAATAACAGACGGCTTGCCAACTGCTTCTCTCCGCGCTATATTAATATTTTCGCTGCTAGTTTATTAATTTCTTATATGATGATGATTTTCACTTAATTTGTTTTGTGGTAATATCTGAAAATGTTGTGAAGTTTATTGATTTTAAAAATAATTAAATGATGCAGATTCTGAAAACTGAGTAAAATCAATGGAAACATTAAATGATGATATCGCGCTTGAAACATGTAGTTAATATAAGAGTAGTAAAGAAACTAAAAAGATTTTTTTTAATAAAAGAAAAAGGAGGTTTTTTTTTAATATTTGAAATTTTAGAAAGTAGTTATATTTGTTAAACAATGCAAAATATGTTTCTGCAATAATTGAAGCCATAAATGTATATTTTGGATACCATTTTTACTAATCATCTTAAAATTATACAGCTAAAAATATTCATCATTTAAAGACAAATAAGGCATACACTATATTCTACACAATGTATTGAAAACATGAAGAATTTAGTTTTTGAAAGTGTCTTCAAAAATTAGGTTTGCAAGAAATGCTGTTATAAACTGGAATAACAATTATTATTTATACATTTGTTATTCATAATTAATTTTAAAATGTTATGCACAATTGCTGCTTAAGTTTACTGTCATTATTTTTTAATTTTAAGTTACATCTTCTCATTGTAAAATTGAAAACATTGCAAGAAATAATTTACAGATAACAGTTTTCCTGAATACCGTTATATATATAAATATATATATATATATATATATATATATATATATATATATATATATATATATATATATATATATATATATATATATATATATATATATATATATATATATATATATATATATATATATATATATATATATATATATATATATATATATATATATATATGCGGGTGTGTCTATATAAAGTACGTCAAAATATTTCTAAGCTAAATCTAATACAATTAACATATTTTAGATTAAAAATATCCTATAACGCAACACAAAAGTGTTTTCACACTCAAATTTGCATATTAAGAGGAAGTTCGGATTATTATTTAGATCAACACCATTTTCCCAAATCTCTTATTATGCACATTTTCTAAAAAAAAATAATTTGATTTTGTCTATTAATGTTGTTTTCTAAACATTAAAGTTTTCATTTCGCTATTTATTCAGTTGTAATAAATTTTATCTATAGGAAAGAAAAAAATTGCGTCACAAAAATAAACATTAAAACTTAATTATGATGGTTTGAGAAGTCTAATAATATGGTGTTTTCTAAAAATATGAAGTTTACAAAAGGTCTAGTCATTTAGCTGAAGATAAACATTTTCTTTAATAATATTTCCATAAACGTTTGACATCTAGTGACACTAAATTTTTTTTTAACCTTTCATTATATTCATTCTTCTCAAACTATTTCTCATTACATAGTGCAAAACACATAAATTCATGCAGTGTAGGGTAAACAATTTAATAGTTCATTTTTCTGAAAAAAAATGTATGCTTAAGAATCTGGATTAAAAAATAGTGGAATAAACAGAATTGAAAAATAAGTTTTCAACGTAATCTCTTCAATTCAAACGAAAGGTAAAAAATGAAGATACGTTGCCTTGAAAATAAAAAAGAAAGTAAGGAATACTTGTAATAAAAAGAATGATTTCCCTGAGAGAGAAAAAAGTAAGGTCAAAACTAACAGAATAAATTTACGTTTCAGGCTCTATGGGAACACCAAAAAGCTCGTTAATTTTTACCGAAGTACTTTAATAAAGATTTTGACAGAATTAACAATAAAAAACTTTAAATTTTCTGATAAAATTTGGTAAATGCAGTAAAACTTACTGATTTCATCATGATACCTTAGAGCATGGCAAGTAAATTGTTTATTCGGTTAAATATACTTTTCATTTTTGTATTTTGTATAATAGAACCGGTGAAAAGAACGATAATTTTGAAAACCAGAATTTCTGATATACCGTTACTATATGAAAGGAAAAATTACCAACTGAATGATTTAAATACCGAACATTTTGGTTTTATGAACTAGAATTATATATATATATTTTTTTTTTACTAAAATCTCATTTTCATACAGTGCGGGAATTATACAATTTTATTTCTCCGTTTAGCAATATAATATATTTACAGCAAATTAGATAGCTCTTTATCTCTATTAAAAAAAATACATCGAACATTACATTGTAAAAACATTTACCCATTCATTAAAAACTGTAGATTACATATTATTATCGTATCACATATATAGAAGAGCTCCAATGACACAGTGGTTCAGTTACTGAACTCGCAAATGGTGGACTGTGGTTCAATCCCCGGTTTTAGATAGAAGTCAGCTTCATATCATTGGGTACCAGGTTGACTAAATAAAAGCTGTCGGTGAGTCATACGCCCCACCATTACATCGTTGGTATCGAAATTATAGAATCTTAAACTTCGTGACCTCTTTACCCAACAATTGGTTGTTACGAGAGAGCTTTGGGACCTAGCGTTCAATAAACCGGACATCAACTTTAATCCACAATAATCACAAGATTTTTGTTTTATCTGATAATCAAGGCGTTATTGCTTTATAAAGAGGATATCTTGAAGCTGCAGGGCATATTCCAACTGAAGGGAATATCTTGAAGCTTTAGACCATATTCTGGCTGAAAGGATTGAAAATTTGAAAGTTCAAAGTTTGAAAGTTTGAAAAATCAGCAAAAATTAATATTTAAAAAAAAATCTCGAATGAGACACTGATAAAAGCAAATAAATGGGACATACTATAGCATCGCATTTTTAAACAGGAACCTAACTCAGCGTCTAAACCAGGGGTGGGCAAACTACGGCCCGCGGGCTAACTGTAGCCCGCCGGAAGGTTTTATACGGCCCGCGGATAGAATTTTAACTTGCCGATCCGTGGCGAATATAAACAATATACATTATACACCCATTTTCTTGTCTACTTTGTTTAAAGCTATTTTTGTTCTTTCTTTTTATCAAAGTACAGATGACCTTTTTACTTTCTCTATTTTTGTTCTACAAAACATAAATTGATGGAAATATTTATCACAGACAGCTTCAATTGGTAAAATGTTGAAATCAGAAGTTCTTTATTATAGAATAGCCGTAGATTGGCTCCAACGAGCTTTTGTCTTTCTCGAGGAGCAGACATATGGAATCTAATATAGGTGAACTTCACACGAGGCAGACTGCGCATTTTAAGCTCCAACGAGCGGATTTTTCTACCATGCGTTCAATGATGAATGGACTTTATTTTATTTTAGAAGTTAGAATTTTTAATTTTTATTTTAGAAGTTTTTACTTGGCCCACCAAACTTTTTTTTTCCTCGATTTTTGGCCCTCGACCAAAAACGTTTGCCCATCCCTGGTCTAAACACAAAGTGTGAGTTTAGAGTCGAAAGTTCTTGTTCATAGAACCGAAACTATAGTATTTCCAGTTATGTACCTTTATTTGCACTGTATTCAAGTTTTCTTTTTGTTTTATTTATGTGTAGCACAAACGAAATCTCATATTCTCATATAAATAAAAATTTATTCAACGAAAATACGTTTCTATATTCATAATTTCTTAATTCCCTAAAGTTTGCCCATACTACTTAGTATAGTCACTGTATGTATTTCAAACTATTAAGATTGCAAATTAGTAAATAAAATATTGAGCAATTGTTTTGTTTTCTTTTGTTGAAGATATTCCATTTTTTTATTCTCGACCTGTATTCCCGGTATTTTTCTCACTTGAACAGCATAATTTAAAAATGATTTATACTTATTATACATATGACTTTGAAGATATTCCATTTTTTTATTCTCGACCTGTATTCCCGGTATTTTTCTCTCTTGAACAGCATAATTTAAAAATGATTTATACATATTATACATATGATTTTGAAGATATTCCATTTTTTCATTCTCGACTTGTATTCCCGGTATACTTCTCTCTTGAACAGCATAATTTAAAAATGATTTATACATATTATACATATGATTTTGAAGATATTTCCATTTTTTTATTCTCGACCTGTATTCCTGGTATTTTTCTCTCTTGAACAGCATAATTTAAAAATGATTTATATATATTATACATATGATTTTGAAGATATTCCATTTTTTTATTCTCGACCTGTATTCCCGGTATTTTTCTGTCTTGAACAGCATAATTTAAAAATGATTTATACATATTATTTATACATATGATTTTAAAGATATTCCATTTTTTTATTCTCGACCTGTATTCCCGGTATTTTTCTCTTTTGAACAGCATAATTTAGAAATAATTTATACATATATAGCATAATACAAAAGCAATAATGACTTTTATCAATCTAGTTGCTTATTTATTTTGCAATAAAATATTCGGGAAATTTATTTAATAGTAAACATTAAATTTCTGCCTGACGTTTCTCCTAAGTTTTTCTTTTCGTAAACATTAGCTACTCTGCATGTTGTATAGGGTCGACTATTTCAGAAACTATTACTGTAAACTTTTTTAAATGCTTTTGAGAATCATCTATATTAAAAAAGTGAAAGAATTAGGATTGTGTTTGAAATTGTTAAGGATTCACTTTCACTTCCAACATTTTATTTTATTTTATTTTATAACCGTCGTTGAACAGCCTACCCAATTTCATTGGTTTACGACTACTAATGTTCAACTCCGTAGCCTTGTAATTTTGAACCAATCCAGAAGACAAGGAAACTCCTGGATCAGTACCCCCAGAGGTATTGATTTGTTATGGAAACATGGAGGACTTTGATACTCGACAGATTTAACGTGCATCAGTCACCATTTACTACACGGAGAGTCTTCGGCCGGCGAGGATCGAACCCACGACCTCTTGGATATGGGCCCAGTGCCCTACCGACCAGGCTACACTTCCACCATAAGAAAAAATGTGGAAACGTTTTGTTGTAAGACATTACTACATTGTAAAAATTCCTTAGTAATTTCTACCGTAAAATCACTTTTCGCGGAACATGTTACGGAACAAGTAATCTGATATACCGTAATGTTAACAGTAATAACTACCGCAAAAATCACTGAATCGCTCTTATTAAATAAATATTACTGTAAAAATTACAGCATAATATTTTACGGTAAAAATGAATTTTACGGCTGATGCAACCAAAGAACCGGTACTTAATACCGTAATTTGATTCGGAATTTTTTACAGTGTAGAACTTCAACAAAAGTCATGAAAATAATGACTAAGATATATTATACTTGAAACAAATAAGTTATAATTTACCCTTTATTATTACAATAGTTTACTTAGAAATATTTAGAATTTGAGATAACAGTAGATTTTACGCAGAGGAAATAAGTTTATTTATTATTTTTATTTGAATAATTTATTGACTTCATAAACGTAGCACAAGCTGCACAAAAGACTATTAAAGTTTAAAATTAGTAAGTGAAAGTTCGATCAATACTTATCATAAATTTAGTTTTATATTCTCTTATTTTAAACACAGTCTTAAATTATATTCAAAAGAATATTTGCCTCTATGTGGTTTACTTTTTAAAAAATTTCGATAGAATCTATCTAACATTTTACACAATATTGACTAGTTTAAAACTTATCTATGTAACTTCAGGAAAACGCTAAAAAACAATTCCATTCGTTGCAAGTTTTCTTTTTAAATTGAGCGCAAATTACGACATAAAATACTTTTGCATAAATTCGAAAAATCTACGTGCATTAAATTTCTCTCTCATAGCAGCAAATTTGCATTTTACTTACTAAAATTTACCCAGAGATAACTTATTAAATATGCAAAATTTTCTTCGCAATTGTGAAAGAAAATAATTTATATTCTTATCAAACCATGTTCAAGGATTTGAGTCAACATCCGTGCAGTTGAATACCGTAGAAAATGTTTTAGAAGATCTAAGCAATAATTCAGATAATTTTCCAGCAAAAACAGCTTCATAAAAATAGCTTAAAAATAAGCTCATGAAATAAAAAAGGAAATTCCTTTTTATTTCTTTAATTTTTGAGAAAAAAATGTTTATAAGAAAAAAAATTCACAACTTATATTGTACAACTGAAATGAATGTATATTTCTTATTTTATAGCATATTTATATATGTTATAATTCAAACATAAATTATATAAACTACAATTTTGTAATTATACTTGAGCAAAAAAAATTTTTTTAAACTGTAATTTTACTCTCTTTTTTCCCTCCATTCTTACACATTTTAAAATACCATGTTGAGGTTAAAAATCGCTATAAAAATGCAGTTAACTAAAGAACAACATCGTCATGTAAGTTCAAAAAAGGAATTTTCTCCAAATTAAAAAGAAAATTTAAAATCATTCATTAAAGTTGCGTCGTTTAAAACCAAGACACCCAAGAAATGTGAAAGTGTCAGTTTCAATTTCGATTGACGTCCAGTCACTATTAATAATAGATGAATATTTTGTATTTAAATAGTTTAAAATTTTTTCGATTGAGAGTTTAAAGCTCTTGCAGTCTTCATAAGTGCACTAATTTTATAATAATTTAAATTTAAACTATATAGCAGGGCTCCTATAAAATTTAATTAGAGTTGTATTTTTCTCAATCAAGGACATGGGCATAAGGGTGAAAATAATACATTTTTAATGAAGGGTGTTTCGTAATGAGTGCTTGTCAAAATTGAAGCATAAAGAGTAAGCACAATAAGGGGCGCAAATTAATATTCGTGTGGAAAATAAAGTGGCTTAGAAGCCTAGCGAATTATAAGTAAGGAAGAAAGGGTTGAAAGCATCAAAACATGTTTGAATGCTGAAGGAAACAGAAAAAATTTGAAAGGAGATTAATAGTAAATCCTTTACATTTCAACACGCAATCAAAATCATTTTGATGTTTTCATTATATATTAAACGGAGAAAAAAAAATTATCGTAAAATTATAGTTATTGCATGATAATGACATTTAAAGTAAAAAATAAACCATAATCCTGGTTAATGAAACCAAAATATATGATATTTAAACCATATATATAATTATTTCATTCATATGGTAAAGATTTACCGGAAATTATGTCTTTTAAAATTATAGTTTTTATTACCACTCATTTTGTACAAAAATACAAAGCTAAAAAGCAAATTTAACCAAATAAATGGTTTTCATGTCATGTTCTAAGGTATGATAAAATTTCTAAATTTTATAATTTTTACCAAGTTCAATCATTAATTTTATGAAATTTATTACCAAATTGTTTCGGTAAAAATTATCGAGCTTTTTAGAGTTTTCATAGAGTTAGAAGCACAGCAAGTTTTACCACATTCTAGTAGTTTTTACTATACTTTCATTATCAGTGTAGTTTTGCAAATCTGAACAACATTTATTTAGTATCGTAGTCTCCCTATTTAGTCTCCCTTTTTAAGGTTTTTAATTTTATTAAATTTCATAATTTACTTTCGGTCATGTACTTTCTATAGTGCTATGCAACTATGCAAAAAAAACTATACTCTTATAAAATACTAAGCAGCTTAGAATATTAGAATTTTGTATTAATGTACGGTTATGCTCCATGCAGCACAAAATTTTTTTTAAAACTACTGAAATGAATTATTTCACTAAATTAGAACTAATAACTATTATTGAGCTATTATATAACTATTATTGAATTAAATTAGTTATAAATCAAGGTGCACAAATATTGCATTTTCAGTAATGGATTAGACCATTTAGTTTTAAATGCTGTTCATTATCACTCCTATGATTCATTTCCTAAACTTTTTTTACTAATCAATCTAAAATTCATTTTATCAAACAATCAAAATACATTTTATTATTTCGCACTTATGCATAAACATGAAGTAAACGTATATCTTTTTCAAACCTACTACGCAACGCAAAAAGATAAAATTTAAATGAAAAAGCAATTTTCTCGATGGCTAAAAACCTTCAAATAAATAACACATTCTTAAGTTAAGTCTAGTTTCTCTTCAATTCTATCTACACTCCTAGAGCTATACCACTTTTAAATAAAAAAAGGAAGGTTGTCACCTTTATATACCGTAAAAAGTGCTGTAAAACTCGTGGGATCTACTTTTTTGGTCTTTATTGTTTCCTTAAAGTCAAAGCATAGCGTATTTGTTGTGATTCAAAAGCGGCAAAAATAAACAATGATACTTGGCATATCCCCAATGCGAGTGACATAAAAAAGATCCCTTTGGGACCCCGTCATCTTGGCAATTTTTCTAGCTCTGTAGTGGCCAAAGTAGCCATCATGGCGGCACTATTAATTGAATAGTTTTTGCCCGTTTACGATTAAATCCGAATTTGTTTACAGAAATGCATTAAATACAGAAAAAAAAATACAGTAATGATATTATCTTGACTTACTTTTTCAATCAACTACGAAAAATTATGGCACCAAGTAAATAACTTCGCAATTGAAAAGGTCAACCTTAAGTTTAAAAAAAATTATTTTTGAAGTAAATAATTTATTTTCTTCAAAACAAAATTATGAAATTTGTAGTCTAATTTGAAAAAAGTTTTCTGGATATTTTCTTTCCAATAATATATTTTTATTTAAGTATTTCAGTCTTGAAACGAGTTAGATGCTCTTTTTCTTCAATCTTGAACACTAAAATCTTCTGCTTATATTTGGAGTCTTCGAGTTATTTTATTTCAAAAAACTCAATTTAATTAGGTTTTTTTATTAAAAAAAATTTGAAGAACTTTTTTTCAACATTTCTGTTTTAAGATTAGCCTCCTAATAAGGAGAATTTATTAAAAAATCATTCTGCATTATGATATCGGAAAAACCTTGCCAGCTATATGCACTTTCCAAAAATCAACATTAAATTCTTTGCGTATTGCTCATTCTACACCGAAAAAAATTCTGGTAAAAATACCGTACTGTATGGTAAAAAAAAACATACTTTTGATTGAAAAAAATATATAATGTATTTAATCCATGCACTTGCGAATTTTTCTGTTCATATGGTAACGATTTACTGGAAATTATGGTTTTCAAAATTAGGGTTTTTACCATGATACATTTAGTAAAATATACAAAACTGAAAGACAAATTTAACCATATAAAAGGTTTTTATGCCATGCTCTAATGTATCATGATAAAACTGACACTTTTCCTCAGTCACTATATTTTATCACATATTATAAAAATTTTACCAAAATTATTACCAAGGGACTTCGGTAAAGTTTCTTGGTGTAAGAAAAATTGTTTTAAATGTCCACTACCCCATTAAGGAGTTAAATCGGTTCTATCTCTCAACTTTTCAAATAATTTTTATTCTAACTTGACTGGTGTTTTTCAAAATGATTTGTTTATTCTTAATTATTCGTATGAGAAGCGGTTGGTTTTTAAAAAAACATGCAACATACTATGCTTTTGTTCAATTTTATTTGCTAGTTATTGGTTTTAGAGTTATTTTATACAATATAAATGTAGTTTAAAAAGCAGAATGTAGTTTTTAATTGTCACTATGAAACAAAGCACAGAAAAAAAGACAAAGTTCAATTTAATACTAAATAAGTTTTTATTGTAATTTAAACCATTAATGAGTTGAATATCATTTTAGAACAGTCTTAAAAAGCATTTAAATTCCCATAAATTGGTTTTTGGCGCAAATTTCACAAAAAATGCATTTAAGTGTTTCTTCCCTTTAAATATTGAAAGCACGTATTAAGCGTTCAGTTAATATTTATTATTATTATTATTATTTTCAAAGAAAAAACTCGAAAGTATCATTATGTCATATCTAGAAAAAAGTAAGAAGTTTTTTTTAAAAGTATTTTAGTTAATATAATTGTAAAATTAATTTCTGACAAAACTTTTGATGTTATTTATTTATTTATTACTATTATCTTACATTTCGCATTGCTTTTTAAATTTTTACAAATACATCAATTTTTCTTTTAATTTATAAGTAAATCAGACTTTTCCAGCCAGAAATTTTAGTAAAGTTTCATGTTCATTTTATTACAATTTAAAATATAAATGGAAATTACTATTGAATAAATTCAACGTGAGCATTAATGGTTTAACATCATTATTTATTATTTTATTATTTACTTTAAAATCATAAAAAACAGTTTGATGGTTATTAGATTTATATTCATTTGGTAAATTCAGAAACTATCCAAGAGGTTGTTTTGGAGTTCTTAGCCTCTCGCATTCCATGTCTTCAACCAACATTGGAAAGAATGAAACAAAAAATTCAACAGCAACAAAATCTCGAAAGCAGACTAGAAGAAACTACAAGTATGAAGTTTCCGTTTGATGGTGCATGAACCCTTTTACCAAACCCATCTCACTCCATTTACGTTTTTAATCCCATGGGTTTATTCTCTTAAACAACCCTCTCCCATCTTCCCACAATTTTAAGAAACTTGTTCAAAGAACTAACTCTTTGTAAAATGTATTTTGGAAAAACTTTTCAGCTATAACTATTACTTTTAAAAAAAGTTTCAGTTGATGGTTTAATTTAGCTTTTCGAGATAATCAGTCATGCTATCGTTTTAGGTTAGCATGTTGTAAAATATAGCAGATATCGAAGAAAAATTTTCAGCTCATTTGAAGCTATTCGTTAAAAAAAAAAATTTTAAAGATATTTCTTTGTTTTATAAAGGTTAACTATCAAATGAAATATTGTATTAAAATCATTTTAAAATAAACTATGATGTTGACAAATTATTGCGCTATTAATCTATTTGTAGCGTTTAATCATTAAAAAAAAAATAGCTGCACGCTATTTGATCTTCACAGCGCACATAGGAAATATTACAAACGAAGAATCACAGAAAACGGGATAAGAGTTGCGGTTAATGAGCTTTGCAAAAACTCTCTAACTCTTACTAAAAATTTAGCAAATGTCTTATTTGATCGAACTTTAATTTTATTCAAGTTGAGCTATGATAACGAGAAATAAAGATAGAGAAGCATTGATTAACATGCATGGATAAAGTTTGAAGCACGTAATTCAATTATTTTAATGAAATAGTAGATAAAAAATAAATTATCCTGTCTTATTAATTTTAATAGTTTAAAAAAAGCAATAACTACTTTTTTATTTGACACTTAGTATGTTGCTATCCCAAATGAGGGAGAAGAATTGTAATATACTTTTCATTTATTTTTAAACACATTTGGATTGCAAACTTTTTCTTAACTTCAAAACTTAATGCTCAATAATCACGTTCATTCATTTTTTTTTTCTACACTGTTAGAATTTTTATTCCAAATTTTCGGTAAAGTAACTGGCAGCAGTCAGTTCATCCAATTAACCGAAAAGTTTACGGTAAAGAACACTTTTTTACTTTTATGGTTTTGGAATCGTTTACAGTTAGCACGGTTAAAAAACCATGAATACAAAACTATACAGTTTTTTAACCATTTACCACTAGCTTTCTATAAATAGAGATATGTCTTTGCAACGTACTTAACTCTCCTCTCTGTCTCTCTCAAAAACAAATGGTTCATCGTTGAGCTATAATATAGCGTAAATTTTTTAAACTTGCTATAGTGTTAAACTTAACTATTAAGTTCAGGAAGAACTTAATTGTTCTTACTTAACTATTAAGTTCAGGTAGAACTTAATAGTTCTTACTTAACTTAACTTAACTTACTTAACTATTAAGTTCTTACTTAACTTAACTTAACTTAACTTACTTAACTATTAAGTTCTTACTTAACTTAATAGAACTTAATAGAACTTAATATTTCTAAGTATAGTATAATTGATTATAAGAAGTACGATAGCATGGTTTAATTTCTCAATTTAACACCATTTAAGTATTTCAGCTGAGTTGAACGATAACTTGCTAACTTAACTTAATAACTTAATAACTTTGGTTCAACTTGCTCCAAAGTTTTAAACAGTGTACAGTGTACACAATAATAATATATAAAAATAAAAAATAAGAAAATTGGAGAAAAAACGGTGAGCATTCTAAATAACTTTTAATCTGATGATTATTAGATAGCGGTTACGTCCCAGATTTTGAGGGTTAGAAACCTGAATCCGACGAGAAAAAAATATGTTTATCAAGAGAAGGTACGTTTTTGCGTTTTGGGCAATCCGCTAATTATTAATATAGTTAATTAGCATATTAAAGCGTAAGTCCCCGAACCAATAATATTGAGTTCTAGTGCGTTAAAATCCGATCATTAGAGCATAAGTAATTCATGGCTTTCGCTTTTTTTTTATTTTAACAATGTCTTAACGAGGATTCCAACACGTGTTTCAGGTACCAAGTGGTGTTCTGCTAATTTATGCCCAGCACAACAAAGCTTAGCACATAATTAATTGATTACAAACAACCAACTTCTCGTAAACATTGTAATTATTCATAACCAAGTACTCTTAGTTATACATAACTTTGATTAAAAAATAATACTAACTTTGATAATTTTCATTGCAAACAATCATGATCAATGATTACAGAGTCATGATCACAATTAATCATGCACTCATTAATTATGATTATGATCACTTGTCACTGTCCAAAGAAAAAAAATCTTTTGAAATAATCTTACATAACATTTTGACATTAACAGCTATAATATTTTTAATAAAAATAAATAAATTAATAAATCAATTAATAAATAGATAATTCTAGTAAATAAAACTAAAATGGTAACGGTTTACCGGAATGTCTTGTTTTCTGGAAATTCGTCAAAATTATGATTCTTATTACCACAGGTTTAGTTGAAAATACAAAACAGAAAAGGGAAACGATTTATGTCATTCTCTAAAGGTAATTATATGGTAATTCTATGATAAAATTACCAAATTTTAAGACATTTTCCAAATTTTACCACATTTACCAAATTTTACCACATTTACCAAATTTTATCACACATTATAAAACCATATTTTAGTGTTGATTTTACCAAAATTAGTGTTGATTACCAAAACGCGTCCGTAAAGATTGCAGAGCTTTTTGATGTTCCCATAGACCCAGAAACACGGTAAATTTTACCCTATTCTGGCAGTTTTGACCATAATTTTTTCTCAGTGTGAGACGTATAATTAGTATGTTTAAAAAAGGTTTTTGTTTAAATAAATGTGTTTTGGGAGAAATCTTAGTAACAAATGTTCTCCGTTTTTTCTTTTAATAATATCTTGTTATTAGCTTTTAGAAATATTAAAGCTGTGATCGGTAGTCAATGCATTAGCAATCATTGCTTAAAATTACATGTTAATAAAAAACAAATATTTTTTTTATCTAAGATACACTGACTGGCCATATTATTATGACCACCCCCTCAATACACTGTTGGACCACCTTTAACCCGTATAATACTACTCGAATTCTTGTGGCATAGATTTTATGAGATGTTGGTAGGCGGTAGGAGGAATTTGACCCCATATCCGATGAACTGAACTTCACAGCTCCGTCAGGTTGGATTGCACTGGATCCAGTTGTCTGATGCCCAGTTCGATCTCATCCCACAAATTCTCAATGTGATTGATATCTGTTTATTGTGCAGGCCAACGAAGCAATGTAAAGTCACTTTTATGTTCTTCGAACCATCTGACGACACTACGAGCATTTTGACAAGGAGAACTGCTTGCTGAAAGTATCCATCCATCCCCGACAGGGCACATAATTAACATAACAGGATTTACTTGATTCACTTAAATACCCTTGGCATTCAGACGTTCTTCCACAGGAATCGAAGGACCCATGCAGTGCCAAGAAAACATCCTCCAAACCATGACATTGACACCACCAGCTTGAAATGTTGTGGCAATGCACTTGGGGTCCATGACTTAGTGCTATTTTCGCCGTAACCCTACCATCTGCATGGTCTAATTGAAAATGCGATTCATCAGACCACATGACCTTTTTCCAGTCATCTACTGTCCAATCCTTATGCTCCTTTGCAAATTGGAGACGTTTGGATTGGAACAGGTCGTCAGCTTCCATAGCCTATACGGTGTAATGTGCTGCGCATAATTAGTTAAGAGACGTTCGCATTTGAACATTCATTAAGATTCCCCGCTATCTGACGTACTTTCACTCTTCTGTAGGACTGGACAACTTTGGCAAGTCTCCTTTCAGCTCGAGAATTTAGTAGCATGTGACTATCTCAAGTCTGACGTTGAGGCGCGGTTTTAACTGCTGCTCTGGAACACTTCACAAGAGCTGCCATTTTGCTGATACTAGTTCTGACGCTTCTACAGTCTACAATCATCCCGCGTTCAAACTCAGTTAAGTCACGTTTTTTGCCGTATCTCAGCCCGTAACACAGTGCAATTGAGGTAGCCTTGCATGCCCTTTTTGGTAAGGCATTCCATACCCTTTTCGAATCCATCTCGCTCTCTCTGTCACGCATTAGCTCATTTTGCTTAAACCTGTCAGGTGATCATAATAATTTGGCCACTCATTGTACATTCATAATGTATATACATTCTTTGTATGCATAGGTTGCTTGTAATCACCATTACAATTTCTGTATAATCAATATTTATAATAAATTGCAGTTGAAATCGATATCTATTTTTGCCGCATAAAACAAAAATTATTATATTTTTTAAGCTACGACCTTACTAGTTTTTAACTATTAGCTAATTTTAAAAAGATCACACATGAAGCAATAAAATATTTCAAATATGTCTAAATTTCTCCCAAAATGTAATTTTTGCAACAACACATCAATGAAATTGTTTTAAAAGAGCATAAAATTTGTGATACGTTTTTTTAAAAATAAAAAAATTTATGAAACATATATTAAGATTTTTTTTCTTTGCTGGGTGATTTCCTTATAAAACTATTTTAAGACTGTTATAACCTTTAATTGGGAAGAAGTCATAAATTATGAAACTCTAATTGACATGTTAATCTAGAAATGCATGTTCTTTGCGATTTTTAATTGAGGGTTTGAAGGAAAATAATGTAGACATTACAACAAATGTAGTAAAAAAGTATATAAATATTTGAAGCAACAATTTTTTACTCACTTAATATAGTAATATAGTTACTTTTATGCATTAAACCATTTTAAATATTTTAAAATGCCTATTAACATTTCCTATTTATCAAATTAACAGTAGCATGTTACTACCAGAAGAATTTTTCTTATCAAAATTTCTTTTTTACATATTTTTTCAATAAATATTCTCGAAGATGTTTTAAAACAAATGGATATCTTTTTTTTTCTCCCAAAAGTAAATACATAATAGGTTAGTAAAAAGTAGAGGTTAGTAAAAAGTAATTACTTTTAACTAACCTCTTCCTCATTGCATTCATATTTTTCTATTCATTGATATTTTTCTTTTCAGTTGTATATTAATTAACTGCATTAATTTTCATGCTGTGTTATAAGCGTTTATATTCATTAAATATACTGAGTACTTAAGAAATAGCAAATACTTTTCTTAATTATTGAAAGTTTATTTAATTTTAAATTCTTTTATAAAAGTATTTTTCAACATAAACTAAATTTGGTGTAATTGTCGAAATTGACTAAGTCATGAAGTAATTAAAAATTACAATGTTACTTTCTTGAAAAAAAAAAAATGATGCACGTGCTGAGGTCATGAAACCAGTTTATGAAGGAAAAAACGGTGTATTGTACAATACAACGATTGTGCAATACAACGCAATAAAAAAGGAAGAGCTAACGTTTTATCATTTTTCTTTTTACAATATAATTCTTAAATATTAATAGAAATTAGTACTTTAAATTCATTTTTAAATTAATTTTTATTATAAAATTTTAAAATATTTGTACTTTGCATATTTTTTAGAAAAGGATTTTCATATATATCCCATATAAACATATAAAAATCATTTAGCGTATCATATTTATAACATAAAAATCCTTTCTCAAATATATTACTCAACTTATAAAATAATATTAACTTAGCTAATTACAAGGTAAATAAAAATTGCGATTCATTACTACTTTAAATTTATTTACAATACATATAAATTATATTTATTTCCATATTTCTTCAATAGTATTTCAATAGTATTTTGAAAAGACAAAACTAAGAACGTTATGATGAAAAATAGTTTGCAAAAAAGTGAAGCATTTAAAATAATTTATAACATTTCAAGCAATCCATTTTAAAACAATAATCTTTCAAAAAGGATCGACAAATAAACGGTACAGTTTACGATATTTGAGTAAATGATATCATTTTTCTGGCAATCTATTTTCAATTCTCTTCTTTTTACAAGAACTATTCGAAAACTTTCAAAAATTCGGATATCAGACTTTCAAATCCAAGGAACATCATAGAATATTTTCTTTTTTACTAAAATACTCTAAAAGCAGTCTTTAAATCTTCAGACGTGAGTAGACACTATAAATCAGGGCACAGTTTCAATTTCCTTTTCTTCCATAAGGAAAGAGATTTCCAGCAATACCTAGCATTTCTTTTTTAATAATTTTTCTTTCAAAAAGTGCAATGGAACATTGTATAATATATTGCAATAAATTTTGAATTTATGTTTTTTGCAATATATTTGCGTTACTTAGTGTGTGATGGCTGTTATATATTTATGTTACTTAGTGTGTATTGAAAAATAGCGAATATAGAGTGCATATTGTATTTAGTATTACTTATATTAACATTTCTTTGAGTGTAAATGAGTTGTGTTTGCTTGAAAATAACAACAAATGCAAATAGTAGGCCTTGTTTTGTACAAAATAAATTATTGCACTTTTTATAAACTTTTAGTCTGATAATTTTTTTATATTTTTTTATTTTTATTGTTAAATTTTTGTTAAAATATAAAACAATTAGAGCTTATGCCATATCAAATAGAGATGGTTAAAATACTGAATAATGCTATTTATATTTAAAATATTTTGAAATGTAGCTTAGATAGATGTAGAGAACATTTAGTTCTACGGTATATTTGAAATAAAATCATTTATTCTTAAAGTTTAAAATATTTCAAGGCAATGCATTGCTCTATTTCTAACTATTTTATTCATAAAAAAAATAGTTAATGAATATTAAGAGTGGTGATAACGGAACACCATGCATGCAAGTCATTCTCACTAAGCAATGCATATAATATAGATGTGCTTTTAAATAAATATATAGTGCTTTTAAATAAATAAGTATTCATCACATTATCATTATCTTTAACGATTATCAATCTAATGCAGGATTAAACGTTAAAAAACTTTTGATCTCCTGCTCTTGCTTTTTAATTCATGCCTTCTTCTTTTTTTGAATTTGAAATCGGAATTTAAAACTTTAAAACATCTTTGCTTTTCATTTTATTTTGTAACCGGCGTTGAACAGCCGACTCAGTTCTAAGCTTACGAATATCAATGTTCTACTCCGTAACATTGTAATTTTGAATCCTACAGAGAAGACAAGAGAACTCCTGGATCAAGCGTTGAGTCAAACTAGCCTTTTTGGATACCTTTTTGATAAAAATCTACCCTCAATTGCGTTACATGGAAAGGAAAAGCTCGAAAACCTCTCACGGTTAGCCGTCGGCAAAGGGATTCTAACCCATGATTCGTCTAAAACTGAGGATACTTTATGTCAGAACACTGTGGTTGGTGTGAGCAGGGTGTAGAATTCGCAAGAACTACGAGTTGAGTCTGGGTCACCTCAGTGAGAGGTGAACGTTTTATAGCCTGAGCCACCGCTGCTCAAATCACCTTAGTTGCGGTTGCTTTTTTTTCCAGTTCGAAATGTTGTAAATCTAGCAGTTGTTAGTTCTTCGTGCTATGTGGAAAGCCTATTGTTATTTTAAACATTTAGCCCTTTGGATGACATAAAAATCTTTTCATTTTCTTGTTCATACTACTCGATTTCGATCATTTTTCTTAATATGGAATAAAGATCTCTCAGTACTTATTTGTCCCAGCTAACCTATTACTTTCATAATAAGTTTCTTAATAATTTCTTCTTCTCCCAGTGATATTCTCTGTTGCAAAAGTGAGTGCGAGTAAAAACCATTGGTTAAAATTTTTCCTCGTTAGACATTGATGTTTATTATACTTAAATATGTGCTGAGAAAACATCTGGTCAAAACTTCTAGAATATTGTAGCATTTACCTTGTTTATGGTTTTATAGGAACAACAAAAAGCCCAATAATTTTCACAGACTCGCTGCTTTGGTGATGATTTTATTAAAATTAACAATACAATATGGTTTCATAATTTGTGATTAAATTTGGTAAATTTGATAAAATTTGGTAATTTTATCGTGATAACTTAGAGCTTGGCTTAAAAACCATCTATCCGGTAAAAACTAATTATAAGTTTTTTTTTTAATTTTTTTTTTTTTTTTACTAAAAGTGTGATAAGAACTGTAATTTTGAAACCCAGAAATTCCAGTGGATCGTTCTCATATAAACGGAATAATCCCGAAATGAGTAGTTGAAATACCGCATATTTTGGTTTTATTAACCAGATTTATAAATTATGTTTTTTTTCTACCAAAAGTGTCAATACAATATCGTAATTTTACCATAATTTTTTTCTGCTTGTGATATTTTTGCTTAAGTGCTTCAATCAATTAATATTTTCTACATTTTTTTTAAGTGTTATTTTTTATCCATTGATTTAATATGCATTATTCAGGTTTCCATTGAATTACCTGAGAAAAAAACCGTTTTTTATTACCTGAAAGTGACCAGTTAAGGTAACCCTAAATTCTGGATTAAACGCTGAGCGGTAAAGTGATAAAGCAAAGCGAAAAGCAGGCATTGCTATTCAATATCCATTTTATAGCCTAAATATAATATTTTACAGACAATATTAAGCGACACACACAATATTTTGTTCTGTCCAAATAAAGCAACGTTTCTTTTATATTCTGTTTATATCATATTTTAAAAATATGGTGCAGAAATGTAAAAGACGTAAATCGAATAGTAGACTTAAATCGAATAGAAGACTAGAATAGAACGAATAGAAGACCATAGAAGACTTAAATTGAATAAAACTATTTAAATTGTCGGGAATATTGAGTTTTGACATCGAATGATATATTTTTAGAACAAATTTTAGAAAACTTTTTAAATGAAACATAAGAGTGTATTTTAAAACTAATTTCAAAAATTACAATTTAGTAAATTTAATAATAAAACTTCGTATTCTATTTTAAAGAAGTATCTCTCAACTAAAATAATTTGTTTTTTATCAAATTTATGATTAAAAAAAAGTGCCAGTATATTAAAAATGAGCAATTTAAAATTTACACTTTTAATAAAAATTAATTTGCCAATCATATTCAGGTAATTATATAAGCAATACATACCGTAGACTGCATTTAGAAATTTAATAACAGAAATTGAGTTTAAGCATAATAGATAATATTTATTTATAGGTTATTAAAAATATTTTTTTGATAGATAAAGTAAAAAAGTTATCAGTATTTGAATACATAAGTTATTCATAATGTAAACGAGCTCAATATAAATCTGGGTATTGAGTTAAGTCTTTTCTGGCACTCGGCCTGTTTTTTAAATAAGAAAAATCGCCAAAATTTCAATAGAAAGAGATACCATGCCAAATGTTTTCAATACAATGCTGGTCGTATCAATGTATGCCAAAAAGAAAATGAACATAACCATTACTGATTCCATAATAGACGAAATTTAGGGTACTAAACTGTAAACGCAAAAAAAAAAAAAAAGCGTAATGGGATATAGTTACATAATATTGATAGTGACAACAGAACTCATTCCAAATATTTAAAATCTAACGAAATCTTAAACAAGGCAAAGATTAACTTTTTCAAAAACATATTTTGCTATCTTAGCTGTAATACATTTAAATGCAAGAACCTCAGAAGAATTATTTCTTCGTTTATCTAGATCATATAACAAGAAGACGAGTTAATAAATTTTATGTTAAAACTAAATAAAAAGTCAATAATTTTCTTGGAACTAAGTGAACTTTATCTCTAATTCAGTCGTTATCATGTAAAAATAATTTCGAGTATTTTATAAATGTAAATAAAACTAAGTAAATATTATTCCGTTTTTTAAACTACAGGGGAAAATAAATAATTATGCGAAATAAATAATTATCTTTGATTTTTAAAAAAATGCATTGCATAATAAAAATATGATGCAGTTGAAAATCATTAAATGTCCACGTTAACTTTATATTCACTCACTATTGCAAAAATCTATAGTTATTATCAAAAAGAAAGAAAAAAACTTTTGTAAAAAATACTTTTAAAAATCCTATAATTAAATACATTTGAGATTCAATTGCAATTAATACATTTTTTTTTTATCATACAAAAAAAATCTTTAAAAATATATGCTATTTATTTTACTACAATATAAAGATATCGAATTGAAAACAAATGTAAACTAGAGGTAATCATCAGAATGTAATTGCGATAATTAAGTTTTTATTCGTGACAGAGAATAATAAAAGTGTTATAAAACTTTTTTGAAACATACACTAATAAAAAAAAGCATGGTTAAAACAACCAGGATATGGAAAAAATTAACGTGTTTCTAGCTCCTTGGCAACACCAAAGAGCTTGGTGGTTCGTGCTGAAGCCACTTTGGTAATCACTTTGGTGAAATTAAAAATAAAATATGGTTTTATAATGTGTAATAAAGTTTGGTAAATGTGGTAAAATTTGGTAATTTTATCATGATACCTTACAGCATATGGCATAGAAATCATAAATTCTGTTTAATTTACTTTTCAGTTATGTATTTTTTACTAAATGTGTGGTACTAAGTACTATAATTTTAAAAGCAGAATTCCCGGAAAATGTTACCATATAAACGGAAAAATTATCAAATACTGTATGTTTTGCTTTTATTAGCTGGAATTATGTTCTTTTTCTTTACCAGAAGTGTCATTACCATCCGGTATGGTAATTTTACCAGCGTTTTTCTTCTCCATGTGAGATTATTTTACCTGAATTGTATTACGATAATAGCAATTTAAATTATCATAAAGAGTCGTAGAATTTTAAAAAAAAAATGGAAATACGTGATTTTAATTTCATACTTGCTTGAAATATAGGTAAATAAAACTTTTAAAAAATTCACAATTAGAAAGAAAATAATGTCTCAAATAATTTAAAAATTTTGAATTCGTAAAACAGAAACGTTTGAGGGATCAAATACACTAATAAGATTCTTTTATGCATCAAAGTCTTGATTTTAAAGTCTTGCACAAACAATCTGAGTAAATTCATTAATTTTAAAGTTCAAAATTCTTTTAAAGAAAAGCGATTTATTACTCCAGTCAAGAAATACGTTATCACAATTAATTACAAATACAAAAAACATATTTTTGAAAAGAAAAAAATCTTTAATTTCTTTCAAAATGGTATTTTTTTTTTCCTTCAAAAATATCCTTAAACACCCGATTGGGCTTCGGTAGCTTTTCCAGTTATCAATCCTAAAATAAGTTCAAAACTTAATCAAAAATTCCTTTTGCTCTCAGAAAACTGATGTCCTGTTAAATAAAAAATTACTTTTTAACTTTAAAAAAATAACATCTAGCAATAAAATATTTTAAACGGTAAGTTAGGCTTTGTCATTTAGAATTATATAATTTAAAATGTCATAAAAATCATAGGCCTGTTTTAGTTTGCCCAAAATGATGATACCTTTTTACGAACATAATGTTAATTTATGGTCTGTGCCCATTATATTTTACAAGAAAAAATTTCCCCGAAAGGCTTATATTTTAATGGTCATTATACCTTTACAATCATAAGCAATCAGTGGCTAGAACATTTTTTGCTGGTCACTTACAATAACCAAGCCGTGAAATTTTCTAAACTGTGTGCATATTTATGGGAATATATAGTTTTTCAGTCTGATTTTGTAATTTAAAATATCGCTTTCACTAACTAATTGTCATTCTTATCAACATCGAACTATTAAATAACATTTTATTACTTGACCATCGAAATTATTTAGGATATGGGTTAATTTTTGTGCATTGTACAGCAAATATTTAAAATCAAGAACAAGTTTGTAAAGTGTATTAGGTTAAAAGTCAAATATTGTACTTTAAAGTTTCAATTTATTACAAAGTAATGTTGATTTTTTTAGTTATTATTCTATTTTCTATTCGATTTAATCGAAGATTAATTTAATTTATCGAATTTAATTTATCGAAGTTAATTAATTTAATTAATTTTCCATTCGATTTAATTTTCTATTCGATTTAATCGATTTATTTCGAAGATTTAAGTAAACCATTTTAAGCAAAACACTTGAAATTGTTTAAAAAATAAATAAAATGTACTGCAATTTTTCTCTTCAATATACAACATTTGATTCTGAAAAGTGTTTACGCACTTTAAATTTTATTATTTTTTTATTCTATAACCAACGTTGAACAGACGACCCTATTTCTTTGGGTTTAAGACTATAACGTTAAACTCCGTAATCTTGTTATTTTGAACCAAATCCAGAAGACAAGGGAACTCCTAAATCAAGCATTGTGAGAAATTTGCCTTTGTCTAAGACTCTTTTGATGGAACTAACCCGTATTTGCGTTACAAGGAAAGGAAGACCACAAGAACCTGCCTCAGTTTGCCTGACGGTAAGGAGACTCTAACCCATGATCCGTCCACCACTGAGGATATTTTACGTTAGCACTGTGGTCAGTGCAAACCGGATGCGGAATCGACGAGACATCGCTGGGATTCAAACCCGATTCACCTCATTGGAAGGCGAATGCTTTATCCCCTGAGCCTTCACGGCTCGCACTTTAAATTTAACTAAATTCTTACATTCATAAAAAAAAAAAATAAATCTTGCAGAAAAAAGCAATTATTTACTTTTAAGAAAAATATTATTACTTTTCCGCTTAAAAACAAAACCAACTCTTTTAAGCAAAATAATAAGGCTCGTCGCAAATTAAATTAAATCTAGCTGATTTTTTATAAAACATGATCATCAATTCATATATTTTACATATCGAACAAATTAATTCAACTTCCCTGAATTAATCAGAAAATATTTTTTTATCAATTCACTATTTAAAAAGAATTTATAAGTTTAATAAATCAAACTTGCAATTGTGAGAAAAGTAATTTTCTCAAATATAATATGCTTAATTATCTATAGAATATAATTCACGGTTAGTTGAAAATATTAATAACTACAGAAAATATACTAGTCATAGATTTCTAAAGCGTTGTCTAATTTGATTCATATTTATTCACAAACTAAAGTAAAAGTGTCACAAGCTTTTGGATTTGTTTCAAAACTCAATCTGCATTATATTTTAGAACAGTGGATTTAAATTTTCCTTCACTGTTCGTCATTATGAAGAGCATTAATATTTGTTCAAATGTCATTTGTGTTGACTTGTTTCCAAAAGACTCTTTTAAATGAAAATTCATGCCAAAATTAAAGATGAGGGAAAATGTATAATTATTACTATTTTTTTCACTTCTTTGATCATTCAAATTAATTATAATTAGGAAAGCAAAAGGAATTAATATATTAACTACAAAGAGTGAATTAACAGCAATTAATAATTGCTACTCGACATAGAAACTAGTTTGAAAGATGGGAATCAGAACGTTAATAACATATAAATTTAAATTGTATTGATATTTATTTTATATACACTAAATATTCTCTACTTATGCAATATAAATTTCTATTTAAATAAAATCAACGCTAAAATACCTTTTTTCATTGAATTTCAAGACATTAGATTGTCTTGAACAATAAATTTATGTTAAAAGACTATCGGTGTTACATTTTTGCTACAGTAAACAATACATTAAACGTAAGAAATATTAAATTTCATGCGTAAAAAATGACATTTAGTTCCAAAAATATTTCATAAAAACATAAGAAAATACTTAAATGCTTGAAAAATTATGTCAAGAATGGATAAATAAGTTTACAGTACTTACTTTAATATATTTTTTGTTAAAATAAAAGCATGGTTTCGTACGATGCATTTTGGACATGCATCAAAACGATAAATTGCTTTTTCTGAAATCCATTTACTCAGTAAAATATAACTTATCTATCGCTACTATTAGGTAAGAATTTTATCAAGTAACCAATCTATTCAAAGTCCATACTCTTATTTTATTTGTAAGCGACTGGATACTATTTTTTTTTTTTTTTTTTTTTTTTTTTTTTTTTTTTTTTTTTTTTGTGCTGCATTAGCTCAGTTAGCATCATGAATGTCTTAAATTATCCGTTTTGGTTGGAAAAAATATTTTCATAGTATTTATAGATTTTTATTGTATTTATTGTATTTATTACTTTTGTAATAATTTATATTACAAAAGGTCCTGTCATTAAACAGAAATATAAATTTATTGTAAATTTAATTTAAACTTAATTGTTGTCAGAGCTTAAAATTTATACCAGTGCTATGCTTCATACAGTTTAATGCTACAAACTGCAACTAAAATTTTAGTTTTAATTATTTATTCTTATTTTAAATGTAATTATAATTATGCGTTCAGAAATCAATAATATTGCACTTTTATAAACAGATGAGTCCTTCAGCCAGAGTTTCTGCAATCGAGATTTTAAAATACAGTCAAATCTAATAAATAAAGTGTCACGAATACATTAAAATAATCTGGCAGAAATTTAAAATAACTACATGTCTCAACATTTTACCGAAGTGACTGAATAAACTGAGTCTAAAGATTTAGTTTTAATAATTTCTTGTAGTATTAGACTTAAAACACAATCAATTTTTGTGATAAAAGTAGTGTGAATTCATTTGAATAGCAACTTGCAATTGCTTTAGCTCATTTGAATGTATTCTTAACTGTATATTTTAACAATTATATATTCAGAAATAAATTTAATTTTTAAGAACGGAAGTAGTCTTTGTAACCATAGCTCAAAATGAAAAATAAAGGGTTTTAAATAAGGTCAATTATAATAGTAAAAGTACAAGGAATGCATTCAGAGGAGCTGGTAGCTATTTGTAATAGCTACCTATCATAAAAGTTTACTGTTCTAAACTGCAACTAAAGTTCTAGTTTTAAATACTTCTTTTTCTAACTGTTCTGATAATTATCTAGTCAGAAATAAATTTTATTGAGATTTTGAGAGCAAAAATTGACATTATAAGCAGAGATCAAAGCAAAAAATTAAAATTATAAAGAATGGAAAAAATACGAACAATTATTAGGATTAAAATGGACTGAAAGTAAGTTGCAATAAGTTGCAATGAGCTGAAAGTAAGAGTTATAAAAAATCACAACTATGTGCTGCAACTAGTGGGCAAGTTTTAGTAATATTTTGTTCCAACTATTATAACAATTAGGTGCTCCGAAATAAATTATATTTCTCTTCAAGCTCAGACCTTTCCAACAAGAGCTCTAAAACAAATAATCGGGATTAATATACAATTAATTATTTTAACGGAAGTATTAAGAATTCACTAAAACGAGGTTAGAACTTGTAATATGTAGACATCATCGATACATATATACACCCAGGTCACCCATTTGGAATGAGAGTACTCTACCCCCCGAGTCACCGTAACTGCTAATTACATGCAAAATATTTTCTGCAATCAAAGAATAAAAGAATGTAAAATATCTGTCATAAGTATGCTGTTCAACTGGCATTTATCGAAGACTTATTGTTTTGAAAAAATAATAAACTATTTTTTTTAAATCTGTCGCAATATTACAGCGCCTAAAATTAAACAAAAAATAATATAAAATTAATTTTTGTGTTATTCCGATGGCTCTCAAACGACAAATATTAACTCTCTGGTGTTTTAAAAAATCATTTATATTTCTAGTGTTTATATAGAACTTGTAAGGAGAGTATTTGCTCTTTTTTTTCCAGACAGTGAATTCGATGAAATGGATGGAACCCAAGCAAGATTCAAGCCGGAAGCTATTGATACCCTATGTCAGCTGACAAAATTCAACAAAAGAGAACTCCAACTCATGTATCGAGGCTTCAAGCAGGTAAGATTTTATTCTTTTTCAAAATCTTTCTATCTTTTCGCTTTTAACTCATGTTCAAAAATGCATGCAAGGTTTCCATTGAATAGCCCCAATATTTGAAATTGCACAAAACGCATTTTAGATTTAAGTCATATTATTTAAGCTACTTTTGAAAGAATTTATGAGATATTTCTGATTCAAATAGCTCTTCAAACAATTATATTCATTCTTTTTCGAAAGAAAAAATAGAAATATGGAATTATATATTTATTTTGAAAGATTTTTAAATCACAACGTCAATGTTTATTTATATATCCGAATTATTTTTACTTACCTTAACTAAAGGTTATGTGAACCCACTAGGACTTAATTTAAGATGCATTTCCTTTCAAAACTTATATATTCTGGAATGAAATATTAAAGTTATACCGACATATATGTTTTAGATATATATATATTATACTATAAAGATAATGATGATTTAGATAATATAAATGGGTGTCTCGTAAAAACCACTCTTAAAATCTTAATGCATGTTATTGGAATCCTTATCAAAAATGAAAACAAAAAAGTATACACATGGGTGGTCACAAGTTAATATTTAACCGACGAAAAAACAAAACCGCTGTAACTAAACTAAAATACAAATTTATTTTTCCCTAGAATTATGAATAGATAAGAATAGTTTTTTAGTCGATATTTCAATGCTTTATTAACGTAACTACTGTCTTGGAAACTGCTTTCACTTATTTCTGTTCAAAAAATTTGTCGTTAAAATATCTTTTTAGCACGTCTTTCAAAAAGGAAAATTTTAAAATTAAGATTTGATCTCTAAACCATAGTATGTTAATTACACATGAC
This sequence comes from Parasteatoda lunata, assembly GCA_949128135.1. NCBI lineage: Eukaryota > Metazoa > Arthropoda > Arachnida > Araneae > Theridiidae > Parasteatoda > Parasteatoda lunata. The sequence continues at coordinate 24,889,575 of OX421980.1, forward strand.
GTCAGGTGAATCATTTCCCCAACAGTATAAAAAATATAAGTCAAAATCAATTGTGAAAGGTGATTCAATGCAATTAAAATTACAGTGCATCTGGAAGTTTGAACACATTAAATAATTACATATTCCGATTGTATGGATCTCTTCTTGAGTGGGAAACCTAACTTAAAAAGAAAATTTAAGGTTTATTAGGATTATTAAAGAGATTATTGAAGGTTGAAAGAAAATTAATTTCGAAGGCTTAGTCGTCCCTAAAAATAATACTTTTTGATGCATAACGTATAATTTATATAACCGTTGTTATTTTCTAATAATTAAATAAATTTGTAAATTAAATTTTTATCCTATCTATAGACCGCTCCGCCTATGCTAGTTATAATGATAATGTCAAATGACAAGATAAGCTGCAGTTTTGTGAAGAAAAAAAACTTTTGTGAGCTAAATTGTCAAAAAACAATTACTCTATCACTGTATTATCTGGGCTCATAAAAATTAACGCAAAAAGAAAATTATTCATTGATTTTGATAATTATCCTCTTAAGTTGAAAAATCTCGCCAAATTGGTGATTTTTAAAAAGTTTAATAGCGTTTAAAATATTTTGTTTTATAACCATTGTCGAACGATTATAAAATACAATATTTTAAAAGCTACTAAACTTTTTTTTTAATTGCCAATTTGGCGGGATTTTATTTCCTTGCTCTAAAGCCTAGATAATTCTTCATAGCAAAATTAAATAAATGATTTAAAACTATAGCTTTGCCTAAGACGCTGTCGCTGCTTTTATTTTCCTTAGTTTCGAAAACCCCATTAAGACGAAATTCTTTTGTGAATACTAAACTATGTAATAAAATGGTTTCATTGCTTGAATAAAGGATAAAGACAAGATTTGTGTACTTTTTAGAAAAACTTAAAGAAAAATAAAACAATAGGTTTATTAAAATCAATGACAGTTAGAGTGCACTTAATTTTTTTTTTTTTTTTTACAGGAATGTCCTTCCGGTATGGTACGTGAAGAGACTTTCAAAGGAATATACGCCCAGTATTTTCCAAAAGGTGCTGACACTAGCCAGTATGCTCATTACGTATTCAACACTTTTGATCAAGATCACACTGGTGCAATTACTTTTACGGTAAGAATTACTTGGATAAAAACATTTTATCCAAGAAAAGCACTTACATGCAATCTTTTAATCTTTTACTAATCATATTATCCTAAAGATTCTCTTAAAGGAATCGATGACAAACACTCAAGTCGGGACAATTATGGCTTACAGTAGTTGACAGTAAAGAATCAGTGGTTAGATCAATTCTATATTCCAGTTCTTATTTTTGTTTTTAAGTTTCAGTTCAGTTGAAAAAAGAGTTTGCCTTCTTGTAATGTGCAATAAAATAAACGTCCTTTATATTTGCAACATATTTTTATGCTTAAACATATTTTTTTTTAAAAAATTGTAGATTTTATTTTTCTTAAAGGAAAATTTATTGTTGCCATGAGTGAGGTGAAGCATTAATATGGATAAACATTGTAAAAACATTTTTCGTATTGCAAGAAAATTTCAAGAAAATTGATATTCAAAAAACTTTTTTATTGACGTTACTAGAAAAGTTTATGGAATCCCAGTTTCTCAGAGATTTACTATTTAATTGTACTGATTTTATACAGTATGCATTGTTCTGATAAAAGTTTTTTTTTTTTTTTTTTTTTTTTTTTCAATTTTTTTTTTAGTCAAAATAAAATACCTATTTTTATTTCGCATTTTTTATATTAATATTATTTTTAAAGAATTTAAAATTTCGTAATAATAAAATTGTTTCAAAAATATGACTAAGTAAATGGCAAGTTTCAAATTGAAATTTCAAAAGGATTTAATAGAGGTAGATAAAATATATAATATTTTATGCATTTCTAAAATACACGTAATAAAAATTTTCGTTTTAATACTTATTTACTTATTTTCACATTTTTAGAGAAATTTTTATATTTTTGAAACTAGGGTATATCGCGAAAAAAAGTTTTCTATCAAAAATTTCAAGTTGATAAAAAAAAAATCTCACTGCGGTCAAATATTTATCAAATTAACTTAATGATATTTTTTTTTTTTCTTTTTGCCAGATTAAAAAATATTTGTCTCCCGGAATGAGTTCCATTTTCATGGATCAAAAACGCAAATTTTAATTTTTCTCATAATTAAAACCTTCGTTTTTACATTTCACTTTTTTAAAATTTTTTTAAAATTTTAATTTATCTAACTATTAAGATTATGCAAGATGCGCTGTTCAAAATCAAAAATTTAAAGTTTAGATTGTAAAGTAACAATAAAAAAAGTTTTTGTATGAAATATAACATTTATCTCTCCCGAAATCTACGTGGTGTGTATAAAAAGGAGTGTTATCATGTGTCTATTGAGATTCCCGAAGAATTTGACCAACAAATAAATACGGAGACGTACTGCGAGTAACGCAACTAAATGTCGAAATCAAAGCTAAAATTTCATATTTGGTTCCTTCTTATCTACAAAAATGACTTCTTCTTTTACTACATGTCGCTTTAACAAACACTGTGCAAATACTTAAAGGCATACTTCAATATCCGATTTGCCAAGACTCAAGGCAAGCAAACAACATAATCTTCCATGAATGCATTACCGTGGTTGGGAAAAAATTACATGTAATCAACATCTAAGTGCATTGTTAGAAATTTCTCAGAGAAAATGGTTAAATAACAATTTATTCAATTGTTATCTTACCATATTCAAACAAAGCAGTCAAATGACCATAAATATAATGGTATTCAAACTGTTAACTGTGAGGAAAACCGTTAATTTTTTTCACCTAATAAGGTTAAACAACCAGAAATATATCGCACCAACTAGGCCCACCTAATGAAGCCATGAAAGTCCTTTTAAAGAAATGCACAGGGAAAAGCAGGGAAGTTTCCTTAATCTATTATTGAGAATCTCGTTTATTTGCGTTTGAGGAAGAAATTAATTTTTTTACTTCAGCTTGCTTCACAATTAGAACTTTTTTCTTCATGGTTATAAGTAATATCATCGCACCTCAAGTAATTTTCATGACGGAAAATGTCGTCATGCCTATTACAGTAGTAGTTAGCATAACGAAATATTTCGTCACTGCCAGTTAACTGGAAAACAGAGATTTTTGTTTTTCTCTCTGTATTTTTACAGAAATGTTTTACAGAGTTGGTTTGAATAGGCTTGCTTTTAAAATCAACCGATAAAATTCCTTTAGTAAATAATTAGGTTAGAATTTAAGTTAACCATAACAATAAACAAGTATTACGTGTTTCTTTATTAAATATATATGAATTAATACAAGAATTTATCAATTCAACCTCTTAAGTACCCATTTAAAAATCTAGCAACAGATTTATTGGTAGTTCAAAGATGAAAACTTATAAACTCAATCTACAACTTACTTTCAATAACTTTTCTTTAACTTACAAAATAATCTCGAAAGAAATTAGAGAAATTTGGCACGCAAGTAAGAAGCAATATTTTAATTTAATTTAATTTAAGTTCGGGTAAAATTTAACGTATTTGGTTAGGCTATAATTTAACATATTTGGTTAGGCTATAATTTAACATATTAGGTATAATTTAATATATTGAATTGATAAAATTTATTTTATTAATTAACTTATTGATTTTCCATATTAACTATTTGTTGACACATGAAAGCTCATTTTTTTAAAGAACATATATATTAAACTTTGTGCCAAAAACTTTCGATTCAATACCACTAAAGAAATTATTGAAATTAATTGAGAAGATGTCCAACATGAACTCACAAAAACGATATATTTTAATCACAAACAATTACTATTTGTACACAAATTTTGAAATATTTTAACGCATATTTCTCATGGTTGGATCCATTGAAAAATTTCATCTTGTGCTCTTGATTAGACACTCAAGGTTGTTCAGCATTAATTTTAATATTTAGGAAATAACAGAATACTCGAAATGTTAGCAAATAGAAAGAAGAAGAAAAAATTAGTTTACGTAAAGAATGTTTAAAAATTAATTTGCTTTTAAATTTTTTATTTATTTCTAAACTTTACTCTTTAAAAAAAGGGTTTCTTTCTTCACCATTAAAACTTCTTAATTTATATTGATATTTGTTATCTCTCTATCGTATAAATACATTTTATCTTTAAACAATTCTTTCGGTTATCTTTTAACACTTATCTTAATAAGTAATTGAAAATGCACACATTAAAAAGAAAATCAATTGATCTAACTCTCTGAAAAAAATATTATTAAACTGATATATATTTAAACAATATTATTACATATTAAATTTCTTTTAATTTTTGAATGCACGGTGAAACTAAACTAAAAAGTAATAACACAATGTTTCAATTTAAACAACATTTCGTCAAAAAGTGTATATATTTTTATAAAAAAACTTTTTTAATATTTTCCTTAATATTTTAATATTTTGAAACTTTTTTAATTTTAATATTATTTAATATTTTCAATTGTAAACTTTTATTTAAGTTTCGTATTTTTATTAATTTTCTTTTATTATTTTTTTTAGTTTAATTTTATGTTATGTACAATATAAATTCTAATTAATAATTAATTCAATGAAGCTGTATTTTTTGAAATGATTCTAAAAAAAAAAAAAATACAATTTCTTTCAATAATTAATAAACTTTTATTCAGTTTTTTAGTTTAAATTTTAAAAATAAATCATAGAACGGTCTCCTGCATCATTTAGTTTTCCTCTGTAAAAGAAAGAAATAGGGCGCCTGCGAATTAGTTTTGAAATCAACTAAGAGATGGTGCCACAAGTCACGTTTTAAAATGTTTTCAAAGTATAGAAAGTTCATTATAAATAAAATTTATTAAAAATCAGAAAAACGTTAGTTGAAAAAACTTTATTATTTAAAAACTACTATCTTTAAACTGAGTTTTAATAATTACTTTCGATATCTAATACAAATATCTAACGAAATTTTATAATTAGTTCTAAGGACTGAAAATATTTTTTGACATCAGTTTAAAAGTAAATTTTTCAGTGTATTAAATTAAGTTGTATAATAATATATTCACACTTTTAGAATTTTAATTCGAGTCATTCAAAATATTCAACCTATGAAATTGAGTTTAAATGTTTAATTCTAACTAACATGCGTCGGGGGTGTAGCTCAGTGGTAGAGCGTTCGCTTTGCATGTGAAAGGCCCGGGGTTCGATCCCCCGCACCTCCACTTTTTAAAACCTCCTTTGTTGAAATGCATAAAGAGTTAAATTTTTCATTCGAATAAAACTGCTTTAAAACAAAAACAATTTTACTACATATATTTCGCACGAAATACCATTTTATTTAATTACAAAATATCGTAAGACTATATAAAAATTATTGCTATTTTTTTTCTTGTTTTAAAGATATCAATTATTTTAATACTAAAAAATGATTGAATAACTTTGATTTACATTTAAAGGAGACACAGTGATGAGAATTTTTATAGGTAATACTTTTATATTTAATTCGATTTCTATCAGAATCAATTAAACTTTGGAAAAAAAAGCAATGCCAAAAAACTAAAATCTGGCTCATAAATTTTTTTATGATAAATTTTATCTAAATGTTATTTCAAAAACTAGTTAGATGTAATTGAGCAATAAATAAAAATTATGTATGCTGAAAGAGAAACAAAATTCGCCTATTTAAAATTAACTTTTTACTTAAGAAACCATTGGAAGTAAAAAAGAATTTTGAATGTAAATTAAAGCCTACTAATGGTGGTGAATTTTTAGTTGCATAATTATAATCGAAATCCATGATATTACCTAAGAAAGAGTATTGTCACTTACACTGCAAATTAATCTTGGGAAGCTTTAAATTGACTCTAGTGTTCTAATGAAAATACATTGAAAAAGAAAATGCATCTCAATAAAAATTTTATTATACCCCACCTCTTTATTAGTAATTAAAATATGCCCGATGAAGTACCATTAGTTTTTACAATAATAAGAAAAATTCACCAAAATGGAATTTAGTAATTTTCCTTTTTGCTGTAGCTTTTTTTATCTAACTATTTGTATTGACGGAAATTCGGCAATTTTGCCCAAATCAGTATAAATAGCATTAGTAGTCGCAATACATTTTGTTTGAGAATGTATAATGCTGCTTTTAGAAATTAAAGAGAACTTTATTCATGTCGAAGAGAATCTTTTTTCAGATATTTTGAATAATTTCACGAAATTCCTAGAAAGCTGTTCTAATTTTATAAATTTTAGAAGGTTAAAAAAAAAATACTAATTTTTATGGATAACAATAGAAATGGGCCACTCAAGCCTGTAGCCTAATGGTTGGGCTTATTTCATCAATCGGCTCAAAATGCAAAACAATATATCTTTCTTACTTATATAAGTTTCGAATCAATTTTATAAGACAAACTTTTTACATGTTTCTTTCAAACTGAGTGAAATAAATATATAAATTTTTCAAACGTGTTTTCTTATGATAAGATGATCTATTGCGTTATTTTAATAAATTTATTAAATTTCCATAATTATCGTAAATATTAGATATAAGTTAGTTTAGTAACTTATAAGACAAACTTTTTACATGTGCATGTACTGAGTGAAGTAAATATATAAATTTTTTCAAACGTGTTTTCTTTTGATGAGATTATCTATTGCGCTAATTTATTAAATTTATTACATTTCCATAATTATCATAAATTTTAGATTTAAATAAATTTAGTAACTGTTTAGACTTATAAGTTAATATAGTAACTTATAAGACAAACTTTTTACATGTGCATGCTTCCAAACTGAATGAAATAAATATATAAATTTCTTCGAACGTGTTTTCTTTTGATAAAATGATATATTGCATTATTTTCTTCAATTTATTACATTTCCATAATTATCATAAATTTGAGCTTTTATTTATTGTAGGATTTTGTGATCGGGTTATCGGTACTGGCTCGTGGATCTTTGCAAGAAAAACTGCGTTGGGTTTTCAGTCTGTACGATATTAATGGTGATGGTTACATCACTAAAGATGAGATGAGTAGAATTATTGCTTCAATTTATGATATGATGGGAAAATCCATCGATCCACCAATGGAAGAATTCACAACTAGAGACCATGTGGAACGAGTTTTTCAGGTATTTCATGATTATTTCTCTGTGTTTTATAATAACTATATCCTTAATATGTTTATTTAAAATTCTTTAAGAGTTGGAGAAAAGAAATTAATTTCAAGCACCCAGGGTCGGAAAGGCCCATCCATAAACAACTGAAAAACCACTGCCTTGTTAGCGAAATACCAGCAAAGCACCAAGTCATGTGACACAAGGTCTCGAGTCACGCAGTATTATAAGCAATACGAAATGTTCGAAGAGCATAAGGCCTTCCTATTCTGTCACACTAGATAAATTTAGAAGATATTTAGTTGAGATGATAGGGATTATTTTTGTATTTTTCATTAACATACTTTTTAGCAATTTTAAGGAATTTGCCAATATAATTCACTCTTCATGATCTTAAACTTTAAAAATTCAGAAAAATTATTTTTAAAATTTATGAAAATAACAATACATTAGTTAAATTAAAAAATAATGAAATTAAAAATTTCATTTTGAAGTTCCCGTTTTTAATTAAAATTTATTCGCAAAGTAAATTTTTGATTAAAATTGATTTAATATAATTAAATTTATTTTCGCAGCAATATATATTAATGCTATTTTTCTTTCAGAAACTAGATCTGAACAATGATGGCGTCGTTACAATGGAGGAATTTATGAATTCTTGTACTCAGGTAAAAATGCATTTTTTTAAAAAATAAATTAAGTAATTAATTAAAGGAATTGCAATATATTTTACTCTTTATATAAACGCAGCATGACATCAGGTGTGTGACATCATATGAATAACGGAAACTCCTTTACCAGTCTCCAATTCGAGTCTGAAATTATATATATATATATATATATATATATTATTTATTTATTTATTCTTTATTTTGACTGTAAAAAAGAAGTGAATTTATTTCGATGGGACAATTTTCCCCTCCTTTTTTATTTTACTTATTCATTTTTTTCCTTCTCCGAAAGGCACGTGAGAACAGTATGTGAGTTTCTCCTGGTAAATATCTGTTTGTGTATTGATTTACTCAATATACATGATTGGTTCACATTGGTTTTCTTTACATCAAAATGAAGATAGAACAAAGTTCAAAATGAAGATAGAAAAAAGGAAAATTACAGACATAAGAAAAAAGGGGAAAAAGAAAAATAATAATAAAAATAAAAAACAAATAAAAAATGGGAAGGAAAAAAAATAGTAATAAAAAGATCCGCAAAAAAAGGATAAATTTTTTTTTAAAAAATCCGGAAAATAAAAGATATTATCTTTTCATTAGCCCACACCATTATATCCGCAAAAAAGAGTGCTTTCTAATATTGTATCAATATAGCCAAAGCAAAATATATCAATACAATAGTGTGAGGAGCACTCAAAAGGTAATAATACCTTGCGCACATCCATTTTTGGGCCCATCCTTGGTAACTAACAAATCAAACGCACTTCAGTAATGCAGTAAGAACGCAGTTTAAAACAAAACTTCTCTAGTAACGCTCAATTTGCGCTTTTGTTTTCAGATTTTGCAATCTGGCAATCTTTTTACGAAAATATTTTAAATCATTCTTGAAAAAATTTCCCGTTCATGTAAGTTCATTTGAATTCGCTACTCGCTTTATAGATTATGTTTTATGTTTTTTTTTTTTTTTTCTCATATTTTATTTTCTGTTTTTACGTGTTATTTTTACTTACTGTGTTCTATTTTATTTGTACCAATTTTTGTAAAAAATTTCTGAGTGCTCCTCACACAATTGTATTGATATATTTTGCTTTGGCTATTGATACAATATTAGAAAGCACTCTTTTTTGCGGATATAATCGTGTGAGTTGATGAAAAGATTATATCTTTTATTTTCCGGATTTTTAAAAAAAAATTTATTCTTTTTTTTCCGGATTTTTTAATTACTATTTTTTTTCTTCCCACTTTTTTGTTATTTTTATTTTGGTTATTATTTTTCTTTCCCTCCCTTTTTTCATATGTCTGTAATTTTCCTTTGTTTTATCTTCATTTTGAACTTATTTAATGAGTTCTATTTACTTGCAGCTTATGCGCAATAAATGAAACTTATTGTTTTTCTTAATTTTCTTCGAGTTTTTTTGTATTTATTTATTTTGCTATATATATATATATATATATATATATATATATATATATATGTATATATATATATATATATATATACATAAATAGCAAAATACGGAGAGAAAAAAATTATTTCCTATAGTTTGCTTTTGAGAAGATTAGAATACATCAAAACTACCATTATTTTTTACAAATACGTAAAGGGCTCCTAAGAAGAACGGACCACTTTGAACAACTTTTCGTTTAATGATCAGATTTTTAAGATTACTATTACTCATTCTTATTCTTTTTAATCTATTTTTTGCTGAATCATACAAGTTTAAAAACGTTATATATAACAGAGAGTGAAAGTTTGGGGACAAACTTTTAGGGGAGGTAGAACACATCACCAGGGTCAAAATTGCACAGGAACCCATCCTATCGTCCGCCACTAGGGGCACTTTCTTGTTATGAATTGCTTTTTGGCGTGTTTCCGAACAGTTCATAATAACGAAGCGCCCCTAGCCGCTTACGATGATATTTTCGGGCATGGGTTTTATCCTACAATTTCTATGTAATTTTAATCCTGATGATGTGCCCTTATTCCCCTAAAAGTTTGCTGCACCATTTACGCTACCCCCTGTCATATATGACATTTTTTAACTTCTACTCTGTTTTTAAAAAATATATAGCTTTAAGAGCAAAACTAATTTCAGCTTTGAAATTCCCACTCCCAAATTAGGTAAGATCTAAATTTGTTCCCAGTGCAATCCATAGTTTATATAATATTTCGGTTATTTTTATAAAATTATTTGAGTAAAATGCTAAGGAAAAATGATAATTCAAGCTAAATATTTCAGTATTTTTTGTTAAATTAAGGGGGGACCCCACCCTGAATATTGCAAAAATTCGAAAAAAGTTTTATTGCATTTTTCGAATCTTTGTACCCTTCCTAATGTTTGTCTAAAACGATTTCTCGGTACCTAACTGCGTTTGGAAGTTATTCCGGAAAATAGAGAGTCGTCGATAAGCAGGTAGAAAGGCCCGTTCGGCCGGATTAGGAGGGGCGACATTCTTTTTGTGTCTCATCCATTCTGTTGACTATATATAGAGACTTATTGTAAGCATTTCATTTATCGATCATTATATATATGAAATTAAACGTTTTCCCCTACCATAAGTCAAAACTTTAAACTCGTTTTTCTCAAAACGCTCTTTTTTGACCTGGCCTAGCGTTTTTCTCATGACCTATACAACGAAATAAGCTGTTCTTTATTTTAAATTACGTAAAAATATATTCTTTAGAAAGTAGCATAGGATTTTTTTTTTATATTTTTATATTTCGATTTTATATTAGTATTTTAATGAATATTTTTTTAATGAAAAACTTAACTCTTTTTTTAAAGTTGCCGCCATTTTGGTAATTTTGCGAACATCAAAAAACCGCTGTGCTACTTTTTAGATAATGTCTTTATGTTTCAGATCTAAACAAAATCATTTTCCTATGATTCAGGACTTCTAAATCCATGAGGCCAGGGAGATGCTACTTTTTGATGACCAGCCACACACGGAGCTGCCACCAACTTATATTTTATTATTTTGTAAAAGAAAATTTTTTAAAATAGACTTAAATTGTAGCTAAATAACATTAAAAAAAACAAGGAGTGTCTGCATTGTCTCTCTTACTTAAAAAAAAATTCAAGACAATGGTTAATATTTTACCATCTCAGGGTGGGGTCGCCCCTTAAAAGAATATTTAAAATTGTTTGAAAATCATATTTTATTGTTCAGAGAGTATTTTGAGTATCACCTTCTTGATATTCACTTTAGAATCAACATCTAAAAACTACATTGCAGGCAGGGCTCGAAAAAACTCGGAAAAAATTTTAACCGTCCCCGAGGACGGCTTGTCCAACAATGTACCCGTCCTCCTTTTAAACTAACCCGTCACTTCTAAATAAATAAAAATATAATTTTCTCTTATTTATTACAAACATTTATCATATAAATTGCACAATGAATTAGTAGTTATTTGGATTACAAATACTAGGATAACATTATACAGTTATAAAAGAAATACTAATAGTTACCTAGTATTTATTTTATGAAATAATTTATTTCTTATATGAAATAATTTAAATGACAAAGGTCAAGTTATCTGGAATGTCAATTTATCCGAGGGTACTGCGTTTTTTAAATGAATCAAATATGACGTTTGCCAGTTCCACAATCAATCTAATGATTTACAGAGGTTTCTGCTCAGAGATCTGAAAGGGGTTTTCCATTTAGGTAGATGTTCATAATTGCGTTTAACGCTTCTTGTTAAGACCAGTACGTAATGTGTTTTTTTGTAAGTTCATTACTGAAAAGCTCCTTTCAACCGCTGCAGTACTCCCAGACAGAGAAAACATCAATTCCACCAAGCACAGTATGCTGCTGTATTTCTAGATTAAAGGGTCATTATAGAAGTGAGGCGATTGACTCTTGTAAGATAACAAAAATTGAAAATGTATCACGAACTTTAACGGGAAAATGGCCGCCCGCGCGGACGTTGGATTCGTTGTCCGCGGGGAATTTTTGACTGCCGAGGACGGGCGGACGAGCGGTTTTTCGAGCCCTGATTGCAGGGTAAAAAAAAAAAATTTAATTTATTTTTAATTTGAAATTATTGTGTTTTTAAATCATTGTGTGAAATTTTTTTTCTTGTGTTTAATTTATTATTGTGTTTAAATTATTGTTTAAATTATTGCGCAATTTAGTAGCCCGAGCGTAGCAACATCATTTTTATAACCCCACTGCGCAGCTTATGTTCATTAAATAGGACAACTAAATTAATCCATGCGGAGGCCTTCTCTCTTTTAGGAGGTATTGCTTAGACCCAGTTGTAGCGACTCGATTAATTTTCTTCTTTATTTGCTTACCGCGACTCTTCACAAATGACAGTATACTTCTTTATAGTGTTGTAAGAACTGTCAAACTTTCTAATTTATTTATTTGTGCTTATTTCATTAAGTTGCCTCTGTGTTACTTTATTGGTAATCCTAGCTTTCTATCAAAATCACCCAATGTTATTGATTAAAAAATCAATTTGAAGCGATATTTTTTAAAACAAATTAAACAATCACGGAATTTAAACATTGCCAAGATGATTGTATTTGATTGCCAAGAGAGATATTTCTAAGACATCACTTATTTGTTTTTTTATTTGACAGGATGAACACATCAAGAAATCGATGACAGTCTTCAACACTGTGTTGTGACAAATTGCAGGGGGCAGCGAGTGTCTAAAAGATAAGGATCCAGTCGATGCCCTAGATGAAGATTCAGATATGTTCTGGTAATTGAGCTGCCCCCAGTATATTTTTGAAAATTTCACCATCTGATACACTTCAGAGGCATCTCTGCCGTATAAACTATCTGAAACACTGATGAATTGAAGTGTGCCTTAGATTTGTTAATAACTTTTATTTGCTTATATTGCTACGTGAAATACTTCACAATGGTTTGAAGGTGGCTCATTCCCTTGCTCTTTGAGCTATGGACTGTGGGTGCGGTTGTTCATATGTCTGTGATACAATAGTACATTTTAGGAGTACATGACAGTGAACTAGATTATGTCAACAATAGTTTTGACTTTTGAAACCAATTTCCAAGTAGTTAGCCGAAATGATATAATATTTTCTTAAAAATGTATTTTATCGGTTTATTCGCTTCCGGTAATTTCTCCGACTTGTATCTTAAAGAATCGAAAAAAACTAATATTAAATATAGGTGAAAAAAATATGCTAAATAATTCTAACAATTAGTATCTAAAACGCTTGTTGTCCATTATCTTTTATTTTTCTATTAAACTTCTTTGAATTTAATATGTTTCTTAGTTTGGAGTAGTAAATACATCGCGTACCGTAACTACCACCCTTATTATACATTTTTCAGATTCCTGCTAAGAATGAAGATTAAAAAGAAAAATTGCAACATTATGGGTAGCAAATCAATATTTAAGCGAGTTCGAAACATGTTGAATCATTTGTTGAAGAAAGAAGGGTGGAAAACATCAAAACATGTTTGGTTGTCGTGTGAGACTCTGAGGTGTTTTTAATAACTATTTTTTAACTACTCTTTATTTTTTTCGGCAATCAATCATTATTTGTTTTTTATAAGTCCAGACCTCCTCAGTAGTGATTCATTAGTTTTCGAAGAAGCTTTGGCTATTTTTTTTTTTTTTTTTTTTTTTTTTTTTTCTTTTTGCTTACATATTAATGTGTGACCCTTGACGTGCATACTGGGCAAGATATCTAAAATATTAAAGGTGGTCATTATGAAACACCCTGCATGTATTGTTCATTATTTTTTATTGAATAAATGTATATCTTTTGTTATGTATACACATTTTTTTATATGCGAGTCAAGGAAGAGTTTAATATTTTTCATCATTTTATTTAGTTTGTGAATATTAGTTATGGTGAAAATATATTTTTTTCCGTTGAATATATGCTTATGGAGTGATTTTTGTAAGGTTAATCTTTTTAATCTGTCTGTCTTGAAATATCATAACTAATACTAAAATTAAATATTACAAAAACTAATGATGAGAGATCCTTGAAAAATTTTCATTCAATCATTTACTATATAGGCAATTTTTATACATCATACCAATTTTAACTTTAAATTAGGACATTAGAAATTTTAAAAAAATATATGTTCTCATGAAAAATTTAACAACGTTTCACTGAAAATGAAGTTCTTATTGCGCAGCTTGTGAAAGATCACTGAAATGCTTTGAGCATATTTTATCAAAACAGACATAACATGAATTAATCAACAATATCAACAAACATCAATACACGAACATAAATGCACTTTTGCTTACAATTACAAAACATTTTTTTAACTAGCTATACAGAATATCTTTGCTTTCGAGTCAATAACTTAAAAGAAAAATGTTTTAACTGCTAATCAAAAACCAGAAAAAAAATCATAAAAAAATGGTGGATCAGACATCAAAATTCAAATATTTAATAATTTTAGGGCATTCCAAAAATAAAATTCTTGTTTTACCAGTGAGGACTAATATACAATATTTGATTAATAATATTTGATTAAGCAAACGTTGAATAAGAAGATTAGCAATTTCATTATTTTAAGTCCTTGTCTATTTCATTTTGTCTGTAAGCCGTTGTCTATTTTATTTCCCCTGCTAATCATTTGACATATTGACTCTAAGCTATAATCGATTAACAAATTTATAATCAAACATTTATTTCCATGGGGCATCGTAATTTATAGAAACATCCTGTTTTTCAGAAATACGTATGAAAATAACTTTTGCTAACTATTATTCGCTATATTATTCGTTATGCAATTATTCGCTACGTTATTTATTTTAAATATGATATTTATTAAGTAGTGAGAATAAGAAACAAATTTGAACACTGTGTGGAGATGAAGCGAACCTCAAAAAAATTATATTAAAAAATAATACATAAAGAAATTTTACTATTCAAGATTCAATTTCATAGTTGAAACGCCAATAAAATTTCACTTGTCAATAAGAGCGATTTTTTTCTAAATCGTTAAAGATAATAGTATAGTGTTTGCTTTTATTTTGTTAAACTGAGTTCAGACATAAGTAAAATTTAAACATGCATCACTTTTTCAAGTTTTGATGCAATGGATTCAATTTAAACAAAATATAATAAAGCTGTTCTTTAATCACTGCCTTAAATGTAATTTTTTAAAAAAAAGATGCTACGAACTACGATAGACACTTCTTTACTTAATTTAAGTACGGAAACAAAAATAAAATCATTAAATAAACTTTGATAAATCAACGTAGAGATCAATTGAGACAAATGTGGAATTTAAATCATTAAAAAACAGTTTATTGACTAAATCTGAATGGTGTTCGACTTTTGTTAGGAATCACCTTTCAGCTTCAACCCATACA
Source organism: Parasteatoda lunata (assembly GCA_949128135.1). NCBI lineage: Eukaryota > Metazoa > Arthropoda > Arachnida > Araneae > Theridiidae > Parasteatoda > Parasteatoda lunata. The sequence continues at coordinate 24,904,702 of OX421980.1, forward strand.
TAACTAATTTGTTATATTTCATATTCAACCTTGTTTTTATAGATCCTTTTAATGCCTCGTCAAAATTTGATAATGTTTTTTCCTCATTCGAGTCTTAATGTGGGACTTCTGTTACTTAAAATTTTCTGAAACTTAAAATTTTCAAATTAAAATAATAAAAAGTTTCCGAAAATTCAATTTTCAAGAACCTGTTTTTAAATTGTTAGTTACTTTAAAAACCAATATTTCGTTAGTTGCTAAATTTATAAGAAGAATCAACCAGTCTATTTCTAAAACTAAAAAATACTTACAGTAACATAAAACTATCATTAAATTGTCTAAGCTTTTAACATTTTCTGGTATTCTGTGCTTTGAATCAGTTCGGTGCTTTGACTTGATTCTATTATCGAGTATTTGTGCTTTAACTTGGTTCTGTACAAAATCAAAAACCCTCCAATTTCGTTTTCATTTCCATTTTTCAATCTGGAGTTCTAAGGCGAAAAAGTAAGTGTTTTTTTTTTTTTTTTTTTTTTTTTTTTTTTTTGTCGTGCTCTGTAACCTTTAAAGTTTGAATTTTCCATGTTAAATGTTCACTTGTATTAAAACTAAGCAAAATAAACTTAACTTATGTAGTATGACCTGTAAAGGAGTATCCAATTTCAAAATTAAATTTATCCAAAATGTCTCAAATTAAATAATAAAATAAGAAGTGTATTGATTTTGTAAGCTGTAAGACTTTATTTTTTTACATTCAAATTTAGTTACAAAAGTTGCTTACAGGTGACGCTGTATGTGGGGTAAGACTGAAAATATCAATACAAGTTTCCAACTGATTGCGTTGCTGGCTGTTAGGAGTTATAAAAATGGAAATAAATTATTTGACAGTCTTGTACGCTATTGTAGTATTACAGAGTTTCTCTTTAGAGATCTTTACAGCATATACTGCAAATTTTTGTTTATGTTTATAGTTCTATACACCGTTATCAGCTGGCAACTTTCGAAACTAATTTCGAACATTGTGTATAAAAAACCTAAAACCTTCCCAATCAATATTTCTTCATTTTGTCAACAATTGTTTCAGAAATAATACTTTTTTAATTCTGGTATTTTATCGCTAGATGTCCTAAATATGAATCTAATGCTTTAAAGCTAAATAAAATGAATCAATATGTCTTTGGCTGTTGACTTTACGTTGAAAAGTGATATCTCTAAAAGTAGGTAGTTCGAATAATCACATAAAATCGAAAAAAAAGAGCAAGGGGCAAAATAAAGCCACTAATTTTGTTTTGTTGAACCATGTAAAAGTCTGTAGTTAACTTTATCTTTCATGTAAATCATCCTACATATTTCATTATTTATATGTTCCAACTGTTCTATTCTTGTGTAAATGTGTTCTTTCTTCGTCAATAAGAATTCCAATTTGTTAGCTATAGCTGTCTTGTTATGCTTACAGAAAGCATGTAAATTGAAACTGTTTCCAAAATGTTTTGTCTTTATTCAGTATTATTCTACTTTCATTTCCTTTCAGAAACCAAGATAACAGCTATTGTATCGATACAAGACATCGTATCGATACAATAGCATTAATCTTTCCACCCATGCTTCGCTATATTCATAAATATTTGAATAAATTATTCTGAGCCCTTTTTGAATAAAAAAAGTGCATGTGTGTGGTATAAGATACAGGGTTCTAATTTAGATTGACGGGTTTTCTAACTTTATAACAAGAAAATGGTTAAGGTTAAAAGAAACAATTAAGTAAATCCATGTGTGGAGGGTATAATTTTTTTCTGCCAAAGTTCCTGACTGTAGCTCTGAAATCTTTTGAAGGATGGCGCTGCAAGTAAAGACCTGTGAATTATAGAAAGTCAATCGAAAATCACACCACAATTTTTCTCATTTCAAAAAACAAAAATCACATTACGATATTTTAGAAATATCCGTCATCGACCATAATCACATGTCGTAATCAGAAAACGAAATTTACTCTTAACAAAACGCAAAAAAAAATAATAAATAAATAAATAAGTAAATAAAATAAACAAAATAATACCATTTGTTGGAAAAATGTTTGAGTTGAAAACAAGAATTCTGCGAAGAAACTGTATATCCTGGTACAAGAACTCTCAACAAGAATTGTTAATTTACCCTTAACGGTTTTCCTGTTATAAATTTTTAAAAACCACCCGTCATAGAACACTCACTAGCAAGCAGTTGATGAAGACGCAACTTGGACTAAAGGCACACGAAAGGTTTAGGAAAGTATAGTGTTATATCATACTTTTTTAGGAGGTGAAATTTTTTACATCTATTACTATTCATTATACTGTGATTCAGGTAGGTACTATGAAAGTTTTCGGAATCTTCCGTAACTATCAGTACAATACACAGAAACATATTATTCATCGAATTGCAGTTATACTCCTCTAAGAATCTCTTAAAAAACGTTTTTTTGAACAATAAGAAAATGAGATTTATATTGCCCCAAATTTAATTGACGTTTACCGTTGAGACAAATTTTAATTAAATTTTTTTAAACAAACTGTACGAACGGAACTGTAAAGTAAAAAGTTCTTTTCAGCAAACGCAAATTGGGTGAGATAAAAATATTTATAAAATGTTTAAAAAACTTTTTATCTACAACCTATGTATGTCATATAAATGTTTTTAAGTTTCTAAAGATTATATTTCCTTTTATTTTTAAAGTATGCAGTATCCTTCGCATCTGAGATGTAAAGATTTTAAAAACAAGACTCTGAAACAAAACCTTGAAAATTTGTAGAAAGGTTTCCCACTGTGTTATCTTACACTTAACACAAAGTTTATTTCCCAAATTTACATCAAGGAACTTTAAAAATTTTGGAACACATACAAAGTTATAAAATTATAAGTTCGTGATGCAATGTTTTGTAAATTCGCATTCCCAATGTATTAATATATACAAGATAACTCTTTGCACCAATGTAAAATCTGATCTTTAACTGCCATATTTGAAAATTTAGAATAATTTATATTCAGATAACTACAGGGTACCATTTTAAAGATAGAAACGTTCCTTTAAAATAAAAATTTGGGAAATATTTTTAACTCATGAATTGTGAAGTGTTATTTAAAAGTATTAACATTTCACACTTATATTGTAAAATATTAAACTGATTTTACAATAATGCACAATAAAAGACGTAGATACGATTTTCATTTTAACAGATACAGAATTGACTTGTATGCAACTAAACAAATGAGATAAGATTTTTTTTTTAAATATTAATTTGCTTGCTTTGTATATTCAATGCAAATCATAGAGCATTAAAACAACTACTTTGATAGACTTTACTAGATTTAATATCTGCCACGACAAAATTTATATTAGGACCATAAAAATTTAGCCATGCAACTAAAAGGAATTTCAGCTATTACATTGGGTAGCTTCTAAGCTATATACTCGGCTATAGTATTCAAAGTCTAATTTATGCAGTCCGAATAAAAATTCCTTTAAATATAGCTCTTAGAATTCTAGCACACTTCAGCCACAAAATATTCATTGAAAATTTTTAATAAAAGAAATCTATCTAGGCCATTTAAAATATCCCGAATATAAGCCAATAGCATATTAATTATGAAACTGACTAAACCATTCTTGTTTAAAATTTTGCTGCAGGAAATTTTTTAACAGATCGCCGATTTCAAATTGTTTCTCTCTCCAAAACTAGTTTTTTTTAGCGACATTAGTCGATTTTTTGTCGAACTGTGCAAGTTTTAAAAGAATTATATATATATCAGGGTGTTTTGCAAATGTTGCGACAAACTTCTATGGGGACCTCTGGTTTAAAATTGCATAAACACCCATACCCGGAAACTTCATGCGACGCTAGAGGCACTTTCTCATTATGAATTTTTTCCTAGTCTGCTTCTAAACAGGTCACAATAGGGAAAATCCATGTGAAACTTTCTCAGCATGGGTTTCTATGCAGTTTAATTCTTCTGATGTGCCTGAACACCTTTAGAAGTTTGTAGCAATATTCACACAATCCCCTGTTATCCATATAACTCTTAAATTTTAACAAAAATAAAGCTGGACTTTTTAAATGACATTTTTAGTCTAAAAGCAAAACGAATTTCATATTTGAAATTCCCAAACTGGAATTACGCAAGATCAAGTATTTGTCTAAATGCAGAAAAACTTGTTCTTCTGCGTTATTTGAATAAGATTTGAGACTAAGTACTGTAGGACGAAGAATTTTCTGGAGATAACTAAGTTTATTAGCAGAAGAGCCAAGTGAAACTTTGTTTAAAATTCTCCTTCATATTTGTAAATTCAATGAGACTTTAGTCATTTTTAGGGTATTAAAATTTTTTACTAATTCCGGAACTTAATTAAATCTTAATCATTTCAACTAAGTCTCTTGCTTTAATCTAAATTTCTTAATAACTTCACAAAACTCATTTCTAAAAATATGAAGATTGCTTATTAGTTGTTACACAGCCTAATTACAGACAAAGGTTTGCAAACAAGACTTCAACAGAATATTTTTTATTCAGTTTTCAAATGCAAATACACATACAAATTGGCTTTTAAGCCTTTAATTTTTTTTTTTTTTACAATCGAAACAATTCAGTGTTTATTTTGCTTTAAAATGTCAGGAAAGATGGTAAAAATACTAAAATATCAGTCTACGTTTACACTTTAAGACTTCCAAACCTGAGTTAGTATTTATAATGTAGACAATGTAGGGAGACAAGCACACAAATACACATAAAACTCAGTATACTAAGTAAATTAAATATATAATTGATAATTAAGAAGCAGTTTTATAAAATTAGCCTGAGTCAATTGAATTGTTGACAGAAGTTTACCGAACTAAAAGCACAGTTAAATACATAAAGGGGCCGACAAAAAGGTTTACTTTGCTACGAAGGCAACCAGTGGCATATGGGAATAAAAACAATAAATAAAAAGATTACAATATGTTTCATAAACAATAAGCTCAATGTAACTAATCATACACTCTGAATGGAAAAAAAATAGGACAGGTACTTAAATATTCTAAATATATATAATATATTCAAAAAGAGGGGAACATCAACCACTCATTTTTTTTTCCAAGATTCGTTTTCCATCCTCATTACACAAACATTAATTTTTTCGAAGAGATTCAATGCTATTATTGGCATTAAATTCACAAGACAGTGATACTAGGGGTGTTGTAGGTGGTGTAAGAGTTCCAGAAGTGAATGGTGAATGCAAAAATCCAAGCTCTGTCACATCGCTGTCAGAATCAGTAGCACCATCTTCAACATGAACCAAAGTTGGACTGCACATCATGTAGCTAGGATAAGCCATAACTGCGACACCATTAACGGTTTTGGCCAAGACTGGGTGGTGCATGTGATGAACTGGTGTAGAATGAGAAACATTTGGTGGAGTTTCGAGAGTAGAGGTACTTAAACGCTGAGGGCTTGTGGTTCTAGCTTGATTCTGCTTAGCATGAGCTGGATGCTGGCGATCATAATCTGCACTGGAAGTTTTAGTGCGATTTTTTGTGTTCTGCAGAAAGTAAAAATTTTAATAAGCAATTTTATGCTTTATCACAATTAGAGTGTTTCAAGTCAAATTTTAAAAATATTCTCATTTCCATACAAATAAAAAAAAATAACGCGTTTATGAGTGTGCTGGTATATATTACTTCTGATTGGTTTCTATTATTCTTCAACTGAGATTCAGTTTGATTATTAAAATTTAGAATATTAGCTATCCATGCTATGTATTCTGCAGGAGTTTCTAAATAAGTGCCAGGAATGGCTAACATCTACTTTGAAAGTGTCCGGAAATGTCTAGATTCTAAACAGATTACGCTTGGAATTCTTGTTACAAATAAAAGCTAGTATTTTCGTTTTTAGTTAGTACAGTATTATACTGAAGAAGCTTATTTGTTACTAAATTTAAATATTACTTTTAAATTTAAGTTTGTTAAAGCAAAGGGTAGATATAGCTAAAAGTTGAAGAACTTCGATAATTGTTAATAATGAATACATTCAATCATAATTGCAAATACCAAAATTTACTCTAACCTAAAATTTTCGAAAATAAAATATAAAAATTACTTCATTGCTATCAGCTGAAGTTTCAGAGTAATCTGTGCCAGATACTGCCCCCATTGCTTGAAATGGATATCCAGCCGGTGCAATGGAACAAACATATTGCGGAAAGCCAGACTGTGCCTGCATGGGCTAAAATATAAATTCAGCATTTTTTCACAGTAATGATAATAGAATCTGAATTTTATACATAAAGCAATTTTATACACAAAGCAATTTTATACAGAGAATTTTAGTTTAACCTTTTAAAACGGTACTTAGGATCTTGAGTTCCCACATAGCTAGATCTATTTTGAATATGATATTTTAAGGACGATGAAATAAGCCAAATGTTATAAAGGTGTGTGCAGTACATTAGAGTGAGTCTATTTTTTTTAAATTTCTGAAATTTTAAATACGAAAACAATTAACAATTTTTTAAAAATACTGCATAAAATTAAAATCTTTCGTTTGCACATCGTACTTTAAGAAAAAATTAGACTTTAATTTCCTTAATTTTAAGTTTCTTTCAATCGAAAACTTTCGCACAGAATTATAAAATTTGTTTAGCCAAGGATTAATAAAAATTTCATGCAAAATCTTTAATTTTTATTTAAATTGCAGGAAACTAAGTACAAGGTATACAAGTTTTTACATCATTTTAATGAATCCTATTAGCAAAATACAAATTTGGCAAAATATATTGAATCTTTGATGAGAAATAATTTTAAAATAAGTCAGATATTAGATATTTAAAAATTTATTTCTCAGAAACTGCTACTGATTTAGTTTAAATTGTATTTTTCTAAATTTTTTTTCAAAGCTTTTATACCTTACAGCAAGGATGGCGAACCAATGGCACTCGTGCCATTTATGGCACGCGACTGATCACAAAGTTCCCTATGAAGCATATTAGCAATTAAATTAAAATTCACAAAAACATACAAAAAATAAATAATTAACAAAATAATAATTAATGCCCAAAAAAAACAATAACCATAAAAAACAAGCTAACAATAAATAACCAGCAAAAATTTAACAGTCCTGCTTAAACTAACATCTTACAACCTAATATAAGTTATTTGTCATCTAATCTGCAACAAAAGTCACACTGATGTTACTTAAAGTTGAATTACGCTTATAACTGAGACATTGCAAAATGTTTTTTTCATAGTAAACAAAGAGTTTTGATTTGATAGTATTTAGTATTATTTTCCCAATAATCACGAAGTCATAATTATTTGACGGCACGTCTATGACCTCATTAAACAATTTTTTTAAAATGGCACGTTTATGCATAAAGGTTCGCCACCCCTGTCTTACACTTAATTTCTCTGACTTTTAAAGAAAAAAAAACCATTTCGTTTGGAATTTTCTTCGGATAAATTAATTTTAAATGGATAAATTAGTTTTTGCAGTTCATATTGTGAAATTTTTACATTTTTTTCTACACATTTTGGTCACAAAACAAAATTTACTGGACCAAATTATGTGCCTTAAAACAGCCAGAAACAAATGACATGAACAAATTTCCTCACCTTTCCATTAATTACCTTTCGCATTCTTTCAATAACTTTCTTATTAATGAAGGTAAACTCAATGTTTACATAATCAATCGCTTTGTAAAAGCAACCAAATTACTTTATTTAAAAGTAAAATTGTCAAATATTGGTCACTGCATCCCAGGAGGGCAGAATACTGGACACTGTTTTTAACAAGCGTGTTTAAATTTTGCTTGCATAAATAGTACTAACACAATTAGTACTTTTCTTGTATAACTAAACTTCTTAAAGGAAGATCTTAGAACTCAATGGGCTTGCACATTTAGCACACCAAAATCTGTTGAAAAAGTGATCTTAAAATTATTGGCGCTATTTTCTAATAAGGCTAACAATTACTGAACTCTAGATATAAAAATTTACTTACAGATTGAAGATGGCATTGTTGTTGTAGATAGAACTGATGAGGCCACATTAGAGGCCAAGAAGTCTAGAAATTAAAAAATTTAAATTTCCCTTAGTAAGATGAATTAATGAGTCTAGTGCTTTTATCAAAATTTATAAATTTAGAGAATTTCTTAGCCCTATGCATTATGATAAGTTAACAAGAACAACAAATGGCATAATTGCCTCATAACTTTTATAGTTTTCATTAAAAATTTATTTAATGCTGTAGGTTTAAAATTTAAGTTATGCTCATGTTTGAGCTGCTTTTGATAAGCCCACAATGGTACGGATAACAGCAAAATAAAGAGAGGGGATCACATGTTCTTTCGAGCAAATTTCAATCTTTATAAACATTAAATATTTGAAACTGGCACCTAATAATTTTGGTATTTATTTTACTTTTTAACCACTTTTAGTGTATAACAAAGATATGATTTGTGTAAGGGCGTGGGAAATAAGGGTCTAGCTACTAAGTTCAGAAATCAGCAAAATTTTTATTTTCCTGGAATTTATGCAAACCAATTTATGAAACAATCTCAAATTTTGAAATAAAAGTTCTTGTTAAATTTAAGACTTCTTTAAGAGTTTATTGGCTTAAATTTAAATTAAGATTATATTCCTCAGATTTACGGTAAAAATATTAAAGAAAATTATTAAAGTTAGATTTTCACCGGGAAAAATGATTTCAGATCCTTTTTGAGAAGATTTATAAACGTTGTGCCATATAGTTCCATTTCTGGAACTCTGCTAATAAATACATGATCTGGGGATCACTTTATAAATTTTAAGATTTCTTGTCAAAAACAAAAGTGCACATTTGAAGCTTAAAATTAAGATCTAATAGTGCAGGAGCAGTACAGGAAGAGGGAGATTTAAACAGGACCAGTTTGATTTCGGGGGCCCACACCCGGTGGCTGAATGGTATCGCTTCGCACTCTCGTGCCACAGGTTCTGGGTTCGATCCTCGGGCTGAGCAAGGTCGACTCAGCCCGTCAGTGGGTCGCTAAAATGAGTACCAAGGATGCTAGGGAACTCTACACTGAGGACTCCGCGTTCGTTTGACCGGAACATCTGCTCCTGTTCCCTAGAGCCCAAGGTCATGAAAACTAAGATAGGCACAGTATTTCTTGGCCCTCTATAGGCTGTCACGCCACTGAGTTTAGTTAGTTTGATTAAGGGGGGAAAGAAGCTAACGACTTACAGAAACACCAAGTTTCAACCCCCAACTAAACTTGCTTTGATGTTTATTGCATATACTTTCCTGATCTGATGTCGGATTTTGTTACAGTTTATCCTCTTAAATATTGTGACCTTAGTGTGTATTTTAGTTTAAAATTATTCTAAAAATACCCCATTAAGGTCGGTCTTAATGAACACTTATTTTTATTTAGGCAGTTTAAATACTGCTTATACACATTAGCATTTTTTTTTAAATCAAAGTAACTTAAAACATTTTAGAATTCAGTCAGTACACACTAGAAAGTTTGAGAATTTAAGTTATTTAAGCTTACCGATAAAATTTTTTTAATTTTATGCTACTATATTTGATTCCATTAACCCTTAACAAGTATCAGCATTTTAGAAAAATCTCAACTTTCTTGTTCCAACAAGTTGAGCGGGGGATCTCTTTCCCATATTAGGAACAGAAAGATTAAAATTTAAATACCTAATTTGCACGATTAGTTAAAGAAAATTTATCAAAAACTTGCTTGTATGTATATATATATAAAATAATCATGTGCTCCTTTGACTAGTTACAAAAGTTTCTGCAGTGTCTTCGGTCACTAGGTTTTTGTTAAAAAAAAGGTACACAACTTCTCAAAAGTACTTAAAATTTTAAAAGCGGAAAAATATTTAGTAGTCATTTATTCCAATTATTTAGTACATCACTCAGTTGCCACACACATTACTCAAATCCTCACCAATTGACTTCAAATTATTGCAAATTTAAAATTTTTAAAAAGCATAAAGTTCTAATTTCCAAACAAATTTCAGGCAATTTTGAAAACTCCCCTAGAAGAGGTGCTATTTTTGAAAAATCTGTCATTTTAAGTCTAGTGCTATTTTACCTATCGAAAAATTTGTTTCATCGATCCAAATTAATTTCAGGAGCTGCTGATTCAATCTCATTTCCTTCAAAAAGGATTCGGCAACGAAAAGCTTTAAAGCAGCCCCTTTGCTTTGCATAACTTTGAAATAATATTACATTAAGCTAGTTAAATAAAACCCTCCAGTATTTTGACTTACTCCATTTTTCTGCTGTAACAAATTTCTAAACTATGCTTATTTTCAAATCTTTCCCTTACTCACTGCCCTTCTAACAAGAAAATTTCATTTTAATTTAAATAAGTTTGGGATAAACTTATTTTCACAACGTTGAACATTAGAAGAAAAAAAAAAGATTCTTCAATTCCTAGAGACTATCTTTTGACCAAAACTCAACTGGTTTATTCCGGATAGAAAATTTAATTTTCCTCTTTCAATAGTTTTACACTATCTAAAAATATTAGAACACATTGAATTTATTATCATACAAATTTATTGCAATCCCCTAATAAGGTGAAAAGTTTAAGTTTAATCTTCCATTGGATTTAGAAATTAGTTCTAACTTGGACTTTCATAACACTGCTGTTCAAAATAGGAATAATTATGGTTAAACAGCATTTTCTGAGAGCAGATAATTTAAAGTCTCAACGCTTTGGCGAATGTAAATATGCAGATCTGAGAAACTACGAAATGAGTGTTTGAAATAAACTACCTCGCTAATAAAAGAGCATAATACATTTGTTAAGATATCGGTCCAGTGTTAAAAAATGTGCTTAATTTTTAAACAAATTTAAAATATTTAAATTCTTTGCATAAAAGCCTTTAAATACTGAAACGTACAGTTTAATGGCAAAAGAGCAAAGTACGTAAACTGTTACCCCTAAACCCAGAACTGAAATATGTAAAACTGGAAAATTTACTCTCGTTACCAAATTCATGCAATTGAACTCACCTGAGGATAGTAAAGTGAATCTCTAGAAAATCCAGTCGAAGCAGAATGTGCAGGCCATACCATCGAAGTACTAGACACAGAATCTATGAAAATTTAAGAACATTAAAAAAATTTATTCAAGAATTTTATGTCTAACTATTTGTATTTAGAAATAATTGAAGCATTTATCAAGTACGAGTCAACCGATTGCCATCTAATTTTAGATGGAATTCCAAATTAAAGACTTAAAGATTTTGAAAACATTTATACTTAAACATTTACAATTTGCCTGACTATTAATAAATTACAACTATAGAAAGTTAACTTTGAATTATCTTTAGAGAGTTAAGAGTTGTGTGAATAAAATTCGTTTCAAGTTTAAGAAATACAGTAAACGCATTCGAGTCAAATATGGGACGAAACTTTGGTCTGCTCTCCTGACTAAGTATTGGAACTATATTTTCAAAATTGTTACTACTCCCATGTTTTGAGAATCTAGATTTCAAATCCATCAATAAATAGGTGGATGTTTTTCCTAGAAAGTACATTTGTGTTCTATTTCTTCACTTTAAATGACTTCTGCTCCAAAATAGTCTCCATATGGTCAGGCCAAATTTATTCATGAATATCGCAATTATAAGCATAAATTATGAACAGGAAGTATATTCATCATAAAGTCGCAATATTCATTAGATTGGATTTGAATTTATAATTAAACAAAACACGAGACCAAACTTTATCCTAGTTTTAAAATATTTAAGAAAGTTAAAAATTCTAGAATTTGATGATTGAACTTACCCACAGATCTTCGACCTGAGCAGATCTTCTGGAAGAAAATGCAATATAATTTTCTATAATCGCAATCTTTCAAAAAAATTTTTTAACAAGGAACAAATTTAACTTTCAATTTAAAACTAATGCAAGCATATTTTGCTCCAATTAAAAAATTAGTATATTAAAACTACACTGGATTTAGTTTGTAGCATTCACACTATTTTTTTAAATTTAAACGTTTGCACAAGTTTTAAAAATTCGGGCCCTATCAGTTTTCCAAGTGAACTAGTATATTTCTGTTCGATGCATGTTTTTCTTAATATTCACGCTGGGTATTTTTATATATATATTTAATTATAGGGCATTCATTCGTTGCCTTTTTTTATCTGTATATTAAAATAAAAAAGGAAGAATCCAACTTTTTAGACACTATTTCAAGTTATTAATGTCCTCAATACCTATTTCTTTAAGAAAAAGCATAACTAAACTAGCCTGCTAATTAAATTTTATCAATTCTGTTTCCCCGAAATTTGTCTTTTATTAATTTTATACTTTACTTTCGGTATATTTTAAACTTAGGACAACAAATAGGACATTGTACTAAAAAATTAGGAACAATATTTTATTTAGCTTATAGTTATGCAGTGAAACAGGACTTTTCTTCAACCTTTTTTTGTGAACTCAATCGTAACTCAAAACATTGCATGAAAAAATTCGGTTCAATAACAGGCACTAAGTTTAGATAAGTATTGGTATAAATATCACCAATTTCATGAATAGTCTAGCGCATTTATAGGTTAAGGCTAACTAAAAAAATGACAAAAATAAACTTTCAAAAATGGATCGTAATGTTTTTTAAAGAAATTTCACTTTAACGTAGTTCTTTGAAACAGCATGGTTAAATTTCACTTTAATTTTTTAACAAAGTCATTTACTCTATTAACATGTTCGCATTGGTAAGCACAATGGCATTGATAAGCATAATGGCATATTTTGATTAGAGAAAACGCAATAAGAAAAATAAGGATTTAAAACTTAAGAGTCATTTATATATCTTTAAAAAAAATTAATAAAGAATATTTCAATTGAATTAGACTTACCTCCTTCTTTACAGCCGGAGCTATGTTCAATTTCAGATCTTTCAAACTAACGAACTCTACCTAGAAATCAAAACAGAATTATAATGGAAGATAGTATGAAAGTTGTACAGTGTGAAAATGAAAAATGGAGCACCTTAACACTTAGCTGAACGAATTGCACCCGTAAGCTAGCAGCCATATATACATTTTTAACAGCTAAATATTACCTATCTTTAAGATTTTCCCGATGGGTCGTGTACTGAGTTCACAAAACGAGGAGATCTCTCCGATTGATCGGCTAAATGTTCTGAGTTTTTGATGCAGTGATCGGATTATTACATAGTAACTTGCAATTCTCTTGGTTTTGGAATCTAGCCTTATTTATGACGACTAATTAATGCAAAGAAAATTTTAACTTAAGAAATCGGACACAAGCACATTAAATAAACCTGAAATATATGCTCATTATAATTTTGTAGAGAGCAGTCGCAAGCTCTTAATACTAATTTCACTTACAAAGTATTTCGTTTTACATATCGATGCGTTGAACCATATCAAAATTTTAACTAATCAAACTGATTTACCGTAAAAGTTATAATTCATAGAATTGTAAGGTACAATGTTTCAATCATAGCTTCAAATGACAATACAAAATATTAGTGAAAAATATAGGAGTTTTAATTTTTATATGAAAACTACGGCGTAGATTTCTTTTAAATTCAGTCAATTCAAACTCTGCTTTAAATTTAAAAATTTTATGCCATACAATTAAATTTTTCTTCGAAAATTAAAGAATCTTTTAAACTTTTATTTTGCTTGGAATTCTTTAAATAAACTAGTTTTAGCGTGCAAAACTTTTAGTTCCTTTAATGGATAATAGGATAGAGCAAAATACATGTTAAGTGAAATTAACATTAAAGGACTTAAATTTTTCACTACTATTAAGCTGCTTGGATCCCATTATCTAGATTGCCACTTACCGCCACATTTGGGGTACGAAAATTTAAATCAGTTGAAATAAGATATGTTCAGAGAAAGTAAGTTTGCAAAATAAAATATCGTCTGCATAAATTAGCATACTTAAGGTTACTCCCTCGCACCATTAAGATTGCATCTCAGTGCTTTAATATACAAATATTAAAAGTAAAGCTATTTCAAATTTTGAACTCTGTATAAGAAAAAAAATGCAGTCACTGAAATAAAAGCTTAATACTGACCTACAAGATCAAATCACACAAATTTCTAAGACTTGCAGTTCATCAGTAATTGTGGTTTTATTTGTATTTAAATATTGTAGATTAAAGTGTTTCATAAACGACACTTCTTAATCAGCTAAACAAATTTTTCTATCGGATTTATCAGTTAAAATGACAGCCTAGTTGGGCCTCAATAGTTATTCTCAAAAATTTGTTTACATCAACCACCACATTTACAAAATTTCAATTTGTCATTTTTACTTTTTGGATAATGGATGTTAAAATATTTTAAAAGTAAAGGGCCATATTTGATCAGCAAGTTGATATTTTAAGAAATTAAATTTTTGCTATAAAAAGTTTTGAACTTGTTTGTACTAAAGTTTGTATAAAAAATAAAGATTTATTATAGTTTAGTAATTTGTTTTAAACTATTAATCCCATACTTAACAAAAGTGTGAAACAAATTTTTAAAAGGGATTTAAAAATAATTTTACTTACAAACGAATAAAGAAATTTTAACATTGCAAGAAGTTTTTCCTACAAATTTAATTTTTATTTGAATTTTTTTAATTTAGATATTATTCATAGACTGAGAGTTAGTCATCAGGTCTTATGCTATTAGCAATACTTAAAGACCATATACTATTTGTGTCTAAAGTAGGAGATTCCTTCAGTAAATGATTGCGACACCAAATTAAGGAATTTGCATTCAGTATTAAGTTTATACATATATGGACAGTTATATGTTTGTGACCATTTCAGGTATATCCTAAATTTTAATAGGTTTTCCAGATCAATAATTTTTCAATCATTTTGATTTGAAAAACCCTTTAATACTTATTTGAAAGCCGAACTGAAGTACCAACACTCAAATAAATACCCCGTAAGAAAAAATAGCCTTTTTCTAGGCCTAATATAATCAAGATAGTAAATCTGTTGTATCTTTGATTAGACTTGTTATTGTACCTTGAACTTGTCCAACGTATTTAAAACGGGTCCATCAGATAAGCAAGTGGTTCAAATATAGTTCCATGCGGACTTTGCCACTTGCAGCACGTAAAAATTAAGTAAATTTTTTAACATTTTTGTAAAATTATTCAGCATAAAATGTAAGATTTATTTTAACTAAAGGAAGTAAACTGGAAAATGTCGTTAAAAATAAGTTTTAATTTTCCTGCATATCCAAATTCAATCAGCTTAAGTTGTTAAAAATAGCCAAAAATTCGTCAACCAAAAGGTACAAGGCGAAAGACCATATATCTGGTTCAAAACTAAAACGACACTTCTGCACTCACTTCTCATGTTATTTGAATGAGGAGAGCAGAAGTGACGTTTTAGTTTTGAACCAGCAATATGTTTATGAAGGTCCTAGGTACAATACTATGCTGTACTTTGAATAAAAGTGTAGCAGAATTTGTGCTCAAAAATTAAGATTAATAGACAACATTAATACGTATCTCAAGATTTGTTACTTTTTACAAAAAAAAAAAAGTTTTGGTTCAAGGTTCACTCTTCATATACTTTTAAAAATCAGTCTAAAAAAGTTTCTATTGAGTTTAATCAGCAATCTACTTGAATTATTATAAAGTGCTTAAAACATTTCAAGTTCTTAAAATATAAAATATAATATTTGAAAAGCAAAATTTAGTTTTCTTTGAGAGAATGACTTAAAGAAAGTAGAAACTAAAACGTACCTCATTTAGGATTTTCTGCGCTTCATCTTCAGTTTCAAATGTAACAAATCCAAATCTAGAATAAATTTTAAAATACTGAAATACTAGAAAGTTATTAGAATATTTGGAGGTCAAATGAATGGCTCTAAAAATAATTTATGAATATTAGCAAAAGGCTTACAGCAGTCTTTATTAAACTTCCTATGAAATTACATTTGCATAATATACAGTGAATTCGATTCTTTTTAATTTGATGTTCGGTAGACTTAAAATTACCTCATCAAGTAAAACTTTATTAAATAGGAATATTATATTCTACGCATACTGAATATTTGTTGCATAATTTTAACAATGTAGCAAGGTTTTTATTTTAAAGTTTTATATTTTGTGACATTAAAATTCAAAGCATTAAGAGATATTTGGAGAATATTTACGTAGTAAAATTTAGTTTTCATTTAATAAAAACTTTTTGAATGCATTACTTCTAGTTTTTGCTCATAGTGTACCAAAAAAGACAACGCAAAGTGACCGAAAGAACTTTGACAGGTATTAAATATATTTCATTAATCAAAAGAAAATTCCAGACTATTATACATCAATGTTTTTTAATTTATGCTTTGAAATTTAACAATTTCATTAAAACAGTCATTCCACAATATTTCGTCCTAACAATGGCTTTTACAAAATTTATGGATTAAATTTTCTTCTAAAATCCAAAATCCAATACTTAAGTAAAGTTTGTTTTGATCTTGAACTTATCGGAGAGCGATTCAGTATTGAAATTCAAAAGTTTAAAATTTCTTTAAAGTACTCTAAAAAAATACTTAAATTTCACTTTATTTGAAATCAAAATATTTAAATTCCAATCTAACCAAATTTATTGACGAAATATACTTGAAAGAACTTTATAAAATGATTCGCCTCACGGATTGTAGCAGTCTTAAGTCTACTTTTGGCCACCAAAGCTTTATACCGTGCCAGTGGTATATTACTCATGCAAAGAACCGTATTGTTCTCATTGTATTGAGCAATCTTGTGCAATTGAGTCGATAGGCTTCAGGATTTTATATATTGTTCTTGTATAATAGCCATTTTTCCTTTTAAGAATTTTTCTTTCCTGCATAGTGCAGTAGTCATTAAAACTTCCGAACATAATTGTCAAGACTCAATGACCGCAGAGTTAAAATTTCTATCCTACTTTAAAATGCGTACCCAGTTAGTTCCAAAACTTTTTTTTGATAGCATAAACTGAAATTGCAATTCTTATGATTTTAAAATACCAAGTATTTCTACAATTTACAAACATAGGTTTTAATTGAACTGATAGTCTCAAATGAAAGGCTTACCTTTTTGATATACCACCCTTGTCGACAATGATTTTCGCTGACTTAACGTTTCCAAATTTTGAAAATAATTTAGTCAGATCCTCATCCTTAATCTGCAAGAAAAATAAAAATTTTTAATATTAAACTCTGTAAATAAATAATTTTGGATAGTTAAATTTAAAGAAATAAAAGGCTAACAGTTTAGAATAAATTTTTTCACCTTACTAGTCTTGGTGTTTTTCTCTTTGTATTGAAAGGGGAATCTTTTGCAATATTTGATTTCAAAATAAATATTTGTTCTGTCTCCTTAGCAGGACTCGTATTGCCCAAATTGCAAAAGGCTTTTCAAGATTCCGATCGGCAAGTTTTATCCTTTCATGCTTCTCAAATTTTGGAGGTCAATAAAGACAAGAATCACGCTCAATGTAGAAAACACTTGAACTCCAGGATATTTAATATACAAAAAGTGATCGGTTTGTTTTATTTTTAAATTGCAAATTATGCATCTGCATTGATAAAAACAGAAAAATTTGAATTGAAAAAAGTAGGTATATTAGAATAAATGAAAGGGTTGTTTAGCCATGCATCGTTAATGCAGTATTTGCACTAATAGAACAAAAAATTTAGGGCATTTAATGTTATATTTTTAAATTCAGACTAGTTTAGTAAAAATGCCCAGATTTATAGTTAGGCGAAAGTACATTGTGGAACCACCTAGAGGAAATTCCGGAAATTTTTACCCAACTGGAAAAAATACTCAAGATCAATTTGATCTAAGAAAGTAACTTTTGAAAATATAGATCTTTAAAGTGCTCGAAGTCTCAAATATAGTCTCAATTTAGATTAGTCATTTGAAATATCCAAAATTCCAGTATTTACAGTTAAACGCTCAACACTTCGAGAAAAGTAATCATACTTACATTTTCAGAAAGGCCGCCGACGAATATTCTGTTTGGCACAACAGTACCTGATTTTGGTGCGCCATCTATCCAGTCAAAATCACGCGCAGATGCCTACAATTAAAAAGTATCATAAATATCTGATCAAGTTTCATAATAATTGACCGACTATGAAACTGGGTCTAAGTTTCATATCACAAGTTTCATAATAATTTACCAAACTCCAAAAACAAGATTTAAAAGTCCCGGAACATTCATTTTATTTTTTGAATTATTCTATTTCACTTTACATTTTGAAAGATTAAAGCTTGGACTTTAGTGGAAATTTAACATTCGGCACAATTCAGATTCTGTCAGCAAAGTGATTTCTTTTATCCTCTGTCATTTTATTTACAACGTAAAATTGCAAGACAGGTAAGAAATTTGAGACAAATAAACTGACTGTCTCATGGTCAATAACTTATTAAGTCATTAATTTTTTTTCATGACAAAAATTTGAAATACATTATAAATTATCCCACAATATCTAGAAAAAAGTCTGAAAGTAAAAATTTTTCTTTCATGTAACAATTTAAGTATTTGAAAGCTCTTTTAAGCTGCATATTGAGTGAAAATCTTAATTTTCTGCCATTCTATAAAGCTCTAGTGTTTGGGAGATTTTAGACCAGTTCTAGGAAGGAAACTACTTTGAATCACATTAACTTTAAAAATATAAGATATAATAGCAAATATATTGATTTAATAAACTATTTGTGCATATAAAAATATGCGGGTATTTTTATACTTTCATATGGCATTTCTGAAAGAAATCTTGTAATAAATTATAAAAATGTCTATTAAATGTAAAACAAACGTATTCAGTGATGGGGAAATAATCTAGTGATAACTGCAGATCAGAATACAGGGTTTAGCATAATGTATAGATTATTTTTACACAGGAAAAAAGATTATGATCATTTTGACCAGACAAGTTTCCAATTCTTCCTTATTGAAAAATTATAAAAATGGATACAAGACTTAAGGTACAAAACCACTATTAGTAAAATTCCAGTTTTTACATATTTTTCTAGATTCATTAAACACACGGTAAATCACACTGATTATGAAGCTTTCCTATAATAAAAAAAAATTCTAACACCGATACTGTCCAAAACTTCCAGCGTTAGAATGACAGTTTGAGTAAAATAATAGTCAACTTGACCACTCATTTTTAAGCATGAACATTAATTTCAAAAAAATTTTAAAGGCTTGTTTTTAGGCTTCTCCTGTGATCGAATTCAGTCTTCAAAGGGTAACAGAGGGGAAAAGTAATTTTGTTAATAAATTTCAGTAAATTTCACAAACTGACCATCCCTTTATTTGCAGTAACGTTCGAAGCTTAGAATTAAAGGCCATCAAATCAAAATTTGCTCTAAATTTTAGAATTTAAATAATATTTTTTGTTTATATTATACCAAAAAAATTATGCTGTCAGCATTTTCAGAAAGGTAGTTTAATATACCTTTGTCAGTTCAGATTTTTAAAAATTTTAATAACTGTAATTTATGAATTCCAAGTTCATATTACTTTTGCTTATATTACCGATATTAGTTAATATTACAGAACACACAAAAGATCACTTTTGAAAAAATTAATTCGAATGTAGTAATAACCAAAATTCGTAAAAGCAAAATTTTATTGCTTCTTAAATTTAAAAAAATTCCGTAGTACTAAAAACTACTTTTCCCCTCAAATAATGGAAAGTCTATTTTTCTGATCTGAAAAGTATAGTTTAGAATCGTAATCTTAAGTAGACTAAAAGTCATCATGAAAACAAACCTCATAAATTTAAACTGAAATCCAAAATGACCAGGAAAGTTATCAAATAACTTCCGCAATGAAAGCATACAAGAAAGAAATAAAATTAGATTGAGTAAACTAAGTTGAATTCATAATCAATATAAATACGAGAATTCTCCATTATGTTGAGCAGGAGCTCCTTGTTTGTACATTACTCTTTTATCCTCTCTAATTATGAAAATGAAAATTTTATTGACAAGTAACTTCCCGCGTCTATTTCTTGAAATTATTCATTGCATAAACATAATTCACATAAAATGTAGGTGCGCTGCTCTCTAAAAATATTCGGTTTTATTTATTGGATAAAAGAATTTGGTAAAAATGCAAAAATTTTACAATTGCATCTTCTACAAATAAAGATCTCAACCAAAACAAATTGTCACACTTACTAATAAAATCCTTCATTTTTAAAAAAGTTTAAAATAAATTTTGAATTTATTAATTTACAATTTCGTCAATATATATAGATCTGTACATTGAAAAAGTTGTCTTCATACCACATAGTGAGCAGCGCGAAGTTACATTATTTTTAATTATAGCTTAAAATTAATGATACTTTTGACTTTAAAAATATTTTATTAATTTGAAACTTCCAAAAACAAAACTATGTTTAGGTATTTTGTAATATAAAAAGTTTTTTCATTTTTTATTTAATAATTTCTTTCGTATAATAGTACAAAACTACCTTTTCAGTCTTTGTTGGAAAAAAAAATTGAAGTAGGCTAAAGCAATGAAACTTAAGAAAATTATGAGAATTTATATTTAAGGCTAGAGCACAAATTTTGCATGGTTCAAAACCCAAAATTAGTTTAAGGTTTAAAGCAGGCTTTAAAAATTTAAGACGTTTACAAATCTAAAATTTTACATATGCTTAATTGTTACATACGAACATATATCAATTAGGTATTAGTTCAATTTAACAGTTCTAGAGTACACAAGAAATTGTTAGATTTCGCTATATTTTGACAGAGTCAAAATATGATTCAATATTTTGACAAAGTCCATTTTTTTTTCTTTTGAATAAACAATACTTGTTTTCATTTTTCTTTACATTCACTTGATCTTATTTCTCAGAAATAAACAATGCGACAATAGATGAAATATTAATTTAGGAGAGCTTTTGGAAGGCCAAAGCACATAATTCGTTAGACTATGTGACAATTCAAGTATTTTTAAAAAATAACGAACTTTCATATTTATGTGGTATGATTTAACTCTTAAAAATATTAGAATATTTAACATTCAACAACAGCTAAATTTCGAAAACAAATTTTTAATAAACCTTAAACTAGATAAAACTTCAACAAATTTTTCGAAAACGCTCAAAGTGGCAAGCTTGTTGAAGCTAATTTATTTAATTTTAATTTATTTGAAAGTAAATATTTGGTTTCTTATATGGATCTAAATTTGAGATATGTTTATATTAAAATGTCGAAATAAATTTTCAAATCTGTTTAGATTCTTGTTGGAAAAACTGCTGTTTTAAGTTAATAGATTAGGTTTATGTATTTACTATAAATTTAACAAATGTTATAATTTTCTTTTAATCTCATATGCACTTATATAAAGTATTTTCCCTCCGTTAAAACTCAAAAGGTCATAAATATTTTCTCATTAAAATTAAAGACTTAAATTAAAATTCACCAATCCCACTTACAATATATAAATTTAATGTGAAAAATTGTTTTACCTAATTAAATTGCGATAATATTTTTAAAAATATTGAGCATGCTTAATGTTCAGTGCATTTAATTAAGAAATCAAATATTTACAACAAATAAAAAGAAAACAGAAATATTGAACCTTAAAAATTTCAGTTTTTCCTTCTATTTTTAGGTTAATTTATTCTATTCGGGCAAAATACAATAAAAAGTAAATAAACACTTCAAAACATTTCACTGTTTTCACGATTGTCAATAAAACATGATTATTAAATATGTATTGTGCATACTTAATATCAGAGAGGGAAGCTAATCAAATTCGGGATATATTTCCCATCAAAAGAATATGCTAGTAAGAAACACATTTTTAGAATAGTAGTTATTATCACATCAAAGATAAATCTTGAAACATATACAGTAAGAAAATTACATAAAATAATGTAGATAGAAGGGGAAAAAAACATGAATTCTATATTCTATGAATATAATGAGTATATAGAAAAAGAGAATTTTAAGAACCTCAAAATTTAGAGATTTTAATTCGAAATTAATTAAAATTATGCGATAAGTTAATTTTATTGGAGCAGATATTTAAAATTCTTTTTTTTAAATGTATTTAGTAAAAATAAAAATTCAGTAAAATCAAATTACCGATACAATTAAGGATCCTCTGCACAGAGTTTTAAAATATCTGTTTCATTTGGTAAATGTTACAAACAAAAAGATAATGAATAATAATCTGTTGAATTTTTTCGTAAAACCGGTATTTTAACCTAACTGAACTCGATTGTTGAAAACTTTTTTACCTACCATTGTAGACAGTCCGATAGGAACTTAAAAAAAATTGGCTACTTTCTATTGCACATCTAACCACAAAATTGCGCAAACGAAGCTTTCCTTTTATACATTTTCCAGTTACTATTAAAATTTACATGAACTGATTTCAAACCGGGTAAGGTTAATCTGATTGTTCGCATTGCTTCATGCTTCCGCAGAATGTAGGTAGAAGGTTCAAATCCCACCACAACACTAGATGTGGTATCCTCTATAAATCTCTACTATATTTTCTTCAATTATTCAGAGGCTTATATGCTGTCTTTGTCATTAACACACAAGCCTGAAAGTTTATGTGTATCAATGAATATATGAAATAAATTGCTTTATCTAGGCAAGAATGGGCAAGTGACTAAGACTACCATGGAGTGCATCACTTGTTCCGAAATCACTGAAGAATCTCGACCCTTACAATAAAAAAACATACAAGTATTTAATAGTAAAGCTTGAACGATTTTAATTTGTTGTTAGAAAGATAAAATATGTGGTCTAATCTTAAATTGTGAAATGAGTGCACAGAACACTTACAGTTGGAAGAGCACTACTCCAGTCTCTGCGTTCAAGTTTGTCTTATTTCATTTAAGCACTTGTATATCATTCGCTTGTAAACGTTAAAATTTTTCTTAACTTTGGAGCACGAACAAACTTTCGAAACAGTTTTTATCTATCAAGTACCACATATTCCAACATAGAGCTAGGGCTGATCATTTGTTATGATGGGTAAATTGGTACAATGGTTAATGGAAGCATGGTTCGTCTTCGATGATTTGAGCTGAGACTTGACAATCACTATAGCTTGGGAATCCCCAAAGTAAAGTAATTAAGAATGCTGCACGTTCTCCCATCAATCTCAGTTGTTCGAATTATTTTAATGTAATATCCAGTTGGCTGTAGAGCAAAAAACGTACTCACATGATAGGGTGGTTGGGAAATTCGGTGCAGAGACCATGGGTTCGAGCTAAATTGTGCTAATATATTTCACGTACGCATCAGCATAGTCTTTGGATTAGAAGTATTGCTTTCTTGAAATTACATACATTTGCTGGCATGTTTGCTCAATTTAGGCTTATAAACCTCTGTTGAGTGGAAGGAGAGATAGAACAATTTAATTAAGTAGGTATTTTATTTAAGTCATACTAGAGCTGCACAATGAGCTATTGACGGTGGTCTGGGAAACATCCCTGAGGATGCAATTTTGATCCTCTGCAGAGGGGATGGCTCTCCTGCTTTGGTAGCCCCATGACCTGCATGTGAAGTCGAGCACTTTACGGTAGAGCAGTTTAGCGAGGTCTTGGTCCGATACCGTAGTCTTGGTCCCTACGCAGGCTGATCAAAGAGGTTACCCACCGGCTTACTGACCACAATCAGTGATGCTTGACTTCGGTGTTCTTCTGGGAACCATATCTTTACGACCAGTTCATTGCGGGACAGAAGAATTCAGAAAAGGACATAACAATGAATACATCCAGGGTTGAGGCCAGATTTGAACCCACCACTCCACGCTCGCACAGCATTTGGCAAGTGATACCACTCGGCCAGGGAGGCCCCATCAGAAGAAAGGAGTCAATCACCGTACTTATTACGCGGTAATCGACTCACTTAGTCGATCACCGCAAGTTTATTAATGTAGTTCTACTGTGATGACAGCTCATCCCTAAAAAGCAAATACCATACAAGATCAAAGTCATTATTTAATAAGTTGACTTTTCGTGTATTTAAATGGATGTATTAAATGTGTATACTGAAATTTGCCTTGATTCATTAAAACGCCTTTATGCTTTTCGGGACCTCCTTGGGCGAGCGGACTCACTCATCAAGCGCTCTGTGGCGTGGTGATTGCGGGTTCGTATAACACCATAACTATAAATACATCTTAGCGGAGTCCTCCTATAACTTCTCCATTTTGCTCTCCAAACTTTATTTTTGTCATGAATGTCTCTTAGTCAAATTTCAGGATGAAAGGGAAAA
Organism: Parasteatoda lunata; assembly: GCA_949128135.1. Lineage (NCBI taxonomy): Eukaryota > Metazoa > Arthropoda > Arachnida > Araneae > Theridiidae > Parasteatoda > Parasteatoda lunata. The sequence continues at coordinate 24,928,927 of OX421980.1, forward strand.
GGACCGTAAGGCATCAGACACCCAGTTCCACTAAAACGAACGAACCTCTTCTAACTTCTGTCATTTATTTTTCAACTTGACAACGTCTTATAAGCTGTATTTTATAATGAGCACACAAGCCTGCATACGCATGAGTAAAAAATTAATAAATAAATTATGCTTTTCACTTGTTGAAGATCTTCTATAATGTCAAATGTTGAAGATCTTCTATACAAAAGTGCTTACAGTTAGTAAAGTAAACAATTTAAAAAGTACTTACAACAAACTATGGCCTTTTCTGTCACTGTACAGATTCTTAAATCAATATTTCAGAAGAAAAATAAAAATATTTAATATATTCAAAGCTGGGACTCAGGAGGATATTGTAAATACTACAGGAAAAGCTATACAAACCTGAGGAATTTTTTAATTTCTTTTAGCCCCCAACAATGTTTTCTGAATCTGAACTTACTTTTTGCACCAAGTTCCTCAATTGTTTGCTTCAAAGACTTCCAATTTTTAAGTTCTAGAACTCCTACATACATGATTCTAAAAAGATTCAGAGTTTTTTATATGCAGTACGAAAAAAGGAAGAAAAAAAGAAAAACACAAAAAAATACTTTGTACCAAATGATCGGACTTTCAAGTAACAGGACTCAATCTTAATGGTTCGAGGGAATAACTTCAAATACGCCAACTAGTTAGTGCAGACAATATTTTAAATTACGAAATCAGATACAAAAACGTACTTTCTCTAGTTAAACATATCTTTTTTTTACTATGGACTTGGACTATGATTCCGGACCTCCAAAATATAGGGGGTAGCCGCAGTCTGGGAAATGTAGTCTCAATAGTTTGATTAGGAGAGCGGTCTTAAGTTTGAACCTTTTAATGTTAATTTTACTTTTTCCGTATTTCTTCATATCTCGAAAAAATTTTTAGTGGATTTAACATTTTTGTATACAATTATAAAAGTCACTCTTCCAAAAAGATAGTTTCTCAGAAAAGTAAGTTTTAATAATTATTTATTAATTTTTATTATTTTATTTTTTAATAATCAAAAAGTTTATGAAGTTCAAAGTATACAAATTTTTACAAAATTTTAAATAATGCAATTTTATATTGCAAAATATAAATTTTGAACAAAATAAGGAACGATTCGATCTATTTCGTTTAAATTTTGTATTTTGTTACACAAAATTATATCCTTCAAAATAATGTAAAAATTTGTGTACCTAAAAATTCAATTTTTGTTCAACTACTATTAAATGAAATAAAAGAAAGGAGCGATAAATATTTATAAAAGATTATTCCTTGCATAGAATTATCTATGGAAAAACAAATTATAATTGTCTGTAAAACTTTTTTGGTTCCTTTAAAAAGTTTTTGTGATATGGTAAAATACGCAAAAACTAAAATTAACATCAAGGGGTCCAAACTTAAGATCGCTCCTTCTACCAAACTATTAAGACCTTATTTTCAAGATTGCGGCTGCCCCTTACATTTTGGCGATCAGGAATCTTAATCAGTCAAACAAAAAGGTAAATTTATTGAGAGAAGAGACTGGGGTCTGAAATTTATGGGGTCCGATTTTATAATTTAAAAAATTAGCATATTTCAGGTCCGCTTTCAAACTATTATGATTGCGTCCTATTACGTAAAAATCTGGTCACTATCAAATATTATTCAGGGTGTTTTTCTCGCTCGCTATGCAGTGTGTAATTTAAAAAAGCTAGCACTTTTAATAACTAATGATCGTATTTTCACATATACTATAGTTTAATCCTAACGGTGGGAAAAACTACCCTTTAATATGCTATGCACTTTGTAAATGTAATAGGCACCTGAATGTTACGCGATTTCTCCACTTTATACAATTTACCCTTTCCCTTTGCCATAGTTTTGATAAATCTTGCTTTTTCCCACACGTAGCACGTTTCAGTTAGAAGTTGAGCTATACTTACCTAGGGATAAGGCAAGATTTACCGGAGCCATTGTAACGGAGAAAGGAAAGTCTCAGAAAAGAGCGTAACTTTAAAATGCCGATTCTATTTTAAAAATTGTAACTAATCTGTCCAAATATTATTTTAAGATACAAAATCATACACAGAAACGTATTTTTTCTGAATAAACTTTCCTTTTATTCGATAGAATTGAATTCTTGACCCTCAAAATATAGAGGGGGGGGGGATTGTCACAAACTTGAAAATATTATCCTAATATTTTAGGCAAGAGGGTGGTTGGAAGCTTGGGCCCTTTATTCTAAATTTTTTTTTTTTTTCTTTTTGTCTGCAATCCAATGTCTTATTTCTAAGTTTATATTTCTCAAGAACTATTTTACAGATTCCCTTCAAATGTTTGGCTTTGAAATTTGAAGGAAATTAAAATTACTTATATTAAATTGGTTTATACTTTTTTATATCTTACAATTAATTATTTGACCATTACTAAATTAAATAAAAAAAATCAGTTTTATAATTGATTGAATCACTTTATTAATTCCGGATCTATCGCAAAATACTCAAAAACTGAAATTAACACAAAGTATCAAAAGTTTTCAACAGCTCTCAAACTTAAACTAAAGGGATTATATTTTTCAGATTGCGGCTACCCCCCCCCCCCCGCCCCATATTTTGTCATCAAGAATTCATATCCGTTAAAAAAGGAATCTTTGTTAAGATAAATTTTACTTTTGTGTCTCATTTTGCAACTTAAAATACCTTCAAAATTTAATTTGCTTATTAAAAGTTAAACCCTCGAAGCATTAAAATCGCCTTTTAAAATTTGAATATCGGATTATTAGATCAAAATTTATTAAATGTGTACACTTTTTTCATACGTCAGAACGTTTAACCACAATCATCACTTTATCACAATATTTTACCTCTTAAGAATCGCTTGACACCTTTTTATCTTTGTAATCCTAAAGACTTCACTGTGACAGGTAAAAACTACTTTTTGCCCCTTTCAAATAAAAGTTGTTTATTAGATGTGCTTTTATTTTTGTTGAAAGTGACTTTTTAAACCAGTGATCTCCAACCCAAAAGTCACAAGCGGTACCGGGCCACTAATTTACAATCCAGCAACTTTTAACGACACGTTCTCTTATTTGAAGAATTTTCTATTGGTTGCCGCTGGTCGCAATTATAATACAAGATTTATTTATTGTAAACTTTGCAACTTGAAATAAAAAAAGGCAAGAACCAATTTTTTTTAAAACTTATTTAGAAAAATTCCAAACAGAAGAGCGGATCGTTAAGCGCCGCTGGAATGTAAAATCACTAAGGGCCACCCATGTAACACTAAATTATTTCCATTTCATTTACTGCTTTGTGTGGCTAACTGGGAGCTAATAAACGTCACCTAAAGTCCCTCCAATACCGTGCATGCAACTGTATTTTGTTGTTCAAATGCAAATAAATTAAAATTATTAAAAAAATGTCTAAAATATAAACAAATTATATCCACCCCTCATCTGGCTGCGATAAAATTATCAAACTTTGACCGGTCCTTGACGAAAAAAAGATTGGGAAGCTTTGTTTTAAACTCTCTCAAACAATCGTTAAATCTGTCTGGAAAATACTGTTTCAAAACTTTAGTCGGAACTATGAACCTCTTAATGTTAACTTTAATTCTGCTTTGTTTTGAATATAAATTAAAGTTACCGAGAAATAAAATTTTAAAAAGGCCGTATATTAAATTTAGAAAAATATCCCAGTATATAACCTAAGAATGATATTTTCTGTCTATTTAAAGCATTATTAAAATATTCTGATTACGCCAAATACTTACCCAGACTAAAATTACAGCTCCTAAAAAAGTATCGAACCACTGTAATAATGTGTTTCAGCCCCATTATACCCTTGCTAGAGCATATAATGACTAATACAAATTTTAAATGAATCTAAATATCTGATATATGGTCTCTGAATATAAAAAGGTACGAGTCACAATATTACAAATTCTGTGTGCATAAGTGCGTTTTATTAAAAATTCAATAAATAGAAAAGTAGCTCTTGTGAATTCAATATTTTAACGATTCGAAATTTAAGCGTTTAACAGCGTAAACAAAACAAAATATTATTATACACACTTCATTTCCGGTTTTTGCAATAAAATACAATTTTCAAAATTGTAGTTATGGAAAAAATGTAAACTCATTTCATGAAATTTTCATCTAATTAGTTCGTGTAAAAAGCTAAAAATAAGACAAAATTGCCCAATTAGGTAAAAAATTTATTTATTTATGAAATATGAGACTTATTTGTTCATACCACTTTGGTTTAAGAATCCAAGATAAAAATGATATAAAATAATTTTATTACTTACAATCAAATTGAAATATTGACTCAAAATACAAAATATAAAAAATAAGTTTTTTTCCATTTCTATCACAGTAAAACTGCTCAATCTCTTCTGAATGTTTGTTCTACAAACGTATCATGAGAACTGTTAATTATTACTTTAATTATTACATATACAAAAGTACCAATGTGTTTATACAACTATTAAGAATTACTGAAAGCTACCAAGTCTTCCTATAAAAATATTCATTTTTGTATATAACTAACTAGTTCAGCCAAACTTTTAAAATGCACCAATCAATAGGAAAAATGATCAAATACTTATGAAAATCAAAGTTATATGAATAATACCTCTAAAAACTTGGTTAACAATACCTCTAAAATATTTTCTCTCGCAAAAATTTAACGAAGCATAGTTTTTACGTATTTTTTTTTTTTTTAAGTTTTTATAATCTAAACATTATTTTGAAATTATTGCCCTTCTTATAAATTTCTACAATCCTTGTCAATAATGAAGTCAAGCAATGTTACACTTACGTTGATTAATATTTGAATTACAAAATAAAATACAAAAACTTTAAAAAATTGATAAATCATTATCGTAATCTATAGCAATGAAAGCCGATTAAGAGCTTAAAAACCAGTTTTATTATCTAATGAAACAAAATTAGTCAAATCAGACAAAAAATATCAGATACTTTAATAAGTTTCATAAGACAACTAAAATGATTTCACTAAATTCAATCCAACAATCATTGATATTGACCACGATGATAATCCGTCAAATTTTAATAACTTTTTTTGAGACCCCTGGTTATTGTTTTAATAATTTTATGAGACTATAAAAGATAGAAGTGATTACCAATCACTTTTATGGAAAGTCTAATCGAAAGATTAAATAGTGCTTAACAAAATTTAAACTGCAAACTTAATCAAAAAACTTTTTTAGAAAAAACCAAAGGATCTCGTTGAGTAGGTCAATTATTTCAATACAAATATTGTAATGAAATATGTACACGATCATTAAATACACAAATAGAAAAATTGCAATACTAGATGAATATATACGTATAGTTCTCATTAGTATATATGTTCCTCTCATATTGAAATTTTCATAACTCTTAAAAAGTACAATATAAGAAGAAAAAACTATTTTAAATACATTTTGTTATTACATCGATCTGTACATTTAATGAGTTCATGATTATAATAAGACTAATTCATGACAGTTATGAAAATACTGTACAGATTTGAGCTATAAAAATTACTAGAGTTTGTCTAAACTGAGGAATAACTGTATGATCTTCGTGTAACAGATGAAGTCAACAATGGTTCTCGTTCACATTCATCTCTTTCAGCATTTCTTTTTTTTATATTTGAATAAACAACGTATGTTACGAGAATTACCATCTAAAAAGGAGCAAAACATTTTAATAATAAATATTTTGAGTAAAAAAATATGTTTTTAGCATTGTTTATAATTCACCTTAAATATTTAATTGCCTTTAATGAACTAAAAATTATTTTAAAAACATTTGATTTCTGCAACCTAAATATCCTTTCTTCAATAATTCATTTATTTCTAAAAGCTAAATAATTCCCTCTAAATATTAAGGTAATTATTTAAGTTTAATATTATTTCAAGTATTTAATTGGAGAATCAATTAAATATTTTTATCAAAACTACGTATTAACTAAAATTTAATAATTTGATGAATGCATAGTAATAAAATATATGTAAAAATTTTTAATATCATTTGAATAAATAATTCCTAATGTATATTTTGTTACACTGAAAGTCTGTAATAATTTTAAATTTTCTTTTCAAATATGATTAACTCTCTCAGTTTTCGACAATTTTTAGGTTGTTTATATTTTATAGTTTTTAACAAAACAAATTATAAACTTGAAACTGTAAGTCGAAAGGAGAAAAAATCGAAGTTAGAGAGTCTGAGAGCAAAAACATTTAAATTTTCTTTAAGCTTATACCGTAGAAAAAGGCATGTTTCTTATTTATTAGTTTTTGTTAATAAAGAAAAAAACATGCCAGCGTTTAATTGTTCTTGTATTAAACTTTTAAATTGCAATTTCTCAACATTCTTTCAGCATTTTGAAGATCAAAATATTCCACGATTTCAATTTAATCTGAATTTTATATTTTGAACATGAAAAATTTCCTCGTGAAGTGATTTGCTAGACAAAATTTTTTTATTGCTAGTGTATATTCAAAGCGGAAAAAATTACTTTCGTGTACAATATTTACTAACCATCATTTATTATTTAATTAATATTATTATTTTTAATATATATATTATCGGTCAAAATAATTTTTTTTCATGAATTGTTTCATAAATTAAAAAATAGTATAATTTTCCCGTTCAGATTGCTTTTTATAGCTTTATGAATATGCATTCAATAATTTACTTAATTTTATTTAATAGATTCCCTAAGTTGGGCGAAAATACAATGAATTTATGTCAAAGCTATGACATAAGGAAATAAGACCTAATCACCCGTAAAAATATAAAATATAAATAATTTCTTTCTTACATTCAAGTTTCACAAATTCTTTGAAATATTAATTAATATATGTAAAATTAATTTGTTAAGTGCAAATACTTTATTTTAGCCTTGAATTCACCCATAAAAACAAAAAATTTATACTTACGAAAAATATTTCTAATGAAAGTATTACAACAGTTCCCATTCTATATCCTGTGGTATCTAATAGGAAACCTCCCAGAGATGGGCCTATGAATGCTCTACATAATGAAAGATTCATGATGAATTAAAAAATAGAATAAATAATTATAAATAAATAAAAAACACTGGTTGTAAATATTATATCAACAATTAGGTTATATCAACTCAAAAAGATCTCCAAATGCAACGTGAAGAATTTAATATAGAGTTTCTCAAAGAAAAAGATATGTGGTATTTGTTGCGTTTTGATTAGGAAACCAACTTATTTATTCCCACCTTTATTTCAAAAAGTTAAAGTTTGTGAAGAGATGGTGCTAAAAATTTGAAAAACAATATATAAAACAATGTGTTATACTGCATGTCAAAACATCATAATAAGATATTTGCTCAACGTCTGTTACTCTTGTACCCAGGCTTCACCATGTTGAAACTGAAAATAAAGGTTACTTTGGTAGCGGATAAGCAACGCTAGATAAAGTTCAATTATAAGTTTGATTTTAAATTTCATTTTTCTTTCTTATAAAATTCATAATTAATTGTTACTATTCTCATATTTTTACTACTATGCTAAATATGCCTTATTTTTAACAAGATTATAAACTATTTTAATACAAACGATTTTCCAGAGGAACATTTCATATCGTACTATAAACATTTATATGAGATAAGGCTTACTATGAATATATTAATTTAAACCTTAATCAACATCGATATTATTCGATTCAATATTCAATAAAAACAGTGAAAATATCAAAATCATGAGAAAGAAAACTGCATATTTATATTATTAAAACAAAAGACAAAAATTTTTAATATTTTACTGATTTTAAAATTTTTTTATTTCAACCAAAATGTGGAATGTCACACATCTTGTTATCTCCTCCCTCTCTCACTAAGTCACAATATCATGTAACCTAAGTGTGACATCATTCATAGACAGCCTCATAATTATCACAATCGTCAATGAAATGTAAAAACAAAGTAATTACCCTGTTGAACAAGCTGTTGAAAATAATGCAGAGACCATTCCATAGGTAGCAAGGTTATCAGGAAATCCTCTATGTCTGAAATAATTATTACAAAATTAAAGTTAGAATAATTATTTTTAAAGCTGTTTTTTAGATATCTAACATCATAAGTATATCATAACCCTTTTAGCGAATAACAAGTTATTTCTATAATTGAGCAAGTTTGCGACTGTTTTTCTTTAGTCTTCATTTAAAATCAACCCATATCATGCCAGCCCCTTCTATACTGATAATAAAAATGGACTAACCTTTCAATATATGGAAATTCTACAGTACAATATAAAACAAAAAGCGTTTTCACTTATTTATTTACAATCATAAAAAATATTTAAAAAATAATAATTAAAAAAAATTTCATCCTCGTGAAAAAGTATCACCGAATTAAGGATTTTATTATATATCTAATCTAAAAAACTTTTAACACTTTAAAGCATTCTCTTCAATATTGTACACTTAAGTTTTCGAAAACTAAGACATTTATATTTCATAACTGCTTATTGAGATTACAATTCTTAGACACAGTTGTTGTAGTTCTAGTTCATTTACGTCGCACTAGAGCTTCACAATGGGCTATTGGCGACGGTCTGGGAAACATCCCTGAGGATGATCCGAATACACATTTTGATCCTCTGCAGAGGGGATGGCACCCCAGTTTTGGTAGCCAGACGACCTGCACGCGAAGTCGAGCACTTGACGGTAGAACAGTTTAACGAGGACCAATACTCTCAGACACAGATATAGATATTCTTGAATAGTAAAAATAAGAAAAGCTTCTAGAAAACTATTTAAAAAAAATTTAAAAGTTATTTTTTATCTATATGCGTGAACATAGAATTTAAATGTTACAAATACGTTTTGAATTATAATTAGAATACAAAACATTTTCTTCCTTTGCTTTATCCATAAAATTGGTTTTGTAAACTCATAAAAATAAATCAAGTGAATACAAATTATGATGTTTGAGTTTTAAGTCACTTGAATTTGAATCATGATATGTAGTTTTTAAATGTATGTGTAAATGTATTTTTAAATGTAAAAATTAAACATTTTGTGTTTATACGAATAGCAATGTATAACTTTTACATCAAATACGAAAATCGATGACTAATATTCAAATCGGGTGAATATGAATTGCGATATTGGATAGGTAATTTTCTTAACGAAGTACTCTAAATTTTTAAAATCAACCATTTCTATTTTTCGTATTTTTTATTTATTTCCTTTTACTTCTTTTCATTAAGTCTACTATAAGCTTAAAAACAAAATCCATTTTTTTAAAATTTTATTCGATGTGTCCTGGTTATAAAATGTAAACATTGTTTGCTAAATTCGGTTAAACAATTTGATTGTTAGCTTTTCATGGAGCAGAATCGCAATCTCTGCAAAATTCATAAAGAATGCTTTCCTTGCATAAAATGTCTTTCTTTTCCGATTAACTGCGTAGATAACTTTTTTGCTCCCTTTGTTATGCCCCACTTTTCAGTAGAAGATGCCGTCATAATAAAATCTCTAAAAATACTTATGAGTGACATTTTAACACTATCTCTCACACAGCTCAATGCTTCTCATTCTTGTCATAGAACCTAAAACGTGTTTGGGATGTTTCAGATACTGTTAAAAGATTTAAATATCGTTATTCAAAAATATTTCAAGAATTATTGCAAAAAGTTGACATTTTTATGACTTTGGGATTAAATAAAAACTTTTCGGAAAAGCTTTGAATAACTAAATTTACTTTGAATAAATAAAAAACTTTAGAAACTAATATTTTTAAATCATCTGGAACATATGCAACACTTCGTGCAAACGCTGCAATTATGTTCCTGTGCAGTAGAGCTCTTAACACAGCAGCCGGATGCGCCAATGTAACGGTGATATATAATTTACCTAAGCAAATCATACTCTATTACAATTAAGTTTGTAGTAAAAAGAAAAAAATGGATTAAAAGAAAGAAGATGACCTTGAAGCCTTGGTGGTCGAGACGCTTACACATTTTATTTTTACACTATTAAAGATAAATTTAATGCAGAGAAGGGCGAATAGCCGGTATCAGATTTACTGCACCAAAAAGTTTTGCTACTGCTTTTTGGAAATGCATATTTGCATCAGTTGATAGGATTAAAAGCACTTATTATTAATTTATTTGAAATTAATTCTATTCCATATGAACTAAAACATATACTAAATATTCTAAAAATGCAGACTGATTTCTGCCAAACTATTTTTTTTTTTAAATATTGAAACTAACTTATTTATTTTTCTGATTTCTTTTCTTTATTTGCATGAAAAAATTAGAAATAAATCAATAAAAATGAATATCTTGAAAGGTGGTTAGAAAAGCAAATCTTTCGAATCTAAAATTATTAAAAATTTTATTCAAATAAATTCCTGAAGTCATATTTTTTAGCTTTTTAAACTAGTCGAGTTCTTATTAATTTTATAGCAGTTTTGTTATTCCTATATAATTTAACTATTTTTTTTCCGATGATTAATATAAAAATGTGACATAGCATATTTAACAAGCAAATTTACTTCCTGTGCTAATAAAAGTTATATTAAATATAATCTTTAACCGAATACTTACATGACATTTTTAAGAGCTCCTATAAATGATGATACTAATTTCGCTGACAGCCCCAAACCCACAACTACAAGGCTTCCAATTACAGTCCACAAGGTTCTGAAAGAAAATTGAAAATCATATATCATAACAATAACCCAAATATTAATCACTTTAAAATATGTCACTTTATATTAACGGACAAATTTATAAAAACAAGGTACATATAAATTTTTAAAAAATAATTTAGATTGTATCAATCATAAATTGAAGCAAAATTAATCAAAAGTCTTTTTTTTTTCGAATTTGACATTTGCATTTATTTGAATTTCACATTTATTTCGAATTTGAGCTATGTGTTTTTACTTTTTTTAGCATAATGAAAAAAAAGAACCAAATAACTGCGTCAAAATTTGTAAATATTCATAACTTAGAGGGAAAGATGTTACTTTTTGAAAAGCCGCTTGTGTTTCACAATATCTGATACAATTGGAATCTGTTAAAACATTCATTTTGTTTTTCATATTGTTATATAGTTCAAGATAAATTGCAAAATGAGAAACTCAACGACCAAAGTGATGGAAGTATAATTGGCTGATATTAATGATTATGATTTGAAGCAACTAGGTATGAAGTTGTAGCTTGCATAAAAGACGTTTCACCTGCAAATAATTTTTATATCTAGTAAGCGGTATGTACAGTGCGCAAAATAGAAAACGAGACAGCCTGAGAAACATTTGATCTAGATCGGATCTTTGCATTCTAGTACGCAATCTTAAAAGGTTAAGGAGGTGACCTCAAATATGCTGATGAATAAGTGTAGACGGTAGACGAAAGAGATATTAGATTAGACACAAAAACGTACTTTCCCAGAACTAACGAACCTTTTTTTTTTCGATGGATTCGGAGTTTTGACTTCCAAAATATAGGGGGTAACCACAATCAAGAGAAATTTGGTCCCAATAGTTAGATCAGGAGAGCGGTTCACAGTTTCGACCCTTTATTCTTAATTTAAATTTTTGCGTATTTCGCTATAACTCGCGAACTTTTTAGGCGAATCGAAATGTTTTTGCACACAATTATAAAATTTGTTCATCCAAAGATAATTCCTCGCAAGATATAACTATTAGTAAATATTTATTACTTTTTATTATTTTATTTAATAATAGTTAAAAAAATTTGAATTGTAAGGTATAGAATTCGTTACATTAATTTAAAGAATGCAATTTTGAATGGCGAAATACAAAATTTGAACGAAATTGTTCGAATTTGTTTTTGAGAAATCACATTTTTAAGAAGTAATTTTGAAAGTTTGATTTTTCAGGAACCATTCGACTGATTTTGCCCAATTTTTATATTTTATCATTAAAAACTGTTTTCTTTAAATTTATGAAAAAATTTTATACCATACAATTCAAAATTTGTTCGACTAGTAATAAATTAAAATAAAAAATATTTACTTAAAGTTATATTTTTAAAGGAATTATCTTTGAATAGACTAATTTTATAATTGTGTACAAACATTTTTCGATTCGCTTAAAAAGTTCTCGAGTTATGGTGAAATACGCAAAAATTTAAATTAAGAATAAAGGGTCGAAACTTTGAACCGCTCTCCTGATCAAACTATTGACCCAATATTTCTTTTGATTGTGGCCACCCTCTATATTTTGAAGTCAAAACTCTGAATCCATCGAAAAAACTGTACGTTTGTTCAGAGACAGTACGTTTTTGTGTCTAATTTAATATTGTCGATGCCTAATATATAAATATACCTAAAAGAAATAATTATAAATGATGAGTTAAAAAATTTACTTACGGCTTAAAAGGAATAAAAGGAACTGGACCAATAAACAAAATGCCAACAACACTCATGCAATATCCACCAATGCCAATTACTAGAGGGTTGACCTATAAAATACAATAAGTCTAATTAAATTTTCCTTTAAATCGTAAAGCCAACGCATGAAGTTTTTAAAATGTTAGAAAAAGGTCCATTTAATGGATACACATTGCATCAAAAATCTAAAAATTACACGTGTGTGATATTTTCAAAAGAGGCAGTCGATGATACCAAAGCTTGACTACTCAATCTCACCATTCATGATATCATACGAGCCAAATTTTTTTATCTAACTTATATTTTTCGTGCTATCTCTTTTTTGAATAATTTTCACTACAGAGAAGTGGGGGCTCAGGGGATAGAGCACTCGTCTCCTAATAAGGTAGCCCGGATTCGAATCCCAACGAAGGCTGGTCGGTACGAATTCCGCACTCAATTCTCACCGACCACAGTGGTAAACGGATCACGAGTCCCCTTGCCGTCAGGTTAACCTTGGTAGTTTTCATGGTTTTTCTCTCCATGTAAGGTAAATACGGTTAGTTCCATCAAAAAGTCCTCCACGCAAGCAAATATCTTTCAATACTTGATCCAGGAGATTCCTTGTCTTCTAAATTGGGTTCAATATTACAAGGCTACGGAGTTGAACATTAGTAGTCGTTAATGCAAAATTGGGTCAACTGTTCAACGACGGTAAAAAAATAAAATTTTCACGCAAACTTCATTTTGCTTTGCAACTATAACGTCACCTACGGCCTAAATTGCAACAAACCTCTCTGTCAAATTGGGGTACTTTTTCTGGTATAAGAACTAGGGGTTCGTACTCGAGACCCCAACACATCTATGAGGTTGAAATTGAAGAGTCAAATAAGTATAAAATTATGATTGAATGTATGTATTTCAAAATATTCTGCAGACACATTTTTTCCGGCGTGTATTTTTCGAGATCTTTGACTACTTTCATACATTTGTCACCATGTGTATTGTACATAGCTATCTTTATAGCCTTTAATCCGTATATTTAACACAGAAAATTTAATAAAACTTTCCGCGCTGAGTCGATTTTCTGAAGAAGAAAACGCTTTATTCATTATACAAGAAAGCAACAAAGTTTTATAACTACCACAAAAAGTGATATACTTTATTAAAACACTTCGGTAAAACATACTCATTTTCAGTAAAGCATACTCTTATAACACGATTTAAATGACATTTGCAATTTTATTAATATCTTTATTTACATTTTTAGATTTTTTTAACGATATGTTTTTTATGCCATTTTTGAGATTTGAGTATTTGTTTGTTTTAAAGTATATTTTAATAATTTAAAGTTTTTTCTTTAAATTGGAATTTTTCTAATATTTTTTAATTTAATATTGAAATTCTGTTTATGTATATTATAAAATCAGTGTCAGTATACTTAATTTCTTTTCCTTACCTATTATTTTGTTCTTTCAGCGCTTTATAACTTCTATGAAAATTACAATTCGAATTATTTTAATATAAGAACTTTAATACTATTATTTGCAATATAATAAATAATTGTATTATAGTTCTAATAATGTAAGAACTTTAATGTAATTATTTATTAGAACTTTAATGCAATAGTTCTAAAGAACTTTAACACTATAAACTATACACATAAGAACTTCACAATAATTAATCTTAAAGAATACAAAGCATTACTTTTGCTTTTAACAAAAAAAAATAAACTTACCCCGATATCGCAAATTTTTCCCCATATTGGTGTGGTTATAGCGTAAATTCCTCCAGTAATAACAAAAATAACACCTAATATAACTGGCGCTAGATTGAACTGAAAATAAATCTCATTTTATCAAATAATTTTGGAAACTATCAAAATAAAATAAATTTTGATGCAAAATTTTATAAATTTTCTAGAGAGAAACTATTATCATTCTGAAAAACACATAACACATAGTATAGCACAAATCACAAATCTCAACTTGAAACTACTTAAATTTATTTAATTCATGATAAAAATTTTAGAGTGATTTAAAATTTCTGACTAGAGCATAAACGATTGCAAAATTCTTCTAAGAATATCGAGAAAAAAAAATTTTTTTTTCCTAAAATGATAAAGTTAGGCCATTTATGGTATTAACTGAACTAATGAAATATCAAAAGAAATTATTTTAATCATTTTTAGACCTTTCAAAATAAAATAAACTGCTAAAAGTTTCAATTGGACAATTATTTTACTATCCGTAAATGACAGCAATAGGTAAGCTATATTTTACTCTGTAAAAGATATTTAGATCTAGTGTTCAGATGCTTTCCCAAATATAGCAGCGAAATTGTTTTAACATAAAACAATTGGGTAAAACAGTTAAAACCTAATATTTATCTATTCTTAATTTTTTTTTCAAATATTGCACAGTATTTCATTAAGTTTTCATAATATATTATTGCAATAAAACGACATTTTCATATACATGATATAACGATTAGTCCAAACTGCATGACGCGCACGCCAATAGTTTTACCCATTAAGTTGTTATTTATGGTTATATGAAATCCAGAAACTCAATCAAATATTAAAGAGTTAGAAAACTAGAAATGTTTTTTTACTAATATCTAATTAGAAATGTATTTTTCATTCGCAGCTAATATTCAGTCTACAAAACATAAGTATCAATAGAACACAAAATTAGCTTAATTAACATTGTAGCCAAATTTTAAATAGTGTCCCAATTTATTATTTTCTTTTGTTATAATGAATGCAGAAAAAATAAGAATTCATACTTGTCTTAGATGCGGTTCTAGTGTTGCAGCGTTAAATCCAATGAATAATAATGAAGATATTATAGACAAAGTGAAGGAGATGATTCCACCATCAAATAAGAAAGCCCACAGATTACGAGAGCCTTCGTGTCGCTCTGTATCCTCTATAAATAAAAGATGCATACTTAAAATATGAAATGTAACAAAAATTATCAATACAGAGTGTTATGTGATCATCATCTTTCATATCAGTTTTCAAAATTCTTGTATGCAATTAACTCAGTATATGTAATCATACATAACAGTCATTTGTTTCAACGTGTAGCTTTTTTTACAAATATTCAGAGTGTCTATTATCACTTGTAATTTCCTCCTTTTATTCCGGAGGTTAGAAAAGACCCAAAGTAAAAATTTATGTTGACTATTTACTCAACTTTCATATATCACCATTGCTTATAACACATATAACTGAAATTAAACGAACTACAAAAGCAATATTAAGATTGAATTAGTGAGTGATAAAAACTAATAAAGCAGTGAATCTATGAGAAGTGAATCAAAAAGTCAATAAGCAACAAGGAAAAGCAAATAAAAACTAAAAATTCAATGAACCAGCGAATGAATAAATGAGCATAATAATTGAAGTCTAAATCGGTTTCTCAACAGGTCAAGAATAAGCACATTAGTGAATCAATGAAAAATCTAATGAACGAAAGAATAAATCCGTAAATGAGAGAATACCTGTAAGAGCAAATCAAGAAAACAGCAATTTTTCAACTTACTGACTTAATTACTGATTAATTCCCAGGTTCATTGATTTGTAAAACCATTTATTTGTAGATTTCTTGACTTCTTATTTTGCTTAATCATTGATATTTCATTCAGGAATTTTTTAATCGCTAACTGATTCACTATTTCATCTGTTCATTGCCGAGCTAACTTTATTTGCTCATTCATTGATCCGGTGATTTCTAATTCTCTAATTATTCGTTGATACACAGAATTATTAATGTGTTTATTTAGAGATGTACCCTTACCTTCATTCGCCTATTAATTGTTTAGTTTTTTTATTTGCTAATTCATTCGTATTCTGATTTTTTTTTCTTTTGCTGATTCATTAATTTGTCCATTTATTGATTGGAAATGTTAAAAATTTTCTCATTTATTGATACTGTGATTTATTTATATATTCACTGATTCGCATATTAATTAATAGCTTCCTTTATTTAGATTAACACCTAAAAATCTATGCCTAATCTACACCTAAAATTCAATCTACGTACAATTTATTTACTATTACATAGTTTTTAGAACTTAAACAAAAGGAAACGATGATTTTCAACATTTTTAAGACTACATTATATACCTACACATATATGTCTTACATTTTCACCAGTTATTCTTATAATTATCCACTAAAATTTTGAATAGAGTATCTAGTACAATAAAAATCAGGTATTATTTATAATAATATATTATCCTATCTTTGAATGTCTCACAGATATAAATCTGAATTTAATCTTAAATTTTACATTCGCATTTAAAATTTAAGATTAATTAATACATTTTGCCATAATTGACGAGGAATTAGTGCGTAAATGGTTAAGAATCAAATACAATACCTTATCTTCTTTATATAACAAAATACTGTTCATGAAAAAATATTTAAAAAACACGAAATTACATCAAAAGAATAACTTACCAATTTTAGGTAATAAGAAGGCTAAAACGAAACTCCCACAAACAAGAAAACCACCATTCACAACAAAAGGCAACAGAAAGCCTCCCGCCTAAAATTACATTAAAAAAAAACTTATCAATTAAATTGCTCAAACAATTTTTTCAACACAGCCGCATTAAAAGCCTATTTAAAGGGATTCTTTGACTGCTTCAACTGAAATTTTTATTTTTTTTTAAAAAGTGAATTTTTATATTTTTTATTCTTTATAATTCATTACCAAAATATAGTTCTTAAAAACTTGAAATCAAATTTCACAACGCACACTCTTTATAAAAAGAATCTCATTTCACGCTTAAAACCAAAATTTAATGTGAATATTACCTTTGAAATACATAAAAACGTTAAAATTCGTAAATTAAGCTTGTTAACGCATTCATGTAATGTACTATTTAATTTAATTCTAAAAAAGTCACGACGTGCTTTACTACATACTACATACTATCATTACTACATACTATCTCTTTCTTAAAAACTACTATGTACATTCGCAAAGGAATCATCTCACACTGAAATTAAAATTTAATATTTAATTCAACTCGAATACTTCTTTATAAATACGTAAAAGCGTTAAAATTCGTAAATTGAGTTTAATAATATATTTATAACATATACTATTTAACTTACCTATAAAAGTTTTCATGCGATTACTAAGGATTCGAAAAAAAGTGCATCGAATCTATTTTTTTTTTTTTTTTCATTTGAAACCAAATCCCTCATTCTAAAATTTATATAAATGAAACTGAAATTGTTTATACATTTTTATAATTTAACAGAAATTGCTACAATTCAATGATATGTACCTGATATAAGGCTCCACCGATAGTTGGACCCACAATTAATCCAATACCGAATGCAGTCTCCATCAGTGACTAAAAAGGAAACATAATTATATAACTATTTATTGAAACTATTTTTCCAAGACTAATACAGAGTAGTAATTAATGAATCCACAAAATAAAACAACAAAAAAAAGTAAAAGATCATGCATTTATATAAAAAGATTAGTTTAAATTGTATATTTTTTTAAAATTCCAATGAGCTGCAATTATTCACAAAGATTATTATCAGTTTTGTTTCTCAGTAAAATCACTTCAAAATCAACCTTTATGAGATAGACTAAATAAGAGAAATAAACTTCGGTAATTAAAACTTTAAAAAAGTATTTCTAAAACTTTTCATCACATATGCATATCCTCCAAGCACCTAGCCTCATTTATCAGGGTTCTATATTTTAGCAGCCAATGTAAGAAAGCCACGTCATTTTTACCTCAGTTATGCGACATAGAAAACGACTGAGCTGCTACTCCTCTCTCCAAATTTCCTCATTCCAACCAACGAGAGGTCTTTCAACCACGAAAGATTTAACGTGCAACTTGCTGCGTATACACACCGGTTGTTTAATCGGCTTCCAGGATCGAACTAACGATCTTGGTTCTCCACCGGTAGAGTCTTTGTTCGCCAAGGGTAGAGTAAGCGACGCCTTAACCGATTTCACCGGAGCACCTCGTCACATAAGCATTAAACATATAAATTCAAAACTGCAAACATATTGCAAATTCTAAATAATTAAAAAATTCGCAAGAATGTTTGAAGCGCTTGCATCTAGTATTTATATTGCAATTGAAATTAGATGAGGTTTGTTTTTTTTATGGAATGTAAAAGAATATTTCTAATAAAGGTTGAAAATATTAAAATCTGTTATAGCGAACCAGAATACAAATTTTCAAAAACATTCATATGTGGCCAAGAAAGTGCTCAACTGATGGTCAGTTCTCCCGGTGTGAATTCCAGTCATGGTTTGTCAATTAGTATTCATTTTCGGGCTCACATCAATAAGAATGCGGGTGAAAAATACAGGGTGTTTATAAAGTCCCGGACCCATTTTGATGTTTAATAACTCATAAAATAATAAAGATAGATAAAAATTAATAACATAAATGGTTAGATAGACTCAAAAAGTTTCATGACCCTTGTCAATGAACTTCCACGTGTGCTCTCTTCGTCGCACGGAGAATATCAAGTCAATAGTCAATTTCACGCCAGGTAGCGGCAAGCATGTCGGCATCCACAGAGGCTATTGCGGTTGTAATTCTGGCTTTTAGGTCATCAATGTTCGACACGATCCTCCTGTAAACATTGTCCTTTATAAATCCCCAAAGAAAGAAGTCCAGCAGCGTTATGTCAGGTGATCTGGGTGGCCAAGGAATTGGACCTCTTCGCCCAATCCATCTTCCTGGAAAATGGTCATTCAAAGAACTACGAACGATGATACCCCAATGAGGTGGTGCACCATCTTGTTGCAAAAAGACATGTGGCTGAAGCTCTTCTAGTTGTGGAAATACGAAGTTTTCCAACATGCCTAAGTATACGACTGATGAGACCTTATTTTCTGTAAAAAAGAAAGGCCCAAAGACTCGGCCGTACATTAGTCCACACCACATTAACCTTTGGGGAATCCCTTTCCTCACGGTATTCATAGTGGTTTTAGATCAATGTTTACAGGAGGATCGTGTCGAACATTGATGACCTAAAATCCAGAATTACAACCGCAATAGCCTCTGTGAATGCCGACATGCTCGCCGCCACCAGGCGTGAAATTGACTATCGACTTGATATTCTCCACGCGACGAAGAGAGCACACGTGGAAGTTCATTGACAAGGGTCATGAAACTTTTTGTGTCTATCTAACCATTTATGTTATTAATTTCAATCTATCTTTATTATTTTATGAGTTATTAAACATCAAAATGGGTCCGGGACTTTATAAACACCCTGTATTTCCGATAATAGACCGATCAAGAAGAGTCCCTTTTACATAGGGCTAATTAAGGGAGATTTTCATGGTTTTCCAAATGCAGGCTAGTTTCACTCCAAAGACCCAATAAAATTTTATATGGATCAGCAGTTCAACGTCAGTGATAAAGAGTATATAATTTTTCTGAGTAAAGGAATATTAATTTTGAAAGCTCTGTGAATAATTCAGATACTGTAAAAAATGGAAAAAAATACTATTAATACCGTTTAAAACAGAAATAAGACATATATAAAATCTTTACAATTAAAAAAATTATAAGTGTGTATTTGCAAAACAGTATTTCATCAGGGGTCACACTGCCTGCAAACACACAGGAGCCTTTCTGTTTCACTAACACCAGAAAGGCTCCTGTGTGTTTTCAGGCAGTATGTCCCCTGATGAACTACTGTTTTGCAAACACAAACTTATAATTTTTTTTTAATTGTAAAGATTTTATATATGTCTTATTTCTATTTTATATAAAACAAATTTGGTTTCAGCTGCCTTGTGCGCTTTTCCAATTTGATTTAATGTTTCAATGTTTATTTACCTTTTATGTATCAAAATTGGCTTCGTAAATTGAATTGATTTTATGATTAGATTACCGTTTAAAACATTAATTTTTACTACTTACAAAACTTGTTGCCACTGATTCTGGGAATGCTGCTGCAACTATTGTAAATGATGCAGTCATGAGAGCAGCTGCTCCAAAACCTTCAACGATTCTTACGACAAAGGCTAATGCAATATATTGTTTCCCGGCCGGAACATAATCTAAAACCCTGAATAATAAAAACATAAATCAAATACTAAATCAAAATTGCAAATTCTGTAATAAAATTTTAGAAACTATCTTTTACATTGAATATCTTAGAATAAATATCAGGTTAGTGAAAAAGTTTCTTTTGGTACCATTTGTAGCTCTTCTAATGGGTTTAAAGAGAATTTTTTAAACAATACAATCTTTAAATATACAGTAGTAATAAGCACAAAAAACATTACATTTTTATCAAAAATTAAGAATAATTTAATTTTATAAATAATAAAGTGTTTTCTTTGAAAGCCTGTTTGTTTAGAATGCAAATTTCTTGAATTTAAAACAATGCTTTGTTAACTATTAGCTGTTTATCGGAAAACGGTGCAACTTTCCATATAAATAAATAAAATTATTTAAATTTTCGTTATAGCTCCTAATCAAATTAAATTTGCAATTAATCACATCAATCAAATTGAACTTGTTTTTTCGATTGCGAGAAGTTGTATTGTAATATGTAACACATTTACATGCATTTAACCCTCGAACCATTAAGATTGAATGTTGATAGGTTAAAATTTGATCATGTGATGAAAAGTTTTTCCGATATTTTTTTTTATCTTGTTCTTATAATATTTCAAAATAATTAATGTATACTCATTTAAATAGTCTCAATATTTGAAGATCCTGAAAGTAAATGTATTAACTTTAGTAATTTATCACATTTTAGCTACAAATTACACGTTTTTACAAACATTTTCCATTTACTAGGGCGTGCACACCATTAACTCCATGCACGTCAAAAACGGGAAAAGTTTATTTTTACGAGCAATTTTTAGATAAAACGAGATCAGGAACTGTAATTACGTGTTCTATTAGGATCTTTAAGTAATTGCTTATCTATAGCTTTGTACATATTTAAGATTAGCGTTAATGCAATTAAAAATTTAGCTTCAGCAAAAGTGTAAATACTTTAAAATGTGTTGGTACATGTCAGGCTGTTTTTCGAAGGCTATGTCATTATGGGCAATAACGCCTTTTTGGGCATAATACACCATTTTCGTAACTGCTGCAACTTTGCGACAGTTGTTCATGACTATTATGCATAGTTTATAACCCTAATTCTGAAAATTGCGCAAAACGGTGGCATGCAGAAAAACCACAGATTTGTGAAAATGGAAAGAGTTTGATCTAACTTTTTAGTATTTAAAAAATTTCTGCAACGTTACATGCATTATAGGGGCTCTGGGGATATAGCGCTCACCTCTCAATGAGGTGACTCGGGTTCGAATCCCAGCGATGGTGGGTGGTCGATGCGAATTCTGCACCTGGCTTGCATCGACCACAGTGCTGACTTAAAATATCCTTAGTGGATCATGAGATAGAGTTTACTTGCCGACAAGATAATCGTTAAAGGTTTCGGGCTTTTCCTCTTCATGAAACGCAAGTGCGGGCTAGTCCCATCAAAAAGTCTTACAAGAAAGCAAATTTCTCATAATACTTCATCCAGGAGTTCAATTGTCTTCTACAAGGTTACAAGGCTACGGAGTTGAACATTGGTTGCCGTAAACTCATTGGGTAGGATGTTCAAGACCGGTTTTAAAACAAAAATAGAAAAATACTACGTTACATTATCTAGGCTCATAAAAATTAGCAAAAATTGAGAATTCCTCATTGATTTTGATAATTTTTATTTATGTGAAAAAAATCCTGCCAATTTTAATATCTTGGCGATCATTAGAAATGAGCAAATTACAATATTGGATAATTTAAAGAATAAAATATTAAATTTATTTGTGTGTTCTAAAGTGTTTGTTGGTAGAAAATCACGGCAAATGGGTGAAGTTTAGTGAATTTCAAATTATAAGTTATTTGTCCGTTCCTAAGCCAGGATAATTCATTACGGCAAAATGATAGTTTAAAAATATAGCTTTGACTTCAAGTGCAAGACACTTGAACTGAGGCTTTACTTTGCTTGGTGAAAAAGCTTGGTATCGGGACATTAAAATGTTTATCCTCGATAGAGAATAATTACTAAAACATTTCTTCTTTATTTTATAATCACTACAAGCAAAATTTACCACCACATTATCACCAATCAGAATTTAGATCACTTTTCTATAAGCCAGAATCCTCAAATTTCAAATGGAACTTTCTGCAAGGTCATAGCACAAGTTTCAATTGTCTTTGGTAAATATTTGGACATTATAGCGTTCTTTTAGACAAATAGAATTAATAGTATTCCGTAATTCCCTTTGGGATAAGAAGACACACATGATTCCTTTTGTTTTGGTGTGGAAGTCGGGAGCCTATTTTATACATTTTTTAAAAAAAAATATTGCATGCGTTCTATTCAATTTTACTGATTTATCTTAACAAGTATACGAAAATTGTGTGAATTTTCTGCAGGAACTTTGAGAACCTTTCGAATTTTAAAACCATAAAAATTTAATGATTCGAATATTTTATAGTTTAAAACATGCAAAACTTTAGCATTGACTGAAGTTCAATATGGGTAGGCGAGATTATTAAGCTTCATTTTATGTCCCACCAAAAATAAACATATACTCTTTACAATTTGAAAGAGAGAAAAAATTGTATTTTGTAAAAAAACAAATAAAGCCAATCTGGAAGTTTTTAATATCTTTTTGTCTTTGCATCTTTAACACAGCATTAAATAACAATAATTGTTCAGTCTACGAACTGTGAGTCAGATTTTCTTTAACCTTCTAAGCGATCTTGAAAGGTATTCGAAGTTTATGTTGAAGCAATTCTGAGTTAAAAATTTTTAGAAAGTCTTCCTAGACCAAACACAGGTTTAATTCTTTTTATTTATTTCTTAGCCATCAAAGAACTTACTTAGACATTTATGCACGCAAAACACTTTTTCTGCAAAAAATTTAGAATAATTAATAGAAAAGATATTACATCACTTACCCAAATACACAGCATGCGACCCCACCGACAAACACACCGCACGTGATAAGAAATTTAGGGGAAACTCTTGGAATCTAAAGAAAAAAAGCAACTTTAATTTGTTCTAATAATATTATATTTTTATAGATTTCATTAAAAAATATAACTGTAGAGTAGCACGTGTTTATCAAATGCAACGTGCAAATGCTTCATGCAAACATATTTTTTTGTACGTAACGTGCAAATAATATGCTTCTAAAAAACTTACATTGTTAAAAAGGGAAAGTTATAAAGTCAGCGATTAAAAAGTTTTGTTGCAAACTGTAGTAAATGCATATTGCTGTAATTTTCTAATTCAGTTCAATTTAAAAACCCATTTTCAATTCAGTTCAATTTAAAAACCCATTTTCATGCTTAAACGAAGACAATATTGTGTGTTCATATTAGACAATATGTATTATTATTCATATATGTATTATATATGTATTATTTATTGTGTTTCAAATAAATGTTACTAAGAACGGTGACCATTTCGTTAACGAAGTAATTCCGTTGCATTGTTTACTTTTTTTAAAAAAAATGTACAAGTTGGGCAAAAGTAGACACGTATGATAGCAGCGTTATTCATCAGAATTATAATTTCAAATTTGCAATCATATGACAATTCTCAGGTACAATATCCACGTGGTGTAAATGGTGCACGACGAAATGGTCTATACTTCCGGCATGTTTCATTCACATGAACAGAGTCCATCTTCGTCAATGTACAGCACTGCTTGGCTACGACTCCGAAACCACCCGATATGGGCATGCTAGAGGCAGTCTAAGGCAGGGATAGCGAACCAATGGCACGGGACAAAATATTCTGGGCACGCGACCAATCACAAAGTTCACTATAAAGCATATTAACAATTAAATTAAAATTCCCAAAAACAAACAAAAAAAAAACAATTATTAACATAACAATTTACAACTAATTCCAAAAAAAAAAAAACAATTAATAACCATAAAAAACAAGCTAACAATAAATAACTAGCAAAACAAAATTCAACAGTCCTACTTAAACTAACATCTTACAACCTAATAAGTTATTTGTCATCTAAACTGCAACAACGGAAGTCACACTGATGTTACTTTAAGTTGAATTACGCGTATAACTCAGACATTGCAAAAAAAAAATTTTCATAGTAAATAAAGAGTCTTGAGTTGATAGTATTTAGTATTATTTATTTCCAAATAATCACGAAGTCAAAATTATTTGACGGCCCGTCTATGACCTCATTAAACAATTTTTTGAAAAAATGGCACGTTGGTGCATAAAGGTTCGCCACCCCTGGTCTAAGGAAATGACTTCGGTCACTTTTTTGCTCACATTCTGAAGTTTTGTAAGGGATATTGCCGTACTTAACTTATTATTGCCTCTTGTCTTGCCGTTAGAAAAAAAATGTCTACTCTCATTATTGCATCTTGCCGTGACATTAGAAAAAAAATATCTACTCGCATTGTTGTATCTTGCCTTACCATTAGAAATAAAAATTAATGTCTACTCTCAACCACTAAAGCTTTTTGGCATTTTCAGTTTTATGCCTGCTCTTACTACCACAGGAAAAGAATCATATTTGCCTTATAATATTAAACAATTGAGTTCACTTTAAGTCAAAAAGCTTTGAAAACGTATACAATTCAAAATATTTGAAAAATTATGTTTAAGTGTAATAAAAATTTTCCTTTTTAGAAAAAGAATTATTTTTTATCCTTCATTACTCTGCGTCCAAATATGTTCGTCCAAAAAAACATAATTCCGATTTCTATGGTAACTAAGCAAAAATATAATTGTACAACTAAAAATAAAGGTAAAAAGAGTGTGTTCAAGGCTGTGTATAACGTATCAACCTATCTGAATAATTTGCATAATTTAAAAATTGCCTCTCACAACATTAAAATTGCCCGAATACGGGAAAAACTAATCATAAAATCAAAAGCTATTTAGGCAGCCTGATTAGCTATCACGTTTCACGTTTTCGATGCACGCAACTTTTAATTGGCGATTTTTTCCACCTTGAGACATTAAAAATAAAGAAAAAAAAAATTACGAAATTATTTATATTGTTTCTTTATCATTCTTTAAATAAACGCTTTTTGTAAACAAAAATTGCTTTGACAAAAATAAACTAGAGTGGTTTTTATTGTCTGATGACTATGATAATTTCAGTGATAAGGTGAAATATAGGCGTCTTTGCTTTAAAACAAAACAAAGTTAGTGAGAAACATGAAATTATCAATATAAAGATTTTAGCTACTTAAGTGCAAAGTAAATTATTTGTTTTTACTTCACGGCTGAGAAAACTATGATAACTCTTGTTTGCTTATTTATTTCCGCTTTGTCAGTCAAAAGAAAATTATTTGTGGTAATTATTTTTCTTTCTTTTTTTTTTTAACGAAATTTTTAATTATGTGGTTTTTTCCAACTTTTTATAAAAATATGAAAATTCAGATTTTATTAAAATAAATAAGATCATATTAAAATAAATAAACTTAGAAACTTGAAAAAAAGGATAATAAGAAAGGATGGTTCTAGTTTTTTTTTAAATGGTTATTCTCAAGACATCGAAACTGTAAGATATTAACAATTAAAAAAAAACTTAATTGGCTTTAAAAATATACAGATGAAAATAAAAGTCGACATGTTTCAAGAGCTCAAAAATAGGCGTCCATTTTCAAGACTTGCACGATGGTCATTCACGTCTGGCAACTCTTTATCGAGTGCTTGAAATATGTCGACTTTTATTTTCAGTTGCATATTTTTGAAAACAGTGAAGTTTTTTTTATAAGTTATATAACTCTCCTTATTAATGAATTAAATTTTTAATTACAAATTCCACACAATGAAATACATTTTCTAGTTGTGTTGTCCTTTGATTTGCAGTGAATATTTTAATTTAGGAGAATCGAGATTTGTGCATCTTTTTTTACTGCTTCACGTGGCAAATCTGTCATAATAGACAAAATTTCAACTTTTTTAACTAAAAAAGTTTTCAAGCAACATAACATCTTTTAAAATTCTTGTTAAGTTTCTATGCAACTAGTGTTTTCTTTTACTCCTCATATATCTTTGCTACTATTCTCTTTAATACATTCTAATAGTTGAACTAAACTCTTCTCGGGAGACAACAAAAGTTTTCATCGAGCCGCGTCTTCTGTTTATTTCACTCCAAACATAAGACTTTTAAAAATATTTGAACAGATATAACACGGGGTGTAATAAAACAATTGAATAACTATAAAACAGGCTTATTAAAAATATTTACAGGATTCGTACGGGGTTAAAAATTTTAGTAGAAGCAAAAAATACATATTTTAATTAGCTTCTATTCACTACAGTCAACGAAATTTCCAAATAAATTAATCAAGTCACGAAATTCAGGGCTTATAAGTTTTGAAGTGAAAGCTAATAAAAAGATATTAACTTCTTTCTAACAATATTGGTACCACTTTTATGAAACTTTATATAAAAGTCCTAAATGCAATAATGACGGAAATAAAGATCAGAATGTTTCAAATAGTACATATATCTTACCAATTTTCCATAAATTGGTGACATAATTATGACTACCAGTTCAAAAACACCAAACACAAGTCCATATTGCGTAGGAGTAGCACCTTTTGATTCTGCCTAAAAACAAATTTACATATAAGTTATATTTTTAATATGAAAGGGAAAATATTCTATAAATTGGGTAAGTATTCTATATGTTTTTACTTTTTATTTAAACTCAATTGGTTTTTCGTTGCTCCCTTATTTACACTCATACAGGGAACAGAGGAAGATTACTATCATTGGACCACTTATTCTTAACAATTTTGTTGCTTGCTGCTTAGGAAACTAGATATTTATTCTTATCAAATTTCAGAATTATTTACAGATAGTGCTGCTGTTTTAGGAAAATTAAAAATACTGTTTTATAAATAATATATTTTCCCAGTATCAGCGTGGTGCAGTCTAAGCTTAACATGGACACAAAAAACTCTGCAATTAGTTCAAATTAAATGAATGATCCCAAGAAACTGAAGGGGTAAGATATTTCTTGATTAAACAATAAAAGAAGATTCCAGGGCATGAATATGAGCAATGTGACTGCTCATCTTGATGCCCTGGAACCATTTTTATTCATATGCATGCTGATTCCTTTGTTAACGGCCTTAGTTCCTCATATTCCTCCATAGCGCTTGGAAATGCATTTTACCCTGATTTGCCCCACTCAACCACAGGATTTTTCTTGTTAATTTTTATTCTTTCTCAGATACGGAAGTTTTTTCTAGCTTTGTTTCTCACCTTTATTTTCGATTTTTACGTTTTTTATTTCAAATCACTTTTGTTTCTTCCATTCACGTCTGACAAATGGCAATTATTTTTGACTTGAGCACTTGAAACAAATTGATTTTCAATCAGTGTATTTTTGAAGCAAATGAAGTTCAATTATAATAGATTATCATGCATCAGAACCATTGTTATATCCTACAGCGCCATCTGTTGCCAAAATTTGTAATTATATCTGAAATTTGGCGAGAAAAAGAGATTTTTCTAAGTAGATCAAAGCAAAACACACATTTCTGTCTTTCCCTTTTTTAAATTTTTTAAATCATTGTTCACTTTTGTGAATATCCCGGTGAGTTCGACTCATGCGAATTCAGACGTGGTTGTTATTGTTGTCGTTGACCATAAAGGCGAAGGGGGTGCAATTGTTCCTGTTTCACAGTGGTGAAATCTATGGCCAAGAATTTGACTTCTGCACACCCGCACGTCACACCCGTTTATAGAGCGGACCCATTCATTCCTCCACTGATCGAAGTTTTGACCTGAACCAGAGACCGATCAATCTCCAATTCAGTACCCCCAGAGTTATAATTTTTTATAGGAACATGAAGGACTTCGTGTTGCAACAGATTTAACGTGCACCAGTCAACACGGCGAAGTCTTCGGCCGGCTGGATTTGAACTCACGTTCTCAATGACGTGAGTTCTGCGCTCTGCTTACCAGGCTATCCCGGCCTTCAGATGTGGTATAATAATCAAATTTAACTGACTCTGGTTATGCATTTGAAGGTTAAGACAGTAAGAAAAAAATGGTGCATAATTTGTCTTTATAATAGTTGTTAAATTAAAGTTTTATTTAATTGCAATTGTTTTTTAAAAAAAGTAATGTTAATTGTTTTTAAAGTAAATGTTTAAAAATAACTGTTTTTTAAAGTTAGCAATGTAGTTAAAGTGTAAGTTATTAATGTTTAATCACAATTAGTAAGATATCTTTTGCAAAAAATCAAAATTACCTCTTTAGGGAAAAAGGGTGCTTGTAAAGAAACTGATGCAGCCATCCAAAAATTTGCATAAACTAGTGAGATTATAATATACATTTTCTTATAAGCTCTTGGAGAAGCCTGCGCTGGCTTTTCAATCTCTTGCGATGAAGATACTTTAGGTTTTTCATTCTCCTGACTTTTATTCAGCTTCTCTTGACTTTTATTCAGCTTCTCCCGACTCTTATTCAGCTTATCGGTACTTAGTGAAAGCGTCATCCGAAAGGCTGTGCGTTTACAAAGTTAACTGAAAAAAAATATTTGAGATTTTTAAGTGTAAAATACAAAATTTTAAATTTTGCTATATAAAATAAAATGGATGCTAGAACAGCTTAACAATAAAAATTGATAAATATCTCGTTCCATCAAAAGCATTTTTGTAATTTTTACTAATTAGCGTAGCTCTGTTATTGTTAGAGCACACAATTATATTACAAATGCAAGTAATAAAAAAATTATTGACGATACATATTTCATACAATACTGAAAAATAGATAATCCTTGAACACTTTTTACAAAAGGGATTAGTAGATAAGTGCACTTTGTGGAAAGCCTGATTCCCTTGCTTAAAAAAAAAAAACTTAAATCTATAAAGCAAATTTTTCTTTTGAAATTTGCTTTATGTCACACTATTTGAATTTTAAAGTTTTGAAACTTAATTTAGGTTTGTTTTAAATGAAATTTTGTAAATTAGACTTGAATTTCAGTCATGTAGAAATCTGGCAAGATTTTTCCTGTATATTTCATAAAATAAAATTAATTTTATTTAGCAAAATCCCCGAATATTTAAAATTTAATTTGTAGGTTTATATTTGTACCAATCATATACGAAATTGTGTTTTGATCCCTGGCCCTGGCCTGGGTCCTGGGGCACATTTCTGAAACTTTTTTTTAAAAATGAATGTTTTTTTTTAACATATAATGTGTTTGTTAGAAATGTTTGCAAATTAAGAACTTAAAAAATTGATGTTTTTAATTATTTACATGACTGCAACAAATGGGCTTTAAAAACTTATTTAACTTTTTTTGGAATTTTTTTACTTCGTTTTATCTTCAGCCTTTTTTAATTCTTTTTTAAATTTTAAAAAAAAATTAAGTTAAAGTTTTAATTTTCCCCCTGCATTATTTAAAAAAAAATTATATATAGAGATCAAAACAAATTTCCCCTTTTTCCTGAAACCAAATTAAATTATTTAAAAAATATGTGTTGCAAATTTCATGAAACTATCTTCAAAAGTTTTGATCAATTTGAAATTGGGAAAAAATGATAGTGGAAAATAATGCATTCAAAGTTTCAACATCAATTACATTAATTAGAAAGAAAAAGCGAAACTAAACTATACCTCGTGATCTAAATAAGTTCAAAACATTAATTTCGCACCATTCGAAAGAGAACAATTGTGTAATTTTTTAAAATAGTTAAAAAAACATTAAAAAGATTCGTGTCCCGTGTTCTCATAAGTAGTTATCGAAACATTTGCAAGTAAGAATTTGCGTTTTGGAAATATAGAAAATAGAGAAAGAATGTCATTTGCATTCGAATGTTTTATTGTGTTTACTACATCAAATAAATTTAAAAGCCTGCCATAACATTATGCGTCTTTCCTTAGTTCTCCTTCTATGTGTTGAACTCTCAAATTTGATAATAAACTATTCTAAGTCTGAAATTGAAGATTTAGGAACGTAAACGTAGCCAATAATAAAAAATAAAAAAAAAACAAGAACTGTAAAAAAAAAAAAAAAATTGTGATTATCATATTTTGATACGACCCAATTCTTTCTGTTTTTCGAACCTTTTTTAATACGTTTATGTATAACTCACTTTTCGAACGAACTTATTTTATGAACGCTCTCTTATCCATAACTTTAGTATATTATTCAAAAGAACTTTTTCCTAATTTCCTATGTGTCAAAGCAAGCATTAACAACACGAGTAATCTATTAAGAGAAATTTAACTAGCAGATTTGAAAAATACACAACTTGGATTCTAACATTGATTCTGATTTATTGAATGTGCAGTACAATACATGAAAGCTGGATGCGGCGACGAACAACTGAAAAAAATCAAACTTACGATAACAGATATTTAGATCTAAATAGAGCTAGAAACTACGACATAAGAACAATCGATAGAAGACCAAGGAATAAAAAAAGTCGACGTCAAAGGTAGAGTAACCCGCTAAAGGGAAGATTTATCGTTAAAAAATAATTAATACGAGTTTTAAAGTAGGAATAGAGAATAGAAGTTATCTAATAGTTAATATAGTAATTTAACTTGCAATCGAAGTTATTTTAAAGAATTTTTTTAATATGATAAAAAGCATATAAATTTAACGGGATTTACAAACTTTATGTTTCATTTCAACTTAAATTACTTGCAAATAGTATTTGAAAATTCTTCTCACGGAATACAAGAAATAATAGATTTCTTAACTTTTAAACACATGTATTGGATAAATTCATCAATTCTAGAAAAAATTTAGTTATCTATCCTTCTAAAACCAGCGGTGGCAGAAAATGACATATTTCATACATATCAACTTTTTCACTACTTAAAAATGTATTTTCCAAGTGGTTGTGAACAGCCAATAAAGTAAATTCGAAAGGAGATATTTGATTCATACTTCATGAATATTTTAATCACAATAAGGTTATCTATATACATAATCATCTACATACATGTTTTGACTTTTTAAATGTAATGGTAGCCAAAACCATTTTATATCAATTTTTTTAAAAACGGGAATAAGGAACTAAAGTAAAAATTATGCTACCAGCTTAAATATAAAAATAAGATAGTTTGCTTGGAAAATCTTTGCATCTAATTACATTAATCTAATTGCATTGAGAACACATACAAACAAAAAAATTCAAGTTGAATTTTTACGACGTAAAAGGAACAATTAGAACGAAGGAGAAAACTCAGGAAAGGTAAATAGAATGATAATTCTAATTAGTTATATCTACTTTTAGATAACAAAATAGAGTTGTCAAAACTTATCAAAACTAGTATTAACTTAACAGCGAGCGATGTTTTATCATGCGTCAATTTACATGCCGATAATGAAGTTATACAATAAAGAAAGAATCTTTGCTATTCAGATAATTTCACTTAGATAAATAAAAACATTTGATACTACAAATTGCTACATTACACTAAAATAATCCATAATAAAATTAAGTTTTAGTATTTGTTCAGTTAAATAGTATTCATACATTGAATCCTGTATGAATACTATTTTTATGAATAGTATTCATGTGATTAATGTATGCGTATGAGCATTTCTGCGACTGCGATTCTTTATACAAATTTATGTGAGTTTAACTAAAATGAAGCATTTTATCAAAAATCATAAATTTGCCGCAGAGAGTTGCAACACACTTTTACAACACTTGCAAATAAAGAATATTTAATTTTCACCATTTTATTTGAGTATTCAATTTTCACTGAAGAAGTAATTATGTTTATTCTTCTTCTTTATATAATTTTATAATAATTTTTTACGTAGATTGTAACATTCTTTTTGTTATCTCTAAACCACCAAAACTAAATCTGAATGGTTTGATTGTCTAACCTAAAATATGCTAATTACTTAGCGAGGACACAATTTTAGGTTACGAAAACGTACACAAAAGCGTGCTTTCTCTTAATAAACATACCTTTTTCTGACAGATTTGTATTTTTAACCTTCAAAATAAGGAGAGGGGGGGGGGAGTACTCTCAAACGAGAAAATATGGTCATAATAATTCATGCAGGAGAGCGATCAAAAGTTTAGATCCTTCACTGCTTCCACGTACGTCCTAATACACTCATTGCGTACACTCATTAAGTACAAGAACTCAAAGTCTCAAGAACTTCTTAAAAGATTCAAACAATGTTAGCAGACAATTATAAAATTTGCTTATCCAAAGATAATTCCACTTCGAAAAAGATAATTATTATTTTATTTAAAAATAGTAAAAAAATTGAATTGTAAAGCATAAAAGCATTTATATCATTTTAAAATTTGTAGTTTTAAATGATAAAATACAAAATTAGAACGAAACCGGTTGAATAGTTTGAGTTGGATCAAACTTTAAAAAGTCATATATTTAAATTTTTATATCTTATTTCACTCAAAGTTTAGTGGTACTATTTTTCTTCGATGAAGCTTGTCTTTTTGAATTATACATGGCCGCAATTTTCAAGCATGGACGAAAAACAAATGTTTTTCCATTGTGTGAAAGAACAGTTTCAGAAAATGAAAGTAATTTTCTGTTAAATGTTTACAAAAAAATCTTTTTTTCAATTTTATAAATTTTATTTCGTCCAACTTTAAGAAAGACGCTTTTGAACAGTGCTTGTTGTGCACACGTTGTAAATTGTGAGAGAATACACGTTAACATTTAACAAGTTAAACATTTTAATTCTTAAGATATTTTTTCTGCTCATAAATGTTAAGCTACATCATTTAAGCAACTCAATTCAAATGTTTTTTTTAAATAAGTTAAATGATCAAAGTTTTATTAAACTTATTAAAAAAGCTGCCGATTTGGAGATACATTTTTTTAAGTAAAATGTAACTAAATTTTAAAACTTTGTGTGATTGGCAACTAACCATCCATCCAGACATTTATTTTTTTAATTTAGTAATTTTTTTTTTTTTTTTTTACGTTTATTTTATTATTTTGTTTATTTCTTGAATGAATTTAGTAGAACCTCAAATTTCCGTACATCGTTCCCTAAACAACACTTAACTCTCATTTCAATGCAGTTTCTCAATTCAATTAGTATCTTTTCTCAATTTCAATAATGTGATAACTACGCCATCTACACCACAAATTAAATATCTCCATTTAGAAAAAATCGATAAAAAATAAAGTACATTTTTTAAATTCCTTCTATAGCATAAATTATGAATAAAACAGACTCAGTGTTTAGAAGTGTAACTTTTTACTATTTGGAAAATTTGACATAATTCTAAAAATCTACAACTTAATCAAATGCGTTGATACTAAAATTTACGATATTTAAATTATAAGAGTGAATGATTTAAATAGGCTATACCTGGGGCTTTTAAAATAACAAATAAAGAAATCTTATTGGACTACATGACTATCTAGAATTTATCATTTAATATTAGTAAAAATAAACGATTGAATGAAGTTTATTGCTGTGGTTTAGTAAAAAAAAATCTTAATATTGTAATAGTCGTTGTTTTATCTATTTTTTTTTTTTTAATTTTTACTTACATATTTAAGTCTGAACATCATAGTTTCCACTTCAACTAAAAGAAAGAGGATCAGATTGTCTGTGAAAGAAAAATAAAATAATCTAGGGGAAATGAAGTTGAGAGAAACCTTCATGGATCTCGAAAATGAATCTGAATAAATGAAACAAGCTTTGAAAATAATTTAAACGATTCAGAATTAAATGCTTCTTCATACAAACACTTTTTTAATAGAGGGAACGAAGTAGCGAAGCTGTCCGGGACGAAAAATCAAGGGAACTTTAAGAAAATGTTTTGAAAATTAAAACATTTTTGTCATAGTCTAAATACAAAAAAGATATTTTTAGTGATTTTTTGAGACAGAAGTACATTTTTGAAATGATCATATTAAAATAAAATTTAAAAACTATACTTAAAAATAAATTTATTTTCTGAGGAAAATAGATTTACAAAAATGAACGATGTTACATGTATAATCCTAATTAATTCGATCATCAGAAGTAGGTCTCAATTACTTTGAATAACAGTGTTACAGCTCAACTATTTTTGTTGAAAGCTTATGATCCATATTGATGACATTTTTTATCCCTTTTTTTCTTAAACCTCAAATTAAAATAGTTTTTCGTAATAGCATGAACTATTTGTTTATATAACTATTTGTTTATATAACTATTTATTTATTTACTTTCAGATAATAAGTTTAAATCCCGGACAAGGCATGGATGTTCTTTCATTCTCTGTACCAACAAATCCTCCCTAATACGCCTGAATTAATGAAATATAAACCCAGTTGGAAATTGGAAGAAAAAAAATTCAGATAATATTTTAGTAAATGTAACAATTTTTCCTTGAAATCTTAGTTTTAGATTTTGAATAATTTTTGGCATATTGCAAAATAGTTTCTAAGTCTTACGGATTTTTTTTTCTTTCACAAATATAAAATTAATTTGTGGTACAACGAGTCAGCAATTTTCCAGTTCTTTTTTCACCATATTTAAAAAAGGAAATATATATAAAAATTTATGACTTGGATAATAACGTTAAGCAGACACAGAAGCGTCGAGAAAGTAATTTTAGCACTACTTTGTATTGTGTAAATTTGGAAAATATTGAGAATTTCAATCGAAACAATATCTATTATAGTTCAACTAATTACTCTACTTTATTTAAATGATGAAGAAAATATGAAATATCATTTATGAACTATGTCAAATTACTGTAATATAGATATAAAACTGTGATTTTTACCATTTTATAGAAGAAATTCTCAGTACTTCCCTATCAGCAAATACATTCAAACAATAAACCAATGAATAACTATAGCTTTATTTTTATATTTTATTATCAGAATCATAGTAAGTAAAATAGATTTTCACGACAAGATTCAAAGTTTATTTTTAAAAACGGATTGGTTTTTATTATACCTCATTTAACATAAAATTCTCTGAAAATTAATTCGCAAAGGAATTACTTTTAGAGTTACCTGATATATAAGTAGTCTGATAAATCTTGAATCGAAAACAAAGAGAAAAAAATTAAAAGCGTTTAAGCAGCTAGTGATACTTCAATTCAAAATTGTTGGGTTTAAGTACAATTTCTCATAACTATTGCTTAAAATTATTCAATAACTCAATTGATAAAAAATATTGAATATCAAAATGAAATCTAACTTTATCAAAATAATCAGCTATTACAAATAATTTTGTAAGAATAATACAAGATAATAAGATAAGATTGTCTTAGCATTTGATGCTAAAAAGAGGGGTGAAGAAAGTGAAAAAAAAATTATATTGAGTTTCATAACTTAAAATACTGATAAGTTTAGATAGTTAATTTCATTGCTCATATTTATTTGTTATATTTAATAACACACGTAGAACAAACGAAACAATTCTGAGTTAACGACTATCAATGTTAAATTTTGCAATTTTAAACTCAATGCAGAAGAAATAGGAACTCCTGGATCAAGCATTAGGGCAAATTAGTCTTCGTGGATGACTATGGGATGGAACTAACCTGCATTTGTGCCACATGAAGAAGCCACGAAAACCTCCCATGGTTAAATCGATGGCAAGAGGATTCTAACCCATAATCCGTCTACCATTGAGGATATTTTACGTCAGCACTATGCTCAGAATTTGGATATAATGTAAAATTCCAAGAGGCAACAATGTTAACCATTTTAATTTCGTATCTTCTGGTTATATTGTGCTTTACAAGAGACAAGAAAACGGAGACAAGATCCAAATTCGCAATGCAAAGAACATCATTGTAAATTTAAAATGCAAGATAACAGATTAGTTTTAATTTGTTATTAAGAATCTTCATAAATCTTTCAACTTCCCCAGTTTCTTTCATATGTTACATTTAAAAGTATATAAAAATTGTTCTTTCAGAGTTCTTAATTGGTTATCAATTCCCTTTGCATATCTGAAAGAAATTCGGAACTACCGCCATATTTAGGATACCAGGGTAACTTAGAGTACATTCGCTGTGTAAATTTCTGACACTCATTTTCACATTATTTGTTTTGATTGTTAAGTTTCGTGCCAAAAGTTCCTTGTTTTAGTGAAAATATAATTTTTATTATTTTAACATAATGTGTGTTTTCAAGGTAGGTTTATAAACCTTTACTTATATTTATTATAATAAATAAGTGTATAAGTGTCAAAAAATTAATCACCAAACTTTAAATTTTAAATTGCACTTGTTAAATATTTTTAAAAGTAACCTCAAATGGTCATTTTATGGTTGATTTACTTTATAGATTGCATTTCCATTTTATTTTTTTTTATTCAAATAACTCATGAGATGTTAGGTTTTTTAATTTACTTAACAGCTAAACTTCTTAAAATAAAAATTTTAAATACTTTTTACTTTTTTTACTGATAAATATTTTACTAGTATGTTTGCATTTATTTTAGTCTTCTATAAACCCCCATCACCTACCATAAGCCAAATATTGAATATTGGTTTTTAAGTTACTCCATATTAAAGGGTAATTCAAACTGCAGTGTTTTTTTTTTTTATAACATACAAGTTTTAAAAAACTTTGATGCATGTAGAAATAGAGCAACTGTAAAACCATATTTTACAAAGATAATCTCTAAAGTAAATGATGTTAAATACAGAGATGCCAACTTGCTCCGGACAGCAAATATATATTTTAAAGTGGTAGTTTATCAATTGTGATTCTTGGATTAATAAATTCAATTTACTAGATTTTTATCCACCACTATTTCTAAATAATTCATAGGCTTATATAATTCTCCACTTTATAGTACATATGCCATGCTATACCTTTTAAAAAGCAAGCAAAAATAGTCAAATATTTGCAAAATTTATTTACCGTTTTTTTAATTAATTTGGAGTGTCCGGAGCAGTTGGCATCTCTGTAAATAAGCAGGTTTTTTTAAACAGAAAAGTGGCCTTAGCAACCCCTAAAGACGGGACTGTTCAGGCTATAGTTTAACACGTTGACTGCCACACGCGTTTGCAGTGAAATCTCCTTCAGAACACGAGCACCGCTGTACTGAGAACTCCTACCAATATTTTAATAATGCCAGCCTCTGGTGGTCCTAGAATAATATCTCGCACCGTTTGTTTCCATTATATCATGCCTGTTTATTTGTGTCCATTGCTTCGCATATGTTTCTCAACTAGACACTTTACACCATCAGTTTGAATCTTTGCCGAGTAAAGAGGAGTATACTTTAAAATCTTTACCATGATTAGTTGACATTTCGAGAAAAAAAATGGGAAACTTATTTCTTTGTGAGTCAAATAGCAGTGAACACGAGGTTCCCAATAATTTTCTTAATAAATCATTGTTGTATTACTTTTATAACAATTCAATAGTTTTGTTACTTCCTGTGAAATATCTTTTCAAATGCATACGAATATCCTTTGCAAGTAGTCAAATAAGCGCGTTAAAGGGAATTCTCTTACTCTCATATATCCAGTTTAGTTTTAGGAAAAAATCCAGGTTTTCCTGAAGTTTTTAACATAACAATAGAAAGTTGAGATATTTTATTTATTATGTACGAAAAGTATAATTAAAAACAGATTCTAATATGCGATATCACAAAAAATTCTAAAGTAATTCTTTATCTATATAATTTATAGTTTAAAGTAAAAAATTGCTTTAGTATGTCGGTCTGATTGCTGCTAGCTATACAACAAAAGTTTAAAATTATTTTAATAGTTATAAAACCAAACATAATTTAAACTAAACATAATTTTAAATTCTTTATTTTACATCTTTAACGATGATTTTTAAGTCTAGGGCATTTGTTTTAATTTCAGTCTAAATATCCCCTGTTGATTAATTTAACCTCTGACTTCCCCTTCAATTTAAAAAACATCTTCCTCCTCATCATCTCCTTTATCAGTAATCGATAAAAAAAAATTTATACATAAAATATTTCTTTAAATAACAATTTTACAATTGAATTTAGAACACAATGAGAAATCTTATTATTTCAATTTTTCTTATTATTCAATATTTATTAATAATATAATCTTATTATTCAATATTTATTAATAATTTGGTTTAACAATTTCAAAAGACAATAGATTTATTATGAAAAATCAATTGTCTATAATGGCATAATTTTTTTTTTTCGCAATGCAATTTTTTTTCATAAATAGGAGAGGTTGTTTTTAGTAAGCTGGAAGTGTTAATTATCGTATAGCTTTAATGTACATTATGTCTGTCTTATCGTTAGTCTGATTGTGGGAGGTTATCGCAGTTTTCCTCTCCGCGTAATGCAAATAAAGGAAAGTTTTATTCACAAAATCCACTAGAGCTTGACCTAAAATTCGATAAAAGAATTCCTTTACTTTTGGGTTGGGTTCAAAACTTCAAATCTTCAAGTTTAACAATAAAATAGCTCCATCACCGATATGGAACGGATGTACAAGATCTGTAATAAAATTAGATGTTTTAGAACAATCATCACAACTTCGCATCACTAGGGAGGCGAGAAATTTACGGCTACCAATGCAAAATTCCTCTTTAATTATTCTTTTGTGGGCCACCATTTGTCAACCACTGTTTTAGAGTATAAGTTTGTACCTATGTAAAAACATATACTGCGAAGGAGTGCATCATTAAATTATGGAAAAAATTTAATGTAAAAACATGTTTTAAAAATAAGTGTGGTCAGAAATTTATCCTAAGTAAAATTCAATAATATTTAATGGATTAAAAGTTGAATTAATAAGCACAAGAACAAAGACTGGCTTTACTGCCCTAAACATAAGCGAGGTTTTATGTTCTATAAAAATTAGTCAATCATAGTTTGTCTCTTCGAGATCACAGTTAGCTGGAAAATGGCAACCCTTGTAAGGGGGTATAGTCAAGACTGAAAATTATCGAAATGATTTGAAAAGTCTAAACGTAAAAATAAAAGCCAAAGTTAGGAAAAAATATTATCAGTTTTTGGTTATTAAAATTATGTTTCATAAAGAGTGATTTTTTAGAATTATGATTTTCTTATTCGCTCCGATAAATGCTTTTTTTTCCAAGATAAGTCGGGATCAAATTTTGAACATGCATTTTTCGTTAAGAGAAATATTTATTCATTTAATTTCCAATGTTTAAACAAGGCAACTAATTTTCATACCAATTAGAGAATATCCGCATTTTACATAGATTGAGGACAAAAACTTGCGACTTATTGGTTTCTTTTTGACCCAAACATACTCAACCAGATTGCTTTGAAAATATAAATGTAACGTTGTTAATAAATTTGAGAAGAAGACCGGTTTGAACTATTTTTTTCCATAAGCAATCTCTTTTCTTTATTTTAAAATAAGAATAGTTGAATTCACGTCCCAATTTATAAATTTTTGTCTGACATTGTATTTCGGAAGGGAAAAATAAATATCGAAAAGATTTCTGTTTCTTTTTTTTTTTTCTTTTTTTTTTGAAAAACTATGGTTTTACCCAATTAAAAAAATGCAGGAGGGACGAATCCTATCCAAAAATGCATAACCAAATCAAAATAGTTTTTCAGGATCTTATTTAACAATAACTATTTAAAAGTTTATATCATTTTAATAGCTTTAATACTTTAAACAAATTTTAAAAGTCGCATGCACGAAGGTTAATCTTTACTTACAAACAAAAAGGAAAAATTCGCGTGACAAATGATAAAGAATTTAATTTAAAAAAAAACAAAGCAATGACTACCTTATCTTTTTTTTAACTAGCTCAACGAGATAAAAAGAGAATCAGATTAACCACAGTGATATGCAAAATATAACTGCTTTGCAGAGAAATGAATTTTCAATATAAATAATATCTCAGTTTGTGAAAAGTTGGATGTTCAATCAAAAGTCACATTTAATTTTCGCATTCTACATATTTTTATATGAAGAGAACCAATATAAATCTATTTCGAATACCTCTTTTAAATTACCACAAACTGACAACATGACTATCGAGTAATTATGTTTCAAATCGTTCACAGGCAGATCTAATATGGTTCAGTCAGTTTTATAAAAAAAAAATTTCAATATTTTAAATAGAAAAATTTTAAAAAATCTTCCCACGTAGATTTCCAAAATATTAAAAAAAAAAATGTGATTAATTTCGTATTTTTTTATAGAGATAAGAACGAAGTTGAGTTACTGAAAACCATGCATTATACCATGCCACGTAATAATTACATTTATTACAAATATTTAAATTTTAGTTAGGAAATAAAGCATAAGCATTTTAAGCATAGAGACATTTCTTCTTAGTTTCTTAAATTGAAAAGATTATGACCACATTCGAAAAAACTACATTTTTTAAATGTTTTAATTAAAGCATGCACAATGCATTAATTATGAAAATATATAGCACATTTTGTATGTTTGAACACTCGTTCGGCAAAGATTTCTTGAGAATGAGAATTTTCAAAAGACTATAAAATAATCAAAGATCTTTCCAAGGCTATTAAAATAACAACATAAATAACCTATTATAGATTGTTTATTTTATTTTTCTAAAACTCTAAGAAACATACTGCCTTTTGGTAAAAAAATTCATAAAAATATCCGAATTACTTCAAGAAATTGTTTTTCCGTATAATGGGAAAAAATTCAAATATGTGTTGAAAAGTTAAAATATAGAATTAGAATTGTCAACTATGCGTCGATAAACAATAAATTAAATGTATTGCTCAAAATAAATTTTAAAAAAAAGATTTAAAATTAATGTATCAAATATAATATAAATTTTAATTATAAAGACCTTTATTTTTATTTACAAAAAAAAATAAGAGATTAAACTGTGAACATTTCTATAACATTTAAAAAAGAGAAATAATTAGACATTTTGCATTCATAAACAACAAGAAATATTAAATAAGCAAATAATTGCATGATGGATACTTACAATCAAAAAATAAAATATGGATTAATTATATCACACATATGGAGTGGAAAATTTTTTTGAATAGGATTAGAATCGCTCATTTCTGCAAAGATTAAGGCAGATTCTAAAAACTGAGTTAGCTGAGGGTCATCCATAACCAAGATGTATGATCTTTTGCCAAACTTTTTGAAGATTAAAATGATCATGTTCAGTAGCAATTATAACTGTGTATGTATGATACATCCTCTTTTTGTGCCAATTTTTCAATTTGATGAAGGCCTCAAAATAATTCGTATTGAGCTTATCGTAAGCATTCATAAGCCTGCAGATTTATGTATAAAAGAATAAATAATTAAAATTAAACCAAGAGGCCCCAAATAGCGGAAAGATATATCGCCAAAAGCCCTAAAGCGTGGAAGTAGTTGGTTCGATTCCTGGAAATATCTTCATTATGTCCTTTTAAATTTTAGTTTTTACGTTTTTTAAATTGATAACACTTATTAGCCTTTCGATTACACAAGACTGTTGACTTAGAAGGGAAAAATTAAAATAAAAAAAACTATGACTAAATACTCTGAAGCAAGGAGTAACGGATTTGGTTCACATTGTGATGGCTTTTGTCCAGGAACCTAGAGTATTTTCTCCACCATCTATGGGTCCCGCAGTGGAGTGATCGTTAAAGCATGGTTCCCAGCAGTAGTAGTTTATTTACATCGCACTAGAGCTGTACATTGGGTTATTGGCGACGGCCTGGGAAACATCCCTGAGGATGATGCGAAGACATGCCATCACAATTTTGATCCTCTGCAGACGGGATGGCACCCCCGCTTCAGTAGCCTGATGACCTGCACGCGAAGTCGGGCACTTAACGGCTGAACAGTTTAACAAGGGCCGATACCGTTCACCCTCGATCCCTACGCTGACTGATCAAAGTGGTCACCCACCAGCTTACTGATCACAACCAGTGATGCTTGACTTCGGTGTTCTAGTGGGAACCGAGTCTTTACGATCACTGCGGAACTCGGCAACAGTCTGGGAAACATCACTGAGAATGATCCGAAGATATACCATCTCCCCCGATTTAGTAGTCCGACGAACTGCTCGTAAAGTCGAGCCTTTTTCAGTAAAATAGTATAACGAGAAACCACACAAAGTGATGCTTAACTTCAGTGATCTACTGGGAATCGTGTCTTACGATTAGTCCATTGTAAGACTAATTACACTGGAAATTAATAAGAAAAGTAAGAAATTTGATTCAAGTACCCATTTGGATAGTTTTATGAGAAACAAATACTTTATTATTTTAATCTAGTAGATTTTATTTCATGAGTAAAGGAAGAAATTATAAAAATACTCAATAATGAACAAAAAAGTATTAATAATTTAAATTTATCATTGTTAAGGAAATAAACCATTCATCTCTTCATAGTTATTCATCATTATTAGTGAATTCTTTTTCAGGTTTTTAAATTTAGTTTTTTTAGGTTCAAAAATAACTGAAAAAAAGTTAACTAATTGAGTTTTTTAATAAATATTTATTGTATTTATAAATAATTCATTTTTTTTTTCTAAGCTAAATATTTTTTAATAAAAATCGCATTTACTTTGAAGTACAGGTGTCAAGAGTAAATGCCTTTAAAGAAATTAATCTTCTCAAACTATTGAACGCCTTTTTCATACAGCAATTAACTATTAACAACAATTAACTGCATCCAAGTTCAAACGAAAAATTTTTGTTTTTCTCTCGTCCGTCTAAGATTTGTGCATTGATTATGCACAAAGAAGAAATATGTTATTGCGCTTCATTACAATTAACCCCATCCAGAACCGAAATGGCCCAGGGGGTTGAGGTCTCGCCTCCTAATGAGGAGTCTTGGGTTCGAATCCTAGCGATAGCTGATCGATGTGAATTCTGCACCGGGCTTGCACAAACCACAGTGCAGACCTAAAATATCCTTATTGGTAGAC
Organism: Parasteatoda lunata; assembly: GCA_949128135.1. NCBI lineage: Eukaryota > Metazoa > Arthropoda > Arachnida > Araneae > Theridiidae > Parasteatoda > Parasteatoda lunata. The sequence goes on from OX421980.1 coordinate 24,972,189, forward strand.
GGATCATGTGCTACAGTTAACTTGCCGTCAGGCTAATCGTGAGAGGTTTTCGCGGTTTTCCACTTCATATAACGCAAATACTGGTCAGTTTCATCAAAAAGTCCTCTACAAAGGCGAATTTTTCCCAATACTTGATCCAGGAAATCCTTTGCTTTCCGGAATGGGTTTAAAATTACAAGGCTACGGAGTTGAACATTGGTAGTCGTAATATCAAAATTGGATCGGCTTCTCAACGATAGTTATAAAATAAAATAAAATTAGCCCCATACAATTTAAATAAAAAGTTATATTTTCATAATATAATTAGAATTTTTTCGCCCGTCTTTAATTAATATTTTTTCAGCCGCAACCGACCTGTTCAAAATGATCAAAAATTATCCAGGTTTGTATAACGAGAATTATCTTGCTATGATTTGAAGATGAATTAATTAGGTTAATTTTGCATTAGTTATTGTTTGGGATATTTTAAATATTTATAATCATCATACCACCTGGGTTTATTCTTAATTTTGCCAGAAATCCATTACCATCCATTGCCACCAAATTTTACCATCACAAATATTGTATAAAGTATGGATATTTAAAACAATAAAATTAATTAACCTTCATTCAAAAAAAAAAATTTTAATCTTAAAAATGTCAAGCGAGAAAATGTTTTGAAATGAAAATCTTCTATTTGAACACGCATAATAGCAAAATATGTTATTGACCTAAATATATTTATTAGCCTAGAATTATATTTCGCAATAATGAACAATATTGCTGTCACCCATCCTAATTAGGTATTTAAAAAAGATAAACGTTTGTTTCGAACATATTTCTACTCATTTAAACTGCCATTAATATACTTAGGTACTTTATTTGAAATAACCTTTTGAACTGGTTTAACAGTCTAACTAAATTTCTTATTCTAATAATAAACTCCAAATAAAGAATATTCTAAAGTTAGACCTTGAAGTTTATATATACTTTAATGGTTATTAAAGGAAATTATGTTCATCTGTATTCTTTACATGCTAGAATTGAAATGCATAAGTATAAAAAAATGATATCATTGAGTAATATATATTCAAATTTCATTTTTCAATAAAATATATTTTAAAATGTTACTAAATTCTAGTAGAGTACTCTAATCAAAAATAAATATTTCACTCTAATTTGATACTAGATTAGATAACCATTAGAACATTTCCTTCTAATTCCACCAAATATTTCATTCTAATTTTAATTTCATAACCGATTCTAAGTATTTATCTTATATTATGAATATTATGTAGATAAAAAATATTTCTATTACCGCTTATGGTAAACTAAAAGGATTTTTCTTAACTATTACTACCTTAAATTAATGAAAAAATTTAATTCACAAAAATCAGCAGCAAATAAAATAATAAGTTTCAAAAGCTTTTAAAGTTAAAAAAATTAAATGAAACGAAAAAAAAAAGTAAAATTAGAAAAAAAAATTCTCAAAAATTTATTCTAAATTATATTTATTTACTTACTTTAATCAGCAATAATGTTAAAACTTCAATTTTTTCAATAAGGTTTCAAATTTTCAAAAATTTATTAAAATTAAAAAAACAATTATTATAAAAAACTTCATTAGAATTAAAACATTTATAAAAATTACTAATAATTAAAAATCCATTAAAACCAAAAATTTAGTTACACTTAAAATTCATTTCTATAAAACATTATTAAAATTGAAAAATTTTAACGCATCTAGTTTGGATACTTTTTTTATTACTGCTTCTTTGTACAGTTTCTTCATTAAAAAGATTTTTTTTAATCGAAATTTTCATTTGAACACTTAAGGGAAATCAAATATGCTTTACGTAAAGTGAAACGAAACATGCACATTTCGAAATAGGAATTATTTTTCTTAGTCAATGTAATTTACATGTTCTAACAACTACTTTTTTCGCCATTACAGTATATTACACTGAATTATGAAAGTAACAGGGTACGAATTTAAAAGAGAACTGCATCTTTCGGCAAAAGAGCGTGTAAAGCTAAGAAAATTTAGAGATTTTATTGTAGGTTAAAACAAATATATATGTATTCATATTTTTCCACATGTTTCTAAATACAAGCAGCTGTTATCAATTTCCGAAACTCATCTAATAACTCTTAATAATACTTTGTAATTTAATAGAATGTTAATTTGTTTTTGTTTTTTTTTCCCCAATGGCAGGCACTGAATTTGAATCTTTGCCTATGAAGATGCCAGAATTGCTGCTCATTTCGCGTTACCCAGTGGGCACCTGTGAACCAAAGTCACGGAGGCGAGCAACATTGCCCACGCCACACTGCCACAAACCCGTTTATAGGGTGGGCCACATTCACACATCACACACACACAACAGAGGACAGCGCAAAGAGAGAGAGAGAGAAACATCCATCCCAGAGCGGGATTCGAACCCGCAGCCAATGGCTTCGCAGTCATGCGCGCTAACGACTCTGCCACCTGGCCGGCTCGTTAATTTGTAATAATCTGAAATAATCTCCTACTGATTCGTCGTCAAAATTAAAAATTGAAACGTCAAAATTGAAGAGCATATCTTTGCAATGCTCCTCAATTTAGAAGTTTCAAGTATCTTCGACATTCTTAAGCGTTGTTCAGCAATAAAAGTTTCAGTTTCGAAAAGAAAATATCGGAAAAGGACTTATCCACAGTGAATGGAGAATGATTCTTCATCTCTGAAACCTATGAATTTAAAAAAAATTTAAAAAATGGAAGGTTTTATCGAAATTATTTAGAAAAATCCCAACGTCATAAAAAAAAGTATTTCGAACTTAAATTTTTGAAGTTACTTCTGAAACACTTACATCTAAATGGAGTTATTATTAGATCAGTTTTGAAAATTAATACTGTAACTTGTAAACTTAAAATAGTTGACAGAAAAAATTAATGGTACAAACTGCTTGTATTATTGATAAGAAGAAATGGTTAAGATAACTCTTTAAATTTGTATCCGGTATATTTAAAAATTATACTCATACAATTTTTGCTACACATAGCATATCCTTTTTATAAAAAAAAGAAGGAAAAAAAACTTCATGATAAGCAAAATTTCCTAAATATCAAGGATTGAAACTTAACTAAGATATTTAAATTTTTCAAATTTAACTAGTTTGTTCGTACAACATACATCTACAGGCTTCAGTGATCTATTAAGGTTTTTAAACTATTGTCAAATAGAAGGCAGATAGCACAATACAGAGAAAGACGGCATTAACAGACATGCAGGGTAACAGCTGGATTCGAGCCCGCTGCCTTCACGCTTCCCGCAGCGTTTGGCAGGGACCAGGGATGCCCCTCAAATTTAAAATAAACGTTATTTTTATCACAAGACTTCATATATGGTCACCAGATTTGGATTTGTCAAAATACTCGTTAAGCATAGTGTTAAAACAATTATTAAATTGTTAACATACCTTAAATGATTTCCAATAATATATTAGGCTTACGGGAAAATTACTTTTCTCAAATGTGACAAACATTAAAATTATTTGTTTTCATATTTAAATTACATAACTCTTGTTCATAAAACTCGAATAATTTTTTTTTTTTTTTTAATAAGTAACTCCTTCCGTCTATTTTCATTAAATATACTTAGCTTTATATCGATATTAGAGACAGTTACATATTTTAAAAAACATCGCAATTCATATACGTAATCGTATTATTATTAATTTAATTATTATTAACGAAATATCTAAAAATTTTATAACTTTTCGTGTTTTCATTATAAGCTATAAGCACATAATGTTTCACATTGTATTGAATTATAGCATGCAAAACTTGTAGTATGTACATGTGGTTCCGTAAAGACCGCTTTTAATTTATAATCATAGAAACCTTGTCAAAAATAATGTAAAAAAATTTTCCAAAGTGCACATTTCAAGGGTTACGAATTAATATTTATGCAAGGAAGATAAAAAAAACAATAAAAATCTGTCTATGTATTAGTAAGGAAGAAGGCATGAAAATATCGAAATCAGTTTGATTGCCTAATAAAACTTGATGGATTTGCTCCTAGCAGTCAGCTTTGAACATCGCATTGTTTCCTCCGACAAGCAAACAAGTTTTAGTGTTTTCAGTCTCTCGAACTGCGACTTATCACAACTGCGTATTTGTTCTAAATATGATTGTAAACTGGAAGTAAAAAATTGCTAAGAGTGCCCAGAATACATAATTACAGTAAGTAAACTCTGTAGTTATTAAGTTAACTGCTCTTCTGGCTAACTGCTCTTACGAACATAAGACTTAGAAAAATTGTAATTTTTGTAAGTAAACAAATCAAATGGTAAATTTGGTTAATATTATTTTTTTTACTTCATGTGTGTGTAAAGTAAATTTTAGGCAAATTTTTCAAGCTAAAAACTAAAAAATATGCATTTAAAAAATGAAAATAAAGAACCCGAAAGCATTCTAAAAGAGTAGATAATTTCAAGCAAGCAATTTGGAAACGTGAACTTAAGGAGAGCAGTAGACTTCTTAATTATTAATTTGAACTAAAAAAAAATTATTTTTTCCATAGGGGTTTGAAAAATCATGTAAGTATTGAGTAATTTTTTCTCCTACCAATTCTTTATATTACAAACTCTTAGGCAGGAAAAATTTTAAAAATTCCTGAGGGACATGAAACTTCGTAAATAAACCAGTATGTTGCTGTGAAGAGGTGGAAAGATTTGCATTCGTTGAGTTATAAATTGAATTGTAAAAATTTATAAAAAGTGTGAGATTAAAAATAAAAAGCTTTTTCTAGGATTCTTTAAAAAAAAAGCATTCATATCGGCCATTTTCCGTTATTTTAGTTTGAAAAGAATTAAAAGTTTTTTTTAAATAAAAAGTAAATGCTATGTGTTTTAGTGTAATTAGTGCAGCGTAAACATGAAAATATGGAATGGTTTCTTTCCTTCTTAGTTAAAAAAAAAAACTTAAAATATGTTATTGTTAACAATTGGTTAAAATTACGTTAAATTGAAATTAATATAGTTAAATTTACGCAAAAAATTTTTTAATTCACCAAACTCAAAATAAGCGTTGAAATTATTGATAATAATACGTAAATTGTATGGATAAAATACGTTTGTATTTTGGTTAAAATAACGTAAAATGTACGTTATTTTAATAAAAATAAGCGTTAAAAACACGTAAATATTCATGGTGAAAAAAACGAATTCATATAACCGAAAATAAACGTAAATAGTTTGGTTAAAATAACGTAAAATTCACGTTATTCCCTATAGTAAAAATAAGCGTTAAAAACACGTAAATATTCATGGTAAAAAAAACTATATTTACATAACCGAAAATAAACGTAAATAGTACGGTTAAAATAACGTAAAAAATACGTTAAAAAAGAAACCTGCTTGGTTAAAATAACGTGAAAAATTGGTTACGAAAGTCAATAAAATAAGGGCCTTAGTCAAAATAAGGGCAAAAAATGATCATTTTTACGTTAAAAACAACCCAAATATAAAAGTTTTTTTACCTAATTCGAGACTACCACTTGAAACGGAAATAAAACGTTTTGAAGAAACGTTTTTTTTTGCTCTAAACCTTGTGGCATTTTAAAGTTATTTTCACGTAATTAATACTTATCTCTGCTGCATGAGATAGTTAATCAGATTCCCGTCTAAAACAGAAAATTTCAAAAGCTGTAGCATATCTTACAGTAAATAGTATTTATGTAATTACATAAGCTGGAATCTATCTAGCGTGGAAACGGAAAGTTAGAAAAATGAGGTATAATAATTTATCCGAAATGTTTTTTTTTTTTTTTTTTTTTTCCTGATTTGCGCAATGGACATTTATTGCTTCTTCTTTTCTACTCGATAGTTTATTTATTTATTTGGCACTCGGGTCTTGAAATTTAATTCTTTTAATTGAGTTTTTTAAAAATTGCTTAATTCAACAACATAAATATTTAATAAAAAATTAGAGAACAGTAACAATGATATTTTATGCTTAAGGGAAAATAGCAACTGATGCCATGTAAAGTTATTAAGACGATTTAAAAGATGTATTAATGGAGTCCAGTTCTTATTTATTTATTTTATTTTAATTTTTCCCGTCGTAACTTGCAATCTTAATTTTTGCAAAAATTGAACTGAAATATATTAATTATTGCATATAATTTCTTAAATTACAACACTAAAACTTACATTTTCAAGTAAACAGTTTCTTTCGATAAATTAGGGTTTTTGTAATTATAGGGTCTCTGTAAATTTGAAAATATTGTTGTAATAGCTCAGAATGTAGAGCTGTCTAAAGCTTGGCTCCCTTAATGCTAATTTCAATTTTTGTTTATTTTGCAATGTATCTTGAAGGTCTTGATCTATTTCATCTCAGGAAGAACTTATTGCATTTAGAAAATTTATTAAATGTTGGTAAAAATAATGCTTTGAAATGAAATAAGCTTATAAAATACTGCTTACAACAAACAAACAAGACCTATAGGAACGAAAAAAATTTTTAAAACTTATACTTTAATTCGTCTTTTTAATAATATACTCAGCGAAAAACTTATGGTAAAAGTACTGCATCCTAATAATATTTCTGGTAAAAAAAAATCTGGTTAATAAAATCAAAATATACGGCATTTAAATTATTCATTTGGTAACTTTTCTTTTCTTATTCTAACGCTTTATTGGAAATTCTGGTTTCCAAAATTATAGTTCTTATTACAACGTAAAAAAAATGAAATTAAAAAAAAGAACAACAATTTAACTGAATAAATTTTCTTTATGTTCTGCTCTAAAGTATATCACTTATTGTAAAACCATATAAGCTTTTCTTATGTTCGAATAGAGCCAGAAACGCAGCAAATTTCACCAAATTCTGATTCTTTTGACCATATTTTTTTCTCGTGTAACAACCCAATTTATACATAAGCAGTTAATTTTAAGCCGTTTGTCAGATACTTCCACAATGGGTCTGTAATTTTCAAAGCTCTTTCGCGATAAAAAAAAATCCACAGTTTGGGTGCCTAGAACATGAAAAAAGGCTTAAATTATATTTATATGTATTTTATTTCTGAAAAGACTTTAATGCACTTTAAAGCGGTTTTAAAATATTTTTGAAAAAGTTACAGATTTAAAGAAATTTTACCTCATTAAGGCTGTTTAAACATTACATGAACACATAACGAGAGGGAGATAGTTAGTAATTTGTCTATGTTTGCAGACAAGAGGGGAGGATTAATAATGTGAAATGCTTGCATTAAAATTCAATTATTTTCAAAAAATTTTAAAATTTAAAAAAAAAAACTAACAAAGAAATTTAGGGAAAAATTACGCTTGGAAAAATAAAAGTTTAGGAAAAGAAAATTTTATAAAAAAAAATTTCCATGATTTTCAGACGTCCACCGCTTAAAGAAAATACTAATAAATCCTAAAGAACATTCTATTCAAGATTTTATAAAATGAATTGAAGCATTAATTTGTTTTATACAAATTTACGTAGTTAATTTTAATTTTATCCCAAAATTAGGGAAACAAGGGGGGAAATATATATATATATATATATATATATATATAGCATAATAAATAAATACATAAAAACACGAAGAAAATTTAAAAAAACAATAAGTTTCATTTATTGCGCATAGGCTGCAAGTAAATAGAACTCATTAAATAAGTTCAAAAAAAATAAAAAACAAAGGAAAATTACAGACAAATAAAAAAAGGAGAGAAAAAAATTATTAAGAAAAAAAAAAAAAAAAAGAGATAGAATTCTTTTTAAAAAATTCCAGAAAAAAATATATATATAATCTTTTCATCAGCCCACACGATTATATCTGCTGCAAAAAATAGTGATTTCCAATATTGAATTAATATAGCGAAAGCAAAATATATCAATACAATAGTGTGAGGAGCACTCAAAAAAATTTTTCAAAAATTACAACAAATAAAATAGAACACAATAAGTAAAAATAACACGTAAAAACAGAAAGTAAAATATAAAGAAAAAACAGAGTAGAACATAAAACATTATCTATAAAGCGAGTAAGCGAGTAACGAAATTAAATGAACTTACATGAACGGGAAATATTTCAAGAATGATTTAAAATATTTTCGTAACAAGAATGCCAGATTGCAAAATATGAAAACAAAAGCGCAAATTGAAATAGCGCTCCTCACACTATTGTATTGATATGTTTTGCTTTGGCTATATTAATACAATATTAGAAAGCACTCTTTTTTGCAGATATAATCGTGTGGGCTGATGAAAAGATTATATCTTTTTTTTTCCTGGATTTTTCCCTTTTTTCATTTGTCTGTAATTTTCCTTTGTTTTATCTTCTTTTTGAACGTGTATATATATATATATATATATATATATATATATATATATATATATATATATATATATATATATAACTAGAACCTTTTCATTTTCACTTTTTTTCATTATAACATTTTAAGCCATTTTCATAGATAGTAGAAGATGCAGAAAGAGCTATTTATTCGCTAAAAAAATACTATTTATGACGAAAGATCCTTCGAAGCATTAAATAATTCTTTCTTATAAATAATTTTCAGAAAGTGTGTATCAAGCAAAGAATCGTTTGTATTAAGGTGCGGTCTTTTTCTTATGAGATAGCTAAAACCGAAACCAAACCCAATTCGTACAAGTAAGGATTCTTTAACTGAGAATGAAACCGGCACCTGTAATGCAATAAATTTCTTTTTTTTTTTTTTTTTTTCCTTCCTTTTTCTTCTTCTTTTTCTATCTATCTCTGGTTTAGTATTTCCAGCAGATTAAAAGGAAATACATATTTTATTACGTGAAGGAACCTCTGAGGTTACATTTTTCTTGAAGAGATTTTCCGACTTGGTTACAGTACAAGAAAAAAAAATCAATGCCATATGTTTATCATGATTGGGAAATTAATATTTTAACTGTAACTACTATTAAATTTAATTTTGTAATTTATTTTTAAGTTTTTGTATTTTTAAAAAATCGGTTTTAACTTCCCTAGAAAATTTTTGCAGCAAAAAAAAGTTACAATTGTGATTACTTTTACAACTTATGCCTTACTTTGATATTTGTACTCAAATATCCTACGAAAAGTCAGCAATTAATGATCAATGATTTGACTGATAATAAATGTTATATCATAAAAACTGTAAAGAAAATAATAAAAACTAATATTTTAATAACTGCCTATTGTGCAAATTGAAAAAGTATCAGTGGGTACAATATTTGAGAAATATATCATGAAACATCGATATTCGTTTAATATCGTGATAACGATATTTTCATAAAGTATTCTCATGATGTATCATGAATACCAACTATTACGATAAATACAGAATTTACGATAATTATCTACAACCATAATTGTCAAATAAGATAATTTGGGGAATATTATTGATAACAATAATTATTGAATAGTATAATCTAGCGAATTATTACGAGCAACTTTAAGTATCGATTAAATTTATGTCATGAAAGTCATCGATAAGAATAATTATCAAACACCATATTATAGTGAGGGTTGATAAATTTCATTTGGGATACGAGAATATTCATCAATATTAAATTAATTTGTGAAGTTAGAAAATATCACGAAACTGTGAAATATCGATATTTCCTATCAGTACATTGCAATATTAAAAATATGATATCTCTTCGTACTAATAGTTATAAATTTTAAAGATATGAGAGCGCAACAAAATTCAAAATGTTGTGTTTCCTTATTAAATAAAAAAAAATTCTATTGTACATTTTATTGTATACATTTTGTAAGGAAAATTTTACGCGAAAAAAAATGAATTTATCTTTATGCGCATATATGTATTAATATATAAAATCTATATTGCATCTATCACCTACATACATTAAAGGCAAAGTCCTCACTCTCTCCTAGCCCATTACAAATTCTCTCACTTCCCATGAAATTAGGAAAGTAAAATTTCGACCATGTGTTTTTTATGTGCATCTAAAAATCTAAATAAGTTTCATTTTGATATTTTATAGTTATAGAGGTATTTACCCTAAATGAAAAAGCTATGATAAATAAAAATTGCCACAATGATAGAAATCTCAAATTTTGGCCATGTGTTCATTTTACATAAGGGGGAAAACTAAATTTAATTTCAATATTTTGTAATTTTTTGGGTAATTAGGGTAATCTCTAGTAATTAAAATTAAATAACCTGCTCCAAAAAAATTGGAAGTCTCAAACTTGATTCATATGTTCCATAACTAATTATATAAATGAACTAAGAAAAGTTTCATTTCGATACTTGGCTTTTTATTATGGCAATTAGACTAAATTTACAGTGATACTAAATTACACGTTCCCAGCAATTATAACAATGTGCTTTGTGCAGAAGAGCTGATTCCGGCTCTTCTGCCTTTAAACTGTTTTTTAAAATTACAACGAATAGGTGAGTTCGAGCTGATGAAAGACTATGCACTTTAAAAAAGGGTATCTCACAATTGAGCAAAAATATGTCACAATTGCAAATATAGTAGAATTTGAAAACCCTATGTACTTATTATTGAGCATAGTGACATACTTTAAACAGAATATACTCATTTTTAAATTTATGCTTACTCTCATTTAAACAACAAATTAATCAAAATGAGTACATGATATGTCAATTTTAAGACTATGCATTTTGCTCAAAAACAAATATAGGCTGTTTTGAGCATGTCACTTTATTTTTATCTGTATGAGCAATTATTTCAAAAATGCATTTTTCAAACTGATGCTTGTAATTTCTCAAGTTTTATATCATCAATTAAACTTACTTCATTTTGTCAAAAATTAATGAAAATTTATCCCAAATAAGAATTAAAATTTTTATTATCTATAACGGTATGAGTTATAAAATGATAAAAGCAGCAATTTACTTTGTTAACATGCTGAAGATAACATAGAAATTAATCATATATAAGTTTGTTCGGAGTGTAATATCATTTCTAAGAACCAAGAAAAAAAAATTTTAAATTATCTTTTTCTCATTTTTAAAATCTAATATTATAGACGAGTAGGATGATACAGTGTGCATCTGCCAAAAATATTTTATAACGGATTGTTCCTTTATTTTATTTACTTTAAAAAAATTCTTAAGTGTACTAGGGGACAACACCTAACGGTATTAGATTCTGTTAAGAAAATATATATTTATATTATTACTATTAATAAAAAGGCTTAAATAGACATTTTTCAGCAAATTATATAAGAAATGCAAAGTAGCCATAGATGAATAATTTTGTTAGGATATAATGCCATTTCTCTGGGTAAAAAAAATCAGCAGTTATAATTTTTATCTTATTTCTAGAATCTACACTCGCAGTTCTAAATTGAACCATCACATTGGTATCTACCAAAATGCTATGCAAATTATCTGCAACCTCAATAAGATGTTAATTTAAACCATGCTTCGTTCTTGTTGAGCTAAAATATTTTATTCTCAAATTTGAAAAAGATTAATTTTTAAGATTACATGGTTGAACTTGGGTATTCATAAAGCTTACAGAATTTGAACGATATTATTGGTTCAACACTGTACAAAATTTCGAACAGAATAAGATCAAAATCGTCAACTATAATGAAAGATGATGTATCCTACTAAAGAACACACTTTAAATGATTATTACTTCATTACATTTTCTTTACAAAATTCGTACAAGAATTAAGAAACAAAACTTAAGTAAATGTAATTTAATCAAAAACATAAATAATAAGTTTTATTGCTGGTAAAATAAACGTCTTTTTGTCAAGGTAGAAATTTTATCAAGCTTCCAAAAATATTATAAATAAATAAATGTACAAATATTCGAAGTTGTATCCTACCTAAAGGAGAAATGTTCATTGGCTACCATCATTCATAAAGTGATAAGAAAAAGTAAGTCGGTGAAAGTTTAAGCATCTTCGAAACCTGTTGTTTCACCTAAGTAGGTGAATGAACAGACACTACTAATATGAAATATTCTCTTGTCATTTTTTTATTTTTTTTATTTTTTTTTTTTTGTGTTAAGTCAATATTGTTTAGATTGAATACTAAAGGACTAATAACAAAGGGGTGACATATTTTGATAATTAACAGGGGAAATATGTTTTGATAGTGAATGTTTTCGATAATGAAAATGCTTATAAAATGCTCCGCTTCAAAAAAATAAATAAATATTTTTTTCCACAATGCAGTAAAAAAAAGGATAAAAATTTCTATTGATTAGAAATTACGCCAAATATGAATCAGAAAGTATTATTTTCATTATTCCATGCAGTTAACACCAGATGGGTCTGAGCCAAAACTACCTGTCCCCAAACTCGCAAAGCACCCTTTATTAACCCTCTAAAAATAATTAAACTGTTTTAAACGAGATAAAAAAAAATTTAAAGAAAGCAACTTGTACGGAAATAATGACTAAACAAATACATTAATTTCTAAAAAAATTAATAAAATAAAAATAATCACTCTAAGGAAAATATGTATATTTTTAATGAATTAAATTTATAACCACCAACAAGTATTTTAACAGTAACTTTCGTTAGTCATTTAATGACAAAAAATCATGTATAAATGTTTGCCTTTATTCCCAATAATGAAATCAATGATCAAAACTGCAATGATCATGACAGTTGCGAGAAAGTAAAGAGTGGGAATCAGAAGTTTGCATTCCGATAAAAATATAGATCTGTAAGATTTTTACACTTTTTATTAAATGCTTTGGTATACTCTGTATTAACGAAATTAAAAAAAAATCTATGCCTTAACTCTTTGACGCAGATAAGAGACCGGTGTCCCTTATATTTATATATATATATATATATATATATATATATATATATATATATATATATATATATATATATATATATATATATATATTCTGACGCTCTAATTACAAGCAAAAATATATTTTGGTATTTTTTTAAACATAAAACTCAGTCTAAAAAAATCTGATAGATTATCGTAATTATATTTGTACTAAATACATACATAATAATACAATAATAATACATAATAATACAAAATAATGAAAAAAATCATGAAAAATATGGGTAATAAAAAAACTTTGCGTCAAAAGGTTTAATTGCAATATAAAAGTTATTGCATTTTCAAAATTAGAAAAGGAAAATGCTTAAGCAATTGCCCACTTTGCTATTATATGAGTAATTAGGGTTGGTAAAATCAGTAGTTCACACAAAGCATGTACTTCAAGCAGTTGAATTTAGCTGATATGGTTTGGATAAAACAGGATTAAAATAATTAATTAAAAAAGAATTTACGAAACAATTTTATTAACTTCATCTACCAAATAAATACAAAATAAACACATTAATTTATAATATCTGCGATATTAAATTGCTTTATGAAAGTCATTTCAAGTTTATCAAAATTAGATATCAATTGGACGTATCCGGTGATCTAATTTGGCCTGATGACTGTGAGTTTGACATGATCCCTAAATTTTGTTGCGCTTTTCAATATATTTAAACAGTTACATTATCATAAAAAAAGTTTTTCGATACTAGAGAAAAAGAACCAGTCGGAAAGTATCAATACCATTCAACACCTCCTTGAAGAGAGAAGGCCTCTGCACGGATCAATGTTGTAGTCCGACGTAACAAACATAAACTGCACAGTGGGGGAATTAAGAAGGATGTGCAACGTTCGGACAACTAAACCCTGACATTTCTCGTTTATAGCAACCCGTGCGAAGACTATCACTCTTCAAAGAGGTGTTGTATTAGTCTTTGCCATTTAATGGAAATATCAATACCCAAAATTATCCGAAATTTAATTACTTATTTTATATTATGGGTGATTTGACATCTGTATATACAGTTGTTGAGTAAATATTTTGCAATATAACTTTAAAAATTGAATAATTTTTGCCCCATTTTTGCCCCCCAATTTTACAATTTTAGACAACTTTTACACAATACTGAAAAAATTCTCAGAATTTAACTCGTATCTTCCATAAAATAAAGTTCCATAGTTTCAATTAAAATTATTCATTTTAAAACATTTTATAATTAATTTTAGCACAGTTCAACTAGCATGCAGTTTGCATTTTATGTTTCTCAATTACATATTTCCAGTAGAATTTATTTCGAATTAAAATTTATCTAGGATTTTCCTTTTAATCACATACTTTTTTTCCACAAATCGGAAAATCTTACGAACTTGATAAAAGAATAGTTTTACAACGTCGCTACCTGATATGAAATAAATTAGCTACTTTAAATTCAGTATGCTAAAATTAAAATTTAAGTAGTTATAAATATATTCAAGCTATCCATTGCATGAAGATTATTATGTAACGCCGATTACGATATTTTGGAAAACCTTAAAAAAAGAAATCAAAAAACTAAAAAAACGAAATAAATGTTAAAATTAGCGGTATATTCTTTTATCCAGCTGTTTTTTTGAAGGTCAATAATAAAAAACTTGAATGAGTCCTGCCAGAGATAAGTATCTTTAGGTAGATCATTTATTGCAAGCACGCACTTAAAAATTAAGTAAAAAAATATGCAACTTATGAATATCGTAAATCTATTTATATTTTTATTCTATTTTTAATCCATGTAGACATATTTCAGTTGTTTTACATTTCACAAATAGAAATAATAGATAGAAAGAAGCGAGAAAACAGTTAAATATTTGGTAAAACACTCTTTTGTTTTAAAAAAACTTGCGTGTAAGTGTTTAAAAGTTTTATTATTAACTCTAATTAAAAACAAAATTAACGCACATTTCTAACTAACAGTGAAATGCACAAACAAAAAATTTCAAATTTTAATTAGAGTGATATACTGTTGCTTTAACGATAAAAATATCATTGAAATTGCAATTAAAACAATATTTTTAATTGCAACAACAAGTTTGATATTACAATTGGTGAAATATACCATTGTTACGATTTATTATTATTTTCAACATAATCAATCTTTTAAATTGCCAATGAAACAATATTTTAATTTGAAAATTTTCTGTACTTGGGAAATTGGGAATTTATTGTATAGAGAATTATTGTCCTTGGGAAAATATATCGTTCTTACGATTTATCGTTGTTTCAAAGATAAAAAATCTTTTAAATTGCAATTAAAACAATATTTATATTTGCAACAACAACTTATCTTATTATAGTTGGAGGGTAATCTACCCCCTAATTGGTTTATCTGGGAAATCTACCGTTCTTGAAGTATATGCAGTTATTGTTTCCAAGATAAAACAATATTTTAAATTGTGATTTGAAAAATCTTTTGAATCGCATAAAGTTTACGATTGTAAATTGTAAAAAAATATCCTCCTTGCTTTAAAGATAAACAATCATTGAAAAAAAAAGATTTTTCAGCAGAGTTATGAAAAATTACAGTAAATATTTTATACGTAGTGAATCGTAGTGAGCGTGTCATTTCAAAATTAGCAAAATGTAGTAATTAATAATATTCATTTAATAAATTCACGTGTCAATTTTACAAGAAATAGCGACTTAATGGTTGATATATTTATTTGATAGTCTATAAATGATTTTTATTTTTTAAGATTGATATTCTGTAAATCAAAATAACTTTCTTTTTGCAGTCTTTACGATTATTCTTAAACAAAACAAAACAATGATGTTTAGTGGTTTGTTACTCTGTTGACAGAACGCATCAATTTTGGTCTCGTGAGGTAGTAGAAAGGGGTATTTTCTTTTTACAGACTATGTAAATAATATTATTCTGTGTAAATTATAATTATCAAACATGTTTATGTAACATTAATGTATGCAATTTAACAATCTATAGATTGTCTAAAAATCACCCAGCTAAATGTGAAATGATTAATAATAAATTCACGAATTGCCTAGGCATTCTACAGAATTACTAATAAAATACCTGCAAGCATATTATATATAATAACTAGACAAAGCTTATAATAATTTTCAGATTTCCTGCTTTGCCTAAAAAGTATTTGTCATTCTATAGAATATCAAGGTATTCTATTCAGAGACAAGGCATTCCATAGAATGCCAGCTTTTCACTCATTAACTAAAACATATAGATATAAGGGCACAAATTTTTAACAGCTATAACGTTGTCTAGTGAAATTTTTTGATGATGTAAGAACGCTAGGACTGTGAACAAAGTACAAAATAAAAAAAAGTGAAAACCCTGAATAATTTTGATCAAACGATCGGATTTTCACAATCTCTAGAACTATTGAAGCGAATCAAAAAGTTTTTGTACACAATTATAAAACTTTTTTATCCAAATATAATTCCACATTTGAAATTAAATGCTTTAAAATGATGTAAATATTTGTATACCTTACAATTCAAGCAAATTTCGACCATTAATAAATAAAATAATAACAAATAACAAATAACTATTAAAAAAAAATTTTTTCGTGGATTTATATTTCATAGATTATATTGTAATTAATTGTGAAGGATTTTCAATAGGTTGATTATTTAGTTTTCAGGATTGATGTCAGTTCAATAAATCCAAGTTCAATAGTCCAAGTTCATATAAATACTTTTTAAGTTTACATAAACAGTGTTATAATTTATTAATAATCCATATCTGTATTTATTCATTTCAATATACAATATAGCATTTAAAAATTCATTGTAGCATTTAAATTTTAAAAAATTTACAATATTAGATTTTTCTGTCAATGTACCTTTCTCTTCAATGAAGAAGACCCCACAAAAGAGGTCAATTTTCTCAGTATTTGTTTTGCAAAGGTTTCATTGTAATATTTTTACAAGCAAAATGGCCATTCTGCATGTTTAATAGATCAGCATACAAATCGTTGAAACTTTATTCAATATAATGCATTTCAAAACAATTAATATAGATGATGAGTATAATATATTTCAATAAACAATTAATATATATGGTTATTATAATACATTTCAATAAACAATTAATGCAGATAGTTAATATTATTCATTTCAACAAACTATTATGCAAATGGATAATATAGTAGATTTAATTCATTGGTTAATAAAAATATATTGGTTAATATAAAAAATTTTAATTAATATAAAAAATTTTAATTAATATAAATAAACTAATCATTATAATTATTATTTTAGTTAAAACAATTGCAAAGTTTATCCTCATATCTTCTAAATAATGACAACTGATAAAAATAATCCTTCGTTAAATTTCTGCATAGATAAATAAACAATACAAAAAACTTAAACTTAAACACGAGGTACCATCATGAGACAGCATAAATAACTGTAATTTCGTCGTTTATATTCATTATCTATTTCAAAAGTAATAAAAAAAGCTTCTTATCTTAAATTTATGTATATCTCTAATAAGTACCATACCACCTATCAGTACTCACTCTACTGTAACCAAAACAAAAAAATGAAGAAAGATTCAAATTAAGTTACATTTTGTAATATTACTTATATATTATGTATTTGAGTAAATTATTTTTAAGTTTTATACGTTGATTTTTCTTGTCTACTTTTGTTATATTTGTGAATATATAACCTACAAAATTTTAGAGACATTTATTTCACTCTTACTTTTTTATTGACGAAGAATTTTTGGATGATTTTTGTAAATAAGATCTTCTATTTTCAAAACATTAAACTTCTATACATTTAGTAAATACAATACTGATGCATACATTTGGCAAAACAAAACTCGAGTAGCATCAATAATTTTGGATAGAATGATCAAATTTTTAAAAACAATGTTGTAGCCTATGACTGCAATGTGAATTCTGTATTGAATATTTTGGAGCTTTTTGGTTAGGCCTTTTGAAATGTTAGATTTCAGAAAAGTTACCAGAAAAAAATGGAGAAGTAACTCAAGTTTGTCATTTAGGGAAATATTACCAAATTAATTTCTGGAATACAATGGAGTTTTAGATTTCCTACAATAAATAGTAAATACTTTTTGCACAATTCTTTAACAATTAATTGAACTGCTGAAACTGCTTCCATTCCTTTCTATATCAAACATTGAGCGCGTAAAAGGGTAAAAAAAAATTTCTAATTCGAAAACTTTACAGCAGCGTTTTGATCTTTTCATCATTTCATACAAATATCATTCGTTAAGTGAATCATTTTTACAAGTCCACCAAGGACGTAAATATTACCAGACGAAATCCTCTGCCGATAGTGATTCAATATCACACATCAAATATTACTAAACAATTGCATATGCAATTGTTTAATAATATTGGATGTGGATAAAATGAGCAAATTATCGAATATGCCCCGAGTATGTAGGGTAGTAATCGCTGTCAAAAAGGATTATTTTGATGAAGGGAAAATTTGAAACAAAATTCTGTTGTGTGTGCTAAATTACGTAATGAAACGCGTTTGAATGTTGTCACAGTGTTTGCATGAATTAATTACTTTGTGTATTTTCTGAAAAAACTAAAGAAACAAAACAATTTGATGAGCAGTTGCGTAAAATTTGAAACTAGTAAATCAACATCATCAACAACACCAGCATATGCAAGCTCACATATGCTGGTAAAAATTTTGCCTCATCCTAATTTGCGTAAAAGCTCTGTGGACACTATCATAATTTTCTAATATCGATACCAGCACAGCTTTTTCCGTTAATTTTGTCCTTCAAAAATTAATTGAATTTAGTCAATTAAAATCCTTCAAAAATTAATTGAAATATATCTCTTATTCCAAGTGTATCATTCCAACGACCAAACTATCTTTGAACCATTTAACGTAATCATGTGATAAATAATGTTTAAGTTTCCTCCATATCAGTATAAAACTATCAAAAAGATAGATAAAAGCCCAGCTCTATGAACGAGTTACGCGGTAATGCCAAACCATGATAAGTGGATACCATTTAAAAACTACTAGTAAAATTTTAGAGAAAAAAAAGGGGCTAATGATGCTAGTCATTATGCAAAAATGCTAATCAAAGCTTACATTTCCTTTTAGCAATAATTTTATCGTGGCTCCAGTTGGGCTCAAAATTGGCTAAATATATCACAGAGGGACCAATATTGGGATCTATAACTAACTAACTCCCTGGCATTACAGTCCATGTTGGACCATGGCCTCACTAACAATTTTCCTCCAATGTCGCCTGTCTCTAGTCTTTGTTTCCAGTTTCGGACTTTTAGAGTCTTAAGGTCTTTTTCCACCTCGTCAAACCATCCTCTTTCCCTTTGGCCCAGGCACTGCCCCTTGAATATCTTCTTAGTGCCTCTGTTTTCCTCCATTCTCTCAAGGTGTCCTAGCCATTGAATTCTCTTTGCTTTTATATAATTTATTATATCTTTTTCCTTAATAAGTCTTGCAATTTCAAAATTGTATCTCCTTCTCCACAGGTCATCCTCTTTGACAGGTCCAAAAATAGTTCTCAGAATTGGGATCCATAGATTTTTTAATTATATTTTTAATAAAAATTTTGAGTGAAATATTTGTGCAATGTAAAAAAAAAAATTGTGTTTAATTGCTAGGATTTTTGGTGTTGATGTAACCAAAATGCATTTTTAAGTAAAGAACTGTAGTTATCGTGCAAAAAAATTATAGAAAATTGACAAAATAACAATTTTTAAAAAGAATTAGTACGAATATATTAGTAAAAATGTGCTTGTTTTTTGCCCTTGCAAACGTAATGTTTTCGCAATGAAGACATAAATTGATTCTAATGCGCATAAAAATTTGTATTGTCCGTAAACATACAAACAAAAGTTAAATAAATAAAAATTAAATAAAACTATAACAGTGAAAAAAATGAATAAAAAATGTGACTATATGCTCTATAAAAAAATTTTAGTTTATCTCAACACCAAAAATGGTTGCAACTATGCATCAAAATTTTTACTAGATAAGAGTTAAAATAGTTTCCAACGTAAAAAGCAATTTAATTTTTTGTGAACGAAAAATTCCTAGTTTTTCAATTAATATTATTTTTTAAATATTTTGTGAGTTTTTTTAATATTTTTAAAAAGTAAAAGCTATAATTTTTATGATAATAATTTTTTAAAAAAAAATGCTAAAATAACTGTTTATTTTTTAATCAGAGTCACTCAAATTTAAAATGAAGAAGCTTTCAAATAATTGAAAAACTTAAGTTAAATAAAAATTGATTCAAGCATGTATTTGAGTTTAAATTGCTCCTTTGAAAGGGAAATTAAACATCCTATTGTTGAATTCCATGCTAACTGTAACCAGTAGTGAATTTTTAAAGTTTAACTAATATTCTTGTATTTGGTATCATTATAAAGGAAATTTATTGTTATTTATGAATTCAAAAGTTATATTTTGGAGTTATGCATAAGTATAGTAAAATATAGTGAAATTTATCATAAATAGAGAGCATTCATGATTTTGACTTATTCTACCAAAAAAAACTGTCTATTTTAAAGACGAGTAAGTTATTAAAATTATTGCAATTTTGCATATTGTTTGATTTATATTGTGAAATAAATTGTTCCTGGGTCTAATTATGCAGTGATTACCGTCAAAAAAAAAATTTTTTTTTTCTTATTTTATAAGTCAAAAATTATCTCAAATGTATACTGTCCCCTCTATCACAATTATTCTTTTAAGTTTATTTTATTCATTACACAAAAAACTTTTTAACTTAATACTTGGTTTTTACAATAAAGTATATTAGTACGATCATGTTATGTTGTATTTTTGAAAAAAAAATTCAAAATTTTAAAGTTTCTCATATAACAATGGGGACGTAACAGAGAGGACAAAACTGAATGTCCCCTCAGTTACACAAAATTGATAGGTTGACCATTAAAAAGAAACTGTAGGAATGTATACACGTGCTAATGCAGCTTGATTCAACTAGTTTAAACCAGTTCCTCCACTATTACAGCACACTTTTTATACAAAGCTGTGCTATTTTTATTTTAGCAGCAGAAAGAATGAGACAATATCGAACTAGAATGTTCCAAAAAAAAAAAAGATATTTGTAAGAAGAAAGATAAAGAATATAAAACGAAAATTTATGATAACAGAAGTATTTTGGGAAAAAAAAAAACTTAACAGAGAAATAGATAAATTGAAGGAAAAAAAGAAGACAAAGGGAAAATAAAAAGGCACAGATACAAGCAGTAGAAATTCAGGAATGATATTCTCTTTATAATATTCCTTAGGCCGTGGGGAAAGTTATTAAAAAACAAACCGTGCATTGCCTGTATCTCCAAGAAAACGTTGTACTGTTCTATGCATACTCTGTAACCTTGCTACCAAAACAAAAGAAATAGCCTAGTAACAAAGTTTCCGATTAAAAAAAGAAAAACTTGTAATAAATTTCTGCTCATCTGATAAACTTTCTTACGAGACTTCTGGTAGAGATGAGGAATATGTTAAAAAAACAATGTTTTATCGTTATTTTAAAAACACTAGCTCCAGCCTTGCTGTCCACTTTCCGCTTTTGGTTTTTTGATACTTCTACTTTGATATGATTTGAGAAGAATGATTCCGAGCCATACAAATATGCGCCTTTTTAATGCTAACATGCAACTCAAATGATGTTAAGAAAAATTGTCTTTAGTAATGAAACACAAAAATGCAATAAAAATTGTCTTAATTACTCTCTTCGATCTAGAAATCATACAGATGTTAGAACTCAAGTGTTTTGCCATAAATATCAGAAAAAGATATAGAGACATTTCATTACGTTTTGGTGATTTATAATTACTACCCTTGTTGGAATTCAATCCCTATGTTGTTTTTTTTTTTTTTTTTTTTTTTTTTTTTTTTCAATTTATTGTTACACTCGCATGCGCTTTTATTACACTTGAGTTATTGTTACACATGTTTGCGCATGTGTAACAATACATACATGTTACATAGAATGAGTTGTAAACCTTTTTCGGGTTGAAAAACAGCCCAATTTATGGAAAGCACGAAAACAAATACAGGGTTATTTACGGTGAGATTTAAAGACGCTGTCTCCACTTTTACCATTTGGTGGAAGAACAATATGCATCGGCACGGAGGTCTCTTCCCTTTTCTTTATTTACTTATTAGTTCTTAATGCACATGCTTAAACATAGTCGCGTTATCTTAACACATATACTCAAGTGTCATTAATTTTCCTGTTTTCACCTTAGCTGCTTATGTGCTGCTTATGATCTATGTGTATCGATACTAATGTATGTCTTGAGAGAATATTTATCTAAATATCTAAACTTTTATCATGTTAACTCTGTCTTTTCAGTTTTTGCATGCGCAGTCAACTACAAAAACAGAAAAAAATTGCCAGAACATTTTGGCCAAGATTCCATTTAGCCATTGAAAATGCGTTCTTTATGACTCAGACTCAGTGTCAAATTGCCAAACAACAGTGAGAAAAAGACAAAAAATTAAAACTAAAAAAGAAAAAAATTCGTAATAAATTATCATTTCTTAAGTTTAAATAAATGTAGATGAAAAATATTTAAGTACCAGATACCAATTCAAATTTGAAGGAGTACAAATTCGATAAGGACAATCTCATTAATAAGTCAATAATTCATTATTAAAACCCCAGTATGTATTAATTTGTTTTCTTATTAATGTGAAAAATAGACAATCGAAGCTAAGGTTTATATAATCAAGAAATCCATAATACTACTTGAGCCAGAAAAATTAAGAAAAAAAGTTTTTCTAACAACATTTTTATTTATATTTACGATCGATTTTATTAATTTTTCAATGCTACTTTAAATAGCTCTGTATTATTTATAGAAATATGCTAGCATAATATTAAAAAATGGAACATTATGAGTATAATAGAAATATAAAGTAAGTATTAGCTATGACCTATTTCAAAATAAACATTACGTTTCATGTTTGAATGAGAGTGTTATTTTTACTTTGTATAGCTGGATAAAATAAAGATTACTTTGAAAAATTATTAACTTAACTATTTTCTGGGATTTACTTAACTAGAACTAAAATCACTGCTGCAAGAAAATTCTGAGTCTTTTTAGAACATTTTGTTTTTGTTTCACAAGTATGAAAAGATCAACTTCTTTTTACGATCCAACTATTACCTTATATTTATATTTCATTTCAAAATATTTCAGTACCATCGAATTTAAGTTAAGATTTTTTTTTTCTTGTTCAAAAATACTCTCTTTTCTTGTAATACAATGAAAAAAGTCTGTTCGTAGAATTTGTTTTAATGTACCTCAAGATTGATAGTTGCACTAAAAGTAAAAAATTTATGCAAGTTTTTAAAATTCAATTTAATTTAAGAAAGAAGTTACTAAAAAGCTCCTTTTATTTTCAAAGATTTATTTTGAATGCAATTTAATACTTTATTTTAAATTTGAATAAGCGTCTTAAATGTACGAGTTACTTAGAGTGTCGAATTTATGTGAAATTAGTTATATCATATTCTTAAGTAATGAATCTTAACTATGCCGCTTATGATCAAACAGCATGTTTTTCATACATTTGAAAAACAACAGGAAATCGTAGTATGTGCTTCAAAAAGTATTGACAATTTATTTGAAATAATTGAAAGTAAATAACATAAATCGTTTTACAGACATGACATGCTATGATATTAGTGGTTGCGTTAAATATACCAAAGTTATGCATTTATTTAAAATTCAAAAATATAAATTAATAAAGAAAGTACTCACTCAATAGATTTATTCTGAAATTACGCAGAAGTAATCCTTTGTTGAATTTAAATAATGTATGACTGTGAGTCACATTAATTCTATTTTAATTTATAATGATATTGAAATTTATAACACTTTGCAACTTTTGCTGAATATCTTGATAGTTTTCTAATAATTTAAATCCAATTACTCTTCTAATCTTTAACTGCGAACATGATTTTGGAAGAAAAAAAAACCAGTTTATTCTTATCAAAAAGGAACAATAAACTTAGTTTGATAAGAAGGTCACAGTTCATTCGTGTTATTGTTTTTATCCCCTTATATAAAATGATATCAAATGAAACAAAAGCCTTAAGATTCCTGTCATATGCTGCATAAACCACATGGAATAAATTCATTTAAGCATTCGAAAAAAAAATTAAAAGCAATGCAGAATATAAAAATTTTGTGAATATTTTTAAGAAAAAGAGAAAAAAAAAATTCCCATGTTTGAAAAAAAAAACATGATCTACAAAATGCATTTATAAAATTGTCATTTTATTTGCTATTTTTAGAAAAATAACAACTCGAATGTTATGTATATATCACCATTTTAAAAAAGAATATAGGTCTCTAAAAATAAAGGTTTCATGGTTCAAATGTATGAAATTATTTTTAAGGGGTCTCTTATTTTCCATTTTCTAACAAATTTAGTAACTTTTTATACCCTAAAAATATTTTTATACCTACCTAGATAGGTTTCACGATGCAAATTTGTGAAATTTCTGAGATGTCCATTGCGAAAGCATTCCCCTGACAACCATATTTGGACCTGCGACCTTTGGGTCATAAAGGTTAAGTCTCCTCAATTTCGTGGCCAATGGCATTAACGAAGAAATATGGCCAGCATTTTGCACCGACTGCCTTTATTTCCTTGATCAAACAAGCCCATCAATCTGAGGATGGATGATCTTCAATCCATCTCTGAGTATTGAACCATGATTCTTCACAATGATAGTCCAATGCTTTAACCACTGTGACATCGCATCTTAAAAGAGCGTATTGTATTGGAACAATCTTAGTGACTTTTTCAGCAAATAAACTCGGCTTACCCTTTTCGGAAAAATTTGAGACTCAAATGAAAAGTTGTAGCAGATTTTTTTTAGGTGCATTAGACAAAAAAAATTTTTAAAGAGTTGCTAATTTGATAAAAAAATAAAAATAATAGTCCCAGTGATACTATCAACTATGTCAACGAATTTTTTTCTTTCTTCAGTAACATTTTTTTCTTCAATTTATTGATAGAATGTATTGTCATATACACATTTTTTTTTCAACAGCCAAAAATTAAATTCAAATAATAACAATGATAAATAAATGAATAAAAAAGTAGCTCCCTACTCAATAATTTTTTTTTTTCTTTCCAGTTTTGCAAAGAAACCTTTTTATTTATTTCAATTTATATATTTTTTGACGTAATATATCTTTTTAAGACTTGTAGTTGTGAATAACTCATTGAAGTATCGGCTTCATACAACCTTCCGTGATTAAATAGTTTGGAGATGAACATTTTTGGTAATGATTGTGCAGGTATAGGTCCCTAGTTTCTAATAATAGGTCTCAATTATTAGAAACTTCAAAAAATCCCACCTTCAGTATTTAGACAAACAAAATAAGTTTCATTAGTCGTAATCGATTTAAATTTAGCCAAGCTAAGAAATTTATAGGGAAGAAATTTTCATTTGTTTTTATTAATTTTTATTATATTTTTCATTTAATTATTTTATGCATAAATTTTAAGAACAGGTGAATATTTTTATTTCATTCCACTCAAAAATTGGATGTCTGAGAAAAAATAGAGGCTAACAGCTGAACCGAATTTATAAACAATCATCGTCTGCGCCAAAACATGTGGCTGTTTAATGTCTCGAACCTTACCATTTAAATAAATGCATCTCTGAGTATTTTGTTTTTGCTTTTACGGGACTTTCTGATTTTAGTATTTTTAAAAAATCTTGGGATATCTTACCATGCGAGAGGTATGACCGATAACCAAATTTAATAGTTTTTAACATTAAAGAGAAAATTTATAAGACTGTTGAGCGACTTAATGGAGGAATCCTAAGCCAGTTAAGTGTTTATTTAATAATTAATAAGGTTAAAGACATTGTAATGTATTGTAAACTTAGGAAAAACATTAATAATAGTGTTTTTACTTCACAATTTTATTCTTTTGCACCATCTCTTAATCTCCAAGTTTCAAGCTCTAATAAAGCCCGTGAAGTCGCTAAAGATCTGCAGGAACAAGACTTTTTCTCTAAAGTAGTTATGAGTTAAATAAGCTTTATTCTTTTTGCAACAGATGGCACTGTATTAGTTTCCATCAAAGCGCGAAAGATATTTTATTCCGGTCTGCCAACGCGTAAAATGTAAACAATCCAAACATACGAACAATTTGATTCTCATCAACTACCAAGCTAACGTTGTTACTTATAGGTAATAATTTTTATTTTCAAAATTACACTATTGCATGATGTAAATATTTTTTACAGCAATTTCTTAACGAAATTCTTGTAATATCAATGTGTATTTTATGAAAGAACTTGCTGAATAATTTCAAATCAATGAAAAACTTCTTTTTTTCTGACGTCTCCACTGAACGATATAATTGAATGTTTTGAACGATTTTTATGATTGGGGGTTAAAATTGTTCTTTTCACCCTCTGTCCGAATTTCAGGAGGTTAGCGGTGACGGTTCTAGAGTTTTAAGCAAGACAGACAAACTTTATTTTGTTTTTACAGATTATTAAAATTTCTCTGTTGAGTGTATATCAAGATATAGTTATAAATATTAAAGGGCTCAAACATTTTAATTAGTGTTTGTCCTCAATTTTAACAACAAAAATTGTATTTACTTGTTTGTAGGATTGAAAAAAGGCTAGGAAAAGTTAAAATACATGATCACTCTTTGATTTCAATGCATACCTTTTTTTTTACTTTTTTATCAAAGCATGCAAATTTGGTACCTCAATATTCTTGAAGCGGTTTTTGTAAAGTTGATTTCATTCATTTTTGTTTCAAATCTTTATCATACAAAAAGATAAATGTATTTTTTGTGGTATTTTGTTCCAAAACAAACATTTTAAAACGAAATATATTATATTACCTTAGTGCATCATATGCGAAATACTCCTGAAACTAAAATGTGGTTTGGCTATCCGAAAGTCCAGATTACAGAGCTAGCAAACTACTTATCACCTACTGAGATAACTTAGCATTAGAGATTTTTTAAATTAAACATTCAAATATAATTTTTATATTAATGTATGCAGAATTTTAAGTTCATATTCAAGGATGCAATGGAGGGAGTATGCCAACAACTGTGTAGTCCCACTGGTTTTTCAATTTCATTTTTGAATTTTTTTATTAAATCTAATTTAATTTTATTTTATATGATATTTGTTTATACTGAATAATCAACTTCAATTGTTTCACCCTAAAATTCAAACTTAACAGTTTTAACATTATCAAAACTGTAGGTGACGGCATAGGTTATAAAACACCATTGAGCAGACACAAGAATGAGAAGAGAAAGATATATTGAAAATATTATAGACATTGTAAATGAATACTTAAATCAGATGTTTGAGTTTTGTAGGTAATATTTTTTTTTATACATTAAATCACACTTCTATACTTTAATGATGCATGAATACTTTATTTGATTTATATTTAAATAATTATATAAATAATAATAAAATGGAAATACCCTTATTTTAAAGTTTAATTAAGAGAATTATTAACCAAAAGCAATTAAAAAAACTTTCTATAACACTTTCATTCATTACTTTTTTAAGAAATGTTTGCATAAAATACTAAAATTTTTAATGTTCCCTTGCTAAAAAGTTGCCAGTAAAACACTAGTGAACTAGTCTAAGTTGATGGCAATTCATGTACCTGACTACTTGTTATGTATCAGTGATCATTCGGTTACTATTAGCAACCACTATAATACTATTAGTATATCAAGTAAATGAGTTATATCCTGAACCTTTTTGCTGAGTTAACCTGTTATTTGTAAAATTGCATTGTGTATTTCTGAGAAGAAAGCATGTGTTCATTATTCATTTAAATTAGATCACACAAAGTTAGAAAATGAATTTTAAAAGAAAGAAAAAAATTATGATTCCTAACTTGCAACACTTTATGTGTAAACATCTTGTTGCTATTAAGTGAGTGATTTAGTTCAGCCTTGGGTTAGAAAACTGTATGTTGTAGTAGTGATAAATTTTCTGGGCCTTCTAACTTTCAAAGATATTTCAATGTAGTTATTCATTAAAATTTAAATGAGTCATTAATATGTTTTGTTTCAGATTTTTATATAAAACTTTGTATGTAAATAGTTTATAATTTATAAATGTAAGATAATAAAAAGGAAAAAACTGTATTTTAGTTACTTGTAAAAGATTTTTTTAAATTTTTCACAAAAACTAAAGTAGTATGTGTATTGAAAGGGATAGCCTTAATTTTTTTTTAAGAAATATTTTTCGTTTTTTTTTTTTTTTTTCTGCAGTAAAATCTTTTATTTCGAAATGACTCATTAATTATTCATAATGGTGCTTACATTAGCTATGTTTTCTTTAATGTCATTGCTTGAGCAGTGTATCAAACTACCACTGCAAAAACAAAATTTAAGAAGTAAAATAGTTTTTCTCGAAAATTTCTTGAATCTTATTCAGTGAGATTCAGTATTAAATCAAAATCTTTACTACAGATTTTAAAAATCCAACAATAAAAAGCTTGCATATTTTTAGATTTTAAATTAAACTATGGCAAAATATTTTTTTTTTAAAGGATAATCTTAGGTTATATATATATGCAAAGAATGCATTAGATGTTTTTGAGAATTTTGAATCTTAAAAAATTCATATTTAAAGAAGTACTTAATTCTTATTAATTAGAAGTACTACAATAAGATTAATGTTTAAGAACTGTGATAATTTATAACAATTCAAAACTTTTCTTGGCACCAAAAAAATTAAAGAACTCTTTACATCAAATATAGTGTATTTGTTCAGACAATTAAAAACATTCTTTAATTGGTTCAAATTCATCAATTTATTTATTCCTTTTATGAGCTATGATTGTTTTCACATGCTATCAGTTTAACATGAAAAGATTCTAAGTCATGTTTTACTAAAAAATTGAGATTTTTTTTTTTAGAATGATCTTATTGCACATCTTTACTTATTCTTTAATTGCACATCTTTGATTTATTTTGCTAGATTTCAGAGATCTTGGTGAATGAAGGTAAAAAATGATAGCCTTTGTGTGTTTTCATCGAAGAATGTTACGAGAGTGTTTTTCTACAAACAGTCACATAGTAAGTAATCTTAGAAAACTTTTTTTTTCTTTTCAGCAAATCAAAACACCAAAAGTGTGACATACTGAGATAAGTTAGATGGATTTATTGTTTTCGCAAGTTAAAAGCTTCTAAGTAAGATTTAAATCGAAGGCATAATCTTTATTTCCTATTGTCAGCTATTACTTAAAAGTTAATATAATTAATTTAAATAAAATATATCTTAGATCCTTCATCCACTTAGTTTATCAATTGAAATCCTTTCTTTTTAGATTTAAAAATTTTGCCATAATTATTCTCTATTTAATTTAGTTTCCTATATACTTGCAGATCGTTTATTCTTGCTGTAGCATAAAAATCATATTATTGAACAACTGCCCATGATAAGAACTAATGCTCAAGGTGTGCATCTATCAAGTGGTCTTTTATTCCTTTTTTTATCTTTCAATCAGATTTAGTTTATTATGTTACTTAATTTCATTACCTCTAGTTACCTGTTTTGCATAGGTTTCAAGTAATTTAATTTACTGGAAAATGTTCCATCAAGAAACTGATAGCCAGTAAAAAAAAATCATAGCCCATAAATGGAATGAATAAATTTATGAATTTGAACCAATTAAAGAATGTTTTTAATTTTCTGAACAAATACACTTTATTTGATGTAAAGAGTTCTTTATAGACTTTTTTGGTGCCAAGAAAAGTTTTGAAATTTTTCTGCTTGGTCTAAAACTGATTTGGATTCTTACTCGAACAATATTTGTAAAATATTGCTTGTTAAAGAATGAAATTTTTACAACACTGTGAAAAATCATAAAGTCTTTGATAATAAAAACTATCGAAATTAGCTTTAAAAGTTTGAGTTATAAGCTGTCGATGCTCAGGTAGATATGTAGTCTCTCAATAAATAGAAAGAAGTGGACTGTAAATTTGCACGATATTTATTTCTTATTATTTGGAATAGAGCTTTATTTGTAGCTCTTCACAGCTCTCTTTCCACACATTCTCTCTCTGTATTACACATGTTTCCATTGATAGTGCTACAAAATCGTGCAGGTGTATACCGCCGGGCATTGGATTGTTCTAAAAATTAATACACAAATCACTATTAACACAATAAAATATTCACAAGAATATGAACAAGTAATATGCAGTTGGAAAAAAAAGTAAATAATATTCATTCAAATGGCAATAAACAAATCTTAGAAATTGTTCTCTTAAGATTCCTTTATATGTTTTAATACAACAAACATGAACTCTGCCATCCTTTCTCGAAAAAACCTCCACAGTTCTACCTATTGGAAAATTACATATAGCTAAATTATCTTCTTTCATCACAACCATGTCTCGAGTTTTAATGTTTCATTTATCAAAGTATCATTTTGACCTTTGTTGCAAAGTTGGCAAATCCTCTTTGTGCCATTTTTTCCATATCAATTGCACGAAGTTAGTGGTTTTGTGCGAATTTTCGAAATCTGCACATCAAATGACATAAAAATCAATGAAAACTTCTCTTGTATTTTCCAAATTCGTAAGCTTGTGTTATATTTAAATATGTATTATGAATTTAAATTGTTCCTTCAAATTACTATATCTACCTGTGTATTATCTGCAGTGGCGTATATTCCGCTGCAGCTATTTTTAGCCGTGATGGGAGGAAATTTTAGGGGATAGTCTGCACAGCAAATTATACTAAAGTTTGTTTAGCACAACAATCTACTTTTATTTATAATGGAAATAACCTAAATACACAATATAATTTTAGTATATGCTTAAAAATATAATATGTTTAAATCTTATGTAATAATTTTAAAATTATTTAAAGCTACAATTGATAAATGTTTTTGTAAATATAGGATAATTTTATTTTTAACTGATGAAATAACTTTGAATTCCAAAACCACTCACAAAGGCAGAATTTACGTCGTATGTGAGTAAATCTTAGTGACATGATCATGCTCAGGGGGCATTCACACTGGATGCAAAAAAAAATCATGTATGTGAATTCTAAGATGCAAACAGAAACCTGATTACCAAGATTTCCCTGGGTAAATATATTTCCCAATAAGGTCGCTTACGTCTCCACATATTCGAATTTTTTGCATCCACTGTGAATACTCCCTTACACCTTTATGACGGAATCTCCAGAAAATAAGTTCAGCAGATTATCTCCATTGACTATTTTCATCGTTTTAACAGGTTATCTGCGAATTAAACCTAAGAAATTATGGTGGATGAAGCCAAGAAAAAATTTTTTTGATTATAACTGAATATTTGTTTCTCTTTTTGCAGTTCCTTTTAAAACAAATTTTCATTTGAAGTTGTATGCGTAATACTTGTGTTCTTGAAATGAAAACTGAATGAAGTTAAATCAAACAGTTTTACTTTAAGTAAGTTATATCTATCTTATTATAGCTTTGTATTATTTTGTCCCCTCTCTAAAATATTTCATTTTTATCTATCAACAACTATAACAAATTAATGTATGAATTATTTTGATTGTTTTACAGAAACTATAGCCTTTTATTACGTGTTTATAATTCTTTCTTATGTCTCTTGTAAATATCTTTATTGTATTTTGTATAATTTAAATAATATTTTTAGTGATTTTACTGATTTCATTTTCATATAACAATGTCTTTATTTCCATATGTGTTTTTAAACTTTTTGTGTTTTGTTAAAATACCTACATAACAATACAGGAAATTTGTATTAGTGAATCCTGCGTACATTGCCTGTCATTTAATGTGATTGCATCAGTACCTGAAAGTTTGCAGTCCAGTAAACTGCTAATTCCATAGCCGTAATATCTTCATTTTATTTTTAAAAAAATATATATATCTTCTGTTTTTCTGGGTATTAAGAGAATATGCCCTGAAAAGTACAGTTTAAGAGCCAGTTTTTTCTTTAAAAAAAAAAAAAAACAGGCAGTATTGGGATACTTGGCATTTTCGATTTTGTTAAACTTTTGATGATAGGTTCTTAATACAAAACTATTAGACGCATAATTTTTATTTTTCCAAAAAACAAAAAAAAAAATCACGCTTTTGGAGACTAAAACAGAATTTTAAGAAAAACACGACTATTTATAGTACACATTACTTATGAAATGACAGGGTATGTAGCATTTTAAAAATGCTTAAAGTGCTTAGTTCATTGTAAGCTTGTTAAGAATGCTTAGTTTTCCTTTTTTCCAAAAAAATACCTTCTTTGGTGCCAAGTTGAGTGTTGCCATTAATCATCCAAAAAGTGTGTAATTTTTACAACAGTGTCATTCTACCCAACCCTTTCCAGCATACTAACTACTTTATAGTACAGAAGCATCAATTGTTTTATATGTTATATGTTCTGAGAAACTACTCGCTAGTTCTTATAAGTGCATGAGAATTTAATTATTTTTTTTTTATTTATTGTGCTTATTCATTTCAATTAGTTGTACTTATTCATTTTGTACATACATATAAATTTTATTCATTTATTAATATTATTTTTACTGTCAACTATCTAAAATTTGTTCTTCTGTTTTTGTTGTAATTTATTAAAGGAATTTATTTATGTCTAATTTTCAAAGTAAACATTTTATATGAAATATGTTAGTGTGAGCGTGATCTTAAATCATTATTTAAATTTATCTGTTCATTTTTAAATAATTTTTCCTATCTTGCATTTACACTTGCCTTGTCTTGTAATTAAATTAGTGCCTGTTGTAGCCTAATTTGTACATTTCAAAGTTTCACTAGCACTCAAGCTTTCATCTCAATACCCAAAGAAACAAATACAAGAAAAGTTCATTTCATTTTTTCCTGCTCCCACTAGACACTAGGAATATAAATCTCTAAGATGGCATTTGAACATTTTAACTCACCAAACAGATTGATAAAGTCATACAGGGTGGCCACCCACCTGGAAAAACTGGAATTCTCAGGGAATTTTTTTAAACTGGAAAAATCAGGGAATTTTAAAGAAAAGCTGGAAATTTTTTCTTAGATATTTTTTTAATTTCACTAATTTAAATTATTTCATCCATTATACCCACATTTTTTAGATGAAAATATATCTCCAAACAGTTAAAATGTCATCAACTTAGCTATACTTTGCTTGCATCAAGATTTGCTCCATTATAACCCTGTTAAACTAGAATGTAACATAAAATTCTCTCATGGTTTCTAAACAAATGTAGAAACCTTTGATCTCTATGGAGACTATGGGACTGTAATTTAAGAAAGGCAAAGATTGTACTAGACGTGGTTAGGATATTTGCTTCTGTTTTAAAATTCTGTCCGTGGGGTGAATCCATTTATGGCTCAAGTTTGTTCCGATACTTTGGTGGTAGTTTTTTTCTATTTTGACAGAATGCGTCAAAATGTTTTTGTATTTTTAACTTAATAAAATTCTCCAAAAATTAGTTGGTTATAATTTAATAATAATAGATTTTATAATGCACTCTTTTTCTGAAAACTTTTGTGTTCCCATTCAAAGAAATCTGTAGACTATTTTTCTCAGCAAACTAACTGATCACACATTTCTTTACAATCTCTGAACAGCAATGTTTGTTGACAAATTGTTACAATTGTTGTATTAATGCTAATTTTTTCTATTTCATTTTAACCTTTTATAACATATTTCAATTTAATAAAAAGGTTTTTTTAGAACTAACTATATATTAATATTTAATTTTACTGTTTTGTTGGTAAATATTTGACTTTTAATTTAAAATTCAAATTGTATAGTTATCACTATATCAAAAGTTCGTAAATGTTGCTTGCATTCCAGGGATGATATTTCCAAAACTATCCTCTTTTTACCCTAAAAAGCTGACAAAGACTAGGGAATATATAGGAAACATATTAAATGATTTATAAACGTAGAATATAATTTTTTTTAATTCATATGTGTTTAGTCGGAAGAAGGAAAATGTAACTTAGTGTTTTAGTTATGCGCTGTTCAAGATTCTACTTGTTAAAACAAAAACAATTAACTACGCTAAACTAAAAAACTATGTGTTTAGATTGGAATTCCTTAAATGTTTTAATTTCAAATAAGAAAAAAAATCAGAAATGTATAAAATTTAAAGAATTTTATCTATTTTTTTTTTTTCTATAGAGTATAGAACAAAAAATCAACAATTTTACATTTGTGACATTTATTTTTGCATACTGAATCTCTTAAAATAATAATGCTAATTCAAAACAACATGATTTAAAAATTTGACTTGAGATATTGGTTTAAAGAAAATATGATCAATGATTTTTTTAAAAAGCACTGATAAGAAAAAATACAGTATGATGCAGTTTACAGTTCAGCTTTATATTGAAATGTAATTACAGTGACTCACAAATGTGTTGGTACACTTATGACTTTCAATGAAATAAGACTAGCCATTAATTAAAATGAATATTTCAGAATGGATATTTAATTATAAAAATGTATTCTAATCTTAACAAAACTGTATGAAATATTTTAAAAACAAAGGAAAAGTTTATTCTTAAGAAATCAATCATCAAAAAGTAACAAAAACTATATGCTGCAAAAGTCATTGTACACTTTCAAAAAAAAAAAAAAACTCTTGTCTATTAGTAAATGATCTAATTTTTCATTAAATTAACATTTAGTAGAGTTTTCTTCTCATATACAATAGCTTTTATAAGTTTTTAAATGCGTGTAACTATTTTTTTTTTTTTTTCTCATAGGAAATTCGTGCAGAATATTTTTTTAATATTTTTACAGAAACTTTTACAACACTCAATTGCAAATTTATGAATTTCCACAAACTTTATAACTTTTAATCTCTGATATGAAGTTCTTCTTTTAAACATTTTATCACATACTGCACAGTTCAATTGAATACAATAAGCTAATTTAACATATTTATTACTGATTCACCTCTTATGATGAAAAATAAACAAATTTGGTCTATTGATTTATTACGACCACAAGCCGTTTTCAAATGATAAAATAAAATATTACGGAATTAGAATTTGCAAGCAAAAATTAAAATATAATTTTGCTATCATAAGTTTGATACTAAATTGCAAATAAATAAATAAATGAAAAATAATTAAATAAAAAAATTAAAGCAATTGAACCGAAAACCTTTAACTGTACAATGACTTTCGTTGTATAAAATTTTTGTTACTTTTTGATTATTGATATCTTAAAAACTAACTTTTGCTTTGTTTTTAAAATATTCCATGCAGTTTTGCTAAGAATCGATTATACATCTTATTATCAATTAACCATTGTGAAATATTCATTTTAATTAATGAATTTTTATTTCCTATTTCAATAAAAGTTAAAAGTGAATAAATACTTTTGGGAGCCACTGTAATTATAAAAGTTTATTAATATATAATTACATGAAACGGTTTTCCTTTGCTAAATGAAAAGATATTGAACACTACTTATCCGAGGTTTTATTGGTCACTCTGTTTTTGCCATTTTGTAGGTACACTTTGAGCAAATACTACTTAAAGTAACACATTAAAAAAATTTTATTCCATAAAAACAATATGTTTGACAAGCTTAACATATTATTTTCTCCACACATTTTAATTTTTAAAAACTAATGTTGTTAACGAATCAGGATCCAAATTCATTTATTAATTGTAAAATATCATATGCAGATTTGACAATACTTCAAGTAGACCCACTTTAAAAAAGTTATTTAGAAAAGGTTATTTTTATAATTTTGGATATTAATAATATTAGAAACAGTTTTTTAAAATTTGCTATAGGGGATTAGAGTGCTTCCAACAACCTTGCTTTATTGAAAATAAAATGTATCAAAAGTTAAGCCTATCAACATTGAAAACAAATGAACGAGACAAAGTTTTATTTTGTGATGTAGCTAAGTTAACTGTTAATCGATCATAGAGCCAGAGCATAAAGCGTTCAAAGAGCTTTTTCCTTTCTCTAATACACGCAAAGTAGAGCTTGTTATGTAATAGAATCAGTTATACCTCTTACCTAGCTTCAGAGATCACCTTATTTATGAGGCAAACATGAACAATCAAACCAAAGCAGTTAAGGAGCTCCACCCCATTCTCTTTCTGTTTTAGCCATTGAAAAATTTTGTGGAACAGGAATACTGAAAAGATTTATTAATACCTTATAACGCCTTTTGATAATATGAAAAGGATTAAAAAGTGGAAAAGTTAAAAAATAAATTGTTGATATCAAGTCTTGTGTGATATAAAATCAAAATTAACTGTTAAAATAATTAAGCAATGGATAATATATATATATATATGTATATATATATATAGGATATTCTTGGAATGAAGCAAGTAGTTACAAAAAAGGAAAAATTATTTACTGTGGGTAAAATAATGAGGTTGAAAGGTGAAAAATAAATGATAATATCGATATAACATTGGAGGAGGTTGAAACAATGTATTCTATAAATACTATTTAATTATTTCTCTTTTATTTTGGTTAATTAAATAATTTGTTTATTTTCTAAGTGTTGCAAACTTACCTCAATTAGAGGAGATGTGAAGGAGGAATTTCAAAAATGACCAAAGGGAATTAGAAACTAACAGTATTATGCAGACAAAAGTGGAAGTTAATAATGTACGGAAAGATAATTTAAAGGTATGCATTTTGTAAGTAATAACAAATTACTTTCTCTTATTTTAATTATAATTAAATCTTTATTTAAATATAGTTATGTAGATTTGGAGTCTTCACTATCATGGATGATAGTGATAAAGGAATTCAATATGCATTTAATAACTATTATATGATAATTTTCTATTATTTGACTTAATTTATTTTTCCTTTATTTTTAAGAATATTAATTAGATTAAGTAAAGTATACAATAGTTATTATGGCATGACTAGTAATTATTATGGCTATTTATGTTATGATAACTAAGTGCTCTTATACTAAGACTTGTTCAAACTAATAACTTTGTTACAAATTACTATCTAATGTTAATTGGTTCTTATAGTTGTATAGTATTTTGGTACTGGCAGGTTCTTTTCTCTATATATTAAAAAAATCATTACAATAGCTGCCACTGTTTTGGGTGTTCAAGTTTATGTTCAATTTTGTTTTACTTCATAGAGATTATGACATTTAGAAAAATTTACAGTAAGTATTATATATTAAAAAAAATTTAATGTTCAGTAATTATTTTGAGAGTTAAAATACTTATTGTCAAAATACCTTTAAAAGTGCCATACATTGACACATTGTGAGAAGAATTCAAATTTCATGATACTGTCAGCAGATATTGAAAAGAATTGATATGTGTTAATGAGGGAATTTTTTTTTTTTTTGTGCAAATAATCAGTTAGAATAAGCACTGTCTTTGATCAATCTCTAATTTGTACCAACTTTCAAATGTGGATGGTAAGAAAATTCATACAGAATCCAGCTTTTAAATATTGATGAAAATATTTACTGCTTAAAACAATTAGTTACGCATTTGTGTTGAAATAGCAGAAAATATCTTGTACCAAAACTGCCAGAGCTCTAAAACAACAAAAAAATTAGACTTCATACTACATTTTTTTTTAAGCAAAATTTCTTAAGACCAGTTATTTTAATCAAATTTAGAAAATATGCCTTTTTGAGGAAATATCTTAAATTTTTATCATATGTTATCTAACATTATATTGATTTTATCCTTTTAAAATCTGGTGAGGAATAGCTAAAGTAATGTGTGATTAAATAATCAAATTTTATTTCATTTGTTTATTAGATGAAATAAATTTTTTTATGTTTCCTATTTTGGTTACTTACCCATAATTCTGATATGTTTTGCTTTTTATTTTGTTTTGCTGAAAAATATATGGGTGATTCTCACGAAATATGACAATTCGGACCAAAAAAATTCTTCAAATTTAAAGTCGTCAAAATAATCTAAAAAAAATTTTGTACACTTTAGTTACACTTATAAATATCTTACTGGCAGCAGTGTAGTTTATTGACATTTGCTAGAGGAAAAAAATAAAATAGAAATTCACCAAATCTTGAATGCCAGAAAAATGACATATTAGCTTAGTTTGAAAAACATTCATTTTAAGTTAATAGTAAGTAACTCAACTTAAGCCTTTATGTTAGATGGACCATAAATTGCTTAAATTAATTCTTTTTTTTTTCACTGTAGAAAGAATCATAAAATTTTTTGTTGCTGATATGTACAGAATAAAGTTGTGTATAATAATCAATCATTAAATAAATAAATAACTTTGATTACATCCAAGCATATTACAATCATACTTAAACTTGGTATTGGGTTAATAGTTGCTTTCCCTCCTTACAGTATTTGCAGTTAAAAAAAAATTCTGGTAACACTTTAATGTCCTGACATTCATAAAACAGGATAATGACAAATTTGCCATTTTATAGCATATAACTTTACTTTAATTAAATATTTTGGCCTAAGACGTTTATATTCTGTAGAAAACAGGATTTCTTAAAATAACTCAGATAAATCTATGTGGCTTATGTTATTAATGGTTTCAAGAAGTCAGGAAAATGACAACACAAAAACCTACTCACCTTGAAAAAATTTTTGAAATAGATTTTGAACCAGAAAATTGGTTCTTTATTCATGCAACAAGACATGTTCATATAGGAGGGTATCTAATCAATCTATTAACATAAGATTTTGATTGCTGGCTCTATCCATTTTGGTTATAAACCACTAAATAAAAGTAGCCAGGAAAATGACAGATTTTCATGGCACAAACAAATTATTGACAGAAAAAATTACTTTAAACGAAGTTTTTGTAAATAATACCCTCTGCGTATATTCTAGAAATGCTTACACTGATTGAGATTAAAAAAATTAGTTATTGAAAAATTTTTTGGAAGTTTTGAAGCTAATTATTATTGGAAACATTGTTTGGGACATGCCAGGAAAATGACAGTTTGAAGTTTAATTAAATTTTTTAACTATAAAAAACAGTCAATGCTAGTGCAAAGTTATTTTAAAATGCTAACGGCAATGCTATTTATAAATTTTTTTTAAAAAAAAAGTTATTTTAGTATTATAGTATTAGATCTTGGAGCAAGGGACAGTGAATTGTCATATTTCGTGAGAATCACCCATATATATTTTACAATTACTGTTAAAGATTAAAGCTATTTCATGGTTTATTTGGAATGTTTTGCAATAATTTATTGCAAAAGATTAAAAGGTATTTCATTAGCTCTATGTATTATCCTTGATGCAATGAAATTATATTTAATTTTTTTTTTTTTTAAATTATAGTTTTTCTTAAAATTGTAGTGACAAGATGACAAGAAAATGTGTAAAAATTCAATTTTTGTCATAACTAAAAACTTAAAACAATCATTTTGTTGTGACCATGCAAATTGAAGTTCAATGTGCTGTTATTTATACACATAAGCCCTACTTTTAAAAAGTTAACTCTGTCTTTTTTATTTTAATTTTTAGAACATCAAATTAACTTTGACATTAAATTTGTGGGGAAAATTATAAGCTTTGGCTTTACTATACAATTGGAACAATGCTGTTTCATTAAGAAAATGGCATTTTGTTGTAAATATATATCAAAAATATAAGAAGACATTTTTTAAGATTTTCTCTTAAAATAATAGTGGTGTTTTGATCATTACATGTCAACATGCTAAATTTTTCTAAGATTTTATTAGATAAATTTTTTCAAAACATGTAGAAAACTGCAAAACAAATTTTATATAATTAAAACATCTATTGAAAGTATTATCAAAAGAACAGCTGGAAGTGAAATTTGCTTTAAAAAAAGCATTCTAATTACAGAAGAAGTACTTTAAACATTCTAATAGTTATTTATGTTATCAATTCTTTTTATATATATATAAAAAAAAACAAGATAATAGAAAACTTTTTTAAAATCTAAATTGCTAGAAGATTGCTCAAAATCTTTTATTTCATTCAATTAAATTTTATAGTTTCATTAACTTTTCTTAAAATTCTTTTAATAAATAAATCCAATATTGCATAGGCACTTTAGAGTTTACAAATAAAATAAAAATTAATAAGTTTAATGATTATTTACAAATAAAATTTTTAAAAAATTAGTTGAAAATCATATTTTAATCTTAGTTATTAATGAGTTTTATTAAAAAAAAAATCTTTGTAAATTATCTTACTTCATTTTCATTTGTTAATGTTATTGAAGCTTTTCATTCTTGGTATGTATTGTTTGCCTGTTTATTTTTAATTTCTAGTATTAACACTTAAACACTATTATTTAAATGTTCAAATCCACTAATGTTCATTGCAAGTGAACTATTCCTTTTTTAAAAAGCATGTTTTTGTTTGCTTTAATGTGTTTAAATTAATTTGAAAATGGTATAAAAAAACAGCTTTTTTAAACAACATAGTTTACACACTAAACATTCCTTACAGTAAGATTATCCTAACCTCAAATCTAAATTTCCCTTTGACAATAAGCAAACTCTTCTTGACACTTTATTCTAGTTATACTTACATATATTTAAAATTCACTGGCATATCTTGCCCCAATAATTGCTATGGTTAAAATATATAAGCTATTATTTTTTTACACTTATTAAATTTAAAAAAGCAAAATTAGTCGCAAATTTGACTTATGTTAATCTTAACTTTACTAATATTAATGAGCTTTGTATGTCATTTTATATTTTTAAGCAATAAATTTAATCTTTGAGAAGTTGAAATAAAATTGTTTTCCTATTCATTCTCAATTTACAAAATATTTAAGATTTTAAAAATATGAACCTCTTTATTCTCTTAATTTCCCAATTGCGACTATTAACTTCAGAAACAAATTTTTTGCTATTATGTTCAAGCAAAAATTTTATTAATTATCACATATATTTTCTGTATTACTTATACACGAAACTTATATTTTCCATTAAGCATTTAATAATTAATTCTATATTCGTGAAAGTTGATATGTTAAAAAGATAATTAAACTTGAATACAAATGTTATTGTATGAATAATATAAATTTTTTTTTATCTGTTTAACTTTTCAAACTATGTGCTCTTTCTTCCCTGTAGACCATTTAATTTAATTGCCTTGAGTATTTGCTGTTGTACATCTTTTACCTTCAGTTTAGCACAGCATGAATTGCAGCTGACATTAACTCTAGTGACTATCCAAAGCCACAATTTAGGCAAAATGATAAAAATATGAAAAATATTTTTTCAAGCCATATTGAAGTAAATAATTCTGATTATTTATTAGTAAAACAACAAAATCTGGGTCATGTTAAAAAGAAATTTATAAATTTTTTATGAATTAAATTTAAAGCTTTATTCTGAGCAAAGGCTTTTCAAACAAAAATTAACAAAATTCTAGATTGAACTTAAAGCAAAAGGTTAGAAATTTACTCTCTTTTTGTAGGTAAGGTTGGAGTAATGATCAAGAAATTCCCAAAACAATGTAGCATAATTGAATGAGCTTTAAGAACATTTAATGTATTTTGTTTTCTTCAAAATTTATTTAACTAGTTACTCTATTTTTAGATATGTTATGATTGTATCTGCTGTAGCATAATGATATCTGGCTTATTATGGAACATTTGTAAGCAGCTGCTTACAAAGGAAAAATGCCATACAGCAGGATGAGACAGAAGTGGAAAAATGCTTTGGAAGTTTGTCTGTAATCACAAATACCTTTTTTATAATTTTGTGAAGAACATTACAACCTTGTTAATTTTGTAGGTGCATATTATTTAAGTTATCACAAATGAGGTTTTTTTTTTTTTTTTTTAGTTAAGTTAGTTAGTTTAAGTTAATTCATTCGTAAATTATGAATTAGATGCAAATACTTTCACTTTCCCCTGTTTTTCTTGTTCTTAAATTTATTTTATATTTTACATATTTATTAACTTTTATTTATTAGTGAAACAACAAAATATGGGTCATGTTAAAAAGAAATTTATAAATTTTTGATTTAACATTTATAAGTTGTCACTAGTAATTTTTTTTAAACTACCCTTAAGCAGAATAAAAGTTTTATGTGTACATCTTTAAAATAACAATGTAGAGATATGAAAATTTTTACAAAATATATCTGCACCACTCTTTTTTTTTTTTAATGTGGTAGATAAAGCTTCATTTTCAATATTAAGGAGAAGTTTAAAAAAAAAAAATTGAGACCAAGTCACCACCTTGATTTATGTGACTTTGTGCCACCTAATTTGTCTGTTCGAAATCAAACAAATTCTTATTCTGGCATCAAATCTTATTATTATTGAAATATACGCATGAAATTTTCAAAAATTCTCAAAAAAGTTTTTTATTGTCTAAATTTTTGGAGGAAGAAAAAAAATTAGAAACAAACGTATGGAATTGTCAATTATTGTTACTTATTGTTATATATTAGTATTATTGTTATGAATAATTTTATTAATATAAATTCTATGATAATTTATTTGAATATCGGTTTTCATTATGAAGCATTAAAATCATTTAGAAGTGGGGTAATTTTTTTATTTAACTCTTTTGTACCATAAAAATTAAATAACCATGTTCAATATCTCGCTTTTCTTTATCATGCTTAGCATAAACTTGTGCCTCTCTACTCAGATTAATATCTGCAAGCATTCTTAAGAGTACAATTCGAGGCAATACTTAACAGAAACATAGATTGTTTCATTTATCTCATCATCTTCCCCATGTATTGTGTCCTCATCCGTTTTGTTTTCACAGATCACTGCCCTCATTTTTTATTGACATGTAACAAAAAATTGTCATAAAGTCAGCCACCAAATTGTGATATTCTTCTTTACACATAAAATAAATACATCACATAAAGAAAAGAAAAAAGACAAAATTTCCATTGACAAGAAATCAATGGGCAGCAAAAGTTCCCAGGTAATGATTAAAGCCTCTATTCCTTTTGATGTGGCCACTCAATAATAGTAAAATACTTTGAATTTTCTATAAATGAAGAAAGAGTGACAGGCCCATGTATTCTTATCTTAGGTGGTCCTTGATATTATCTATATTCCAAAAGATAAGTCAAATATTAATTGCCTTCATTCTTGAAGATTGTTTAAACTATTTAGTTCTCTGGGTGTATGTCATTCTGCAAAAATGGCTGCTCTTAACCAGCATAATGCCATATGCTTAGAATAAACTTTATAAGTTTCAAAGGAAGTGGTATTTTTGGATTAGTAGTGTATCAAAATATGTCCAGTAATTGTGAATAATTATTTGCTCTAGTTTTGAGTATTTATGTTTTAGCTACCTCATGTTGTAACATTCTTTTTTCTTTGGACCACAGTGATCAATACAGCTTCGACTGTATTATTATTTTATCTTCGATTAAATATCATAGTAAAAGACTAGTTAATTCTATTGAAAATTAACCAGGTTCAACAGAATCTCAGTTAAGAGATTTGCATGAACTTAATTATTTTTTTCAATTTATCAATGCTATTATGATTTAAATTTTCTCTATAAAATTTAAATTCATTATATTAAAATAATATGAATTTTGTAAAAAAAAAAAAAAAGTTTGAAATAGAAAGTTGTATTAGCCTATTAAAAAGAATTTTTTGAATTACATTAACTAAATAATAATTTGCACTGATGTGTAACTTCTATGTGTTATTGTTCTATCACAGATTATTAATTTTTGCTGGCAACCAATAGCAATATTTTTAAATTTAAAAATAATTCTTGGTATATTTTTTTAATTCAAGATTTTG
Source organism: Parasteatoda lunata (assembly GCA_949128135.1). Taxonomy (NCBI): domain Eukaryota; kingdom Metazoa; phylum Arthropoda; class Arachnida; order Araneae; family Theridiidae; genus Parasteatoda; species Parasteatoda lunata. Next base: position 25,015,744 of record OX421980.1, read on the forward strand.
CAGATTCACAAGAGCTAACTATGGAGATGTTTTCTGATCAAATCTCTTCTGCAGCTAGTCCTGTAAAAATATAAAAAGACATTGCAGCTGAAAGTAACATTATAATCCTAAACAATGGAAGATGAATTATTTAATTTCTGATTTATAATGTGTGGAAAAAAATTCATTTGGGCAATAATGTTGTTGCAAGTTTTCTATTATTTAATTGAAAATAAATTTTATATGTAGGATTTTATTTGCTCAGTTACTGTCTAATTGTGATAGATTAAAATTTTTACAGTAGGGAATTTTTGTTTAATTTTAATATAATATTACTTGATGTTTTTATTCAAATAATGCATGTTATACTACAAATTAAACCTTTCACAAATCAAATTTGTTGTTCTCTTTAGGAGGAGTAACATACAATTTTTGAGATATGTGGATTTTTCTTTAAGTCTTTTTAATAAGGGAAAATTTTAAATTATCTTTGTAGAATTTTCTTAAAAAACTTTTTCTCTTTTTGTATCTAGTAAGTTCGTGTAATTCTGTTCGACAGTTCTGAATGATAAAACAATTTAAGGTGCCAAATTAACTAGAGCTGATTTAACATACACAAAAGCATACCTTTTCTTAAGTGAATAAGTATTTTTTTGTGACATCTGCTTTTTCTTTTATGCGTAAATAAAAAACATTTTAAGAATTCTGATTTTTATTTTGTGTGTGAATGAAAAGCATTTTAAGAATTGTTATTTTAATTTTATTTTGAAAAATTTTACATAGGTTAAAAAACACATTTGTATTTGGCAAAATCTATAATCTTTACCATTCATTTGAGCTGTTTATATTTTAACATTTGCACTTTTAGCATCATACTATGTTGCAAAAGGAGAGGCTTTTTAATGTTATCATCAACTGCTTTTTGCAGAATGCACTTAGAATCTTCTCTTTTTCAAAAAAATAATAATAACAGGGATGGGGTTTTGGACGTCCTAAACTGGTTTTGGACAGGACACATGGGTTTTACTGTCCTAAACTGTCTTAAAGTGCCCAAAACCTTGAACTTTGGTAAAAGGTAAAAGTTCTATAGGTGTAACCATTGTACACATAATAATTACATGTATCAATAAATATTTGATATTTTTTATACAATTTACTTTAACTTATTAAAGGAAAATAATATAATAGGTAAAGGTTTATAATTTTTGAAGCTCCACAATTCATTGAACAACAAAAGTGAATACCTAATCCTTTAAATATAAATATGCTTTTAATACTGTTAAATAATGTTTTTGCATAAGGATAACTTATACAATATTAAAAAATAATAATTTTTTTTAAAAAAATAATAAATTTGTTTAAAAATTAACCTTTTATTTTTCACAATATTTTTTTTTTCAAAAAGGTTTATAATTTTTGCATCACAAGATGATAGAAAAGACATCAATTTAAAAAAAGAAAAAATTTAAAATATAAATTTATTAGTTTAAATTGGAAATACAAAATAACTGAAAAATGTATTAACAGTTTTGAAGAGCACAACATAAGTTTCAGTTACTGACACTGGTGATGTATCACCACTATGCTAAAAGAATTGAACATGAATGAAATAAAAGTATTCTTGAATAGTACTATAGATAAATAAACCTGTTTATGATTAACCAAGCACTTAGTCCCTAATAGTTTAACCTGTCTGGCAAGGTCAAACTTCAGTTATGTACTATTGAATGATAGGACCAATTAAACTAGATTACTGATTAATCTTCCTTTGTTTAATGTTTAAATTGAAGAGTCAAACAATATTATTAAAACATTATACTTTTAAAAATAAATATTCTCTAGTAGATTTAATTATCAATGCGTTATTAGTTCTGTGTTTATTTTACCTTTTCAATATTGTTCAGATAAAATTGTGACATAATTTGAGTAAAAGATTTTTGGACAGGAGGATTTAAACCGTGGATTATTCCATTCTGTCCTAAACCTTGCAGACCCTGAATATATAATCACTCACGACCCTCTCTCTTTACCATCGGAATTTAAGAATTTGGAAATTTTAGTTTCTACAATGTAACTTGTTAAAAGAAAAATATTTTCTCAGTTCTTATGAATGAGAAAAAAAGCCAGTGCTGCTAATGAGTTGTAGCTTTTTTACAAATGTAACAGATGCTGTAACTATTGCAGAAATGAAGGAATGATTTAAGAAATGTGTTGAAACAATTTTTTGAGATTTTATTTAGTAAGCACAAAGAGAGGACATATAGCAAATATCACTAGAAACTGATGCATTAAATCTCCTTCAAGCTGTCAAATGACACATGTACTAAAATTCATATCAAATTGAAAGGGTACAACGGAAAAATTTAAAGTTTTGTTGCAAGCTGGTTAAACATCTTCAGAAACACATGCAGGGTTGGTTGGTTAAAAGTGGTTGAAATCAATTTTTTTTTTTTTTTTTTTTACTGACTTGGGTTATTTTTAAAAGTAAAAATCTTTTTTAGCAATTTGATCTTCTATTTATATAAATACTTGGTATTTAAATGTATTCAAATGAAAAAATAGCAAATTCTTCCTTGAATATCTTTTCCATTTTGAGTTCAATAACTAATGTGTGTTAGTGTTACTTTACATAAACATTACTTTGCATTTTTTAAATGTTTGTCTATCATTGTGCTCCTGCAAAATTACGTTTAAAATAAATTACTGTCAACAAATTTAAAGTTAAGTCTTAAAAATTACTTAGAATAAAACAGACCAACTACTTATTGTTTGGATATTTTTTTTTAAATAGTTCATGTTAACTTCAAAGTTAAACAAATTTTTTAAAAGATCTTGCTAAATAATTCATTTAGCTTACAGCTATGAAAAACATAATTAGAAATGAGATGCTATTCTAAATTTTATATTTTTTAATTTATTTTTGAAATTTTTTTCTCTAGTATCAATGGCAAAAAATTTTTACTCAAAAAAGGCATTATCTTTTTATTTATGTTTTTAATAATTTCCTTTTCATTAAAAAACAAGATTTAGAATTTATTTTAAATACTATCAAGGTATATTATTTTATTTCATGCTGCATTATTAAAAAATTCATATGCGTTTTGCATTGGGTTAAAAAATGACAAGGTATTTTATTTTCTAATTATCATTAATTCATTCGTACTAATACATACCATTACTCTAACATTTTATGAACACATATGTCAACACCCAATTTGACCGTTTTTAGCCCTAGTTATCATTCCATTATTCTTAAATAAAATTTTTATTTAAAAAATATACTTAAAATTTTTTATGCTTTGCTTAAAATGTGTATTAATTTAATTGTAAAAAAATATAAATGTTTATTTTATAAAGTAAATTAGGATTAGTGCTATATATTGTATACTGCTATAACATCAAATAATGCTTAAGTAGGACATTTTCATATATAGTGACAAGTAATTGGGAAATAACTCTTTTACACACATTACTAATATAACAATTTGAATTTAAAAAAAGTTTTGATGTTATATTCATTAAAGTGAGTTGTAAAGTATTGTATAAGCATAATCAAAATCTTCACTTATTCTATTGACTTATTAGTATATTTATTGAACGAAAGTAGATATTTTAGAATTCTTTATTGAAAATATTAATTTATAATTATATATTTTTAATGCATTTATTTTAATTTGGGGCACAAAATATTACTTTACTATTGTTTCAAATAAACCAGAAAAATAAATAAATGGCTTATTTCCAACACTGAACAAAGTAATGTTGATGGAGGTGTACAGGATAGAATAGATGCCATTAGCAGGAAACACGCTTAAACATTTTTCGCTACAAAAGAAAACTGGGTGACCTGTTCAGCTTGATATTCAACTGATCTTAAGACCAACACTAGCAAGTAGGTGGATGTCAGAAGAATTAGTAATGACAGAATTTTGCTAAGCACAGAATCTGTTTCCATTTTATTCTGCAATCACTGAAGATGTGTGCCGTTAGTGTTATGATCTTAAAAAAAGATTTTCTTGATTTATTTTTAGCAGATTTATTGACTATGTCAGAAATGTCTTTTAGTTAACAGATGGTAGTTTAGAAAGTGAAAAAAAGGTAGTTTTTTTATGCTTCAATTCCCTGTACTTTTTAGGCATGCCTTGTGTTTGTTTTTTGGTCATAGAGTATTAAGTAATTTAGTGTATAAGACCCACTTTTTATGTCCCAAAAAATTAAGCATTTTTAAATATGCATTGCTAATAAAGAACAAAAAAAATACACGTAGAATAACTTATAATATAATAAAATCATCTGGGCTTTAAATTTTCAAAAAATAGTTCAAGTTTCATTTCTCTGGAACTCATTGACGGATTTGGTTGAAATTTTGGATCTTGTCAATTAAAACTACATTAAGATTATGTTAAGAATTCAAGCTTTTTTATTTATAAATGAATTATTGTGAGTTTTATAATTGTAAACAACATATTTTTGAATCTTGTAAATAATTCAGGAGAAATTGCAAAATATGTATAAAATAATATTAATATTAAGTGGTTTTAACTTTTGGCCACTCTCCTGAAAATTTCCTTCATCAATAGATCGATAAAATTTCCTTTTTCTGTAAACATGTTGCTGCTTCTTAAATTTACTTTTTTTTTAAGTTTTACTTCTTTGCAGATATGCTAGGAGGCCTGGTTGTATGTTTTTTTGTGACTGTCATACTATTACAACTGGGAGCAAAGTTACTGGAGTCAATGATGTTATCTAGTTTAAGTTATTTTGCTTTTGTGGGATATATTTTATTTTCATTTTAAGTTTCTCAGCGTCGTCTAGGCAGTTTCTAAGATTAATGTGAAACATTGTTATAAATAATGTGAAGTTTTCTCAAACCATGTGGTTCGATCTTTAACACATTGGGCATGCTACGGCATCAATGAATACCTCAGCGCATAAATTCAATACGATGGTGTAACTATTATTTGCCACTCTACAATGTTAAAATACATAGGCATTTAAAATCTACCATTTGTGAGAACTGTTTATATTAGCTACGTTAATAAAATGTCTCTTCATGTGTCAGTTTAATCATAATCTGTGTAAATATTTAATCTAGAATCTTTTTATTAATTCTAGTGTTACATCAGAATTAAGTAAATATGATGGCTAAGTTCTGTTGCTTCGATATTCTTCATGGTAACATATCTTGATACCAAACAAAAATTTTACATGGATTTTGACGTACTGAATTCGAGTATTGCTTTATTGTCACTTGAATCATTTTTAAGTAAGGCCTAAAATTTATGCTTCGTAACAGAATTAACCAAGATTGTAGCTAGCATTATGTTTAGATGGTACATGAGAAAAAGCTTACACTTTGAATCCATTCTAATCCTGTGTCAATCAGCAGTTAATTTTTGTGTTATTTTTTATCAACTTTTATTAATTGTCTGATTTAGTTTGCAGAAGTGATGCTAGGAAAAATATCCAATTAATTATAATTCACCCTATGATTTTGCCAGTTTTTTTGTAAATGTCATAGCAGCCAACTGTATCATAACATTATACACAACTTGTAACATTATACTTATCCTTTTTTGGTAATCACTTGGAAGCTTTTAAATTGCTTCAAATTAAATAACATTAAAATAATCTATAAGAATCCCTATAATCTATGATAAAATTTTATCACCTTTTAATCTATAAGAAAATTCTTTTCTGATGTAAAAATTTTCTTTATATACATAAATTAAGCATTTCTTTTTTATAGTTTCAGAACATATCAAAAGTTCTTTGTGTCATTAAAAATTTAATTTTTATTAAGACAAATAACTAACCAATTTATTTTTTTCCAAGTGTTTACTTTTTTTTTGTTATATATGATTTATATAAAAGTTTTTATGTTTGAATGATTTAAAATAAAAGTATTTTTATCTAAGAAATCTTCGCATTATCAGTATAAATCATTATTCCAGGGCTGATTGTGCTCCGAAAAAAATCCGGATTTTCTCGCTAACCGCGATCCGGAAGTTTTCGGAGATCAAAGGTTCAAACCTTTCAAAAAATCATTGATCACAAAAGTTTCCGGAAATCAAATTTTTAAAGGTGGAACTTAAAAACACAATTAATTTTATTTGTTTGTAACGGAAAGCCAGATAAGCTTATATTCAAGATTAATATTCATTTTTTATCAGTAAATAGTTATTATAATCTTAAACTCAAGAAAGAAAGACATATTTGTAAATTTCAATTACTTCTCCAGCTCATCATCATAGTATTAGTATGTGTAAAATTTTTTATATATTTTAAATAAACTAAGAAATATTAAGAAAAAAAAAAAAAAAAAAACCTTGTTTAAATTTTTTTTATTTAAACTTTTTTTTTTTACTCAAGAAATCCGGAATTTTGACTTGGGCTCACAATCACCCTTGTTATTCATAAATATCAAATTTAATTCCTAAAGAAAGTCCTAACGGCTTAAAAATGAAGCTACGCATTCTGAAAAATATGTTTATATTTTATGTGAATTTTTTTTTTTTTATTATTTCTTTTTACATAAAATTTCTGTTTGATTTCTATAAAACTTTTGACTTGCAATTTTGAGAACTGTTCACAAAAATTTTGCTTATCTAATAAGTATTCTCATATAAAAGCTTTATTTTTGAAGATAGTTTAAATATGTTACAAATTTATTTTATAATATTGATATCACTTAATTATTTGTTTTATTAAAAGTTTCATTCCTAAAAAATAACACATACGGGACATCTGAAATGCATAGTACTGAAGTATAAAATGGGAGTCACATTACACCTTCAACTATTTTAATTTAAAAGCAAAAAAATAAATCCACCATTGCCTCTAAAACTTTAAAAGTATAATATGTCTGAAGTTCAGAGGCAAAAAAAGAAATGTTTTTGCCTCTGAAAATTCAAGGGTACCTATATTCCAGATTGGGACAATTTCATATTATTGAGGATCAATAATATGAGACTATGTTTAAAAAAAAAAAGGTATGTTTATTCTGAGAAGATACATTTTTATCAAAAGATTTTATTAAATACTGGTATTATTTATTGTTGCAATTGATTGTTTTCAAAGTATACTTCTTGAACTCTTAAATGCTTGAAAATACTTGATACTTGAAGATCTAATCATCAGATCGAAAGTTGTTCAGGGTATATAGAAATTCTGAGATTTTTCACTCGACAATTTCACTTATCATAAAAATAAAAGATCCATTGTTCCAAAAAATAGTTCAGTTTAGTTTACCTCTTGATTCTATTTCACTCAAAAGAGAAAAAAGTAGTATACAATCCTGGTGAAATTTCCTATAAATCGGTTCAGTGGTTCATAACATCTTGTGTAGCCAAGTTGATGAATGTGATTTCAAGATGTTCACGTTTTTTGTTTCAAATTATATTTATTTGCATTTTGCACAAACATTTCATCATTGCTGACAATATGCTTTTATTATTTCCTAAATTTTAATGATAAAATTTTAAATAATTACTTTTTGAAATATGCTGATAAATAAAATGCATGCATAAAAAACGAAGGTTTTGGTTTATTCAAACCTTTTCCTTGCATGAATAAATAATTTACGTTTAAGAACTACGTTTCTAACTTTTTCAGGTTTTTTATGTCCTCCCATGTAAAAATGGAAGAAAGAAACATTCTTAAATATGGGAATATTTTATTAAAATTACAAGTGTCTTTATGAGTAAAATGAATTCACAAATAAAAAGATTTAGATAAAATTTCGATTCTTTTTTTTATGAGCTTCTTATAGTCCTTTCTCATTAGTTATGAAGTTCGTTTTTCTTTTCACAGCAATCAAAAGTATGCTGGTCTTCTGAATTGTTTGAAAATGAATTAATGGCTGTCCAATCACTATTCACAGTTGATGATACTGCATTTCGAGACTTGTAACTCCTTAAACATTGACATTTTTGATCAACATGTCCTATTTTCTTTTCTTTCACACGGCGATTCTGAAACCATATCTTTACTTGTTTTTCAGAAAGTCTAAGATATGTGGCTATCTCAATTCTTCTCAATCGGGAGAGGTACATATTAGATGCGAATTCACGTTCAAGTTCAACTAGTTGGGCACTGCTGAATGCTGTCCGTACTCGCTTACTGCTGGAAAGGTCATCACTTTTGGGAGATTCCTTTGTTTCTAAAAATAAGAATAAAAAAAACAATTATGATTTAAAACTGTTTAAAAGAAATTAAAAATCTGATTAATAAATGTTCCTCGAATTGAATCCAGTTCATAAGTATTCTTAATTTTTTAGTAGTTAAAGTTAGTTTAGTTCATAAATATCCAAGAAGCATGAAAAACAAAACAACTAAGATCTTTTCGAATACTATATGGTTTGAGGACAACTGTACTGCCATGCAAATGAAAAAAAAAAAGTATCTCAGGTAGGTTTCGAGAAAATTGGCTTGACAACTATTTTCTTTCTATTGCTAATGCTGTGAACGCTAAAACAGATTTTCAAAAAACTGATAAAACAAAATTTAAATTAGTAGCTTATCATATAAAAATTTTAATTATAGAGAAATCTCATTTTTTGTCGCTTACTTTGATATTTCTATTGCTCGGCAGTATACAAAACTTTATCTTTCACCTTTGTGGAAATTGCATTTTGGACATAATTAAAAATAATTGATTGAATGTAGAGGTCAATTGCATAAGAGTCGAATTTGGATTTACTGTTCAAACTGTAAACAATATTACGTATTCAAATCGGTGAAACTAAATGGTATTCACGAAACCTGTGTTTAACTGACGGGAGCAACAACTTCTCCCCGCGGCATCCCTGCCAACTTTTTCTTTTTTTAAAAAGTGATTTTCTGTGGTAGTAAAATGTAAATAAAAAACTAATTATAGACAAATGTATTTTGATTGAGCTTAAACACTCCAATATAATAATGCCAACCATTAATATACATATATTCAATTTATTCATTTGGTCTAATTACATTTTTTGTTTTGGTACTGCATATGAATATAATTTTTTAACTAGATTCAGTTCAGTACTTCTGCAACAGTCAGTTGTTGGCCAAAAGGGTCATGGAGTTTAAGGTTTTACGCTTTTTAGATCAACTGCATGGTTGTGGTTAGCATTTTGCACTGGCACTGCATCCTTTACTTTCCTTACAAGCTGGTATCCTCTCAATTCACTGTTGTTAAAAATATGCTAAACTAAACTCAGCGGCGCGACAGCCCAAAGAGGGCCAAGGCCTACTGTGCCCATCTCAGTTTTCTTGACCTTGGGGCTCTGGGGTGCAGGAGCAGATGTTCCGGTCAGGTGGTCAGCCGAACGCGGAACCCCCAGTGCTTAGTTACCAAGCATGCTTGGTGCTCATTTATCGACCCACTGAAGGGACTAAAGGCTGAGTCGACCTTGCCCGGCCCGAGGATCGAACCAGGGACCTGTGGCGCGAAGCGCTACCGCTCAACCACCGGGCGTTTAAAAGTATGCTTCCTTTGTTCATTTTGGGGATTAGTGCTGTGACTAGAGATTTGAAAAAATCCCTAATTGATCTTTTTGTGCTGAAGTTGTTTCTTAACCATACAAGCTATTTTAAGATACTCAATTTTATCGATTCTTCTATTTTAACTTAACGACGCCTTTTTATGGAAACTACGTCTTTCGTTGAAATTTTTCAATTTTTTACAGTACTAGAGAAAATATCGAAACAAACAAAAAACTTCAAGATTTAAAAGGTGTAAAGCTGAATTATAATCTAATTCAACACAGTTCTTAAAGTAAAGTATTTCGACTTATTATTCTTAAGTATTTCGACTATGTTCTCGAAATTAGTTCATAAATTCCTTTTACTTATTTTTAGGACATAATTATTTCTTTTTTCTCGTATAAAAAGGATATAAAATATTGGACTCTCCTCACGTTTCTTCTATAAATTTGTTAATAGTTCAAAAACTAATCTTTACTTTAAATTATATTAATCATTCTCTAAATTACAGGCTTGAAAAAAATTAAATTGTCTCGTTTTAAAATTAAAAAGCTTATTGAAGATGTTTTTTTTTTTTTTTTGTCCAATGTGATACACATTTTCCTATTTTATGAACATTAGGCATTTGCCTTAAAATTTCGTTTTTCAAACTAAGCGGTAATTGTAGTTTCTTTGAAATTTTAAAGTACAAACATTAAGCTTAGTATTTTATACTCCAATATATTTTTCTTTCAAAGTTAATATTATTGTTTGTCAGGGTGTCTACCTTTGACGAGAATCTCAAACAAAAATCTGTTTACTGGTTCTGTTGATGACCTTTTCTTTTTAAAAGCCAATTTTTAATTCACTATTTCGGATTCGCAAACGAAATTGTATTTTAGAAATTAATTAGTTCAAGAATTGTGAAATTACCGTCATAGGTTACCTAGGCCACTTTTAATTTAAGATATCTGGCAAGATGAAACCAAACTTGTCGTGATGTTTATTTTTCTAATTTTTGTGATACATAGTTTAAGCAATGATTTACATTGCTTTGTCCATTGGGAGTTGAGAAAAAATGTTAGAAACAGAATAAAGTTCTTTCTTTTTTATGTTTTGTATTGATAATAATACAAAAGTAATTATATAATTTGTTATGTTATAATTTGTTAACCCAGAGGTTTCTAAACTAAGACATTTTCTAGTTCAGTAAAAAAAATAGTTCTGAAAAATTAAACATGAGGTATTTCATTTATTAAAAAATGTAAAAAATTCCCAGTAAAATATGTAGATCAACTTGCAGAATAACGTTTCCTTTATATCGATAGTTCCTTATATAAATGCGCCTCTGAGCCTCTACTTCAGTTAGAGGTAACAAAATCTAATTTTCGGGCAAAAGTTAAATGGCCTTTGTTACTCCGTATTTTCAAAAAAATTAATAAAAAGATATATATCTATAAAAAATGAAAACTGAAATATTATCACCGAAGTTATTCAATTAGTTCAGGTTATGATTAAAGTTCAGTTATGAAATCATAATAATTCATGATTTTAATGTCTTAAATATAAATAAAGATTTATAAACTTACTTTTAGAACATACACAACATTTAAATTTGTAATCCAAAACTTCATTTAAACAATGAATTTTCGTCAAGAAAATTAGCAACCAAATTCAAAACAATATTGCGAAAGTCAGCGACCGAAAATCATTCAGCTTAATTGGTCCAACTTACCCCGGATTTTTCATTTTGAAGCATAGTAGTTTCAGTTATAAAGATCTTGAAATGCCATTAAAAATCTTATAAGTCAGGAATATTGTCAGAATATTATAATATTTCATATTTAAGATACTTATATAGAGTGCAGTGTATTTTACCAGTCATTGATTTTTATCTGATAAATTCATAATTCAATGCCGAAGGATTTAAATAATGTGCCCGGAACTCCCTTAAGAAAAGACCTAGTTTTGAATATTTTAAAGATTATGATCATTTTACAAAATTTATTAAAATTTATCAGGTGGTTTGTTTGCAAAGAATTTGCGTGCGTTAAATAAATATTAACCTAAGTGGTTATGTAAGTTCTAAATGTTACAAAAAAAAAAAAAAAATAACATTTTAATGATATCAAAATGTCAAGATCATTTTCTCCAAGTAGCAGCATATGATTGGCTGGGTACAGAAACGGAGTTTTTCGAAACATGATTTCCGAAGTCGGTGGACACGACTTTTTTTAAAATCTAATACCTATTTTTTCTAGGAAAAATGCAATAACGATAGAACATAGTTTTTCTTTCTTTCCTTAAGCTTAACTTATTTTTTATACAAAATTTTTTTTTATCTTTTGTTTTCTAAATATTGTATATTTGTGCATACAGCTCCGTCAAAATTTAATTCGAAAAAAAAAAATTTATCAGTTATTTGTCAACTCTATGCAAAAAGAAAAAAAAAGTGAACAAAATTTCAATAGAATCGTGTCTCCCTCGATGGTTATTTTTTCCAAGGGATCTGCGAAAAATGTATAAATTTGTAAAATGTTCCGTTTAGAATCTTATTGTGTATTATTCAAATATTATTATTTTCATGCTTAAACTGCAAGTAAAATTATTATTTTATTATATTTGAAAAAAGTAAAGCTTTTTTACCGAATTGTTTCCGATTTTACGTTCGGAAAATGTTATGTCAGATGGTAACAAATTAAGCGTTCATTCAACTTAATGTGTATTTTTTATTAGATGTAGAAGCTTTACATGTCTTCAATTTACTTGTTAATCGCAAGAAAGTAAATATTTCACAACAATGAGAAAAACAGCTGTCACTATCTGATAAAATCAATATCTTTCTTACTTTTGATTAAATTATTGTTTTATTCTCAAATGTATAGCGATTACAAGAGTTGTATCATTTTTACATACATTATCAAACATATATTTTTTTTAAAAGAAAGACTTAATTTAAAAGGTATATTTATTGTGGCCAGTTTTCTTTAAACTTTAAATAAAACGTTTTAATTAATATACTCTTTTTTACTTACAAATGCATTTCCTTAAACTTAAAGGTAAAATGGAGTTAACTTTGTAAGTTAAATTTGCACTATGTCCAAATATACAGTTCATATCTGAGAAAGATTTAAATTAACTTGCTTTTCTATTAGCAAAATATTCAATTCTAGTCTAAACTGGTATAGTAAAGCTTGCAGAGGTACCTTCCACCTGTAAATTAAGTAACTATTCAGGAAAAGAGTTTAGCTAGAGCACTTTAAGAATAAAATTTTTATAGAATAATTGGATGGGATTCCCACGTGATTTTATTCGAACGGAGGTTACCCGATTTCAAAATTTTAATTAACTCTTTTTGGATAAAACTCTTCTAAAGATGAAAACATTGACGTATTAGTCGAGAAAGCTTTTAAAAATTCCATAAATTATTTGCTAAAAAAAGGCAGAATTATTTCGGTACTATAAACAAAAACATTATCTTAACTCATACACTGAAAGAAGAGAAATGTGTTTCTTCATTTTGGGTCTCGGACCCTGAGGAAGGTAAAAACAATCTATTTTTACCGAATCTCGAAAAATGACTCATTTTTTTAAAAATCTCATTCTGAAGAACTAAGTTTCAATCCCCAGTGATGGCTTGAAATTCACCCATCTTTAGATCGATATGTATCTACTTATGTGGGGAATAAAGGCGGTTTGTGAACAATTCTATCCACAATCGTGGCATTGGCCATAAAATTGTGGAATCTTAACCTCCTTTATTAACAGAGCCCACAATGAGCAGTCGCGGGAATGATTTCTCTATCGGAAGAATCAATTTTTTAAAAAAAAAATAAAATAAAAAACGCGAAGAAGATAGAAATATATTGTTTGCTGCATTCTGCTTAGGAAACTAGTTATTTATTTTCACTTAATTTTCAAATAAATTACAAAGTTCGCAACAGATAGTGATGTTGATTAGGAAAAGCTAATGAACATTTATTTCATTACGACCCCCTGAACGACATATGTTGCAACAAGAGAACAGTTTTAATATTAATTACATTAGTTTTTCTCTAATACATTGTGTAACACTTTATTTAAAGCTTTTTGGTTGCTTATGCTGCTATTTCATATTTTAACAAGTCATTAAACTCTTCCCTGATATAAAACAGTTTTTCACTTTTCTTATAAAGGAGAAAATTTTATATTGTTATCAAAAATCATTAATGCACTTAATTAGCTGACCATTATTTATTAAACATAATAATTTAATAAAGAAAGAGGGAGTAAAGTGATCATAGGTTTAGGTTTAACACATATCGAGGTCTTAAGGAAATTTAAGGTTGATTTTCAAGATAAATGTTATCATACTTAAATTTACATTAATTAAATATTATAATTGATAAATAATAAACCACTCCAAGTAAATTACAAACAAAAGTCAATAACTGCTATAAGTCGTATTTCAATAGTTTTCCTTTATATTAAAATATGCTCATAACCTACGTCTCCCCTCAATTTTCAAAGAACTGAACAAATGTATTCTCTAAACAAAGTGAAATTTAAATGCCGAATTCAAAATGTTATTAAATCTTTAAAAAGTTTTAAACGAAAAAATCCATTTAAAAATTATTTGATGCATAAATTTTTTTTCTCATTTCGAATTTTTATAAATTTTAATAAAATGGATGGATAAACTTTTCCTAGGACAGTGTTTTGAAAGCAAATAAAATATATAGTTTGAAATAGTATTTATTGAAACGTAAAATATAAGTTTAAAAGAAACGATAAGCTTATAATCTGATAAGTTCTTAGCTTGCTCTAAAAAACACATTGCCAACTAACAAGGTTTTTATAATGTTGTTGAATTCTTGATTAATGCAACTCATGTACAAAAAAAGCTGCATAAATTTTTGTGTTATTTTATTATTTCACTGATAATAATAATTTTTTGAAAATAACAACCATTACAGGACAATTTTTTCTGCATTACATTTTTATTCCATTCTTTGATTACTTAACCCCACCCCACTTTTAAAGAAAGCACAAAAAAAAAAAAAATAATAATAAATCAAGCTGAAAAGATTTGTAAAAAAAATTATTTAGCTGAAAACGTTTCAATAAAGTGTAATCAAATAAGTTATGAAGAAATATAATTATTGGCTGTGTGCTTATCATATTGCATTATAACGGAAAAAATAAGACGTTTCATTTAAAATATTTAAATTTATTTCCTCAACTTCTTAAACTTACGAAATCTATCTACGATTACCTTTCACCTAATTCGACAGTATGTATATTTGAGAAGGTTTTCAAAAATATAAACTGAAACTCGTAGAAAAAAAAATAAAGATACGGCGCATTTAGCGTTGATGTACATTGCGCAAAAAAGGAAAAAAAAAAACGAATAAACCTGAATAGCTTTTGATCTGATGATCGGATTTTCACTCACTAAGACTCAATGGCTCGAGAGAGTGATCTCAAATAAGCTAATTAGTTAATGCAGATGATATTTTAAGTTACGAAATCAGACACAAAAACGAACTTTCTCTAAATAAATTGTTTTTTCCCCCAAAATATGGGGGGTAGCCGCATTCTTCTTCTTACTATTTTTTAAATTTTATATAATAATAGCCGGAAAAGTTTTGAATTTCAAATAAATAAGTTGTAAAAAGAAAGTATTAATTTGATGATGTAATTTTTATTTTGACATCTTTATTTGACATCTATTTAAAACGAACAAAAAGGTTTAAAACAAACGTCTAAAAAATTTTAATTATTTTTTTTTTTATTTAAATTTTTTATCATTGAGTTTGGTGAACACTAAATCAAAATTTGAGTTAGTTTAAAGTATGAAAATTCTTTTCAAATTCGGTTGCTAGCAAAACTTACTATGTACTTCAAAATACTTTTTCACCAACGTAGTGTGCCAAAAATATTTTTTGAATTTTGTTTTAAAGTTTAATTGATTTCATTATATGTTAAACTTAGTAAGTTTCTTGTGTAAGTTTTATTGATAAGGAGCTACAATGGCTATTTATTGGAAGAATTGGATGTTTTGGGATTAGTATTGTGCTTAAAGGAAAAGCTAATTGAAGCAACTAGTAAATATTGTGTAATTGTTTATTAAAATTAAACTTAATAGATTAAAGAGCGAAATCATAAATGGAAGTTTATTACAATTGAAAAAAGAAAAAAAAAATGAAAACTCTATAGAAATATTAATGTTAAAAAAATGTTCGTTTATTCAAAGATTTAAAAAGATTTCTATTAAATTATTTAAAAAATTGGAAATTTGCGTAAAAACAAACTTAAAAATACTTCATTATTTTATTAAAAACTTAAATTGAATCAACCGAGTATTTCCGAGAAATAACAGCATAAACTTAGATTTTTTGAAACAAAAATTTAATAGACTTTTTAAAACTGTTTATTTTTAAAGAAATATTCAGCAGATTCATTTCAAATTTTTAATCATCATAAAATAACGTATTCGAGTATTTGGCTGTTTTTACGTTTCTTTGAGGGAAAAAAAAAACAGAAAAGTTTTATGAGAATAATATACTTTTAAATTGCCTTTTATTAAGTTTATTTAAATAATTTTGCAATCGTTATGTATTTTACACTTTATTATGCCAACATGGGACTTAGACTCACAAATGAAATGTGAACTCTTTATATTATATTATATTATATTATTATACTCAAGGAGTTTTTTTAGAATTTCTACGAAAATTCTGCATGAAACACTTCAAGTCCATACATGGCAAAACTTTTAGTCTGTTAATTTTGAACTTTAGTACTTTTATTTGTACGTTATCTATTCTTTTAGGTAAAAAAAAAATAATTAAACTATTTCTATCGGAAATGTCGAAAGAAATCAATATTTTATTTAAAGCACATTTTTAAGATTATTTAAAAAATATTTCTCTGAAATGTTTCAAATTAAATAGTGTTCCCTCAATTTTTAAATTTAATATTTTTAAGAATAAATATCTTACTGTAAGAGATAACTATATCTATAACTTATGTAAAACCGTCTGAATAGAATACATTCCCTAATTTCTTTTTTAGAAGCTCTAAGTAAGCATACAAAAACATTTTGAAACTAACCGTAACGTAACTGACTTGAGTTTGTTGTATTTTTCCGCTTTTTTCCTGAAAATACCAATAATTTCTCTTCCAGATTTTCTTTTATATTTTTAACACCTTAAGTATAGTATGTTTTCATATTACAATACTCTATAGAAGCCTTTTAGCGCTCCTGAAGAGAATTATCATAGTATCCTGTAAAAATCAGAGTATTATCCTGCATAGTATTCAATAGGTGACAAAAAAGACATGTTCTGGAAAATTCACACTGTTGAGTAAGTGGCACTTCTAAACGGAGGAGAAGAATCAATGGGGTCCAACTTCCCCCGAAATAAAATAAAAAAGTTTTAAGTTTAAATGAGTCAAGTAAATTTATCAAAAGGCGTTTAATTTCACACATTTTCTGCTCCCTTCCAGCAAATAGCCTCAGTCATGAAAATCTTATTATATTTGCGTTTGGCTGGAATTTAAATAAAGTTATTTGATTTTTCTAAAATTTGTTATCCGTCGCAACTTTTTTTCTTAAAAGAAAAGTAGATTATAAATAGAACAAAGAAAGATTCTAAAAAAAGAACTATTCCATCCAGCTTTTACTGATTTGTACCTTTTTCGGTCAACAAAATTATAAAAGAAAGCTTTATTGAGCAATAATTTTAACTAATTTTAAAAACTAATACTACATTTGCCAAATATAAAATTATTCTTTAGAATCTTTTTTTATATTTAACGAATATAAAGAAGCAAGAATACAGAATAAGAGAAAGAATTATTCGTTAAATACAGAAAGAAAAACTAGTATCTTCAGTATATGAACATTTCGATTTTTATGTATATACGGCATTTAATTTCTTGATAGTATATTTATTATGTTAAAGGAAGAAATGAGGAACAAAATTAGAACTCGCTACGCAGCAAATCTTCTTATCCAAGCCTAATATGAGTCAGTCTTTAAAATAAATTAATAAATGTATCTAATAAGGATTAAAGTCATGTGTTTTTTATTTATTTATATAAAATAAGACTATAAAAATATTAGTTGTATTTTAGTTCGTAGAGTAAAATGTATAGAAAGTTTCTTACAAATTTAAATTTCATTTTATTTCAATTTTTTTTTTAAGATCAAAAATTTTCAAACCCCCTCTAGTATGAAATCCTGGTTATGCCGCAGCTTCATTTGAAAAGTAATTGATTTACAAATTGAGTAAATAATATTAAATAAATTAGTAATAATAATAAACAAATTAATAACAATAATAAATAAATTGATAATAAATAAATTAATAATAAAATCTTAAATTTTTTTACTCATTTAACTCATCTTTTCTTACATTTTTTAAAGTTTATGTAACTTTGAAGTTTTAATTTTTTCTAATTTTACTTTTTTATTTTGCACTTATACTTTTTACACGTTGCTTTTCAAAATCTGTACTTTTTACTACTGCCTTAAGTACAAGTTAAGTAAGTTGCCTTAAGTACAATTACTCTTAATCGTCATTTTTTAGAAGTAACATTCCCATACGTAGAAACCACGTTAATTACTGTGCTAGGAATTTTAAAATTAATGCTTAAATTTTTTTTTAAAGATTTTTTTAATCAAAACAGCATGACCAATTTAAAAAAAACCATCAAATTTACTATATAATAAATCCTAATATAAAAGAAATTATAGTTTGAACATATTGGTTAGCACATGTTTAAAGGTGTTTCACAGGACGTGAAACACCTTTGAACAAAGATTTTTTTTATATTTTTTAAAGTTTCTAGAATTTCTCAAACAATTTTCAGTTTCGAGTACATTAATTAAATGTATAAGCATTTTCAATGCTCTCTTTTATTTACTCTAAATAAATTTTATATAAAAAATAAGCATTTGTCATGAAGTTGTTGAAATGTGCTCCTTCTTCCCTATTTAGACGTTATCGCTTTTATCATTTTACTAGGACCTTCGATGTATAGCACATTCAATTTTTTTGACGTCAATAAGCACAATACAACGAGAAAAAGTAAATAATTTCAATCTTACTTTATCCCTCCCCTCCCCCTCTAAAAAACTGGGGGAAAGATACCATCTGAGTATAAAGAACACATTTGAAGTATGGAACATATTAGCAGATAACAAACATATTCACAAAATTGTTTATTGTGCAAAATTATCAAGGAAATTTTAAGTTGGGGTGTCAAAGACAAAAGAGAAGAACGGAAAAGTGGTAAAAAGAAAACTTAGACTCAAAGAAAATATTGGAAAATTTGAAAGGTCATTAATAATTTCTTAGGCTAAGCATTTTTTTTTTTCTACCTGTCAAAATATATAGATCTACGTATTGAAAAAAAAAAAATGTAACATATTTTTGTTTAACATTAAAAAATTTTAATTCCCCAAAAAAATTTGAGAAAATCTTGCTTTAAAGATTTATTTTTTATCAAAGTCTGCCATTTTCTCTTGCCACCAAAGTTGCTGGTCTCGGAAGTTTAAAGGTATAAAACTTTTAGAATTTAGTGTAAAAGTTATAAGTCATGGTACATAGTTTCAGACACAAATAATAGAGAGCTAGAGTATCTTAGATTATAGATTCTTACTGCAAGTGGAATATCGTAGTAATAATTTTGAGTTTTTATCGTTGTATAAAGCGAAGGAAAAATTTCACAAAAAAAAAAAAAAAAAAACTACTACTAATCCATTGTTCTGATATTTGAATTAGGAGTACCCTTCTCTTCTTAGGTAAGTTCAGAGACTGAAATGATACAAAGAGAAAGTTTATTGTTTGAATACTGTCTCTTGTATACAACACATAAAATATTTAAAGTTTAAATGATTATTTAGGGCTTTTTCTTTCAAGTAATGAACAAATAATTAGGATTAGTATCTGCAATAGTATATTTCATAGCAATCACACATTTTTGCTTTAAAGATACATTCAAACTTAAGGACAGGATACATTTCTCAAAAATTCAGAAACTGTAGCATTATTTTACCATCTTTGTTTGACTGCCGTGAGTTATTAAGTATATAAAAATGTGAGTCTTTCCAAAAATTGAAATTCAGATAGCTTATTTTGAATTTTGGATATTATTTTGTCTTAAAACAATTAAAAAACTATTTCATTACGACTAAAATTTTAGAAGAAATTTTACCAGTCTTTTCTAAACATATGTATTCATAAATCAAATTTATTTATTTTCAGCTAAATGAAGCATGTATACCGTAGGTAAGCAGGAATAGACATCAGCAGAAAACAGTAAAAATTTTGAAATAGCAGGACTTACCTTTTTCTTCTAACAACGGAGAATATGATCGTTGCTGCCATGAATCTTTTGGTGATTTTTCTTGACTAAAAGAGCCAGTAACTATAGAGGATTTAACTTTTTGTGTTGAATTTGGAGTTCGAGAATCTCTATAGCCTGTATTTCTGTTTGAAATTCCTGCTTGAGCATAATTGAACAATCCTCTTTGCAAATAATCCGACAATTCAAAGCTATTACAGAGACCACGAGAAGATATACAAAGTCCTGGAGGTAGAATCATAGTATTTGTTGGTATCCATGGGCTCTTACAGCCACTTAAGTTGACTGAGGAATCAGATTTTTGGGAGGTGTTCTCGCTTTTCGTTAAAATAGAATCTACTAAAAAGGACTTAGACATAATTAGTTATTGGGTCATAGAAGAAATGAGGAAAAGTAAATCGTCCTCAACTACAACGGATATTTATTTATTTTACACTTATTAATTTATTTTACACATTAGTATATTGTGATTAATGATTTTATATAAAAATATATTTCGATAACATAAGTTTTTAAGAAAATGCCAATGGTTTTATGAAATGATGTTCTTAACTAGGAGAAGTCACGAGTGTAGATTAATCGTGAGAGATTTTATTAAATAAAGATGGGAAAATGTATTAAAAGTCTCTACCGCAGGAAGTATTTCGCACTGAAATGGGGGCTGAGCAATTTGTTTGTGAAAAAATAAGGGGTCGAGTAACGAATGATTGAAAAGGAGAGGCGGGTCTTTTTTAGATAGGCGGCACCCAGGGTCCGATCTGCACCCTTTGAGAGAACGCGAGCAAATTGCTAACCTATAAAAGCCTTCAACAAAGAATTCCATATTATTTAAAGCGCACAAAATATTTTAATTACGAATTTTATAAACTCTTTTAAGAAATTAAATCATTTACAATGATTTACAGAAAAACTAAAAATCGTTTACATTGATTTATAGAAAAACTAAATTCTATTTGTTCATTCTAATTAAAACTATAAGTAGTTTAAAAAACATTAATATAAGAGAGAACCTTTCAATTTTTTGAAAGAGAAAGAAAATACTTAAAACCAGTAGTGTGAAAAGTGTTTAAATTCATTGCCTTCTACAGTACAAGTACTAATGTTGTACTTGTATTATTTATGCAGTGACTTTAATGATAATAATTTAAATTAAAGATTAAGTATTTTTTTATGCTGTTGAGAGGTTACATCTGTTAAAAAAAATCGCTCATTAGTGCGCATGGTTTCTTTCTATGGTTGTTATTTTTAAATTTTATCATCGACAACACGCAGAAGATAAGTTGATAAAAAAAAAAAATTATTTTCAATTCTGACATTAGTTTCTAGTAATGTTAAGAAGATTGTCATCTTCTTTAAGTACTTATTGATTAATTTTTTCGCAAACAGTAAATATTTTAATGAACACTATTCCAAGAATATTTTTCTTTCTTAGAGTCTAACATAATTTTAAATTTTAATAACCTTTCAACATTTTTCAGTTCAAGTTTTGCTAACAAAATAAAATTCTTTAGGCAAGATTTATTTTGATAATTTTCTAGATAATTTTGCGACATTGAACATTAATGTACTGAATATTATTAAAAAATTTCTACATGAGCATCAATGGGCTCATCTATGTTTGTATTTCTTTCAATCACAAAAATGAACTATCTTGATTCCTAAATTTAAATTTTCTCTTATTTATTTGGCATTAATATTCAAATTTCTTCCCCTAAACATTATATTTGCATATAACTTATATACGGTATTCAACAGATCTATATAACCACTTTGAACAAAAGAAAGAAGCGTGGAAAAAAATTTTCCTTAGTACCACAAGAAATGGCCGAACTCTAGTATCATAGATCAGACAACAAACAAAAGTTTTTGATGTCACAGAAAGAATTAAAAATCTAAAATGGCAATGGGCAGGTCAAACATCCTGAACTAGTACCCTCTTGACATCAAACGACCAAGAAGACGATCACGAAAAAAAGTGGCCTGATGAAATGAGTTGGAGATCGTCATCCAGCAGTGACTTGATAATGGTTGAAGGTGCTGCTGATTCCCAATTAAGAGATCAGGGAAAAAAATAATAATATAGTACATGAAAAGTCGTATTTAACATCATGTACTAGTGTGAGTTTGATAATTAAAAACAAAACTTATGTAGACACGGAGAAAAAGTTCTGACTAAATTACCATACTTGTATGGTAAAGTCATTTCTGGTTTAAAAAGAAAAAAAGCTAGCGTTAGCGGAACAGCAAGGAAGGCCCATACAATTTATTGCTAGTAAAAAAACTTTACATAATTGAAGTCTCAGTTGCATAGGGGAATTGTCTTTCTGCCCAACGTTCTGCAGCATAGGGGTAGCGGGCTCAAAATCTTTGTGCTGTTTTTCTCATTTTTGTGCATCATGTTCTTCAATTTGATAAGAGACAAGCCATTCTTTTTATTAAGCACTCAAAGCAACATAAGTATATAAACCAAAATTAAATTTATTTGTTTATTTATTGTTACACATCCTTGGTTGCGGAGAGATTCGTACCTCCTGTTTGCACAGTGTTTAAAAACAAGGCGAGACTACTCGTCCAGAGAGGTCCTGTAAAACGAAATATTAAAATAATATATAAAAATTACTATTTCGAGTATTTATTTATTTTTACATACATATGCAGGCTTGTGTGCTCAATGCAAGGTACGATTTTTTTTTTTATAAGCTCTAGTTGAAGTTGTAGAATAGATAGTTCAAGATAGAGAAAAACATTACAAGAATTTCACCTATTGTAGTGTGAAGGTGGGGGTTCAAATTCCTCCGTATTCTTGACTATATCGTTCTGAAATCCTTCTCCACCTTGTCCTATCTGTTCTTCGACTTTACAAGTGCTTATAAGCCGAATTCTGTAATGAGCACATAAGCCTGCATATAACATATGTGTAGCAATACATATAAATAAATTGATACATCCATGGTTGTCTTAGGATTTTTAATTCGCTACCTCCGTGATTCCATTTTAAGATGTTGGGACAACTTGATCCGCAACATTTAAGTTACTGTTGTAGTTTAGCCTTGTCCAGTCATTTGTATATTTACAAATACGAATTTTTTCATAATTTTAAAAGTGTTAGATGTTTGTTTATAGCCCTTGGCAACTTTAAAGAGTTTTTATTGAACACAAAGTTGTGAACGTGATTAAAGCAAAAAATCAACAGTTTAATAACAGATGGATAGATACTATTCGTAGCACTAAAGGCTATGGGTGACGGTCTGTAAAACATCCCTAAAGATGAACGATCGCAATTTTGATCCTCTGCGGAAGGGATAGTTCCTCCGCTTTGGTAGACCGACGACCTTCGCGTGAAGTCGAACACTTTACAGTAGAACAGTTTAACGATAACCGATACTGCGCACCCTCTATTTTTACTCAGGCTGAACAAGATGGTCACCCACCCACTTACTGACTGCAGCCAGTATTGTTTAACTTCGGTATTCTACTGGAAACCGCGTCTTTTCGATCAGTCAACTGCGGGACACAGTTTAATAATAAAAAGTGTACATGTTTAAAGTTATTTACGATGGAAAATAAGTAAGCTCGTCGGGTGTCCTCCATTTGTGCTTGTCTGAAGTAATTTTTTCAGGTTATCGTCAAAATCCACTGCATTGACAAGTAAATATTTTTTTCTGTTCAAAATTGAACTAAAATAAAATCATTTATATTGTTTAATCTATCCCATGAAAAATACTTTTTTTTTTGATAATCCTGTCTTTCAATGATTACGGATTTATCTTAGGAAATAAAGGATTGCCATAATTTCTTGAAATAAGTAAAATGTTTATTTTTACTTTATTTTCTGATAAGCTTGTGCTCTTTCTTTTTCGTTAACTAACACAACATAAACTCCTTCAACTACTGCTTAAATGGTGTCATACCAATTGTTTGAAGAAAAACATCCAATTCTGGTAGTAGTAAAATCATTTGCCAATTGCTGATTAGTGCATGCATCATTCCATAGTTACTAATTATTCCACTACACTGTTTAGATAATTATTCCACTTCTTTTACAAATGTTCGAATCATTTTGTTTTTGCTTTACCTTCAATAAAAATTAAAATTTTTTGAGAAGGGTAGAAAAATTATGTTTAAAACTTTGCTAATTTACCTACTTTGTTTTCCTTAAGCCTGCATCTTTAAAAACATACAATTAATAAAATTGAGTAATTAATGAAAAATAAATATTTTTTTAATTTCATTGTCTTAATGTAACTTCGTTTAATATTTTTTAATTTATTACAATTAATCATATTCTTATTTTTATATTTTGTATTTATTACGTATTTCTGGATATTCAAAAGTGCCCCAGCTTTTTTCTCCAAAGGTATCACATGCATTTTTCCATCAATAATAACTCTATAATAGGTCTATCATAAATAGTCATTAATGTGCCCTTTTAAGTTATTTGATTGAAATTAAAACTACGAAATTAAAAATATTTAAAATATGTAGAGCAAGGAGTGAATGTGGTAATAACAAGTACCGATGTTCATGGTACACTCTAAGAAATTTTTGTTAAACTCGGATAGTTGGCCGTTTGTTTATATGGCCAGCTCCACTCTTTAACCACTTGAGGACCATCATTACATATATGTGATCACGTGATTCTCCCTTCATAGGCCACGATACCATTCATGAAACGAGACTT
The DNA here is from genome assembly GCA_949128135.1 of Parasteatoda lunata. Taxonomy (NCBI): domain Eukaryota; kingdom Metazoa; phylum Arthropoda; class Arachnida; order Araneae; family Theridiidae; genus Parasteatoda; species Parasteatoda lunata. The sequence goes on from OX421980.1 coordinate 25,040,207, forward strand.
ATTGACTTTAGTGGTACAATATTACAAGGACGAAATCTTAATGCGGTATTCTCGTATTGCATATCGTATTAGTGCGTATATGAACTCGAAATTTGTGGGTTTGGAGGAATTAAAAATATTTAAAATGTGTGTAGCAATGAGCAAATATGGTAATATCATGTCCCTATGTTCATGACACACTCTAAGAAATTTCTGTAAGGCGATTAGTTTACATGGTCATCTACGTTCTTTAACCCATCAGGGTCATCATCATATATATGGATTATACGGACGTGATTTCAATATGGTACTCTCATATTAGTAAATGTACGTACTCTTTATTACGTATGAAATTGGAGTACGAGTGTCCGAGGAAGTGCTTCCTTATCCATCTGCTGATCCTGAATGATTAATAAAAAGAAACTAGTACCCAGGCCCGTCGTCAACGGGGGGGTGAGAGGGGTGTCTCACCCCCCCAGAGATATCATCCAGTCGGCAAATTCAGGTTGAGTCGGCATTTTTTTTTTTTTTTTTTTTTTTTTTTTTTTAAAAAGCCAAAATCCCGACTTTGCGGAAATTCTCTCATTGTCGGATTTTTCATTGGCGATGAGATTTAAACGGATTTCAATGTTATCTGAGTTTCATCCATTTCGGGATCCCATCAGACCCGACTCGGCAAATTTTGTCGTGAAATGTGTTATTAAATGTAGTTTTTTTTCTCCTCCAAGAGTAACAATTTATGATAATTCAAAGCAAGATGACCAATAATACAAGCCAAAATCCCGACTTTGCCGAAATTCTCTCATTGTCGGATTTTTCATTGGCGATGAGATTTAAACGGATTTCAATGTTATCTGAGTTTCATTCATTTCGGGATCCCATCAGACCCGACTCGGCAAATCTTGTCGTGAAATGTGTTATTAAATGTAGTTTTTTTTCTCCTCCAAGAGTAACCATTTATGATAATTCAAAGCAAGATGACCAATAATACAAGCCAAAATCCCGACTTTGCCGAAATTCTTTCATTGTCGGATATTTCATTGGTGATGAGATTTAAACGGATTTCAATGTTATCTGAGTTTCATCCATTTCGGGATCCCATCAGACCCGACTCGGCAAATTTTGTCGTGAAATGTGTTATTAAATTTAGTTTTTTTTTTCTCCTCCAAGAGTAACCATTTATGATAATTCAAAGCAAGATAACCGATAATACAAGCCAAAATCCCGACTTTGCCGAAATTCTTTCATTGTCGGATATTTCATTGGTGATGAGATTTAAACGGATTTTTATGTTATCTGAATTTCGTCCGTTTCGGGATCCCAGACCCGACTCGTCAAATCTCTTCGTGAAATGTGTTTTTAAATTTAGTTTTTTTTAACTTCCAAGAGTAAGCATTTAAGACAATTCAAAGCAAGATGACAGATATTACAAGCCAAACTCTCGAAAACCATTTCTCTTGTATTATTATTCCAACTACACATTCATAAATGTAAAAAAAAAAAAAAAAAAATTACTGACCTTAATTGTTACTTAGCTAATAATGTATCATAAAATTCAGATATTAATTCTCTGAATTATATTAACTCTTTATTAGAGGTTTCAGTAATTTTTTTAAAGGAAGTTAGGAACTTACATAATTTTTTTAAAGAATTAATAAATTTTAAATGAAATAATCGTGCCTGTGGTGCAAACTATTTTTTTCTTTCAAAATATTGGGGTAAAATTACAAATAAGAGTACCTTTATTATTTAAAATATCTTATTTAAATTGTTAAATTCTGTTTAAATAACACAAATTATTAAATAATTTATACTTTTAATTAGTAAAAGCTATTTTTATACTATGAAGAATTTTACTAACTCCAAAGGACTTTAAACATTAAAAAAACAAAAAAATAAAAAACATTTAATTTGTTAACTATAAAAACCTGTAAGAATTTGTTAACTAACTCTTCAGTTTATAACTTTTAAAATTCTATGATGATTGGATTATTATTTGAGTGAAATTTTTTTTAACCTAAAATAAATTGTTCAGGAACCAATTCATATCTTTAAAACAATTAATCATCACAACAAAATTTGATATTCTCTATGGAAAATAGTAAACATATATGTGATCCTCAATTCACCTTTATAAAAGTTTCTGTTTTGAAAATAAAATATTATATTTTGCTTTTATTATTTTTTTTTCAAGAATTCCAAGAATTCTGAAACATTAAATTGAGTTACACTCAATCAAATCGACACTTCAATCATTTCACACAATTTGTGGATGGTTGTGGAGTTCAGAGTAATTATATTCAGGGAATAGTGGCAATTCTGATTGATCAAGCCGCTACGGGCACTATGAAAAGGCGCAAAAAAAGGATGGTGCTGCGACTCCCATCTTTTGAAGCAGCAGACAAAAGCCCCGGATATTTCTGTCAACTTGAAAAATCGACTGTGTTTTAAAAGTGGTTAGCTAGAAATGCCCTAGACTATATTTTCTCATGTTTTCTCTTACTTTTTCCAAGAATAAAGACAATATCTTTGTCCATGTGGTTAAGAAGGGAAAGAAAGGAGCTCAATGCACATTCAGCTGTGGTACCAATTACTTCACTGACCTGTCTTTAACTGTCTAGAACGGGTACTTAGGTAGTTACTCAAAGCGTATTTTATAAATTCATATTATTATTGAATAAAATAGAAAATCCGTTCACAAGCCAACGATCATCCAATCTGATGCAGCTTAAGTTTTGAATGCAAGTATAATTTTTTTATGAATACATATTTATCATTTGCAGTCTTATTGTTTAATTATTAAATTTAATTAAATTGCATTAAATGTGTTATTATTTTCCAATTAAATTATTTCCTCAATTATTGCTTAAAAATTTAGGTATGAGACTTTCTCAGAAAAAGATTTTTTTTAAATATATATATATATATATGGGTATATATGGGTAAAAGTTGATTTTAATGAAGCAGATAAAATTATTTTTTTAATCTCTTTTGTGCAGTAAAATAATTAAAAGAAAGAAAAAAAAGCAATTAAAAATGTTATGTTATTTGTATTCATTAGTAGGAGCTAGGGATAGAAAAAGATAAATCACATTTGAATTTTGAAAATTGGAATTCTTTTTCCGTTTTTTACTTTTTACTAAGCTTTTTATTTTGTGTTTGAAATAGTATTTTTTAAAAAAAAATTTTTGTGGATTTTTTCAGTTGAAATTATTTTTTATAGATCTTATTTAATTGAAATTTCAAATATCAAATCAAATTCTATATTTGTTCGTAGGCATTGTTTTTATAAATCCAAACTGCAATCCTTTATGAACAAAAATGTACTAATGTTAATTTTATTGAAAATGTAACGTGTTTAAAAATAGAAAAATTTCAGCTTTTTTCATAAATAATTCTTTTTAGCTATTTTGTTGTATTTCTTATGTATTTAATGTTTTTATATTATCTTTTTGACTAAAGTTAACAGTTTTTCATTTGTTTAAGTTAATTATTAATAAAAAAAACTTAATAATTTTGTAATTATGTAAAAATTCAATTCACAGTTTTGCATTAAAAATGCAGAATAATCATTTTAGCATATATGCTTTCATAAGTTTTTATTATTAAATCTATTAGCGTTAATTGCACCAATGACAGTTTCGATAAATGAAAAGAATTTTCAGCAAGATGAAATTGATCTTCGAACAACAATGACCACTGAACACCTAAATTCACTGCTTTTACTCAAAGCAGAAAAAGATATTGTTGACAATATTAAGCTTGACAAGTTGGCAGAATATTTTTCACTTTTAAAACAACGTCGAAGTAAATTTACGTAGCTATTATAATTAATATAACGTAACTTTGATAACATCTTAACTTTTTATCATTTTTATGTGAATTTCTTCGTTTATAATTTAAATGGCAAATATTTTCAATGTTTTTCTACATTCTTCTTCTTATTTCTTTAAAAATGAAAGTCTAATTTACTTTTGAATGAATTTTATTTTGAATCAATATCTTATAGAAGACTGTATTTGCTGATTATGACTTACTTTCTTATCTTCAAACAGTTGCTCTAATTAGCTTATGGTAACAACGTTTACATGAAACGAAAGATACATTTTAATTACTAAGTGATTTTTCAAAAAATATTTAAATATAAAGTAAAAAGTATTTCAAAGTTGTATTGAAAAACATTTAAATTTACAACTTCATTTTTTAAAATTATTTCCACAAATAATTATTTCTTACTATTACTGAAAACTTATTTTAATTGAATAAGTTTCAGTCTATTCAAAAATAGTTTTTTACTTTAATATTTCATTACCATTTTAATAATTAAAAGTAATAGAAATGTAAAAACTATATTTTCTTTGTATTATTTTGAATAATTACTGCTACTATTTAGTTATCAATAATACCACATTTTTCACCTATGGCGGTTGCGTTTTTAAGTGCTGTAAAAATTAATTCGATGAATAGCATTATGTTTATAACTAGTCGAGATGATTTCAAAATAAGTTTTGGAAGCTCAAGTTTTGTGCCGCATTTGAACTCTTTTATTTGTTTTGTTTTACCTTTGATCATCAAGCTTTAGCCATATACAAATTGAGAAAATTAGCCATATATATATATACAGTAGAGCACCGATTATCCGAACTGCTCGGGACGGAACGTGGTTCGGATAATGAAAAGTTCGGATAATTGGAAAGTTGTTTAAAATCTAGTCTAAATGATTATTATTTATGCATTAACTTCCCTTCACACTTTTTCTAGGCTTAGGACTGGCAATACTATCTAAAATGGCTCTGGCGTGTTTTAAATTTTTTTTTTTCAATTTTTAAATATTTATTATTTTTAAACTTTTTTTTTTCATTTTGAATTATTTTTTATCATATTTCAGCATTTTATAATTTTTTTTTTATCAATTACTGATTTTACCACATTTTTCTTTATTTTCCATTGCAAAAGAAATAAAGCAAAGACTTTTGTTTCAAAGAAGATGATCTTTTTTGAGCAGCCATATCCCTTATTCTTTTTAAATAAATCAACTGAACTGGATTAACATCATTTTGACGTTTTAGCCAATTCATTGCATTATCTAATGAATTGCATGCTTCTATATGAGAAGGTCCACTATCACCTCATCCACTTGAATTTGATCACCTACTTCTTCCTCTTCGTCTGTGGAGTTCCGATTTTCATTCAAAATTTCAGCAACAATTTCATCATCATTTAAAATTTGAAATCCTGGGTCTTTTTCAGTGTCTCGACACCAGTCTTCTATTTCTTCTGCTGTATAACCTGACATCTTTTCATTGGGAAGATCTACTGGTTCAGAAACTTCAGTTTCGTTTATTTTTTTGATAAGAATTTTATTCCAAGATTTAAGATTCCAAGCACTGTAATCACTAATCATTAACCATAAGTGACAAGTACCCATCCCCCAATTGTAGAACTTCAACAGACATCTATTCATAAGTTCCTTCCTCATTTCAACCATTGTAGACTGTCAAATTGAAGTTCGCATTCTTGGAAGATAATTTTCAGTTGAAGAGGGCTAAAGGGGTATGCAGGTTTAACTGTATAACAATACATGTATGTATTGGCTACTATAAGAAAACTGCTAAAAAAAGGTTGTAAATTAAATATGGTGTCTTCAGATGTAGTGGATATTACTTATTCTTCTAAATTTAGAAAAATTGTCGATAAGTTAAAAAGTATTCTAAACATTAAAAAACAAAAAAAAAAAACAGAAAAACGAATTCGGCCATGGTTCGGATAATTGGACGTTCGGATAATCGGCGCTCTACTGTATGTATGTATATATATATATATATATATATATATGACAGTCGGCAAAATAAACTTCGACACCCCCCCTCTCGAATCGGTTAGCGACGGGCCTGCTAGTACCCGTAAGTGTAACGAGCTTCAGAAAAATTACAAGAGTTGACTGTTTATTAATCAACAACTTCCGTCTTTGAGAAGAAGAAAAAATAGTGTTCGCAGTTGGAATGAACTTCAGCAAAATTAGTTGCGATCCCAATCTATCTCAAATCGATAACAATAGTTATCTCAACTCGATTGGGGTGGTTCACACCCTCTTCCATGGTGGTTACAAAATCTGGCTACGGACACCAATATTCGAATTTTGATTCCAATCGACGCCAAAGAGCGTCTTAGTTGCACTCCATCCACATTATTGACCACGAATATCGAAAACTCATCTCTCACACTCCTCGACAAATAGCAGCACTTTGTTACTTCGCCTTGCTTCACGGTTTTCGTCTCCATTCGTCAAGCAAATAAGCTAAATCTCTAGTAAAGTGAAAGCCCGAACAGAAGTTAAATTTTCTGAGTATATGTTAACTTAAGTTCGGTGGCCATGCATTTTACGAGATGAAATTCACGGGTAGACCTATATTTTTATGGTAATTAAGGGTTTACGGACATAAATTTAATTTTAAGGTCAGTAAGTGGAGCACTTTTAGCCGGTCGCTAGCCGTAATCTTGTGGTAAAATGTTTTTACAGTGGAGCCTTAATCTCCTCGACGACCCCTCTCAACCACAACTTTAAGATTCCCTCTCCCCCAAAAAGAAGACTTTTTAAAATCTAATGTATATTTTTAGAACTTTTACCACAAATAATCTTAAGACTAATGTAACTTACATGTTATTCATCATCATACTACTTCCCTCCCCCTCAAAAAAAAAAGGTATTTTTGAACTTTTATTTCTTTTTCTTTTTTTTTTCTTTTTTTTAATTTTCTTTTTAATTTTTCAAAATGTTTGTTTTTACTTAAATTTTTACTATGCAAATTTAAATATTATATAATTTTTACCCTAGTAATAATTTTTTTTTCATTTATATGTATAATTATACATAGTTCAAAGAGTAATTTCTATTGTAATTTAAAGGTAGCTAATATGCATAGCATAATTTTTTTTTTTCTAATGTTAAAATCTTTTAAAACAAAAGTAGTGTCTAAAAATAATTCGACACGTATTTAATTGATATTTTAAATCATTTAAACATAGCATAATTCATTTAAAATGGTGAGAATATATTTTTTATATATAATAATTATAATGTATAAAACCTTGTTTTAAATACCATGCTATATATAATATTCCATATATATTTTCCTATTCAATTAAATGTGTGTGATTCAAACAATGAAAAGGAAAAGAAAATCAGGAAAAAATGTAAAACATGAAGCACAAAAAGTTATTGTTTTCTTTGTTTCCAAAGCTTTTCTAAATAAGAGATTTATCTAACTCAAAATATTTGAATATTTCTCGTTTCGTAAACATATTCTTCTGAAAAAGAAATAATGTTCTACTTTTATAAACATATTCAGAAACATGAATGTCGTTACCTCAAAATGCGGCACGTTTTTTCAAAAACGTGAACTATTACGGAAACCTTTAGCATTTTGTTAGATTTCGTCTGGATGTCAAAAACAAGCATTTTCTCTTGAATAATGAATGATCTAATTTTTGATGTAATGCAAACATAACGTTCCGTGCATAACACTTGATATTATTGTTTGTAGTTATTGCACCTGGATTCTCATCTTACGTATAAATTTCCGTGTACACATATATATTTGCCCTAGCCTCTATGATATACGTCATATTTCGATATTCATTGGTGTTACACAATAATCATTGGTGTTTCATAATTTATTTTGACTTGATGTACTTTAAATTTTAAAAAAAAAATCAAACCAACACAAATATTTCTATTTATAAGTGAGAAATAATTTCTCTGAAACATATCATAGCTTATACACTGAGAAAAAAAGTATGGTCAAAACTACCGGAACATGGTAAAATTTATTGTTTTTCTGGATCTATGGGAACACCAAATATCTCGATAATTTTTACCGAAGCACTTTGATAATAATTTTAGCAAAATTAACAATAAAATGAGGTTTTATAATGTATGATAAAATTCGGTAAATATGGTAAAATGTGGTAATTTTATCAGGATACCTTAGAGCATGGCATAAAAACCATTTATTCATCTAAAATTACTTTCAGTTTGTATTTTTTGCTAAATGTGTGTGGTAATTAGAACTATAATTTTAAAAACCAGAACCTAGGGTAAACCGTTACCACATTAATGAAAAATTTACTAAATGAATGGTTTAAATACCGTATATTTTGTATTTAATAACTAGAATTATGGGGGCTCGATAAAAGTCATTGACATACAGTACGGACCTTACCAGAATTTTTTTTTCTCTGTGTATATGCTGTCAAAACATTTAAAACAATTTCTAGGATGTAATTATAAAAGTAATACGTTTTAGTAGAATATGAAATCTTTTATGCAACATTAACTTCTTCAAAACTTATCATAAAGTCTATATGCTGTGAAAAAACTTTTTATAATGAAATATTTGAAGTAGTTCAAATTGGTAAAATATTAAACTTTTTATGCAACATTAGTTATTTCTGGGAGTTAGATTTAAAAATAATGCACATTAGTAAAACATAAAACCTTTAATGTAACTATAATTTCACAAAAATATAGTCTAATTTCTGTATGATGTTAAAACATTTTCTAATATCTAATTATAAAAATATCACATTTCGATAGAGCATCAAACTTTTCTTGCAACTTAAATTTCTCCAAGAAATATAAAAAATTTTATGTGCTATCTAAATTGTTTCTAAAATTTAATCTTAAAGATATGCATTTTGGTAAAACGTGAAATTTTTTATGCAACATTAAATTCTTAAATACGTATCATAATTTCCATATGCGATCAAAAAATTTTGTTGGATGCAATCTTAAAACCTTTCATGCAAATTTAAATTCTACAAAGCCTATCTTGACTAAGATATGTTGTCAAAATGCTTCTTGAATGTTATCTTATATTCAATATATTTTTACTATATTTCAATATATTATACGTTATCTAAAATGTGTTTAGTATTTTATTCAAAAATTAGTACATTTTGGTGAAAAAAATGAAACGTTTCACGCAAATTTATTTTAACTGTGCATGTGAGGTACATTTTCCGATGATAATTTTTATACTGAATTGAATTAAATGAAATTCAAATTGATAGAATCAATAGTTTTGAGGCTAAAAGGACTTTCTTCACAATAAAAGTAATTGCAAAATAATATTTTTTATACAAAAAAATTTTTAACTTTTAAAATATTAATCATTTTTATTCGTATTCGGTCTTATTCTATTAAACAAGAATAAATGCATAGGAAAAATTCTTTACTTGTCTGTATAATAATGTAGGATGCGTAAGTAAGTGCATTATTGAATTTTTAGTGCATAAAACGATTTTAACTTCTACTCTATTAGTCCGATCATTGATTTCGGAATTGGTGCCATTTATTTCAGAGTGAAAATTTACATCAGAAAATACACCTTACGTATTCGAATAGTTTCTAAATAGCACTGTAAAGTGCATACATGTATATGTTTAAAAATAGTATTTTTTGCACATTAAAACTCTTGCAACTTTCTAATTACTTGTTTTATTTACTTACTTATGTATAGTATTATTCGATTCAGCGTAAAAATACATAGGAAACATTGTCTCACTTGTTTAGATAGCAATATCAGTTGCGTAAATATGTTGAAGTACAAATTTGTATTTTTTATGCATAAAACTTCTAAATTCTTATAACTTTTAAACTATTAATCTGATCGTCTCCGAACTAAACTCCGAAAACAATACATTGGAAACAATGTCTTATTTGTCTGCATAGAAAAGATTCAATTCACCCCCTAAAATCACCCCCAAAAAGGTAAAGGCGTAAAGAGGAGAGAAGGGTGTTTTCAGGCATAATTTATAATAACATATTTAAGTTTTTTGTCACAATTATACTAATTTTTCTGGAAAAAAAAGTCCAATTTTACAGAACTTTTAAGTAACTTTTTTTGAAAAAAATTTAAAAGTAGTGCTTTCATTGGTTATTGTTTAGGAACTTCTAATAATATTTTAATAACCTCTTAGGGACTAAATTGTTTCAGTTAGAAGATTTATTTTAAATGAATTCTTAAAGAAAAGTTTTGATAGCTCAGAAAATAGTTTAAATTTCTCAAAAAGAGCTCTCCCATTAACTGTCTTTTTTTATGTTTCTTTCCTCAAAATTGCACTAGTATAATTTTTTTTTATCTCAGTTTCTTACATTATTAACAGAAAGAAATTGTAAAAAAATCTGTATCCTAGAAACTTTTTGAAGCAATCGACGACGGCGATCAATTGACGATGAAGTGCACTAAAATTAATTCCTGTAATTTTTATTATCAAATTAAATTTTTTTAAAAGGAAAAATTTTGGCTAAAAAATATATTTTAAGCAAAAAATAATTTGATTTTTAAAAAAAAAATTTGTCATAAACTTTAGGATAGGCAAAGCTAAAATGAAGATCACCTTTAAAATCTAAATGTTCTTTACATTAAAACATGTTCTTTATATTTACATTTGTTGGAAATCATCAATTTTTTACTAATAAATAATTCCCTCTTTTAGTACTATAAAAATGAGTTTATGATATGGATTTTAGATTTTTATAAATGTGGATTACTTATGTTTTATTTATTTATTGATTTTCATTTAAATACAGTTTTTAATATTTGCTTCCTATAGTGATTAGAGTTCGATTTTCAAGTGCAACTAGTTAAAGAATTTTCCCGCGGCACCAACACACCTCTGTGATATTATTATTATATTATATTTATATTAATTTTTTGCACAATTTTCAGTATAAAAATAGTCGGCTACGGGCAAATGACAGTTATGAATAACTACTTCAAACTCAGAACATTGAAAAAATAGCATATTTTTGGCTAAAACGCATGATTTAATGTGATCATAGATCCTTCAAAAAATAAGTTCAGAGATGTAGAATTCATTCTGGTAATTTAGATATGCATATAGAATTCAGTCAGATGATTTTGTTACGCAAATTTTATTTAGAAATAAATTTCTTAAATTACTTAAATTAAAAACAGGGGCACAAAAATAAAAATTTAATCACCTTCAAACCAAACACTGAAATTTAGATTTTTTAAAAAAGTACCATGAGAACTGTCTGACTTTGAAATGTCATAGCGAGAAATATTTTTTGAAGCAAAGCTTTTTCAGAAGCTGTATTATCTCACTTTATCTCTATCGCTTTTCTTAAGACTGTATTATAATAAAACGAAGTATATTATTGATATTTAAAACCAATCCTAGTGATATGGCTTTACTATGATCCTCCGATATTAACAATAGCTTTGCTCCATGTTCCATGAGATGAACTATGATAGGAGGGTTGAAAAGTATTCAACAGTACCCCTGTTACCAACCATACGCCTTATGAATGATATTTTGACTACAATCCGTGGGATTATATTGTCGTTAAATGTTCTATACAGCAGGATGGTCCCACGCTAAAAAGAACAACTTAATCCGGTCCGCGGCTGCAAAAGGAAAAGACAGGCGTCCGTTGTGAGATGTAAAATATGACAAAAGAATCAAAAGAATTGAAGATGAGCAGAAGGATGGTAAGTTTTTTGACGTGCACTTTTCAGTCATCGAGCTTCATCAGCATCATAAATGTTTTGTTGAGCAGCTTTTTGGTACAACAGGGTTTCGCTTTCCTTTCCTCGAAGTTGAAGCTGATATTTTATACTTCATTGCTCAACTTACTGTGATATTGGCATGTGCTTTATAATAATGAACCAGCTTTTATAGAAATAGGAACGATCTGTATTGCATTTAATAAATTAAGTCAGCAATTCTAATTTTATTTATCTTTTATAATCAATTTTCATTCACTGTCAAAAAGATCCTAATATGGAATTTTGAAAACAATTCTTTTGGTAGAATAAACATCTAATTTCTATAGACTGTCGAAAATGTTTATTGGATGTAATCCTTGAAATAATACAATTTCGTTAAATAAGAAACTTTCATGCTATTATTCAATCAAATTCTTCGAAGCAATTTTGCTGATTATCTTATTATTAAAGTAATTCTGAAGTCTGTTTCAAGAGTTATGCATGCATGGTGAGAATAGGTTTGTAAAATTCTATCTAAAGACAACGTTGTTTCATTCTCACCTCATCCTTACCTCAGTAATTGTGTAAATGGCTGATTATTACAAATATTCTAAAAGTGTTGTCGAAGCATTTTAGTCACATGGGGCATTCGATCGTGTTAAGATTGTAGTTATGTGATATGAACAATAAGGAAACGAGTACAGGAATTCCAATATCATTCTTGAGATCAATATATGAATATAATCAATCAAAAAGAAAGAAAACTTTAAAAAAAAAAAAAAAAAAAAATCCACATTTACAATCCTAGTTTATGATAATAATTGGAGCTTAAACCGCTACCAAAAAAATTAAAACAGAACAAGTTTATTTTGGCTGTAGAATTTAACATACCATATCGCACCATTTTGAAAAATGCGCTCAGATATTTGCAGTGTGGTGTTGTTAAACCATACTGAAAAGACTTCATTGAAGAATAACGAATATATTCCGAAAATTTTAGATTTCAAATGGCATATTCTCTTATTAAGTCAAAAAATACGATATATATATATATATATATTCATAAAATTCTAATCGAAAATTAAGATGAAAAAATACAACCATTAGGGGTTGGAAATTAATAATAAAACGAGGAAAAAAATATTATAATTAAAAATTAATAAAGGAGGGTGAACAGAAAATCAAAACCTGTTAAACTGTAGGTAGAAACTTGAAAATGATTCTTCTTAAAAATTTCCTCCCGTTATCAAAATTTGATGTTTTTTACACCAGCGTTCCTCAAATGTGATGTCAGATTTTGATATCGTTTTTGATTTTACTCGTTTAAATATTAGTCATCCTCTTTGCCTTCAATTCTTATAAGGGTTTTAAATACATATATTAAGGGACTTTTGAACACCCTGTATGTGCTTTGGAATATTGGGGGCTATTAAATTAATTTGTTAAAAATAAATATTTTGAAAGTAAGCCAAGAGCGTACTTTCAAGTACTTAGGTTATTTTTGTGTTAACTCGTTTTTCTCAGTCCTGTTGATTGAAGCCAAGAACTGACAAATTTTCAAAAACTATTTTATTTGGAAACAAACAAGAAGCAAATTAAATATTAATAATTGAAACATAAAAAGCAAATATTTCATTTTTATTTAACTATCGACTGACAGTTTGTGAACATGCTTTTAAATAAGGTTCATTTTGAAGCATCGACAATTTGTTCTTGAACACAAAAAAAAAAAAAGCTTAAAAGCTTGAAGTTTTTTTTTTTTTTTTTTTTTTTTTTTTTCCTTTTTTTTCAAAAAAAAAAAATATTATAATTATTTTATAAGTTGTTTAGAAAAACTGAATTTTTGAAAATATTTGTGATATCTTACGCGAAAATGAACATTCCAAAATTTTGATTTAATTTCTTATTTATTATATGAACTCTCCGAATTGTATTTCCGTGTTAACTTGCTAACTTGCGAGACTTTAAAAACAAGAAACCGAAGCACTTAGATTTCACATGTATGACTTAAAATATTTACATTGAAATGGAATTTCATTTCAATTCAAACGTACTTACGAGAGCTTAGATATGTATATAGTTTTTGCCTTAAAAAAATTGCTAAGACTTTTGCTATTTATTTATTTATTTCATTTGAAAATTAATCAAATAGACTATTTGTTCCACCTCACATAAAAATGTAATTTACAGTATTTTTTGAAAAAATTTTTAATAGTTTAAAAAATTGTTTTACCTTGTTATAGTTAGTCTGGACGTCATTTATTTGCTTATTTGTTTATTTTTCAAATTATATCTTTTTTTTTTTTTTCCTTCTCTTTTTTTTTTTTTTTTTTTTTTTTTTTTTTTTTTTTACAAGAACAAATTATCAACATCTTAAAAATGCGAGTCCGCTTTTAAAGTATGTCTATGAAATATTTGTCGGTATAGCGTTCTTTTGAATTCACTTTCACATTTCGAAGTTTTCAACTATTTTTACTATTCGATGGAAAAATAAAGTAAGATTTCATAAAAGCGTATTAAAACAATAAATTACGCTCCAAGTTTTTATTTCTAGTATGCTTTTCATTGCAGCTGATGTCAATACTAACTCTAACAACAAGAATCTGAATAAAATGATTGTGCTATGCCGGTCACCTTCTTTGAAGTAAGGCTTGCTGTAGATGTTTCTGTTTTATCTGATTCTGGAAAAAAATTTGAACTATACGTGAGAAACAATAGGCTATAAAATGTTATATCCATCCGGAGAAAATATTTTGAATAAAAGCTATTTCATGAGTTCCCCAACAACGCATTATAACCCACAAGACCTTCAAGTTTCAAAAAACGCTAAAGAAATGCTTTTAGCTCAAAGTCAATACATAATTTTTGTGCACAAATGAATGAATGTTCTTGTTCATGAATTCGTAGTTTAATGTAGTTTAGTTATCTGCTTTTAATGTTTTAATTTTAAAATATTCAAAAAGTAAGAAAAATTGAAAAAGAGAAATACTAAATAAATTGAAATTGTAAATGAGAAACCACCCTGTACTTAAAATTTCTTTTTTTTTTTTTTTTCTTTCACTCTTCTTTCCCTAGAAACTCCGCGAATAAAATTGCTTAAATCTTTATTTGAATGATGAAATAGCCCTTTGGCTCTAAAAATAAAAATTACATAACGTAAGAAATGATATTTTGGAGGGAAAATTTATTATTTTCTTGGAAATATGCTGATACTCGACCTGATTGGATAACATCGCGGTTTTACATATTTCCTGCTAGGCTAAAACCGTGTACGTATGGAAAAAAAAGTTTGTTTTTTTTTCCAGTTGAAATATTTATTCGTTTATTTTCTTTAATTTATTTTCGCTTTAATTCTTCTTATTTTTATAATCTTTTTTCTGCTTTTTAATTTGTTTTTTATTTAACAGTTCTAGATACGGTACTTTTTACAGTAAGATACATTTTTACCGGGACATGTTACGGAACGAAATATCTGATACATCGTAATTTTTGCAGTAATTACTGTAAAATTATTGAATCACTCTAATTAAATAAATATTACTATAAAATTTGCGGTATAATATTTTACAATAAAAATATATTTTACGGCAAAATGGATTTTTCAGATAATGCACTTAAAATGCCGGTAATTTGATCCGAAATATTTTGCAGTGTATGTGTAAACTTCTAACTGAAATATTTATTCATTAATTTTCTTTTATTTCTCTTCATTTTCATTAGCTTTTTTCTGCGTTTAAAATTGTTTCTAAATTTATAGTTCTAGTTTTCTTTTAACATTTCGCATGTGTCTGTCTACGTGTTCCTCAAGTGATTTCTGTCTTTTTGAAATATTTATTACGTCAGGAAAGTAGTAATGTTTTATCAAATTTTGGCAAATTGTCTCCTTTTCTTCACGTTTTTCAAATTCAAATTTTTTCATCATCAGTATACTGATTCCTTTCAAGAAATAAAATATAACATTTTTACAACATGATCTGAATTGTGCCCATTTTTTTAACAATTTACTCGCGGCTACCGAGGTTTTTTTGAAGTGTATTCATGAGATTTTTAGACATTTTGAGCTATCCAGAAACTAATAACAATTTAATCAAGTAAGTGCAAATGAGGTCACTCTCTGCCATTTTTTTTTTTTTAAACATTATGTCCGTATCAAAACCTTTTTCGTTACACAAACGGCTAAACAAATCTGCATTTTTTTAAACTAACACTGAAGTGTTTCATAATTTTATACTTAATAAATTAAACGCTGATACTTGATCTATATTATAAAATATAATTATCGATAAAATATCACATTATGAATTTAATAAGCATCATAAGCATTTAATAAGCATTGTATGAAAGAACACTTCTCATTTTTCAAGTTAACACCAAATCGAGCTTTCATAGACAATTTAAAAGGTGTAAATAAATCTAAAACTCTTATAATGGGAAAAGTTTACACCATTGTCACGCGCTTTTACACCATAAGTTAAATATTTTCGCTTCCGAAAACACTAATGTTGGCACAGATATCGTCTATAGAGCTTTTTCATTCGAATGCAAGTTGGAGCAGAGTTGTCTTCAATACTGATACAAGAGTTCGCCATCAAAATATGTTTGTATTCTTTTAATTGTGTAATAAGGATATTTATATTTTAGATTTTAATTCTCTAAAAACTGTATTAAATAATTTTATAATGTCTCATTTCTATCCGTTTTGGCTCTGTTAAGCCTAGTTCGAATTTACCTCCTCTCCGCTTGATTTAAAATTCTCATGAACTCAATTTGAACAATACTTAGAACATTTTATTATTGAACTTCATTTAAAATTAATTTCCGTTATTATTGTTTAATAAATGATTAAACTTATTTTTTACTTAAATTTTGCTTTAATTATAAATTAAATTTAATTATAGTTTAAATGTAATTATAGATAGTTTATGTTAAGAGGGTTTTTTAATTTGTTAAATGTTTTTTTCCGCTACTTAATTGTAGAATATCTACTTCAAAATTTGAAACTTACCTAAATGTTTATTTTACTTTTAAAAATTTTATTTGTGGATGGATCTTTTATTCTACTTAGAATCTATAAAGGGTGCAGTCCTAAAACAATTATAGTTTAAAGATCTCTTCTTGCTATTTCAAATCTCAGAATATTTTGTGAATTTATGTGAGAATTAAGTAATTATTATTATTTTTTTGTTAAGTTAACTAATTCATTAAGTTTAGATAAGTTAGTTTCATGTTATTAGTTAGTTAGTTTCATTAGTTGTCATTAGTTAGTTTCATGTTTGCTTAATTTTAATATGCGATTATGATTAATAGTATATAGTTAATAATATTTTCTTCTAATTATTGAGGTGTAATATAGAAATGTTTTTTTTAAATTTAGTTTTAGTTATTCAGTGAGAGTAACAATGACAATTTACGTGTCAGATTAATTTTTTTTTTCATCTAATAATTTTCACTGATTTAATTTTTACATTTATTGTTATTATAAAATATCTTTCCAATAAAAGTAGACTTTCAAGAAACTTTAAGACCCTTTAGATTTAGAGACCTCAAACAGTATCGTATAATTCAGTTATTTCAATTCTGTTAACCCATTCAATAATGGATCAAATTCAAAACTATTCTCAATTTCTATATCTATTCATCTTACAGCACGCAACAAATTCCCATGTATGCTTGCCTTGTAGTACATAAAACTTATTTATTCATAGCCGTAAAAGAAGCTTTGTAGAAGAATTCATATTTAAAATACCAAATGGAAAGCAGAAAAATTTAAAAGCAAATAAGATGCTAAATGTTAAGTGTCAATAGTTTTTAGGAAAAAAATTAAGAATTGATTTACGCAGAAAAGTATTCCTATAAGTAATGTATACAAAAATAACCGAGAAAAATAAAAATAAATAAAAAATTGTAATATCAAAAAAAGTAAGGCGTGATAAAAAAAAAAAAATCGTTATAAAAGGGTGCAGCTCCTTTTAAATGCCCGGGAAATCGTTTTTCTACAACAATGTTATGTAGTAGAAGTAAAGAAAAATTGACCTTACATGCTCGATTTTTTTTTTATGAAAGAGTAATTCTTAGGGACCGGATATTACTCTATTTAGCTTAGAAATGATGGTCACGTGATATTATAGTGGGTGGTTCGGGGGTGTTGGTCATTCAGTCTTTGGAAACAATATTCACGTCCTGCCTGTCCAGCTGCTTGATCATAAATGCATGAAAAGGAGCGTTGAAAATAATTGATTGCCCCATATAGGAGCAATACTTGTTTGTAAACAAATTGCTCACTCAGGGTGAGAATGAATAAAGCCCCTTGCTCTGGAACATCATCCATCAACGTGCTGTCAACGTCTATTAGAGGTCCACGCGTCTTTCATAGTTCTCAACGCGTGACTTGATGGTGTTAAAGAGCAAAGAAGTCAGTCCCGTTTGGATCGTAAAAAAGTATTGTTTTGTTTGTCAAATGAATAATAATAGGGCAATTCCTTACATCTTAAATAGCCTATCGTGCTTACTCACCTATGGACAATTGCTATGTCTAAGGCTGTTTTATAGTTTTTGATGGATTTTTATAAAATGATTTATTTTGCCCTTGAATTAATTAGATTTAGTACTGTAATCAATTATTTGTTTATTGTGAAAATCAAATAAAAAAATTAAATTTTTCTTATCATAATGTTTTACAAGCTCTTTTTTTTTTTTTTTTTTTTTTTCTTCTTTCCTTTTTTCATTAAGGTATCCATAATTTTCATCAGTACTTTAAGTTTCAATCAACACTTGAAGAAATATCGGAACTTTTAAATTAACCGTGACATTTTACAAATTTATTTTTTAAATAAAAATTTTTGAAATATAATTTTTTTCATCATTAAAAGATACTTAATATAAGTAAATTTTATTAGGTTTTGAATTGAAGCATGTTTCAGTTATGTTTATATTCCTTAGTAATTAAGTTTAAAGAGACAGATGATAAAATTGTTAATGCTGCAGCAATATTTTGGTACTAAGAATTCTAAGGGATCAAAGTTTTTACATAAAATTTCTCAAAAAAACCCTTTTGATATTCAATATAAAAAAGAAACATATTAGCTTAAGTGAAGTTGCATTTTAAGAGATTTTTTGAAAAATATCCATCTGTAATCATTAATAAATCATACGGCAGTGTATTTTTTTTTTTTAATTTTATTTTTTTTTTATTGAACAATTTAAAACTCCTCATGCACCACAAAGTATAACATGAGGCTTACAGTTGTAAGTAGAAAACAAAAGAAGAAAAAATACGGCAGTGTATGCCTATCAATTTTTGACTAAACTTTTAAAATATGCTGTCCGTCGGGTTTTTTAAAAGCGTCTTCAGAAGGCACTTTACTAACAATACAAGTCGAAAAAAATATACCTTATCGAATTTCAATTGTTAAAAAGTAAACAAAAAGTAAATACACTGTCGTTTTTTTTTTTTTTTTTTTCCCTTTTTAAAAAGAAAAAAAAAGCCCTAAGACACGCTTTTCAACCGTTACAAATAAATGAGGTCACTTTAGGACTTCACTTTAATGCATTGTATTGTTTTTTTTTTTTTTTTGTATTTTTAAATGTTTTCGAAAACATTTTTCTAAACGTCTCAATATGAAGTTCTATTATTAAGTGTGACTGAAACATCTTCCTTTTTTTTCAAACTTGTAAACTCATAAAACCACGCTGTAAAAAATGCGGTAATGACCGAATTGCGGTAAAAAGTACATCATCCGTAAAAGTAATTTTACCATAATATCCACTTTTACTGAATAAGTTTATACCGTAATTTTTACAGAAAAATTTATTTAATTATATTATTACTTATTATTATTTAATTAATTGTATTAGTACTTATTATTATTTAATTAATAATATTATTATTATTTAATCACTAAAGTACAGTACTATTTACAGTAAATATTACTGCTCAAAAATTACGGTATACCAGACTTTTTTTGTTTCGTAAAATTTTACGATAAAAATGGATTTTATGATGAAAAGTACTGGTACACAAGGTGCCATTACTTTTTACCGGAATTTTTTATAGTGCAATAAATTTTTGCTCATAAGGGATATCATGGATCAAACGCATGTTGCTTTCTCGCTTACATTTAGTTAGAATATTAGAGTTTAAAAGAAAAAATCATGTAAAGTGATTTTTTTTAAAAGCACATTTGCGGTTGGAACTGCTAAATATTGAACATTACTTTATTTTGACGATTATATTAATGAAATGATCTTCGCTTATAAATGAGTCTTGAAAAAACTTCTTGGAGTATCAAAGAATTATAAAACTTTAAAAAATGCTCTTAATATATTTTCTCACTAGGCTTTTCAATTGTTTTAAGAATTACCATCTCTTCACAAAAACATTTATACAGACATTTCAAGCAACGTAATCAGTTACAAAAAATGCACTTTCTGAAATTAAGCATGATTTTTTTCGACTGTTTTGGATTCTTTAGCCAATATATAAAATACTGCTTCCTCTATGATAGCCGCAATCTAGAAAATATAGAAATCTTCTGCATGAACTATGGTATAGGCAGGAGAGAGGTCGAAAATATTGGTTTCACTTGTCCTATGTCACTTTTTTAGCACTAAGAAGTATAAAAAAAGTAGTGTTTTTTATATCCATTTCTCAGAAACTAATTTGAAAATTACATTTAAATTTTGGATTTTGTCATTTAAGAAACATAGCTAAAAATAATGTAAAAATTTAAATTCCTTTCAATTCAAAACATTTTTGACCATGACTAATATAACAGAAAATAGTAAAGAATCATTTTTTTTTTAAATAGAATTATCTTTAGATAAACGATTTTTATAATGGTGTGCAAAATTT
Organism: Parasteatoda lunata; assembly: GCA_949128135.1. NCBI lineage: Eukaryota > Metazoa > Arthropoda > Arachnida > Araneae > Theridiidae > Parasteatoda > Parasteatoda lunata. The sequence continues at coordinate 25,060,553 of OX421980.1, forward strand.
ATATGATCATCTTAAATAGTTCAAAATGGATAGTGAAAAACACAAAGAGTGATATTAATTTGAAGAGGCTCTTACTATTGAGACTATATTTTCTAGATTAAGGTGAGCCCCTCATTTTGAATATGAAGAGTCCTAATCATAAAAATAACATATATATTTAAAGAAAGTACATTTTTGTGTCTGATTATGTAACTAAAAATATTATCATATTAGATAAGTATTTTAGTATTGAAGGTCAGTTTCCCGAACCATTTAGATTGTATCTTAGGATGGGGTAATCCAATCATTAGATCAAAAGTTATTAAGATTCTCTGTACTTTACTTAGCACACTCTACGTTAAAAGCATTCCTTTTCAATAGAAATTAAATAATATTAATTTTAAATGTTTATAGAAACTTTGCGAAAACAGTTAAATCCGACTATTGATAGGAAGCAAAATATAGCATAAACGAATTGTATTCATCTTTAGTGATTAGCTTCATTCCATCGATATGATCCCCTTAAGTGTTTCAAGTCACGTAATTTAAGTTCCACGTGGATCGTAAATTCAAGCAGAAAATGGATATTGTGAGTAAAAGTAGGAAAGTGTGACAACTCGAGACAAATCCATTTAGGAACACATTGGAATAAAATGGAATCTAATAAAATATTCGAATCCCCCTTTCAACTCTTTTTCACGCATTTACTCTTACCCCCGAGCAGATGGTTTCCAACGAAATCTCAATTCGATATGCCGATTACCCTGTAAACTCATTGTGCTTCAACCATCAGTATTGACAATCAAACCCATTTAGCACATTCTGTAGGCTTTTATTGACAGTGATGTATAAATAGTATCTCCTGTTCTTTAGTATCAATTAAAATTCGAGTTAATTTTGTTTCCGTCCTGATATCTTTCACTTTTAAAGATATTTTAAATTATGTAATCTTTCAAACCAATTACATATTTCCAACTGAGTTATTTACGTTTTTGTATTTTAATAATTAAAAGAGAAATTTATTAAATTAAATTACACACTTGAAGTTTCTTCACTGGTTCTAGATAATAGAATCTAAATTTTGTTTTTAAGTAATAAATTAACTATTGTAAAAATGCTTCTTCATAATTTTTTAGAGAAACATTCTCTTTTTTGCATAAATTTAAAATATAATTAAAAAAGAAAAATAATTGTATCTTATTTCAAATTTTGAGTGTAGATAATAATCTTTTCATTTTACAGTTACTTGCATATTTTATCTATATCTCAGTTCAATTTGCTGATTTTAATAAATAGTTACAGTAAATACAACTAAAATATCTGTAGACATAACTTTATTTTGGACTTAAAGAATTAAATAAACAGAATTAAAAGAGAAATTTATTAAATTAAATTACACACTTGAAGTTTCTTCACTGGTTCTAGATAATAGAATTATTATATTTATGTTATATTTTTAGTAACTATACTACAGATCAATATAAATCCAATGCATTTGACTATAAAATTGATAACATGAAAATTCCCATGGCACTGCTATATTATGAATATATTATACTATATTATGAATATATCCAGCTTTAAAAAATCTCTCTTTTTGAAAGTTCATTTTTTTTTTTTTATCAAAACGTTTTATACGTTTATAATTTGTTCTTTTTTCGACTAAAACTGGAATCTAGAATTTTATTAAAATTCTTCATTTTGTTAAACATTCAAACATTTAAAACATAAATAAAATTTAAAAAAAAATTAAAAAAAATACTGCCGAAACGGTTTCTTAATACAATTATGTAAGCCTACCGATATAAATCCATTTAGACATAAAATGAAATAAATAAAAAATATACTGCCGGTACGATCTTTTAATACAATTATGTAAGCTTACCGATATAAATCCATTTAGACAGATATATATTTTAATATTGAGACGACATTTATAAAATTTACTAAAAATCGTAATATATGTTAAAATACAATAAACTTCTAAAATTTTCATTTTCAAGACCGCGTGTACCCCTAAGCTAAAACAAAGCTAATTGACTTACTGGTGCTTTGTGCTATTGTTATTAAAAGGTTAGATATGTTTATATTGCATAAAATTGAGTAAAAATAGAATAGTAACAATAAAAATTCTAACATTTTCATTTTGAAAATCCTATATCACCTTAAGCAAAGCTAATTGGCTTGCTGGTGCTTTGCATTAAGTAATAATTAAAAGGCTAGATATGTTTGTATTGCATAAAATTGCATAGAAGTCGGAAGTAGTGTGCGTGGGCCGATCCATCTTTCTTTTAGAGAGTTGAGGACAGCGCTACAAAAACTCAGCTGGAGTTCAAGAGCTGGCGATCAAATAAAAATCTTTATATGATGTCAAATTACGCATCCGCCTCATCTCATTTCCAAACATTATCTCCGCCCAAAGATTTGCAATTCATCATTTTTCGACAACTTGGAGTCCGCCATCTTGAGCACCTGGCGTCTAATAGTTTGATTCCATTCAATTTAGATCTGCCTTTTCCTCCCCTCTTCACACAGCATTGAAATGTTCCTCATTACAGGCTGGTGCTCCAAAATAGAAATGGGGATGGGACATCCACTTCATTGACTACTACTTTCACTCTCAGTTGAGTTGAGATGTCCCAGTAAGGTACTATCTCTAACCATCCATCTCCTCAGATACCAACCCCAATGATTAATGCGTGTTGTGAGGAATCGAACCGAAGTAATTTGTCATTCCATCTATTTCAGGGATTTAAGCCCTTTTTTTTACGTTATTTTTTTTTTCTTTCTTTTTTTTTACACCTGTTGATAGAATATAAGAAATCGGTGTCATTTTATTTGCTTTTCCTTCTACAATTTGTTGTAATAACTGAAGTAGTTTAAAGACAGAGTTAAAAGTCTTTTGAAAAATAAGTCAGCAAGAAGAAAATATTTTCCATCAATTATTAAATTTCAAATCTCAATTATTTAATATTGAAATTTTTTGATTCTAATAACTAAAAATAATTAGAAAAGAAATTAAAACAATTTAAAAATATGCTAAAGTTGTTTCCTTTAAATATCGTAAGGAGAAAACGTATAAATTAACTATAATTAAAAAATAACATATCATGAGCGGAAGTTGGTAAAATAAGTTAAATTTTATTTTTAATTGCAAAATATTGCAAAAATTGAGTCCCCAAAATTTTTATTTTTTTTTTTCATTCTTTTACTTTTTTGTTTGCCTATTTCAACAACATAATTTAGCTATTTTATTTTCATTATGCTGTTAATTACGTCGTACTTATCCTATATATTTTAAATCCACAGTATACCGATTTCTGGATTTATTTTTAATTACTAAAACTGAAAAAGTAAAAATATTGAAATTCATGTTCAATTTTTCATCTGTAATAATTTTCTTTAATCTGTTTAATTTTACATCGATATTCATTTACGAATTTAGCTTCATATATAATCCATATTCATGTGTTTACGTCCATATCTCATTTAAATTAAACGACACATACATCTATATTCAAGAGTTTAACTTCATATATCATCTGCATTCATGAATTTAACTTCATATACACTTTAAAAAAATTCCGAATCAAACTAAGGTACTTCGGTGTATCAACCGTAAAATCTATTTGTACAGTCAAAAAATTAGTAATATTTATTTAATAAGAGTGAGTCAGTGATTTTACGGCATTTATTACCGCAAAAATACGGTATTACCGGTAAAAATAGATGTTACGAAAAAAAAAAAGTAACGGTAGAAAAGTAATCCTGGTTGCCGGTACTTTTTACCGGAATTTGAACCAGAATTTTTTACGGTGTATAATTTACGTTTAAGAATTCAACCTCATGTGATCTAAATCAGTTCACTAATTTATTTAATTTTTGAACTTATATTACAAAATAAGTCCCAGTTAAATTTTGAAATATATTTTGCATAAAATTTTGTTTCTGATAGAAATACATCCATAATATGAAAATTTAATTATAAAAGAGGGCTTGTAAAATTATTTTATAGATTATAACTTACGCATTAATGATTCTACTTTAATTGTAATTAATTTTTTAATTAAAATTAATTCATTATACAAAACAAATTGATTATGAAATTTGCACTCACAATTGATAAGTACAACAGAATTAATGATTTTAAACGAGGCGGAACTTTTCCGCCAATTTATTTATAATACTCGATAACCTTGAATCTTGATTTTCAGATATTTGTTTATGCTATGAAACGAAGAAAATGAGATAAAATGATAGATTCGATAAAATGTATCAAATAAACCCAAGCCAGCAAACACGGAAATAATTTTCAAGTGCTAGAATCATAATATATTTTTACATTTTACTTTAATAATGAAATAAATTACTTTAAAAATTCATTTAAAATAAATATGCTGAAGCTGAAGAAAAAAAAATTGCTTCAAAATTTAATGTTTGGAGTAGTTGCGAAAAACATGGCACTAAATATAGTACCTTCAAAATTTCTCACTCGTAGTTGTATGAACTTTAACCGGATTTTTTTTATTTTTTAAATAAAACATATACTTATAACACTTAGTTTAAATCGCTTTTGTGACAAAAATTTCAAAAGATTAAAATTATTAATTTTTTAAAAAGAATGATGTAGTATAAAAAGCATCTTCATTTGTAAGTAATTAAAATATGTTTTGAATAATATCTATTTCTAATACTTTTTTTTTATTTTTTATATAAGGTACATTTATAGCTGACACAACAAACTTTTAAGTTACTCTAAACTAAAATGAAAATTCTGTATTTAAGGTCTACTTTCCACCTAGTTTTAGATGTATAAATAGAGTTTTTTTTTTTTTTTCCTTCAAATTTTTATGACTTTTTGAATGTTAATATTTTAGTCAATATATCAGATGAAATATATAGATGAATATATCAGTTTTAAAAAAAATATTCTTAAGATACAATATTCTTTCAATACCGTACAAATAAACTCATAGTTGAAAATTATATCTTAAAAAGATATGAAGCAGAAGCTAAGTATCGTTGACGAATTCTATCTAATTTATAACAGAATATAATAGAATTCAGATTTGAATGCGTACAATTATCGTCCTTCAAAGGGGTGCAACGCAAGAGGGACTGACGCGTGCTTGTAATTCATCCCACTTATTTTCAGGGTTAAAGAGGTCAAGGGTGGGACATGATAGTCAAATTTGAAAGGGGTCAAACTCAACCATGGGCTCAACTTTCCCGAATAAAAGGGTTGATAGTGCGAAAATAGATTTCGTAGTTTATTTGTCGTATTGAAAAAGGAAAAAAGCGGCGTGATGAAATTCATGCGTATAAAGTGTCTGGTTACAAATCATCTAAGAGTGAATGCAATTGAAATTGAGATGCGTAAAAATGTGTAATCTAATGCATTTTTTATATTGTATTTTGATGTTTTAGTGAAATTTCTTTAAAATTTGTTATTTAATTTTTAGTGATGCAAAGTAAAATTTTCCAAGAACTTTTGTACACTAAATTTAAAAGAACTAAAAAAAGAGTACATTTCAAATGTGCAACAATGCAAAAGAAAGCAACTTTAAAACTGACACTCTTCAAAAATGTAACTTAGAAATGTACTTTACAAAAACAAAGCTTATAAAATAACATAAATGTCTCAAAATGAAGCTATTCACAAGTATAGTCCGTAATTATGCATAAAAAAGCAAATGTATCATTAAGTTGTCACTGTAAATGATCGAGCTTCCATCTCCATTGGCCCATTCAGCTTCAAATCGGTGAGTACAAACTATTCTGAGCAATAAAGGAGACTGCAGAAATGTTACCTTACTATTGATCATGCAATTGAGAACCACTGCAGCTCAAGGGATGGAGCGCTTCTCTCAAAATGAGCTGGCCCAGATTCTAATCCCAGCGATTGCGGATCAATGTGAATTCTGCCCCCGACTCGTACCGACCATAATTCTGACGTAAAACATATTCTACGTGGTAAACGGAACATAAGTTATAATCCCCTGACTGCCGGGCTAACCCTTGGAAGTTTCCGTAGTTTTCTTTTTTAAATAACGCCATGTAGGTAAATTCAATCGAAAGACTGGCACCGTAGGTGCAGCTTTCGTTAAATCGATTTTACTATAAAATTCAATTTCGAAATAAAATTTTATACCGTTGTTTTTACAGTAATATTTATTTATTTATTATGATTCATTGATTTTACAGTAAATAATACTGTAAGAATTACGTTATACTAGATTTTTTTTTACGTAAAATTTTACCGTAAATTTTTCCAGAATTTTTTTCAGTGTACTCGGTTCAATGATTCATTTAACATTGTTCACCCAATTTGAGAAATAAACGTGGGGGGGGGGGCAGCTTTTAAGTTTAGCATGATGAATAGCTGCAGCTCATTTCAAAATCTATTAAATACATAGAAGATGACCTCCTCTCCTTTTCAAAGAATGGTTATATATTTCTCAGATGTCACGTTTTCAAAGTATGCAGGGAAAAAAAAACGACCGCTTCAATAGATTTTCCTAAAAAGAAAAGTTAAATGACATCTTAGAACAATATTTAAAAGGCTTAGATAGATCTTATTTTTTTTTCTTATCAAAATATATTGAAAGTAAATAATCTAACTACCAAAATAAAATTTGCATCTGTTGATCGAGAAGAGTTACATATAATGATTATTTCTAATCTTATCATGGTGAAAATTGTAGTTTAAGTAGTACGTTTTGTGACGAATTTAAAAAAGAAAAAGTCTGATGTTGTTACTTTTTGATAACACACTTCACTTCACTCTTCAAACAGATAAGATGTGTTTTGATAAATTAAAAAAAGTGTGGAAATAAAAGGGTTGGATTTTGAATTTTGGCCAACTCTGTCAATACATAATGTCATTATAAATCAATAAAGAAATATTCATTTTTATTTATTAAAGATACCATCACTCAATTGTTATTATTATTATGTATAATGTCTGAGTCATTTTCACCATATCATTACATTTTAAAAATATTCTTTCCTTTTTTAATGAAAATTACATTTTTTGTAACTGGTCTAATCGCACACTACCTAAATGCTATTGGAAAGTCACGTTGATGCAATTTTTCATTTTGTTAAAGTCCACTTTATAGAATTAACTTAGCTCATGGTAAGCGATATTCTCAAAGTTAAAAACATGATCAAATTGAATAATAAGGAAAAACTCTTGCAGAAAATACTTTTCTTAATATAGAAAGTCAAATAAGAGCTTTTTTTTTTAAAAAAAAAAAAAATAGCCATATACAGTGAAGAGCAAAAGTTTTCTGCCACTATATTGTTATTTTAATTTTATTGCACGGAAAAATTAGATGAAAATTATTTATCTTTCTATGTGAATCTTTTAAAAGATTTATGTATTTTTGCGAAGTAATGTGTATACTATATATATTACTATATATATTTTTATAAAGTAATATGACTTTTGCACGCCATTGTATATTATTTTAAGTGCATTATATAAAAAATGCTATAACTTTGTTAATTGACTAAAAAAATATACGCAGCGCATAACAAATAAAAATAGTATTTTTGGGAAAATAACAATCTTTTTGTTTTAGCCTACAGAATTTATACACAAAATTTGAAATAAAATTTACAATGCCTAAATCTTTATGCTCTTTCACAGGCTATAAGCGTAATTAATATACGTAACAATGAAATCGCTTTCCAAATTTTCAGTACAGTATTATTTGTAATTTCCATGTACAAAAATGAAATGTTAGCTTATTAATGCTCAAGTCATGCTTTATTTATTAATATTTTGCTTTGTATATTAATATTAAATGCCTCAAAAATTTGAGACACTTAATATTGCGGTAAAAATTTACCATAGGGAGCACCTTTTATTTTGGTAAATGTTTATGTTCTTGCAGAAAATGAGAAAAAGACTTAAACGTTGAATTTCCTAATAACAAGAAATCGCAATAGAAATCGTAGGGAAATTGGCGTTTTTACCTGCTGCAAAATCTCCAAGTTACAGCACTCAATCTAAGGCTTACTTAATTATACATTTTAACCAATATTCTTACTAAATATCAATATTAAGTACCTCAAAATCGACTGAAAAGCTGCTAAAAAATTCCTTTTCACAAATGTTAAGCTTTATTCGTTTGTTTTGCTTTATTTATTAGTTGAAAATTTTATAAAATTAGAGATGAACTTTGCAGTTCATTATAAAAAAATAAGAAAATAAATAAATAAAAATAATGAAAATCTTAAAATTATTTGAGACTTTAAGAAAATATTTTCTGATTACAAATAAATAAATTATCTCAAATTATATGTAATAAATTAATTACACCACCTTTACTTACACTTTTCTTTCCAACATTGTTGAAAATCTACTTTTAACTAAAACTTAAAGATAAAAAATCTACAGAAAAATTCACACATGTTGCTTGTCATAAATTTTAAAGGAATACTTAAGTTATTTACATTAAATTAATGTTGGAAAAATAATTTCTGTGAGGTTATGATACTCTCTTAGAATTGTCCGGATGCTAGGCATTAAGGTTGAGTCTGTCTGAGTCATATTGTGAAATAACACTTTGCAGTGAATAATATACTATTTATGTAATTGTTTTGAGTTTGTAACAGTTGTTAATCCTTTGACGCAGAAATTTTATTAAACATATTTTTCATACTTTTTTACATTATTTTTTATTAATTTAGGTCAAAATAAGTGAAAAACGTTATATTTAGCATTTTAATAATTCATAGTTAAGAAATATGGAATAAAACACCGATGTCTTTTTTGCGTTTAAGGTAAAATCCTCTAAACATGGGTCACTTCCAAAAATTTTTTTTTGAAATTTGCAGTTATTTAGATATAAGAGAAACAGTTATTCATCATTAAAATTTCCTTAATTAAAATTAGTGATATTATAATTAATAAAAGTGATTTAATTTACAAAATTATTGATATATACTTTAATTAGTAATAAATTTTTGAATATGAATTTTTAAAAAATTTAACTACTTTTTTTGGATTACATATTTTAGTACAAATACAATTCCAATAATCTAAAAAATTTTTTTAGTAACTATTAGACTGTTTTTTATAATTAAAAAATACCAAAATATATTTTTTTTTGTATTTAGAGCATAAGAAAAAGTATATAAAGGGAATATCGGTGTCCCAACTGCGTCAAAAAATTAAGTTTAATCAGTTTCTTGCCAGTGCTCTACATGCTGATTATGAAAATCGCTCAAACATTTAATAAGATGAAAAACCTTTTTGAAAATGAAAAGTGTTTGCGATCTAGTTTTTAATATTTGAAAAATTCCTTTAAAGATGCATTGTTTGGAATCATGAAAATATGCAAAAATTGAGAATTATTCATTGTTTTTACTGGTTTTTATATTGAAATAAAAAATTTCGCCAAATTGATGTTTTAAAAATTGTAATATTTTTTTAAGCGCTTAAGCTATTTGTTTTAAAAGACAGATAATTATTTTCTGCTAGATAGCATAAATAGTTTAAATTAAAGCTTTATTTCTATGAATTTAAGGAAATCAAACTGAAGAACCATTAAGAATCATGAAATTCAAGGAAAACTAATCAGATGATTTCTCAAGCAACTCTTGCTTTCTTTTTTATACACTGCGGAAATTGACCGTATTCCATCTGCAGAAAGTCAAAAGTTTTTTTAAATGGAAATAAAGAAATATCTCATAAAAGGGTTGATTCAGCCGAGTGGAAAACAGAGGCACCACAAGGCATTTACGAATACGAGGAAGTGAGCAACGGTTACGGTCGGATTAAAGGGGCACCTTTCATAGTGAATCTCTTTGATAGTAATAATTGAATTAGAGGTCGATAGGGTTATAGTTGCTTATTATCATACACTTCCCCATCCAGTCCATACAAACGTATTGACTTGGAGAAGTTTGGCCAGGAAGGGTTTTAAGCCGCTTACAGAGTCGGCTGTGTTTGGTATTTTGCCTATTTTGGGGTTGAACGGCTGAGCAAACTATTTTCAACCCTGCTCCATTCATATATGATATGTTGGCCAAACTGGGTACTAATCAAGATTATTTTTATGTTATCCACGTGAATAGTCGTTCGTTAATATGATTGTAGGAGATAATTCATATGCACATATTTTCAGGCATATGAAGGTGTCAGAAATTGTTTATATACTGTTTAAAAATTAAAGGGAGCAGTCTATGGAAACGGAATTTTATTTTTATGATATCAAACTATGTTATTCGTTGAGCTCTTTTCCTTTTTTAAAAAACTACGCAGGCTTTAATTATCAATAAATATATTTTTAGTTATTATTGTGTTCCCCCTTTACTTTCCTATTTTATTCATAAATGCCTTATGTTGCAAATACTATAATATTTTTCTTATTAAATTCTTATTAAGTTTAAGAATCACTTCCAGGCAAAAAAAAAGTTGTAAAATGTTAGATCGCTATGCAAGTAATTAAAAAATCTTTCAAAATTTAAAATTATATACGATATTAAGGGAAAAAATCTGATTTCATTTGTATTATTCAAGAAGTTTGCTGAATGCAAATTAATGAATAACTAAACTAAATAGTTTTTACACATTAAGCAGAGCGAAAAACAACTTTCACGTTGGACTAGAAAATAAAAATGGGTCACTTTCAGCCAAATGTGCAACTATTTATAAAACTTAAAAATTATTTATCTCAAAACAATATTAAAAAATTGTGTAAGATTATGAGTCAGGTTTTAGAATCGGTCATAAAAATAAATTGCAGGGGACAATTATGTTTTTAAGACAGATTCGAAAAATGAATAGTTATCTCCCTGAAACTTTTTACACTAGTTCGAGTTGGCCTAGGAAATTAAAAAGAATTTATAGTCAACCAAACACTTGATGCGGGCCACTACCAATAGAAAATAAAAATTATTTATCCAAATTGTAGTAAAACAATTCTGTAACATTATGATTTATTTCTTAGATCCGCCATTAAAGCAGATTCTAGGCACCAATGCATAAATTTTGCCCTAATTTCATACACATTTAAATAACTTTAAAGTTTTGTTAAAAAGGAACTTGACTTCTCCTAATTTGCATCAGTACAAATTAGTTATTATAACAATGAATTAATTAATAATTAAACTGTGTTTGCTTTTATCCTCTAGGTTCATCGAAAAAATAAAAAATATTTAAAATTAAAAGAAACGGTTAAAGTTTAAAGGTTTCAACAAATAGTTTAATGGGTGTCACCGTTTATAAAATTTAAAAATTATTTATCTCCACTTGATATAAATATATATATATATAAGATTTTGATTCTTGTCCATTCAAATAAACAGTAAGCGCCAATGAGTTAACTATCATCCCAGTTTTATCCGCATTTCAATTACTGTAAATGTTTTGTTATGAATTATAAATAAATTTTAGTTGTTCCTAATATGGTTCCATTTTTGTCAGGTTTTTCACAGTACATTTTTTACTAACTGAAATAGTCTCAATTTATTTTCACGAAACAAAAATAAATATACTTTCGGAGAAAAAGTGGCTTACAGAATTTGAAATCTATATCTAATACCAAACTCCAACCTGTACCACCCATATCCAACTATGACAAATATCACATTCCCTTAAATAAATAACGATTTACAGTTAATTTTCAATTTTATAAATATATCGATTTTCCGACGTATTCGGATATCCGTAATTTTTGTAGCTTCACGTAAAAATTATCTGTAACTTTATTTACAAATCCTGGTAATAACTTGTTTTCACTTTAGTATAATCTACCCGATATGTACTAAATAAATATTATAAATAAAAAACATTACTTTAAGTTTTATTTAATTTTTATAATAAATTTCACTTTAAGTTTACAAAAAAATTCAAATTTTTTTGTCAAGCCAAACTTAAGTCCGTCTAACAAATTCTTCGGTTTTATTGCATTACTTATTTCATCTATAAATTTAACCAATACAGTTACAATCCATATTATCCAAGTTTCCGCTTTAACCTAGCTATCAAATATTTCAAGAAATATTTCTTTGTTTCAGCTTATTTTTTATTTTTAAAACTACAGCCGAAAAATAAAATCCAAATTTTATCTTCCAAACACTCTGGAAAACGAAATCCAACTACTTGATCCGATGAAATGATCGTTAATATCATCAATAATGAAAATGAATCAAGCGAAGATGATGAAGACAATGACGATGAATATCAACATATAAAAATCTTGCATACAGATGGAATAAAAGCTATCGAAAGTGCTATTGAATATATAGAACAACAAAAGGAGGCGACTCCAGTACTCCTGTTATCCCTAAAAGAATGGCGAAACATATCTGCAAAAAAAGCGCCAAAGTAATGTAAAATGAAAAAAAATGATTAAGGACTTTTTTAAGAAGAGATAGCTTTAAACTCTTCGCTTTAACCGAGTTTTTCAGTTAACCGAGTTAGTCGTGGTCCACATTAACTCGGATAATTGGGACCCTACTGTACTTCTATATGTAATCTGTATTCAAGAATATAGACTTTTTAGAAGTAATTTTTTATCCTCGGTTAAATCTTAAAGGAAAAGTTTGTGTAATCAGCGTAAGGACAAGATTCTATCGTAACTTAAGTTATCGAATAATTCGTTGAATATTTCTTAAAAAATGTATGAAAATGTTGAAAAACAAAAAGTATCTAAAGAAGTTTGTTCACAAAGCGCATATTTTCTTTTTCGTGTACTCTCAAAAGTATTGGTTCAATTTTGAACAACACCGTAAAAAATTCTGAATAAAATTATGGTTTAAAGTACCGGCATTTTGGGTGCATCATTCTTAAAATCCGTTTTATCCTGAAATCCATTTTTATCTTAAAATATTATACTGTAATTTTTACAGTAATATTTACTTAATTAGATTGATTCAGTGATTTTAATTATTATTGTAAAAATTATGGTGTTGTATAGCCACAGTATAGCATAGAATATACGGTATAAACTACAGTATTTTTTATTTTTTTATTTTGATAGGCAGTAGATTTCAAAGTGTCATTTTTTTTTCTGGGCATAGGGGCAGAGTTGTATGCTGGCATCCATGTCCATGTAAAAACTACGGTATATCAGATTTTTTTAAGTTTCTGAAGAAAATGCATTTTACTATTAAAAGTGCCGGTACTTTTTACAGGAACCTGATTCGGAATTTTTTACAGAGCATAATATCACCACATTGAATCATACTATCGTGCAAATCTTAATAAAACGTTAAATTGAGTCAGGTTCAGGCCAGGTTGGACTATATTATATTCTAGAAATAAATTTCAGATAATTTACGTGACAATATGGTTCAATTGCACAATTTTTAGGCTGCAGCAAATTTAGACGATACTAATGTTCAAAGCAATCTAAAACTTTCAACTGTTTAACCAGAGTTAAACATCGACTCTATAGATTTTCTCGAGCTGCATAAATATCCAATTTCATATAAAACTTAAACTTAAAAAAAAATGTAAGCTGAATTTCTTATCAAACCTCAAACCTTTCTAAGAAAATTTTTTTCTTCTTCTTTCTCATCCGGATCTGAAACTGTACTTAAAAGTCCCTTTCCTTTCTTCCCGATCTTGTAGTTAATACCTCACCTGCTCTAACTTCAATTGTAATCTTTGCCTTTCTTTGATTCCTCCCTCCCTCCCTTATTCTATTTGGCATTTTTGAGCAGGCGGCTCTTTTTTATTTCATTTTTTAAAGCATAATATATAGTGAAGTTAAAGGTCTTTGATGGTATATCGCATATCAGTTATCGAAACTTAATCTGTAGAATATTTTTCCGGGAATAAACTGTTTAACTGTTAGAAAGAGTTTAAATTATCGTTTTATTCTTTTTTAAATTGTTTTTTTTTAATTGTTTTTTTATTATTATTATTTCAGGAACAAAAGAGATATTTTTTTAAAAAACTGTTTCTGTTTTGTTTAAGTAAGAAACAAAACAGTTTGAAATCCCTTTTTTTTTTTTAAGAAAAAAAAAGTCTATTTCAATTAACATGTGTAGAGGAAGCAGTTGTTTCAAAGAAGTACTCAATTTTGAAAATTATTTAAAACTTTTATGTTTATAAAATCCGACTTGAATTACAAATTTAAAGAATAAAACCTTATGAAGTTGAAGCCATTAAAATTCGAGTCGCGTCCTATCAAGAGCAAAATTTTTCAATTAATTTTAGATTAGTACTATTATAATTTTCGCCATTCTGAAAAAAACTTTAAGTAGTATAGTTTATGAAATAAAATCTCAGCGAAAATTAAGTATAACTGTATAACACAATGTCTATCCTTTGTTCAATATAGGCAATGTTTTTAATTCATAAAACTTATTCACTGAAACTATTATTCTGAAGAAAAATCTAATTACACAATACTTTTGAAAATACTAGTCAATATAATTAAATCATAAAGTAATGACATAATTCTCAATAAGAGAAGACATTTTAATTTTTAAAACTTATTTCTGAACTTTTTAGAAAAAAACAATTTTTTTTTCTATTTACAAAACAAGTTGTATTGTATTGCAAAATTGTGTACAAATTTTAAAATATTTTCGTAAAGTATAAGTTGAAGCTCCCACAGAAGAGAAAATTACAATATTTTTCGTATTGATTAAGCTTTTGTAAATTTTAAATAACATACTTCATACACAGAGAAAGCAATTCTGGTAAAATTACCGTAGTGTATGGTAATGACTAAGCCCGGATTTTGATGACATTTGCATTTTTTTGCATTTTTGGACATTTTTTTGTCCTTTAGAGCATTTTTTTTAGATTTATAGGGCATTTTTTTTTTTTTAAATTTTGGGGCTTATTTTGCATTTTAAAGCATTTTTTAAGTTTTTTGTTAATTTTTCCCAATTTTTATTATTTTTTGGGGCATTTTTATTACATGAAATGCAAGATTTGTCTTATAATTTGTCTTGATTCAGAAGATGCTGCATCAATTAAGATAGCGCAAAACGTGTTGGTCTCTGATAAAATCGAAGGAAACTTATCATTTATCAAGTCTAACTTTGCTATTGTGTCCTCGACAATTACAAGCTTGGAGAAACAAGAATCGGAACTTTGCGATACAATAAATCATATTGACGTAGTGAGTCAAGTGTTGCAAAAAGCAAGGGGAAAGATAGCACAAAGTGTAGCAGCTAAATTGAACAAAGTTTTGGAGAAGAACACTGGCTTCCAAACAATGAAGAAAATCTCTAGGATATTAACAGGTGAAGCAACATCTTTTCAAATTGAAGAATTGTCAGTAAGTGAGACCGTCTTTTTCAAGTACGCACCAATAACATCAGTAGACGTTGAAAGAAGCTTCTCCAGGTATAAAAATTTACTTTCAGACAAGAGACGCTCGTTTACATTTCAAAATATCAAAAATCATTTAATAATCCAATATAATTCTGATATTTAGTAATATTATGAGATGGAAGTTGTTACATTTATTAAAGTTTCTACACAAAATGAAAATGTTTTGGAGTCAATACATTTTCCCTTTTTTTTTTTTTTTTTTTTTTTTTTTTTGTATTTTAGGACATAAAACATATTTTTCAAACTTTATTGAACGTAGAACAAGTATTGCATTGCTTTATATTTTTTGAGATGACTCTTAATAATTTTAAAGAGCCAAACATTATTTTAGTTCAATATTTTTACTTTATTTAAGTCACGTCATAAGTCATTTTTAGCGTAATTTTCGTATTTTTAGAGCATTTTTAAGGGCATTTTTTAAAATTTTTAAGGGCATTAGTTGAGATTTTTTTGGTCATCAAAATCCGGGCTCTAGTAATGACATTTATGGTAAAAAAATCAGAATTCTGGTTAATAAAACCAAAATAATTGTTATTTAAGCCATTATTTTGGTAATTTTTCGTTTTATATAAAAACCACTTACTTGAATTTCTGGTTTTCAAAATTATAGTTCTTATTGCCACACATTTAGAAAAAAGTACAAACTGAAAACAAAATTTAACCGAATAAATGGTTTTAATGCCATGATATAAGGTATTATGATTAAATTACCAATCTTTATCCCATTTACCAAATTTTATTGCATATCATAAAATCATATTTTACAGTTAATTTTACCAAAATCATTATCATTTCGCTTCGGTAAAAATCGGTCAATCTTTTAGTGTTCCCATATAGCCAGAAATACGGTACATTTTACCATATTCTGGTAGTTTTTACCATACTTTTTTCTCAGTGTACAGGGAGAAACTACACAACTTCTTTTATTTCCAAACAATAGAAAATGTTTAGCATATATATTACTAATGAAGAATCCGTTGCACGTAGAAATTTTATAAATGGGTTCATTGTCCCTGATTAATCAAGTTAATAAAAGTTTTGATTAATCACGGTAATGGTTGCAAAAAATACAAGAAACATTATTTCCTGCCATTTAGCATAGAAATCTTTTCGCATTAGAAGCGTATGAAATTTCAATTAAGTTAAAATTCGAAAATATAAAATTATAAACTAATTTCAGTTCTTTATTCATACTTTTTAATGAAAGTATTTGTACGTTATTTAGTTTCTTTACATTTTCAGTTTTCTCTACTAATCGTTACTTAATATTTTTATGAGAATAAATAGCTGCGAAAAATACTGTAATCTTAATTATATTAAACTGTTAAAAAAAGATAGACTTTAACAAAATATATGAAATTAAGTAAATTTAAGAAATTAAAAAATAAAATATAAACTATTTTTCGTTTTGTTTTCATGAAAATATGCGCTTCCTAATCGCAATGTAGTTTTTGTTTACTCCGTGCCTTCTCTTTACTGTTACTTAATTTTACAAGAAATGATGATTTAAAAAGAACGCAGTAAGTTTAAAAGGCACTAAAATTTATTTTTCACTTAAGTATAAAAATCCAAGAAGAAACTTATGAAAATGCATAACTCGAATAAACTCGGTGCCAATATATCAATTTACTTTCTGTTTATTTTTTTTTTCTAAGGGGGAACTGCTAAGAGCAAGACTTTAAAGAAATCAAAGATATTAAATTGGATCGAAACGTTCTTAAAAAAGTGTTA
The DNA here is from genome assembly GCA_949128135.1 of Parasteatoda lunata. Taxonomy (NCBI): domain Eukaryota; kingdom Metazoa; phylum Arthropoda; class Arachnida; order Araneae; family Theridiidae; genus Parasteatoda; species Parasteatoda lunata. The sequence goes on from OX421980.1 coordinate 25,077,576, forward strand.
AGAACCGTTAAGAAACCTTGAACTACCGTTCTATGCGTTCATTGAATAAAGCTTACCCCAAAGTAAACATTTCACTATATATACTATCTGAATCTGATGAATACACACAGGTGATCGTCGGTTAAGTATCTATTGCTGACGCTTGCTGGAAAAAAAAATACCTTTCCGAATATTGTAAAATTAATTAGCATTTAAAGAAAATATTGTAAAAGAATATTTTCAGGTGATGAAAATACTTGAACTTGACTTAAAACCCCCAAGGTGGATAATGTAAATAATACCTATAGTCAAAATCTTTTTTTTTTTTTTCTTTCAATATTCTAATAGTGTGCTTATTTTCCTCAAGTTTATCCCAAACCTTGCTTGTAAACCACTTGCTTTTCATGCTTGTTTGTAAATTTTACTTCTTTCTTTTTGCTACTTCATAACTATAAATTTTATAGCATTAATTTGGAGGAGGGCCTCGCTGTATACCTCTCTGACTAGTTCAGCAAGGTTCATCTCTATAATAAGAGACCGTGTGGTATTGAATATATCTTATATCACACAATATACATATGGTGGTATCTAATGGTATCTAATATTGTAGTATCTTTTATCAAACAATGTGCATTGTTTATTATATTCAGGAAAAGTTTTTAAACTTAAAAAAATGGTCACTAATATCATGGTATCTAGTATTAAACGCTATGCATTGTTTATTATATACAGAAAAAGTTGCTAAATTTAAAACAAAAATCGCTCAAATATTAAATAATTATTTAATATGTTGTCAAATATATATTGATTAATTTACTAATTTTTTAAAATATGCCTACACGTTTCAAAGATAAATTTATTTTTTAAAATATTTTATTAATTTATCCTACACAGCCCAAAAGTGATTAAATTTTATTGGGCTTTTACGAAACTTTATTCAATAATGCGCAAAATTAAATAGGTTAGTGAAAGGTTAGAATTAAATAAGTTATACTGTCTGTTCTATCTATTATTCTTGTGAATTTATGTACATCCGTTATCTACCAACAACGGTATTAATTTAAAATATCTCTTGTTTAGTGATTTGAGAAAAAAAAAATTAAGTTCCATACATACAGATGAGCATAAAATGGTTTAAATCCAAATTTGCGAGCTTTTTCAGAATATCCTTGGTATTTCTTCCACAAAATTCTTTAACTAGCAAGATTATTTGTTAGTTGTTTGTTTGTTGCAAGATTAAAAATTAACTATTTGATTCCTGTTTTTTTTTAAATTATCATATTTTTTTTTAAAGTTTTCCATTGCTCATTTAAATGGTGTAATCACTCATAAACTTCTTTTTCAATGAAAAGTCTGAGAAGTGACAAATCGAATAAGGTATTATTGAATGTCTCACAGAACAAACTGTAATAGCAAAAGAATAAGGAAACAGTTTCAACAAGCATTCTAGAAATCGCGATTTGTTAAAAAGGACATGATTTTCTCACAAAATCATCATTAAAAATAACATGATACAGTTGAAAGATAGTGAAATTATCAAAAATGAGAACTAAAAATGATCATCAAAATGATTTCTGAAATTGGGAGTAAAAGAATCCAATTTTAGGAAGAAATACTGATTGATGCTTTAATATTTTCTACTGGTGTTCCCTCTGAATTAAAACAGTAGGCACAATATATTTTACACAAATTTTATTACACAGAACTGTAAACAGTTTCATTTGAAGTAAAATTTGGATACAGATAGAACAATGCGTACAGACAATGAAAATACAAAATTATAGAAGGTGATTTATTTTTGTAAAAGTTGCTTAAAATTTATACGAAGAATACAAAGAACTAAGTCGTTCGGAGATTTTCTTTTGCTACTTTTAAAACTTGTACAAAATGCTGGTTTCAAAATTTTGCAATATTTTAAGTCAACAAGCGATAAAAATTGCTCAGAGTTTATCCGCAGAGAAGTTTTTGGTGTATATAAATCATTTTTATAATTTGCAAACTCGTATCAAATCTTGCAAAGTATAAATTAAATTCATTCAGATGTTATAATTTTGATTTAACTGACTTACATTTTATGTAACATTTGTTCTATGAACGTTTTTCAAACAATGAGTTCTATTATTTTCATGTTCATTCGCCACTATCTATGAAATGAATTCCATAATCACCACCTTTAAAATACTGTCTGAAATTAAAGTTGTCATTTGCTAACGACAAAAACTATGCAGCGAAATTTCATTAAAATTTGAATGTGGCATAAAAAAAAAGATGGGAATTTTATCTAACAAAAAAATTCGATCAAACAAGCCACTAGGAGATGGCGCGTTTCTCTACTATTTGACCTCTCCAATTCCAAGAACTAAATCTCAGTGAATTTTGACAGACTAAGTTTATCGTAATATCATCAAACTTATGTAGGAGAGCCGCGGGGGCTCAGGGGATGAAGCATTTGCTTTCCAATGAGGTGAACCGGGTTCGAATCCCAGCAATGGCAGGACTATTAGAATTTCGCACCCGGATTGCACCGACCACAGTGCCGACGTAAAAAAATGAAGTAGTAGACGGATCATGTGTTAGAGCTCCCTTGTCATCAGGCTAACCTTGGGAGGTTTTCGTAAATTTCCTCTCCATGTAGACGCAATTGCGGTTTAGTTTCATCAGAAAGTCTTCCACGAAGAAAAATTTCTCCCAATAGTTGATCCAGGTGTTCTCTTGTCTTCTGGATTGGGTTCAAAATTACTATAGTCTGAGTTGAGCATCAGTAGTTGTAAGACCAAAATTGGGTCAGTTGTTTAACAACGGTTATATAAAATATATATATAAAACTTTTGTTAGAACAAGCACAGCATGCATTTCTGACATACGCCAATGATTGAACACGCAATTCTACGTTTTCAGACTATAGCAAAGATTAGTGTAGTCTCTCTATCTACCGAACTCCCCTCGTCAATTGTCTGAAGCATTGTCAGTGTCTATGGTTACGAGGTTGAACAATTTTCAAAAAGGAGTTGAGATAAACACTTAGGACATGTTTTGACTGTGCACGATGAGAAAATTATCAAAAGCTCTTCTCTATAAAATGTGCTGCATCTTATTTCCATATCAACAGACTCTATAGGAATAGGAGTTCTTTAGATAGACAGACTATATCTCCTTCCAACAAAAGTCTTAGGATGTCTGCTGCCATGAAAACAAGAGTAAAATTATTTCTGATTGATGAGAATTTAAGTTACGACATGACTCTCTCAGCCTAAACCAATAAGAAGCGGTTAACTCCATAACCGTTTTATTCGAAGAAACTCATCTTTCTAACCATAGTTACTTCTAGCACGCGTCTGAAGGAGTTCTCGTGAAAACTAAATAGTAGATATCGTATTGAGCATGTTTGTAAACAGGAGGTTGCTGGAGATTCTTTTTATGTTATTTTTTATACGCCACCTAGTGGTAGTTCTGGATCATTATTTGTTAGCTAAAATTCCCTTTGATCATTATGCTGCTGTCCAGTTTTCATGAAATTCTGCTTCATAGTTTTAATATAGGTTGTTCACCCTTGAAGTGTTATGCAATTTTTAAGTTCGGAAACCTCCCAAATCTTACAGCCTTTACTCACCTTCAGTTTTACCTTAACTTTTTTTTCTGGTTCACCTTCACCTCTTCAGTTAATTTTTCCACGTTAGCGTCCGGTTATAACTGATTAATTCAAAAATATTTCTGAAATTCATTTTATTCTATCTCGGAATACATAATAGTACCATGGTAAAAAAAAATATCACCCTGAATATCTCTTGTTCTAATGACCAGAGTTTCAAGCACTAAGTGTAAGTATAATGACCATATAAATATACATATATATAAATATATATATATATAAATATATATATATATATATAAATATATATATATATATATAAATATATATATATATATATATATATATATAAATATATATATATATATATATATATATATATATATATATATATATATATATATATATATATATATATATATATATATATATATATATATATATATATATATATATATATATATATATATATATATCAAGTTTAGTCAAGAGATTGGTTAAATGTTTTGGTTGCTTAATGCTAATTTCACTTTTTGCATTTTTGGTCATATTTCCAAAACTAATTGCGTAGCTCAAAAAAATTTTGCTCCTTCTTATGAACTTTGTTTACCCAAAGAGATCTGATGAAAAAGTAATATTTAATAATTATTTTATTATTTCTTACTAGAATATTTTACATTTGTTTGAAAAATTTTGAATTTTTAGGAGTTGAAATGTTTCCAACATTTTAAACTTTGTAATTTGTAATATCAAACTGCAAAATTTGAACACAATCTGTCAAATAGTTCGTGAAAAAAAAATATGACATTTTGAACTTTTTTTTTAGCTTCGAAACTATTCGACCAATTTTGTTTAAATTTTGTCTTAATTAAAATTTCATAGTTTAAAATTATATAGAAATTCATATGACTTACAACTCAAATTTTTTTCGACTTTTGTCACTAAGTAATAAATACTTATTTATTTTTGCTTATGAAACAATGCTTAGGTAAATTACTTTCATAAGTAGATGCAAGAATTTTTTGAATTGCATAATTAGTTTGAGATAGGACCAGAAGAGCAAAAAGTGAAATTAACTTTAAAGGGCCCTAACTTTCGACCACTCTTATGACTAAGCGTTTGGATCCAGATTATGGCCTCTGCTTATATTTATATTTTCATGGTCAAAAATTCAAATCAGTCAGAAAAAATTCAGGTAAAGTATGTTTTTGTATTTAATTCCGCAACTAAATTAATAGTTAGTATTAACTAATTAGCATATTTGAAATAAATCCTTTAAACAATTAAATTTAGATTTTTATTCGTATAAATCCGACTCAAATAGGTTTCAAAATAGAAATAGTTCAAATAAATTGAATTACTAAAATTTATACTTCATTCATTGAACTGTCATGCGATAAATAAATAGTTTAAGATCCTTACTATAACTATTCCTTAATTTACTTTACAATTATTTTTTGGAAATTAAAGAGAGCCCCCAAATCAGTACTTGTCAAGGACCTCTACTAATTGGTCTCTGCTCAAAAATGCAGGCAACATATGTTTAAAAAAACTATTTAACTTAACTGTTCTTAAATTCAAATCTGAAGGTGATTGAATGTCCTTAACATTGTCTTATTTCTTAATTAAATCGGTATCAAATCCCATACATCTCTCAAATCAGTCATGTAATTAAAAATGTGATAATGACGAAATAAAAACATCTACTCGCGAAAGGATTAAAAGTAGTACTTAAACAAAAAATTTAAAAAGAATTCTATTATTTTGTCAATAAAATTTCAGTTGAATACAAAATATGTTTCTTCTCAAATTAACTGGCTAATTTTGGTATTTCAACGCGTTTTTCTTTTCTGTAAATCGGTTCCCTTCGCTCTCTCTTTCTCTCTTTCTTCGTAGTTCTTTTTAACTTTCTTTTTAAAGTTATTCAAGTTGTTTTAAAAATTTTCATGGCCATAATCATATTATACAAATAAAAATCATAGTTAACCCGCAGCATGAGTTATTTCACTAAAAAATTGTTTGTGGTATTAAATTTTCCTTTTCATTATATAACTTAAATTATTTTCTAAGAACATTCCATTAAAAGAAAACTTCCCTTTCGCAGTTTTGTAATATTTTCATCGGGATTATTTCATGGTCGTATAAAAAATTCTATAGTTTTAAGAAATGACGCCAAAAGAGTTATGTCTGGGAATGACCCATTTTTCAGATTGTTCAAGCCCATAGCTCGTCAGATACAGGGTGGCTAAAACTGAATTGACAATACCTAGAGTTTGATAGAACCGCGTCAACATAATAATTTTGAATAAAACTTCATAATGTGTTATGTACTGTGCCGCGAAATAAAAAATGTATCACCTTAATAACTTTTGCTCTAATGATCAGATTGTCATGGATTAAGATGCAATAGGAATGGTTCGGGGGGCTTAACTATAATACACTAATTAATACAAAAAAGAGTTCTTTTTCTGAATGAACATACCCTTTTTTTCGATAGATTTGTATACTTTATCCTCAAAATATGGGGGGTAGCTACATTCTAGAAAATAGGGTCCCAAAGTTTAGGCAAGACATTTTGGGCCCCTTAATGTTAATTTCACTTTTTGTGTCATATTTCTGGAACTATTTAAGAGAATCAAAAAAAGGTTTCCACATAACTATAAAGTTCTTTTTTGTTAAGATAATTGAAAGTGAAAAAAATAACTTATTATATATTTTAGTAACAATTAAAAAATTTTCAAATACAAGGTATTAAAATTTTTACATTATTTCCAACTGTGTAATTTTAGAGGACAATATTTAAATTTTAGAGAGAATCAGTCAATTATTTTTTGAGGTATGAAAGTTTTGAAATTATGACTTTTTTGAGACATTAAAAATGAAATTAACATTAAAAGGTATAAAATGTCGACCACTCACCAGCCTAAATTATTGGGATCATATTTTTCAAATTGTGCATGCACCCATATTTTAAGGATAAAAAGTTTAAATCCGGGAAAATAGGTTTGTTTATTCAGTGAAAGAATGTTTTTGTTCAAATTAAAAAGCATATTTGAGTTTTTTTCCTCGAAATATTACGATTGAATCTTAGTACTTGAAAATCCAGTCATTAGTTTAAATGATATTAAGGCTTCTGTTTTTTTATTTTGCGCACTTACATTACATGACCAAAATTTACGTTTGAAAAAACATTACTATCACATATTGCTAATTGAATGCTTATAAAAATAATGGAAGGAAAAAAGGTAGTTACACTAAAAGTATAACAAAAGTTTTTATCCACTTTCAAACCTGCAAACCTGTGCTATTTATCTACAAACCTTATTTGTAAAACACACGTTGAAAGCGTATGACAACGTTACCATTGCACAAAAGTATGAATAGCAATACATGAGACATCGATGTGAGCTTTCAAGCATTACATATGATCTGTGAGGTAACCCTTCATAGCCCAAGATCTAGATTTGGTGATTTGACTGGCTAGGAATCTGAAAGGACATGTAATTTGCGTCCAGTCAAATCATCCTATCTGATAACATTTGACTTTTGTCATTAAAGCTACCTCATGGATTTAGTGCAACTTAAATATTATTCCTTTGTCTTCACTATTACTCAGTATAAAGTGAAATTTCAAACTTTATTTTGGAATGTCAACTTCAGCTGCATAATTTATACAGCACAGATTTGAAGTTTTATTTGGATCCATTCAATACAACTTCCACCCTCTAAATGCAACTATTTTTTGTTTTAAACAGCCTATAAATTTACCACCACTTCTCAAAAAATCAATGCATCAGTTCAGCCCACCTTATAAATAGCAACTTAAGCTACAACACATTCAATATCAGCTCCAAGTATCAGAATGAACAGAACTCTATGTCACATATATAATTCTTAAATTCTAGAAAACAGCAATCTAAATCTACAATATTTTTCTAACTACACTAACACACATTCTTGCACATTTGTGTATATTTTGGCACTATATCAAAAACAACTAATCGTGTAAAGGAGCTTTTGCCACCATCAATAATCAGCTGCATACACTTCACACCACAGCATAACAGAAAACACAATGCACAACATATATTAGTAGTTGAATAAGATATATGTAAGTATATATTTTGTATCAAAGTCAATGTCTTCATTTTGATTCATTTGACAAAATGCATGCTTTGAATCTTGTTTGCGAAATTCATTTAAATTTAGAAGAATCGCATCTTTTTGCAAGGTGCTTTTACAGTAAGATGGTATCACATATTTAATTGCAAATATTCTTATACGAATTTTTCCATACTTCTGCAAATGTTATAAAGGAATGGAATCGGAAAAAGATACTTAATGGTAAAGTGGTTCTAACTATTACAGTCCACGCCATGAAACCATAGAACCCTAGCTGCACTGGACTAGCTTGTACTTTTTGCATTTCAAATGTATAGATAATCCAAAATGTGAGATTGACCATGAGTAAAAATGTGATGACTTGTCGACCAGGTTTTGTATTATCATGCTCAGGAAGATATGTAGATCTGCATGTTATATCTGCTACAAACAACGATTGTAAAGTGACTTGAATAATCGTTAGACAACTGGTAATCATGACAAGTAAATTAGGAGTGTAGTGAAGTGGTGAAAGAGTCCCAGCGATAATTCCAAACATAGCGTAAGTATACAAACCAAAGGCACTAACACGAAGTAGAAGATCTCGAAGATGGTCTTTACGATCGTAGTGAAAACGCAAAGCTCTTACTCGAAAAAAACCAACGATGATAGCAAAAATAGAAATGAGCATAATTATGGAATGAGATAAGTCTGAAAGATAAACTGCTAAAAGATTGAGGTTTTCATGATGAATAAAGACAAAAAAGACAATCAGGCAAATAGTGGCTATAACCAATAGGAAAAGTCCCAAAAATAATCCTCGACTTGAACCTGCACAATTTACTCTGTGAAAGGATTGCGAACTTGAAGTTCTTGATAAAGCATCTTCAGCACTTTGTTCAATACGAAACATTGGATTGTGCCCAATATTCTTCCACATAACATACAGCACAGCAGCAGCTATTAGACTGTATTCCACAATGAAGGGATACAGAAATGGTGAAGCATCAGACACTATTGATCCCATAATATTTTGCTTTTGGCAGGGATTACTTAAGTTTAAGGTAGTGTTGTTGTGCTCTTCTGTAAAATAAAAATAAAATATATAGGTTCTGTCATACGAATTCAAAATATGTAAATTAACTTGTTAATTCTCTATAATGTTAATACTACAAAGCAAGAAATTTCCATTATTTTGTGGGTTGCCGATTACAAAATAAGAAATGCCTGAAGAGAAAGTTCAATATAGAGAACACCGTGTAACAATATTATATAAATGTAAAAGTGTATATAGGTGTGAAATGTAATTCCTTTACAGGCAAAGTATCCTTACAGTGTTATATAACTCCGTTTTAAGTTTATTTTGCAGCTTTAGGCATTACGAGTGTCATTACTCTTGATTAAAAATAATCCACCTTTTATGCCTTGCATGAAATATATTACCTCTGTCAACCAATCTCGCATTCACTAAAAAAATTCACAATGCATTTAAATTTTGTGATAGTTATTTTAGATAAAATATTTAAAAAAATCAGAATATTAAATAATAAAATATATTTTAATTGACAAAAACTAATTATCAAATTTAATTAAGAAAACTAAAACAGCATTCCATTTTTGTTATATCTTGAAAATTTTCCCTGTTGTTTGCATAATATATTTTTCAATTGTTTAATCAAATGTCGCTTAGAACTTAAATTTCTGAGACTGGCTGCTTATGCTTTTATTAGAATAGGCGTTCCAGTTATATAAATAATACAATTGAAATCGTATTTTTTTAAAAAATCAGCTTGGTGTTACATTTTTAGAGTTGCCACCATAGAAGAAGAAGACTGCGGAATGCTTACCACTTTAGGTAAAAGTATTTGAATTAATTTTATGTACCTGTTACACGAAAGGGTAATATTAATTCTTCTAAGCTGGAACCCAGTCCACTTTCTCTTTGATTTTCTGCTATCGCTTCCAGTGCTTCTTTTCCAACAGTTCTAATCCAAACACAGAGATTTGTCGCTATTATGTGCATGAGCCCGAATCGAGCAACTACTTTGAACTTTTGAATATTGAGCTAAATTAAGAAAATAATAACAAATTAAATGCATAATATATATTGTAAGAAAAAGTTTTCACTGAGTATTCGAAAAATGACTAACAATTTGACAAATCAATTAAAGAACAACGAGGGAAAATAGAAATGTACCGTTTGCTGCATCCTGATCAGGATGCAAGTGACTTATTTTTATATAGTTTTTAGATAAGTTACATAGAGCTTCAGTAGATTTGAAAAAAAACATTTGCCGCAACATTTTGCATTATGGGGACAAAATTAACTGACACTCGTTCAAATATTTCTGCTTGAATAGCCTGAAATGTAGCAAAAAACATATTTAAGTTCATTTTTCTACATAACAGTACTATCTTTTAACAAGCTTTTGAACTATTTTTGAAACTTGGTGGGAAAAAAATATAGTTTTCTGAACAGAAAGCCGCAAAGTGTACATTTCAATTTTCTTTCGTTTTTTTTTAAATTTTCAAATTTTCTTTCATTTTTCGGTACCTGTACTCAACAATATACTAATAATAGTTTTCCAGTTGCAATCATAATTATTTCTATTTACAATATCCTTTTTTCTCAACTGAATACAAAACTTATACAGTGGTGGCCAAAAGTGTGGACACTTTTTGAAAGTTTCATGTTTTTCAACCTTGTGTGCATGTAGAATATATTAATTTTCACTTAAATTGAATATTAAATTGCTTAGTTTATATATTAAATTACTTAGTTTATGTATTAAATTGAAGGTAATTTAATGTAAAATTTAATAACAAAAACAGAATTAAAATATCTGTATTACAAAAAAAGTTATGCTCATTTTAGTAGAACAAACTAACACAAATCGTTTTAAATAAGGACGTGTTTTGTAATAAAAGCGTACTAGTCAATCAAAAACACTGTTCTTAGGACCAATCAAATGTCTGTTACTATATTTTAGGTAATTTGGATGGTAAAAGAGTTATTGTTGTGGAAATATTTTGCGGAATGAAGCATACTAGTACAATTAAATAGAGTATTGCTGTTTTTGAATATTTAAAGTCCTTTTTTTAATTAAACTAATTTTAAACAATTTCATCAACAAGAAGAACTAATTGGACATCTACAAAAAGAAGCCGATTGTCATATTGAGAGAAAATGGCCTCTCTTATGCTGAAATTGCAAGACAAGTTGTTCTGGTGTACGAAAGTTCTGTTTACGTTATGAAAAAACGAAATCAGTGGAAAATAAAGACAAATCAGGCCGAAAAAAATGCACAAGTGCTACTGCCGATAGAAAAATTAAATGGCTATGCCTTCAAGATAGAAAAATTTCATCAGATGCCATTAGATGTGAAATGAATGCAGCGGGTATTGCAGTAAGTTCAAGAGCAATAAGAAGAAGGTTATCAGGATTTGGACTACAAGCTAGAATTTCAAGGGAAAAACCATATTGAAATCAAGAGCAACGCGAAAAACGAGTTAAGTGGGCAAGAGAACACATTAAATGATCAGAAAATCACTGGAAGCAAGTAATCTGGAACGATGCGAGTAAAATATCGCTCTTTGGTAGTGATGGTAGAAAATACGTGAGACGTAGAGTAGGTGAAGCACTTCATCCTGATTGCATTGAAGCAACTACAAAAAACCCAACAAATGTCATGATTTGGGCATGTATGTCTGCAGATGGTGTGGGCCGAATTCAAATGATTGATGGCACCCTGAATGCCAAAAAATACATCGAAACTGTCCTGAAACCAAAATTGATACCTTCCATCTGCACATCTTCCCCAACAACGCACCATTTATTTTTCAGCAGGATTCAGCTCCATGCCACACAGCAAAAGTATGCAAAGCATGGTTTCAAAATAAAGGCATAGATATATTACCATGGCCAGGAAACAGCCCTGATCTCAATCCAATTGAAAATTTGTGGCGACGTTTGAAAATTCTTGTACGAAAAAAACGTCCATCCAATAAAAGACAGCTTATTGCAGCTATAATTGATTCTTGGCACCATGTGATTACGAAAGATGAACTCCAAATACTCGTTCACTCGATGAAAGGACGCTGTTAAGCTGTCTTAAAAAATAAGGGTTATCCTACTAAGTATTGATTGTGTAAGTATCACTTTTAAAAAATGCAAATCTAAGATAGATCTTACTATTAGTTGCATAACTTTTTTTTGTAATACAGATATTGTAATTCTGTATTTATTATTAAATTCTACATTAAATTACCTTCAATTTGATATATAAACGTCTGTATTAATTGTGAACGTTTGTAATATATTCTACAAGCACACAAAGTTGAAAAACATGAAACTTTCAAAAAACGGCCAAACTTTTGGCCACCACTATAGCTATGAATTAGAAATAATCGGTTAATAGTATTTTTTCAAATTTCCTATGTGTGTAAATAAAATGACTTTCTGTAAATATTTTCCACCTTTCTCAACACAGAAAGTAATCACAAGTTAGCTTTCAACATTTCATTAATACTTAATTCTGTTCAGTTAATTGCATTCGAACATGACGTGTAACTTAGTTTTCCATCTCTGTGTCACTCATGAGTGTCTCAGAGCAGATGGGAAGGAAAAAGATATCACTGCGATTTGTGTGCTAAATCTTGCTTTCTTTATCTCTCTCTAGCATTGCCATAAGAGTTAAGGTATGAAAGTTTGCACACAATTCAACAAAATAATTTTAAATATAGTAAATAATAATTATCGATAAACTAACCATTGGTAGTGATGACTAAATTTTCATTATTACTTTTCCGTTTTGCTTTAATTATTTATTATTATTTTTTTTATACAAATGAAGTAAAGCGGGCAAGAAAATGCCTCATTCATTTTTCTGAAATGCGTGTTTTAAAGATTAAAATTAAATTTTTTCCCTAATATTTTACTTTATATATCGAAATTTCCATCCAGAAACGTGAGTTTCTTTGAAAGAATGTGCTAGTTGGGCTTGAAAATGAAGCCAAAACATGCTTGTAAATGTGGAGATAAAAATTACATGTAAAATTGAGAACATCCTTAGAAAATTTAGGTTTTAAATTAACTTACAATGGTCTCATGAGAAAAGCATTTAAAATTTAACGAAAAACATGCATTGTTTAGAGGTTTTAATGAAGTTTAGTTGCATAAAAAAGGTACATGAAACATTCCATCAACTACAAACTGTAATGTGAACTACAAACTGTTTATTCTGACAATTGCTATCAACTACAAACTGTTATTATTTTAAACATTAAAAGAGCATTAGTTTTTCGAATTAGAAAATTTTTGTAGAGTTTTCACTATCTTGTAAAAATAAAAATAAAAATTACCAGACTGTACTTACCCGGGCATTGACAAATATGAAATACATTTGAGCAAAGGTGAAAATCATTTGCAAAATAGGATTAAGACCTAAAAAAACATTATAACACAGGGATGAAGGTGGCACCTCAAAGAAAGATCCAAATTCTAAGCCATTATAAACCATTGTTCCTAGACCAAAAGCTGAAAAAGGATATTAAAAATTTCACAAGGTGCTATTTTTGAAATTTAAAAAAAAATGATTTTTTTCAATTTAAGAAAATTTAAATAAAAAAGAGTTGTTACATGTGGAAAAACATAAGGGAGACATTCGACACTGTCAATAAATAACGAGGTCAAAAATGTTACTTAGAAAATTAGTGATGGCTGCTGCTGAAGTTACAAAAAAGATTCACGCGCTCTATGTATTACTTGTCTCGTAACAATGATAAGCAGGTGATAACCAATCCATTCATTTCATTTTTGTAAGCAAAACTTAATAGGATCTATCGCAAATGGCCGAAACGTGCACTTTTAAAATTTCTCGTAGAGTCATCCCGTTAAACATCAATGTTCATTCACGCACAGCCAAAGATATAAAAGAAAGTCTGTAAAAATTCAAATGTGAAATCCTGAGCTCCTTCCCTATAATCCAGATCTGTCCTCGTGTAACTTCCGCATCTTCGATTAACTCAAAAATGAACTGCAAGGACATCGCTGTCAAATGGACAACGAAGTCAAGGCATGGGTGGGGAACTGGTCTAAACAGCAGCTTATGACAACAATGGAATTGTACAGTACGCAAAAAAAAAAAAAAAAAAAAAAAAAATAATTATCACCCTGAATAACTTTGATCTAATGATCGTATTTTCCTATACTAAATCTCAATCTTAATGGTTCAAGGGCCTAACCTTAAATATGCTGATTAATTAGTGCACGCGATATTTTCAGTTATGAAAGAACTATAAAACATACTTTCTCTTAATACATATCATCATTTTAAAGTATGTTATTTTAATTGACAAAATACAAAATTAGTCAAATATGCAATTTTCTATCAAATAATAAAAAATGAAAATGATCGTCACATTTTGAAATTAAATTTCATTTCTCAAAATTGAATTTCCGAAACCAAATTTTTTCTCTTTTTTTAAATTTGATAACTTAGAGAATTTTTGACCTATTGTACATTTTATAATTTAAAATTGAAATTTTAAAAATTTCAAAATTTTGTATACATTAGAAATCAAATTTTTTTGGCATCTTTTTTAAATAAAATAATGAAAATAATAAATAATTACTTAGGTATTTTTGCATCTTTTGATAAACTAATTATATAAACGTGTGCAAAAAACGTTTTTGATTCACTTTAAAAGTTTTCGAGAAATTAATATTAAAGAATCTAACTTTCAACTGCTGTCCTTCCTAAACTATCGGGATCCTATTTTCCAGATAGCTACTTTCCCTGTATTTTAACAGCCAAGAATCCGAAACCTTTGAAAAAAGGTATGTTTATTCAGAGAATGTATATTTTTGTGGCTGATTTGTAACTTTACATATCTTCTCCTCAAATTAAACAGTATATTTAAGGTTTTACCCTCGAACCATTAAGATTGATTCTTGGTATGTGAAACTTCGGTCACTAAATCACAAACTGAGGGGGAGCAGTTATTCAGGATCACTTTTCTGTGCACTGTACAACTAGTGTCACAAAGAATCAAATACCTATACAATTACAGAAAATACATATTCTAATAAAAAAAATGTATGTAATAACATCTGACTCATTATTTATTGAATGCACCAAATATTTACAAAACTATACACAATAGACATTTGTACCATAAAATGACGGTTTTTACATTTTTATGTATGGAGTCAAAAACATGGTAAATTGTTCCATATTATGGTAGTTTTGACCATATTTCTTTCCTCAGAGTAAAAAAATTATTGTTCTAAAATATTATATTTAAAATTTAGGGGAGCATGGTGTAAAAAAATATAATAGTATTAAGTGAATTCTCGATTCACAAATTCTGAAATCTTTTAAAATATCTCGAAAAATAGCTTTATTGTACTTTTAGTGATTTTGATTTTTCAACTATAAAATTTTATAACTTACCTGTCTGAGTATTTGGACAGATATATTTGAATATATTATAAATAATTATGCAAAATTGCACAATTTTCTAATACTAGAATTAGTTGAAAAATTCTAATTCTGTAATTTGATTAATATAATTTCTGTTTAAGTAAATGAATCGGCATGCATGTATATTTTTGGTAATTTACATCGACTGTTATGATGCAAAAATTTTAATTTTTCTAAATTTAAAATTCTTTAAATTTTTGAATTTAGAAATTTTTAGTTTTTATTTTTAAAAATAATTTATTCAATCTTTCCATCTTTAAATAATTTCTTTTTAAATTTTAGCCTTTTAATGTTTTAATTTTAATTATGAATTTAAATAATAAATTTTAATAACAAACTTGATAAAAAATTGAAGTGTTTTAATTTGTTATGACAAATGTAAACTAACCTTTCTAATTAAATTTGAAAACAAAAATTTAATTTACTTTCATTAAAAATTATGTTAAAATTCTATCAAAATTATCGAGGAAATATTTATGCAGTCACGAATAAATGAAAACATGTTTAGTTTTACTTTTTACTGACTGTTTCAAGTTTTCCACCTAAAAGTTTATTAATACATGAATAAAATGTGAAGTCACTTTTATCATTTTTGTTTAAATTACTAGCAAATTGAATTTTCTTAATACGAAAGCATGGTTACACTTCATACAGTTTTTCTTTTAATGGACTAAAATTTTATGTATTTATAGATTATTATTTTTAGTTTAAGTTTCAACATTTTCTCGGCTTTTTGTTTATGTTGTGTCCATTCAAAAATGACGGCATAGTTCCAGCAGTTTTATTTATGAAAACATCTATCTACGATGATTCTAACGAATGTATATATTTATACAATGGAAATAATTAAGATTACATATTCATAAGAATTTTAATTTTAGTACCTAAGTTTATCGATTTAACCCACCTTTTCAATTAATACATGTTATAATTTTTCTACTATTTTCAGTTTTTCAAATTATTCAAAAAATAATTATTTTATATAGAATTCGCTATTCTTATAATATTTTCTATAATCATCACCTATTGCTCCTATTCTTAAAAATAAGCTTCCATGACTTTTATCATTGTCTGAAATTCGATATTTTTTCAATCTTGGTGGGACGGGACCATCAGGACCGTTGTCAACTCCTTTTTCTCCCAATCGTCGTAAGCTCTCCAAAATGGTGATTTTTTTCGCAACAGCACTCAAGCCACTCCCCGCTGTCGAATCCCGTAAAAGGTAAATGTAGATGTATAGCAAGAACAAAAGTGACATCGTATAGAGATATAAATAAAAACCCTGCAAAATAAACAGAACAATATCTTCATCTATCATTATGTATAATATTCACAAGAATTTAGAACGATTAAACAAGGAAAACAAAAAAGGTATAAATATTTTCGTAAATATTGGAATTTTCTCATAATATCTTGTTAATTTTATAAATACACTTTAAAACATTGAAATGAAATTACAGAAATTCCACTTTTTAGGTATAAAACAATAAACATAGAACATTAAATTGATTTACTAAATACAGCACTTCTAAAGTTGTTCTTTCAGAAACTAAACTTTTTTTACGATTCAGCAATTCTTGAGCAATTATTATTATTATTGGTGTACATTTCGTCATGAAATCACACAACTTTTCAAGCAGTGAGAACTCTTCACATTTGACAAAGTTAACTCCTCACTCGTGCGTCACTTTAGAGCACTCTAAGAATTTATCAGCATTTTTAGTTTAAACTGTATGGTGAGATGGTGTAGGTGTGATAGGTGTGTGTGTAGTCTCTTGATTGTCAAGTACATTTCTCCGATTCAATTTCTTGTGATTAATAACGTACTTATTTTCTCGCTTCCACAAACAAGTGAAAATAATAATTTCCTTAGCTTGACGAAATGTTCGTTCTGAAGATTCCCCCCCCCCCCAAAAAAAAATTTTTTTTCGTCATAAAAGAAGAAATTTTCACGAATTAGAAGTATAGATTTTTTTTATAGTGAAAAAGAAAAAATACAAACAACATTCTGATATTTTTAGTTCTAATTTTCTCAAATTCCTTAAATCTCCTTTACATTTAATGTTTTTTCACCAAGTTATTAAGTAACAAATTTTTCGTCTTACATTGTTTTGTTTTTTTAAAATAATTGACCAAATTATTTGATAGTTGACTACAAACAGACCATTCTTCTTACTTTTAAGAAGCTGTCGTTGACTTTCATAGGCATTATAAATTGCTTTATAAATGCATTAAACTGCATCATAATTGTAAACGAATTGCACTTTTTCTATTATTTTATTTTAATTGTAATTGAAGACAATGTTAGTCAAATGGCAAAAACTAATTTTTACCAAAAGTGGTGTAGATCAACGCAACAGAAAGAATTATATGTTGTGTTATTATAATAAGAATTATATTGTTATAAAAAACTAAAAACAGTTCTAGGTGTAGTGAAACATTAAGAACGTTACTTTACACTATTCTTGGTGTAAAGTACGCGCCTTCATTTTCGATGCTCAGTAAAATTAAAATTTATAATAACAAAGGATATGACAAACATAAGAGTCAGTAAAGTTATTTTTACAATTAAATTAAAGTAATAATAATCAATTTCGGACTATTCACAATAATTTTAAAAATAAAATTAGTTTATAAATCAATAATACATAAGGCGCAGAGAGAATATATAGATTAACTCGAGCTTTGCTTAACCGAACAGAAAGAATAGAAATTTAATATTCTAAAATTATTTCTTTTTTAAATTGGCAAATATACATAAATTAAAATATGATTATCCGCCTTACAGACTTAAAAACTTAATCATTTTGTATCAACGAACTCTTGTTTTTGCAGATGTATAGCGGCGTTCAAGAAATTTACACCATAAATAGTAAAAAATCTACTTTTGCCATATGACATTATCTAAACGTACACCAAAATAATTGTTGCGGAGGCGAAATAGTGTGAATGCGTGAGCTTAGGGTAAGTATTCTCTACTATTGATATTTATATTTAACTACATTACTTAAATGTGTATATGAACACTAGATTTAGAGTTTAATCAAATTGAAGTGTTCTATCACACAATTTTTGGTAAGGTTAAACACAAAATTTGGAGAGAAATTTCACCACAGTTTATGAAATGAGTGTCTTACGCAATCAAATTTATGACGATTTTCGATCACCTTGTCTTAAAATAAGTAATTCACCAACTTCTGCATACTGTTAAAAATTTGGAGGGTGTTTAACTATATCATTTCAATTTGCAACAATCGTAATATGAACCATTATTATCATACTTTCTAAACTTGAACACATAATACAATTGATCAAACTAAGAACAGGAAAATGATTCAATTTAAAACCTTATTAAGGGTACAGCAAAATTGCATATAATATATATATATATATATATATATATATATATATATATATATATATATATATATATATATATATATATATATATATATATATATATATGGTTGCTCACTGTTGTATCTATTTTTTCGAGAGTGTTTAAACGTTTGCAAATTATATATTATTTTAAGTTTAGTGTTTCTTAAATAACATTTTAAATTAAATATGATAAAAATATCTTTAACATACATAATTAAAAATATAATATATATTCAATAAATATTTTTAATATTTTCAGGTTTGGAAAACATTAAGTCAATTCATAATTTACGGTGACGTTAAATAGTTTTTTTTTTTTTTTTTTTTTTTTGCAAGCCTCTTGTATTCGAGATATTAAATGGGGAAAAAGAAAAGAAAATTTGTTTGACATAATAAAACTTCACAATTTTACAGATGGTTAAACTATTTGTGTAACTGAACAAAGTTCAATAACTAAAAAGAAACGGTAAGTAATTATTTTCTTGTTATATCGTCTTTTGCTTTTCTCAGTTGGTAAAATAAAATATTATATTTTAATGTATAAAGATAGATGCGCATAAGTTAAATTTTCATTTTTTATCTCTGATTCGATAACTCAACTTAACTGCAATAATTAAACGCACAAATACATGTATTATAAAGTGATGTTTTGTTTAAAAACAGTAAAATACAATTTTAACCAAAATTAATGACTTACTACAGTTACATTTAATAAAAAAAAATTTATTTTGGAAAAATTTAAAATAATTCGAACCAATAGTAAAGTTGTAGCAATTCTGTATGATTTAAAAAAATTTTCTTGATAGAAAAAAATTTAAATGTTGTTAATGTTTAGCTGAATTTTACTTTGAAATGCACCATTTTTAACAGCTTAGGACAAAAATCGCAAAAACACAAAATGTTTAAAATAATATTGCGTTTTTTTTTTAATCAATTGCTATCTTTTTTTCGTAAAAATAGTTGCTTTTAAATAATGCATAGTGATTCAGGACTATCGAACTAAAAGTATCATTTATCACCTATTAGTATCATTTATCACCTATTATTATAGATATATCATTTGAATAAATATAATGAAAAAAGAAACGTGGTAAATATTGGAACTCGTGAAACTATTGTCTGAGAATGAATGAACTTATGAATACGATTAATGAACTGAAATATCAAAACATAAAAATGCATGCTAAGACATAATTGTATGCTTGGCAACGTGATCCAGATTACGTTCGTAAAATATTCTGTTTTTGTTTGAAATGAATGTAGTAAAAAAGAGAAATTATATACCTTACATATGTTTTAGTTTTGCTATAAATTTAAAAAAATCGAACAGCAGATGAATCTGGTTCATGAAGGTTTTTGTTCCTAAAGCTATAAGAAAACTTCACAGTAGCACGATATGGCATTTTGCTGGAATACGTGTGCTTCCACATAAAATTTATTTATCAAAAGAAATTTTTTTACAGATAAAACAATGTCTTATTGTCTTTCAAAACTCCTTTTTTTCAGTTTGATTTTAATTTCAATAAGTTAAAGTTCTGAGATCAATTCAGTGAACTAAATTTCATTTTGATCAATATTAGTGAAATTAACAACATTATCGACAAGAGAATATTTCTTGGCCTCATTTTGTTGAAAAGTTAGAAAAGAAATGCTTTTTGTATAGCATTAAAATTTATTGCAACTTAATACAAGTCATAGTACACGATTAAGAAAATTTTCATTGCAATTGAAATATAATATTGTTCTATATAAATATAAATATAATAATATATAATAATATTTTATATAAACATATATAAATATAATAAATCTACCTCGTAATACGGTGGAAAGTTTTAAGTTTGCAAAAATGTTACTACTGTTCAACACACTTAGAAATTTCTAATAATGTCCTTTAAGATGAGGCGTTAGTTTTAAAATCATTAAAATTTAAAAACAATATTAAACATATACTGGTTTTTTATGGATTTATACTGGATTTAGCGTGGTGCTCCCTTTGTTCGTACTTTCGGACACTCAGTACACTATTAAAAGTATCAGGCCTTGTTGAATCAGAATATTTAGTACATTTTCTGAAAACCTTAATATAGAGCCGAAGTGAACCATACTATCATAGAAGTTGATGTCTTTCAAACTTGATCACATCAATTAGAACCATTATGTGATTACATCAATTTGAACGGAAATATATTTTAATTTAACACTTCGATAGTTCTGTAGCAATTTTAATAAAATTATGGTTTGAAAACCGATACTATGGTTTGGTATTGAACATATTCTTCTCAAAGTGCACATTGTTTTTCATTTCGAACCACAAAATACTAAGATTTCTGGTACAAAAAAGTCTTGTGTTGACATGAAACTAGATTTCTGCTTACAACTAGGACTGCGTAAAACATATAAAACATGATGACAAATAATTATAATTCCTTGTTATCATAAAAAAGGGATTATTTCAGATCATGAATACTTGTAATTATAAATCCTAATTACTTGTGTTCATAGAAAATATTTAGTTATAACCTAAATTAAATATATTAAATAAACTTAACATATGACAAAAAATTTCTTTACAGCTCTGTATAATCTATGACAGGGATTATAACGCAAGCGCTACTTTCGCTATCTAACAATCAACCTTTGTACTACCACGATAGTAAATTCTTTTGGTTATTAATGTTCTGAGGAAATTTTTCTATTTTTTTTTTTTCTTCATCGTTGAATAAGAAAATAATATAAGCATAAATTCAATGCAAGGAATTAATATGTTTTTACTAAGAATAAAATAATTATTAAATAAAAGTTTTAGAAAAAAAATTATTCTTAATCAAGCATACTATTTTGTGACATAAAAATTTTTGAACGAAATAGGAAGCTAGATGTTTCCAGTATATAAAATGATGTAATACTTCAATTTAATTTATTTTTAAGGAGCTTTCAATTTCAGAAGACCTTCAAAAGAGAATATTTTAATAAGCCTTTAATTATGTTATAAAGTTACCTTATCTAAGACCTATAAATAAACTCATTTTGTTTTTATTCACATTTTTTTCTATGGTTCAAAAGAAAAAATGGGCCTAGTGCAGGGCCAAATTTACATGATTTAATTATTCTTAACATTTGGAAATTGTCGCCGTTATACTTACACTTATTCATATTACTTTCGTGCTATTGTAAAAATTTAAATGATTAAATAAAACGCATTTTAATTTAAATATACACAAACACAATTTGGGCGAAAATGAAACTATTCATAAAACATATTAAAAATTTACCTCAAAATAAAGCAATGGAACCTGTGGTGTGACTATTTCAGAAATGAAGAATGCAACACATATTACAACTACAAGCTGAGCATACATAGAACTAAGAATGATAAATTGTTGGGTCCTGAAATAAAAAATATTTTTAATTACATTACAAATCACATGTAAACAGTTTTAAAACTAAAATCTTGGCTAGATTGTGCTAGGTTTTGATACTTTTTAAATAAACATTTTGGCATATAAACATGTTTTTATTAGACCCACAATTGTTGCAATTTTTTGACACGTTTAAAAAGCAATATATTCACAGACAATGAACAAAACTACCCGAATATGGTAAAATTTCCCTTCTTTCTGGATCTACGGAAACACCAAAAGCCTCTGTAGTTTTTATCGAAGCGCTTTCGTAATGATTTTGGTAAATTTAATAAGAAAATATGATTTTTATAATATGAATAGGATAAACAAAACTACCAGAATATGATAAAACTTACCGTGTTTCTGGATCTATGGGAGCACCAAAAGCCTCTGTAATTTTTATTGAAGCGCTTTTGTAAGGATTAAATTTTACAAGAAAATATGGTTTTTTTAATATGTGATAAATTTATGTAAATGTGATAAAATTTGATAATTTTTATCATCATACCTTACAGCATGACATAAGAACCATACTTTTCAGTTTCGTATTTTTTACTAAATGTGGGGTAATAAGAGCTATAATTTTTAAAAACAGAATCCCCGGTTAACCATTACCATAAGAATTGTTTAAATACTGTATATTTTACTTTCATTATAAAGAATCATGGTTTTTTTTTATTAGAAATGTCATTAGCATAGAATACAGCAATTTTATCGGAATTGTTTTTTCGTGCACAAGTAAGGATAAAAGGTTTAAATATATTTCGTGGTCCAAGTACAATTGATCGTTACACTAAATTAAGTAGTGCGTAAAATGAAACGGCATATGTGTTTACGACAAAAGACTTTTAATAATTTATCCATTCTTTATCCTACACTGTTAATAAGTTAAGAGTTTGATGAACCATAATATCGTGTAAATTTTCTTAAACCATCATACCATGTTAATTTGAACCATATTACCGTGCAAATTAATCCTTCTTAAATTCAATTACAAACCATTGTGATTCCACTAAATGAAATACGATTACTTTAACACTTTTGGAAGAATGTAGCAAATTTGTTTTGCATTCAAGTTCGAGACACAGTAATTATGGTATAATGTGTTTTTCCATTCTATTTCAATTTTTATTTGTTTATTTTTTTCATTTTTAATATTATTATTTCTTTTTTTAGGTTATACCCTACATTGTTAGGTAGTTGAGTTGAATCTTACTATCATTGAAATTTACTGCAATCTGATTGTGTTGCTTATTTAAACCACATTAACGAATTTTTTAAACTTGATTTTATGATAATATGGTTAAAGATGAACGGAAACATGATTGAATTTAACATCTTATTAAGTTTGTTGCAACTGTAAGCCATTTACCACTTTTTCACATCAACTATCATCTTAGAAAAACATTATGTTTATCGGCTCACCATGCACTTAAGTAAAATTCGGTTCAAAGTTGAACCTTAATATCTGTAGTATCAACCATTATATCACATGGTTCAGCATTCAAAAGTAGTTAAACTGAAAATATTTTCCTTGAAGATGAATCATGGTACCATGTAATCAAGTTTAAGATGTAGAGACTACACGAAGAAAATTCTATTAAAATTACTGTACTGTATTTTAATGGCATTTCTGGTATAATAAAAAAAATTGGTTAATAAAACCAAAATATACCATATTTAAGCTATTCATTTGGTAATTTTCCAATCCGTATTTAAACGGATTACAGAAATTCTGGTTTTCAAAATTATAGTTCGTATTACCACACATTTAGAGAAATAAAATACAAAACTGAAAAGTTTTAATGGTTTTTATGCTGTGCTCTAAGGAATCATGATAAAAGTACCACATTTATCACATTTTATCACACAGTAAAAAACCTTATTTTATTTTTGATTTCACCAAAATCATTGGCAAAGCTTTTCGGTGAAAATTACTAAGTTATTTGAATTCTTTATAGAGTCAAAAACATTATTTAACATCAGCAAAATTATTAACAAAAACATTATCAAAATTTTATAATGTTTTTGTGGTTTCAACCATTTTTTTTTTCCAAGGTACATTTTATAATAACATATACGCAATAGGCGGGAACAGCATTAACTCCTAGAAAAAGCTTAGATGACATACGAATGAAAAAGCACTTTTGTAAAATATTTGAGAGATCACGTTGCGCCAATAATCTGAGAGTTAATTTTGCGTCAAATAATATCACAAAATAGAGATCAAGAATGATGAATCGTCAGAGTGTGCTAACTAGATCGAGTGCTGCAGTTATTTTTGATTCGAAATTAACTTCATAATTGAAGGTATATTTGATTTGAGGATAAAATCATTTATATTTTTTTGTAAGAAAAACGTTCATTTTAAGAAATAAATTATATATATATATATTTTTTTAATAAAAGTTTCAATGTTCTTAAGCATTTGTTTTAGCATTGAAGTTATTTTTGACTCAACTTAACAAAGGACATATTTCAAAATATTAGATATATAAGAATAAAATATTTAAAAATTTGCCATATTTTAAATTGCTATATATATGTTTCCCTCTTTAAAAGGCGTTAAATTATTTATTATATATTAGAGCAAGTAAACAAATCTAATTTCCTAAAAAAAATTCGCGTAACTAAATTAAAAATAATTGAACTTATTCTCATAAAGAGTTATATCAATAAATATAAAAATAAGATAAAATAATAACTCCTCCAATATTTTCAAATAGTAACTCAGAAAGCATTTGCAGAATTTATTATAGAGTATTTTTTTCAAAACACGTTTGTTCTCTTTCTCAACTTGACTTCGTCTTCATGTATTATTCAAAGCGTCACACCAAATGCAAATTTATGAAGAAAGACAATAAATGCATGTAAATGCAACAGCAGTTCTCCAATTGTTGCTAACAGTACGTTTTGTGATAAGATGCACTAGACTGTGTCCTGTGTGTAAAAATTGAGAAACTTGGGCGGATGTTATAGAGTGACAACCAAGATTCAGTGCTACTTTTTTTTTTATTGCGAACGAGGCGATCGCATTTTCTTTTCCATTGACGTCATCAAAGCTACAAAGCATATAAACAAGTAATAGAATGAAGAATTATTGAAAAAGAGTTGAAGCTGCAGTGTCTAACAACAAATAGTTGTTTGTATTAAAAATGGAGGGTATAAAGGTAACCAAAGTAATAGAAGTATTTTATCTATAGATCGGAAAATCTTGGCGGCATGTAAAAATAATAATAATAATATTAATAAATTTGTTCATAACATTACAGACACATTAGAGAACATTCTTTTAAAAAAATATACTGTGAAACTTATACAAATGAAAAAGATAAACGCTTTTTGCAAGGAGCTTAAATAGGCTTTAAAAGTTTTTTGTTGAAACAAGTTGTGTCAAAATTTAATCAGTGTTTCTTAATAACGGTGTTTTTTATAATCGCTGGCACAATTAATTTTTAAATCAATTTGATTCTAAGTTTACCACCATGTATGTTATTAATCTAGTATGAATTTTTAGCTCATTTTTATAGTTTTCGATTCATAAAAAGATGAACTATTAATAAATTTAACATAAACAATAATTAAATAAGCTCTTGCGAACTTTAATGAGGATTCCTCAAAACAGTGTTTTTCTTAGCCTCACACACAATTCCATTTTTAATCTATTTTATTTAAAATTTACCAGCATGTAACAATGCAGTTTCCCTTGCTAGTAGAAATTTTTTTTATTTTTTTTTTATAGTTTTATGATTAATAAAAGGAGTAACTTGCACTATAATTGAATTTAACTTAGAAGAGTTAAATAAGCGTTTGTAAACTATAAATGGCGTTTTCTCTTAGTCGCAGATGCAATAACTTCTTCAGTTTTTAATCAATTTGATTCAAAATCAAACAGAATGTAGATTTCTAATATTGCTTCCGTTTCACTTAGGAAATTTTAGGAACGTTGAAACAGTTTTGATAAATAAAATAAGTCCATACTGTTAATGAATTTTTTTTTATGTGTATGCTTATTATTTATACGATTTTAAAAAATGTAAACGCAATTAAAAAAATCCTCCTTGCAATAGATTTTATACTAATAATAGTCCCGCAGTGGACTGATCATTACGACACAGTTCCCAGCAGATCACCGAAGTCAAGCATGACTGCCTGTCAGTCTGCGGGTGGGTAACCACTCGGATTAGTCTGCGTAGGGACCAAGGGTGTACGGTATTGGTCCTCGTTAAACTGTTCTACTGTGCTCGACTTTGCGTGCAGGTCATTGGGCTACCGAAGCAGGGATGTTTCTTCCCCTCTGCAGAGGATCAAAATTGTGATGGCATGTCTTCGGATCATCCTCAGGGATGTTTCCCAGACCGTCACCAATAGCTCATTGTGCAGCTCTAGTGCGACGTAAATGATTTACAACAACAACAATATTAACAATATACGTACTGGAAAATTTAAATCAAATTGGTTGGAAATTAAAGAATAAATCGTATCTATGAATATAAAAACTCCATTTTAAAAAATATGCTATTTAAACTTTCGATAAATAGTTTTAAATTTTGTTTTGTGCTGTACTTATAAATGCTCAAAAATGACTCTTAGGTACTGAGAAAACAGAAAGAAAAAAAAACAGTAGCAAAAAAATAACATTTCTGAACGTAGGAAGAAGATATAGATTATGTTTTTCAAAACAGCAATATGCATTTTAAATACTGATTTTTTTTCTTGACCCTATTGAATTAACAAATGGAACTACACAAAACTATGACAAATGCTATGGAACTAATGAGTTATGGATAAACAAACTGAAGAAACAAAAATGACATTTCATAATTAAAACACTAACAAATCTATTTTTTCATTCAGAAGCGAATGGAAAATGTATAATTTAATTTTAGGAAATTTTACATGAAAGAAATATTTCTTTCAGATGCTACGGCTTTAAAAAAAAGTTGTTCTACCATACAGACGTCAGTATCCAGTCTAAATAAAATAATATAAATTTTTTGTTAATTTGTCAAAAATATTTAAATTAAATAATACAGAAAATAAATAATTGAAATTTATAATTAACAAACATATACATTGTTGAAAAGTTTGGTTCCAATGGAACATATTATGGTTCAAATTTCCAGCAACCTTAATATTGTGTTAAGCTTAACTACATTATCATAGTTCGTAAACGTGATAACACGGCACTAATGTTCAACTTGAACGAAAGTTTAGTTCAGTTTAGCACTTTAAGGTTGAAATAAATTCGCATCAAGTTATGGATCAAAGTACCGATATTTTGATTCAACGTTTAGCCAACTTTTCTGATAGTGTGCGAGTAATAAATAATTTCGATAGAAAGACGTACCGTCTGAATTCATCCTCACGCAACCTAACACTGATTGTTTTTATTACTTGGCTGGCTTGTTGTCGAATATCAATAGAAAGACGTACAGAACTCTCTGACCAGGCGATAAATTACTTTAAAATATCGTTTAGTTACTTCAAAATATCATTTATACCATAAAATTCTAAATGAATTTTATATGTGTGACTTCTTTTTGGCGCAACTTAATACTGAATGTTTTTATTGTTTGATCAGAGAATCAACCAGCTAATTTTTTTGTCAGTTGACATCTTTTATGGTTTAAAAGACTTTCACCTTAAAATATTAATCACTTTTAAAGCGGTCTTATATTGCAATATTTTCCATATTTGGTCAGTTTGTTGGGTGCTTTTAATTTTAAGGAAAACTAACATAAATACATCAGTAAAAATACTAAAAATTATTTGTTCAAAATATTTTTGGAATCAAAGTACAAAATAAAAGTTTTTCTCAGTATATTTAAAGAAATTAAAATTTTCTGCTGTGAATAGAATTTTCGAAATTTTTTTATTAAAAGGAAAGTTTTGTTTTCTTCATTTCAACTGTTTTTAGAAATAATTTACTATAAATAATTTGTTATTATTATGCATTATTCAAATTAAAAATATTTAGTTATAATTTCGCATGCAAACTGAATTAACTATAACTTTTAATTTTAACACGGTATTATAACCATTCCACTTTTTTCATTTATTTATTTATGAATGAAGAACTGAACTTTGGATATTTAAATCAGGAAATTAAACCTTGAAAAATTTGAAGCATGTTGAACCCATATTATCTTTCTGAATTGCTACAACCTTTAGTATAGGGGAAATTTGAACCACATTACCGTACTTCTTAAACTTATTTTCCCCGATACCATGGTTCAATTTAACACTTTTATTCAGATTGGAGCAATTTTACACCCTTTTTATGGCTCTAAGGAATAATAATATGGTTCAATGTTAAACCGAATGATTTGATAGTGTTTAAAATAGTAAAAAGGAGAAAATAAATAGTTGTTATAAAATAGTTTTTACTACGAAAAGTGTATGCGTTATAATTTGTTTAAAAAATCACAACAGCTCATGAAAATAAATGAAGTAATAAATAATCGTAAATCTTTTCCTCCAGAATCCTGCATTTTCCAAATCATTTTAAGTCTTGGTAAACATTTATTGAAAATTGAAATAATTGGTATTTAATTACATAGGAAGATTTTAAGGTTCATCGAAAATATACCTTAAAATTGCACCATACAGTCTATCATTTCCAAATAAACGGAAGCAAATTATTTAATTATTTCTGAAAATTTCAGTTTTATATTATCTCAATCGAAATCAAAGATAAACAAATTCGAATAAAATATGAAAAGCTGATAACATTGATTTCAAGACAGCAAAGTCACTTGTTTTTAAATAAAAGTATTAACAAACTAAATATATTTTTATTTAATACTAGTCTATATTATTCCCTTGAACACAACAGTTCAATGAATTAAAATAGATACCAACAAATTTTAAACAAATTTTAAAATCCGTAGACATTGCTTTCAAGACAACTAAAGCATCCCCTCTGAAATTTACAGTATTAATATACTATATCTAGATGTATTTTAAAACAAAATAATTCCTAAAAAAAATTCCTATTAATAATTGCTATTTAAAAAAGGATTATATACCATGTTTCATATTTTCTTTTATATACCAAGTAAATGTAAAATATATGAAACTCTGTTGACATTGCTTTCAAGTAAACCAAGACACACCATTTTAAATTAACAGTTTCGAAATACTAGATATAGTAACTTTTTTGAAAATTTAATCTATATAATTCCCATTGAAGCAAAGTTTAAAGAAAATGATATAGATATCAATTATCACAAAATAAAAATAAAAAATCCAACTGCATATCTTTCGAATCAATCAAATCACTCCTTTTGAAATGAACAGAATCATAATGCTAGATCAAGATATATTTTTAATGACAATGATTTCAAATCACCCAAGCCAATTATCTTGAAATTAACTATTTTAACTTTTTTTCAAAAGAATTCAAGTCGATGTTATTCCCAACATAACAAAGATAAAATGAAGTTAAGCAAATATAAAACGAATACATACTAAAACGAATACAAAACACTGGTGAAACTGAATTTATTTTAAGTCATTGAGGTTAATAATTTTAAAATTAAATGTACCCATAATATCTTAAATTAGATAAACACAAGTTATTTCAAGAGGAAAATGGGACATTTTAATATTTAATTTTATTAAAAAATATCAAATTCAAAATAAACTAGAAAAAGAGAGAATTTTTTTTCTGAGATATTATCTTGCAGATCTAAAGATTTTTTTTCATTTGTATGTCTTCTACTTTCTTTAATATATTAAAGTTATTTAAATTTTTTATCAGTGATTGTATAATAATACAATCATAGAATATTACACCGTTAAAACAATATTATTAAGGAAATTTATCTAAATGCATTAAGGCAATTATTACAAAATCAATATTTAACAGAGCCAAAATAATTTTGAATATTGTTAGACATTTCCAATTATTCCTATCATTCCTATCAAAACAAAAATTAAACTATCTTAGTTAAATAACAATTTTACCAAAATAAAACAAACACTGATTAAAGTGATTTAAAAATAACACAAAGATTTTAAAATCAACAGCGCTGAGATACCAGTACAAATTTGAATTAAAATCTATGCTAGTTCTTTCAAACCAAACATCTAATCATAAAACAATATTCTTTTTAAAAAAAACTAGCCACTTCAAAATAAATTAAAAAGTGGTTCTGATTAGTGATTAGAATCGTCCAATAATTTTTTTATTAATTAATTATTTTCATTTTTTCTGCTCTTCTTAATTTAAGAAATTTTTTAAAATTATGTTCAATGTTGTATTTAATTATTATATACTTAAATCAGTCATTTTAAAATTAGCAGAATAATATATAATTTCAAATATAAAAACAAAATCTTTAGATTAATAACATTTTCATCAATTCGAAAAGGAGACAGAGATAACATTGATTAATTATGAATATATTTTACGAAGCAATTTGTTTATTAAAATTAAAAAATTAGAATTCAAACCTATAATTATTTCAAAATAAAGGATAAAGAAAAAGAAATTGAATCGGAAAAGTGAATTTTCTTACCTGAGAATCGTCTTACACACTTTTAGAAATTTTTTTAAATCTTCCGCTTTTTCAAATTTAGGAAATTTCGCTGATTTTCGGTTCATTCGCTCCATTCTGATATTTTCCTATTACACTGATAAGCCAATCATATTAAATTAACGAAGACAAAATAATCAATCCAGAAGTTAAAATTCAGTTCTACGCAAACTTAATGTTTCATCTCCCCAAATTCTAGACACACGTTTCTAATGTTCAAAGGAATAACCACCAGGTTAAAAATCATCTACTCTTATTTCTATTGTTTCTATCAATAGCTTCTACTTTAGTGGATTTAACAAAAAACTTAAAACGCAACAATGAATTTTATTTATTCGTTTTCTCTTCCCCGAAGGCAAAAAGCATTATTTTATCTTTTACGGGTAAGTGAAAACAATAACACTGGTGTCTTCTTTTTTTATAAATTTTCGGAAGGAACGACTTTGGGTTTAACCCTTTCTTTCATTCTTCTAATAGAAATACTTTAGTTGACATTATGTCAATTTTTTTTTTTTTTTTTACTACATGAGTCCGTTTTTATAACTTTATTTACTTCAAGTATATCGATCTGCATGGCTTGAGAATTTCTTTATTTAGTAACTAATCGTTGCTTGTTTCTACCCGATGGCTTCTCATTTAATTCACTCATATAATAACTTTTTTTTCTGTGAAAAATTAAGCTGCTAAATTTTTTTAAAAATATTCTTCCATATATTCACTGAAGAATGATAATAAAGAAATGTTAATGGCTAAGTAATAAGTTACGTAATTGAAAGTCATAATTAAGTCATTGAAAGTCATAATTAAGTCATTGAAAGTCAATTAAGTTTAAGTTAGCACTCTTGAATTAAATGGACATTTTTAAATTTGAAATTATTTTGTGATTAACTGAAATTTTAGATAATGACAAATTTAAACTTTAAAAATAAATTTTTAATGCTTGAAATTCAACATTTTCTGAATAGAATAAAATATTGTAGAAATTTTCCAAGTTCAAACGAACCTTCTGGAAAGTAGATAAAAAATTAAAATAAACCTTTTAACCAAATTAAAATCAGCGTGACCTGATTTGGATAATAAAATTAACTTTTTGCAACTCAAACTGAATTTCTCAACAAAAAAAAAATATGTATGACTTACAAAGACTTACCTAAAACTTACAGAGTTCTTTTCTCAAAATTTTTCCAGTTTTAAGTTCAGTCCAATTTAAAAAAGTAAATTGCTTTCCCAAAATCTAGTTTTTTGAGAAAACATTTGTTGCTAATAACTTATGTAGTTAAAACATAATTTATTTTACAAGTGCGGCATTTTTACATACTTACATACATACATTTTTACTTATTATAATCAAATTAAACAGTTGAGATATTAAATCTATTGATTTATTATTTAAAAAGTAATTCAGTTCAAAAAGAAAATACATCAAGGGTACTGGATTTGTACTCTTAATTAGACTTCAACGAGCAGCAACTAATTAAACTTTTTGAAAAACAGTTTTACTCCTTTGGAATATCCATTTTACTCATTAAGAACAACGTTTAATATTTTTTCATATCAATTATCTCTCTTTTTTTTAAGCAAATTAAAGTTTTCATGATATAAGCTTTAAGAAGGCCTACAAACCAAATTAGACCTTAAAAACCAATATAAACCATCAAAAAATTGGTTCTACAAATTAAACTCTTTAAAAAATATATATTACATTTATTTACAACGGAAATTAGCTTACCAAAATAAACTGAGGAGAGAGATTATTGCAAATTGTGAAAGAGAATTTCAATTTAACAACATAAATACATAAAGGAAAATCTATCAATATATAATAGAAATTAAATTTCAAATAAGTTTAATTTAGATATTTTTATTTAATATTAAACAAAATAGCATACAGTGTAGTTGAAATATTTAAACTAGTATATAAATTTGTAAAATTTTATGTGTATAATTTTGAATATCTATTTTATTCATTAAGAAAAACGCTTAAAATTTTTTCATATCAATTCTCTCTCCTTTTTTTAAGCAAATTCAGCTTTTCATGATGTAAGCTTTAAGAAGACCTACAAACCAAATTAGACTTTAAAAACCAATATAAACCTTCAAAAAATTGGTTCTACAAATTAAACTCTTTAAAAAAATATATTACATTTACTTACAACGGAAATTAGTTTACCAAAATAAGATTATTGCAAATCGTAAAGGAGAATTTCAATTTAACAACATAAATACATAAATGAAAATCTATCGATATATAATAGAAATTAAATTTCAAATAAGTTTAATTTAGATGTTTTTATTTAATATTAAACAAAATAGCATACAATGTAGTTGAAATATATAAACTAGTAAATTTGTAGAAATTTATGTGTGTAATTTTGCTTAAATGTAATATGAAATTCTATGATCTGAACAACTTAGCTAATCAATTTACTTATAAATTCGAGTAGCTAAATCAATTATTTATAATTAACTATGTATCAATTCAAAACAAATTCAAAAAAAGAAAGATATAGTTTATAATATTTATATATTAGTTGGATATATTAATTTATTTATTAATAATTGCTTGAAAAGTATTTTTGTCCTTCTTATTTTTATTTTCATATTCATTTTTTTAAAAGAGAATGAGAAGGAAAATAGAGTGCACTAGTTAATTTCTATTGAGCAAGTTCAGAAACCCATTATTCAAGTCTAAATATATTGATATTGAAATAGTAAATTATTTTTATTTGCAAAAGGCTATGAAAGTCAGCCGAATGTCTGTCAGACAACAAAGTCAAATAAAGAACCAGACACTGAAATTTGAAGTTTAAAAATTTAACAATTTCGGATATTTTTGTCTTTATGTACATGGCTGTAAATCTATTACTGTCTTGAAAACAAGTTAAAACTTACATGTAAACTTATATTAAAGAAACAGCTTTAAACAAAACTCATTTCTGTTTCACTTCTTATACAAAAATGACGAATATATTAATAATTTCATGGATAAATGGGAATGCTGTATCTAAGAATAAATAGTTATTTTCAAATTCCTAAGTTTATTATTCACTGTTGTATGTTATGAGCATGAAGAATTAAGACCCTGAATTAATAAAAAATTAAAATTTTGTTATAATTAAAGATATTTATGTACATAATTTATTGTTTACAAAATAAAAAAATTTTTAGTACTCTTCAGTATGATTCAAAAATAATTAAAGCTTGAATAACTACTGTTTTATGTTCAAAATTACATTATACATCAAAAAACAAACGCTTGAGTTAAAAAAAAACTATATACATACATAAATCAAATAAAATAAAATAAAATAATTTTCGAAATCAAATAAAATAAAAAATTTAAGAACTAATTAGAGGTTCCCAAAATTTGGATTTTTCTGAATTTTTCTATCACAGTAAGAAAAATTTACAACTAGATCAATTATTTATAAGATGGAGCAAAACTCGGTATTTTTCCTGAAATGTAGCCTATATATAGCCAGCCAATCATTTTTATTTCAATAAAGAAGATAATAATAACCATAAATATAATAATAACATCAATAACTTCAATAACTAAAAAAATAAAAAGTACTTCAAAATATAAATGAATGTTACTAGCAACATACCAATAATAAACGATTCGAAAAGAAAATAATGACCTAATGAAAAGCAATAAAAATTTTAAAAATAATTAGGCTAAAAAAATCTTAAATATCTTCAAGTTTTTAAACTTTATTCTCCTTTAGGCCAGAAATTTCAAAATTTTGGTATATTATAAACAACATGTGATTATTTGTGACACAACGTGTGATTATTTGTTTATAATAATTATTTTGATTAACTTAAATTATGATTCAATATAATGATATTATTGAAATGCTAGAGAATAAATTGGTTTATGAAAATTTAAATCAAATTAAATATGTTTTTTTTTAAATGAAAACATCCCTTCTCTGCAATTTGAGGTCAAAATAAGGTTTCTAGTTCAACATATATTATATGTTCTTGTTTTTTAAGAATAGAACGGTGCAGTTCCTTAGGAAAAACAGGTTGAACCATCAAACCAAGTCCACGGAGCAATTCAATTTAGCTCAAATCTCTTTGACTCGTGATAAATGATAAAAAGTTAAAAAATTTTAAGATAAAAATTTCGGAAAAGCAAGTCTCAGAAAAAATATATCCTATAATGATCAAAAAGTATTTTCATAAACATATTAATAATAAGTAATAAGCTATCCATTGGTAATTTGATATTTTAAATTTTAAAAAATTATTCATATTATTTCCAAAAAATCTCTCATAATCAATTATAAATCAATTTAAGTTTAATTCTCTAATTTTTATAAATATACGCTAAATCTTATATTTCCAAATTGATGTCTTCTGCCATTTTAATGAGCCAAAAGTTGAAAAAATTAGATTAAAAATCCTGAATATTCATATAATTATGTAAAGTCTAAGATTGTAGCTCAGTATTGAAGCTTAAAAACTTCCATTTCTTTTCATTGCGAATTTTTTGAATTTTAAGTTAAAATCTTCTACAACCTTAATAGTATTAGTTTTTGAAGTATTAAAAACACATTTTAATTAAATCAATTATCACACCTTCTTCAATTTAATATAATGCAAATAATGTCATAATATTTCAAAATGTGTGCAATATAATTCTGATATGCTGTACCTATATTTTTGTTAAGAGCAGGCGTTTTAAGTACAACCGCAAACAGGGGGGCCCGCATGTTTAAAATTTGGAAAGAGTAGGTTGAAGAGGGGGAGAGTTAAATTTATCAAATGAATTTCTATTTTTACTAATTCTTAATATATTTCTTGCATTTAAATTGGCATTAATTGTTTAGTTTTTGGTGCTTCCAAATTATTACTATGTATTATTCTTTTCTTTACAATTTTCTATCATTCTTTGGTAGCAGGCATTTGAAAAAACTTAGTTTAATTTTTTGAATTTAATTTTCATCGGAGCTGGTTTCTTTCTTTTTTTTTTCTTTTTTTTTTTTGTAGCTTATATAGCAAAAAAAAAAATGCAGGTTCATTTGCAACAAATGCGAAATTTTTTACTATTAAAATCTGCCAAATGACAGACAAAATTTCTCAAATCGAAAAAATTGTTTGAGGTGACAGAAACCTTTCGTTATCTCCCATCCTGGCACCTCAAACTGATTTTAAAAAAAGTATTCCCGTCGCCGGAAACTGATTAAAAAAATCTATAGTTTACGCAGATTTCTTTTGAATTCTAAGCATATTTAGTCAAATTTTTACAAATTTTGGCTCATTGAGATAGCAGAAGACAATTCAGAAATATAAGATTTTACATATTTCTGAATTCAGAAAAAAATTCCGGTAAAATTACCGTACTGTATGGTTTATAACATTTCTGGTAAAAAATAAATAAATAAATAATACTTCTTCTTCTGATTAATAAAACCAAAATATACGGTATTGAAACCTTTTATTTGGTAATATTCTCTTTCATATGGTTTCCCAAAAATTCTGTGCTTCAAATTTATTTTTCGAATTACCACAAATTTTTAAAACATACAGAACTGAATGATAAATTTAACCGAATAAATGACTTTTATGCCAAGTTCTAATGTATAATGAAAAAATTACCAAATTTTAGCACATTTTCCAAATTTTATCACAAATTATAAAACCATAATTTGTTGTTAATTTTAGCAAAATCATCTCCAGAAAGCTTCTGTAAAAATTACTTAGATTTTGCTGTCTCTATAGAACCAGAAACGCTGTAAATTTTAGCATATTCTAGTAGTTTTGGCCATTCTTTTTTTTCAGTGTGAATGATGGTAGTTGACACTTTTTCTGCATCCTCTCTAAAAGATTTGCGATGCTTCGAATTTTTCAGCCCACCCTAATATGAACTCAATTTTTGATTCAATTTAACTCTCTTATCAACACTTATCTAATGCATCTGATTAAGTAGTAAACTTAATGGATTTTATTTCGAGAATTCAATTTTCTACAAATATGTAAAAAAAATATATATATTTTTCGAAATCTAAAATCTGGTGAGAAAAAAAGCATTTAAATACAATAAACCTAAAAATAAATTATAATGAATTATTGTTGTTTAATCATCGCATAAAACATTTTTCTTGTTTGATCTGCTTGAACAAAATAATTGACTGGATAAAATCATCACATAAGAATGAGCTTTTCCAGGTAGTTTCTAATAAATGTATTTCCCCAGTGAATTTTATAGATCTGATTTTATTCTAAAAATCTAAATCATTATTAATCGATATTTCCAAAACTTTACTTTATTGTGATATAAAACATAAGGAGACTAGTATCAAATAATAATTCGAAACTTAACCTTTTTTCAATAAATTGAATAATGAATTTTCTATCTATACAGGACATCTCTGCGTGCATTTCATTTAAGTGTATTTTTGAGAATTGATTTTAAATTGTTTCAAACGAATAACAACAACAAAATAAATTCGAAAATAAACCTTATTGTATGCTAAATCTTTCTTATAAACATAACTGAACTTATTTGAAACTAAGTTTTTTATTTCCATTAAGCTCTCATAGAATCATTTTTGATTTAATCGAATTAGAATCACAATTCATTTGACAAAGTCATTTAATGACATTTGCCGGCCATTGACTAAAAAAGTATTCGGACTTAATAATTATTTTTATTTCCTTTTTATCAATTATTTGTTTAATAATGAAAATCATACTATACAGTTCCAGAAAAAATTTACAAGATCAATTCAACTACAAGTGTAGTTTTTTTTTTTTTTTTTTTTTTTTTTTTTTTTTTTTTTTTGCTTTTTTTTGACACTGTAGTAACAATTAAACTATAGTGCATGGCATTAAAATTTCCACTCGACCACTCATCATTGGCTATCAAATATTTAAAGCTCGCTAGTAAGTTTCAATTTTAAAAAGTTGAGTTAAAATTAAATGTATATACGCTTAGATTATTGAGATTCAATGAAGTGACAGATGGAAGTGTTTAGAAATAAAGCGACAGCATTTTTCTTCTTTTTAGCACAAAGGGAAAAAAAGCTGAGTTCCTCACTTTTGAAATACGAAACTATTATAATTATCGCAAAAAATAGGCCCTCGCCCCCCCCCCCAAATTTTTTTCATTCTATATATGTTAACATTTTAAAAAATGTTCGAATGAATGTAAAATAATCATGAGCAACCTTTTAGTTCGGTCAACTTAGTACTGAAATTTCATTCCCCGCTATATGATATAATTAAGAATGTCAGTTCTTCGAATCTTGTAATAAAGGAGCAGTAAATCTTACGAACAAAACTGCCTATTTTTTTATACAAGAAACTTTATTTTGTATGTCAGTTATATATTTGCACTAAACATTGTTTTAATTGCATATAATTTGAATTCTTTTTTTACACTATAACTTCCTTTATATATATATATATATTTAAAATTTGGTCACTTATTGAGATTTTGAAATGTTACAATTATAACTTTAAAAACTTATAGTGTCAGTAAAAAAATATCAATACTGAAAAGATAAACACAACTACAATGGTAAAGATTGTTTTGGTGGCTTAGTAAACACTACATGTGCATGCTCTTTTCAAAAAAAATGACACTACGTTTTGAAACAAGTCAAAAAGAATTAAAAATAAACTAAACAAAAATTTGTAGCAAGCATGTTAAAGAAAAGACTTACACTAAGTGACTTAGAATCCTCCATATTGATTGTGATTGGGAATCATCTACAGCCCAATCAGTAAATCTCCGATCATTTCCATGTAAATCCTGATTTGCATTTGGTGCAGAATGTTCTATAATGCTTCTATTTTTTCTCGACACATGAATACCGGCACTACTTTCCCTAATATTTTTGTCTTCTTGTTGAGCCATTTTAGTCCAGTTGCATACACAAGCGATGACAATTCTTTTGTGAAACAACAGAGAAAATGTCTGACATACGATGATTGACAAGCGCTTGCTTATGCACTCTTCTTCAAGGTTTCCACTTATTTTAAGATTTCTCTCTTGCGCGGCATTTAAATCACTTAAGTCATTCTGCTCGAAGCAGGGCTAATTTGTTACTACTCGTTAAATATTTATTACCCGTTGCAGCTTACTACTTAGCTTTTACACGGCTATCCTGTACACTGACATTTTTATGACTAACATGATTACATTATGCGAACTATTTTGGTATAAACGTACGCATCTACTCAAAATGATCAATAAAAAGGCACTATACCTTTGTTGATGGTAGAAACATAAACAGCATTTGATAGACAAGAAGCAGGCTTTACACAATCTACTATAAAACAGACCAACGCCCTCTTGTAATGTAAATAGTAATTCAAAAAACACAAAACTATGAAAGATACTATACAATATTTTTCGCTTTCTAAAACATTGCACGCCGTGTTGTACAAAAAAAGCTATACACAGTGTGGTTGAAACGATGTACTCAGTATAGAAACATAAACATTTGATAGACAAGAAGCATGCTTTATACAATGTACTATAAAACAGATCAACGCCCTCTTGTAAAGAAAATATTTCAAAATCACAAACCTGTGGAAGATTCCATACAACACTTTCCACTGTGTAAAATTATGCAGACAGTGTTGTACAACAAACAATGCACACAGTGTTGTACAAACGATGTATGCAACATTTGATAGATAAGAAGCTGGATTTATACCATCTACTATAAAACAGACCAACGCCCTTTAGTTCCAAGAAAATTTAAATATTTCAGAAACTCATAACTATGAAAGACGCCGTACAATATTTTTCTCAGTATCAAACGATGCACACTGTATAGAAACATAAACAGTATTTGATAAACAAGAAATAGACTTTGCAAAATCTACTATAAAAACAGACTAACTCCCTCTTGCAATTTAAATATTTGAAAAACGCATAACTGTAAACGATGCCGTGTAATATTTTCCTCAAAGTCAAGCGATAACTGCAGTGCACAATATTAATGAGAATTTGAGGCTACTCTATAAGGAAGTTAATGATATTGTATTACGATGGATTCCCTAAGCAATGGAAAGCTTAAAAGACATAAAACAATATAATATTCTTGTTACACTGAGTAGAAAGACTTGACGAAAAGGATATTTTTCTCAATATCTGAACATAACAGTCATAAAACACCTAATAAAAATATTGTTACTTGTGCATTAGGCAAAACTTGAAATTATTCTAAACTATTTCGAAAAAAATTCAC
Source organism: Parasteatoda lunata (assembly GCA_949128135.1). Taxonomy (NCBI): domain Eukaryota; kingdom Metazoa; phylum Arthropoda; class Arachnida; order Araneae; family Theridiidae; genus Parasteatoda; species Parasteatoda lunata. The sequence goes on from OX421980.1 coordinate 25,117,269, forward strand.
TTCGGTATTAATCGATATCCATAGAATTTAACAATATTAAATAAAAACAACCATCAGTGATCGGCTGTATTGGGAACGATTTCGTAAAATAATCTCCTTGATAAAAGACGATATTTATAATAATTCACAACAATAAATGAAACATCCACATATATTCTTCCTATTCATTTACAGAGCAAAACTTGATGAAACTTAAGAGCGATACAGCAAAATACTCTCCACGGAATCAAATAATGTAGTCAATACGAATCAAACTTGACTACGCAATAAAACTTACAAAAAAGTATCCGGTAGATAGATTAGGCAACTAATAGTTGAATTCATTTTATGCAAAGTGAACGATTGATTTCGTTAGTTTTGTAATTGATTAAAAAAGTATTTAAATAAAAACCATAATTAATTTTGAATGAAGAGATAAAAGATGATACATTTTGGGAAAACTGTTGTCGCGCAATAAATGAATGAGTTATTTCTGCAGCATTTTATTTGTGACGATCTGTTTCGGAAACAATTTTGAAGATCACCTTCATAATTGTCACCGGAAACCATAACAGAGATGCGGAAATCGGAACAAAAGTAGTATCCTGGGATTCTGTTTAATTTTTGCTAATATAAATAAATAGAAAGAATAAATACATTTGAATTGAATGTAATTATAGCCATTTTGTTCATTTCCGTTTGAAATAACAAAAATGGAAGGTAAATTTTTTCACAAACATGTTACAAAATACTAATGACGGCAATTCATACTAATAGAGATATTTTAATTAATATCGAGAAAAAAATCCAGACATAAATGTACTTCAGGTAAAAACATGCTTTATGTTCTAAATTGGTTCAAAACATTGATTTTAAAGGGTTTCTAATTAGCCTACGAAAATCTTCTATATTTCCTTGACAAGAAAGAAGACGGCGGCTGTTTTGAAAGTGGGATAAGTCTTCTAGCCTACGAAATTCTGAAATTTATAAAAAACACACACATAAAATATCTAAAGCAATGTTTATATTTTTTTTAATAACACCAAATACTCCTTCTAGTACGGAATGAAAACAGAATAAAATTTTATAATCAACAAAATATTAGAAGTGTAACACACAATTTCCTTGCATCTCTACCATTAAAAGACTAAGTTAGTAGCTTAACTTTTTTATATATCTAAATGTCAGAGTAATTTACAACCCTTTGAAATCAGTGTTTCGAACTAATTTAGGACACGAAGCATATTTTTACCTGAAATAGATTAATGTCTAAAGTTTTTTTCGATATTAATTAAAAGATCTCTATTCGGACGAATTCTCGTCATATTAACATTTTTTTTACATGTTTGCCTACGAGATGGCGTGGTGGCTCAGGACAGAAGATAGAGCGCTCACCTCCCAATGGGGATCTCCTGGGTTCGAATCTCAGCTATGGCTTGCCGACACGAATTCACACCCGGTTTTCCCTGACCACTTTGCTGATGTAAATTATCCTCATTTTGTACAGATCATAGGTTAGAGTCTCCTTCCTATCGGGCTAACCATGGAAGGTTTTGTGGTTTTCCTCTCTATCTAACGCAAATGCGGGTTAATACCATCAAAAAATCCTCCAGGAGCCAAATTTCTCACAATACTTGATTCAGGAGTTGCCTTGTTTTCTGGATTGGGTTCAAAATTACAAGGCCACGGAGTTGAACATAAGTAGTCGTAAACTCAGAATTAGGTCGGTGCTAGGCCTCGAATTTTTTCAACAGAGCTAATTTCCAAATTAAGATAAATTTTTTTTAAAAAGTAATAAAAAAAAATTTAATTCTTTAAAAAAGTAGTTTATTGTTATCGGGAGGAAGGGGTATTTTTAAGTAGAGTAACTTTTAAACGAAAATAAACCACTAGAAATCAACTTAAAATTAATCATTTCCCTAAGAAAGCAATTTGATTCAAATATAAAGATTTTTTAATGCCTTTCAGACTGCATCCAACTGCTTATATCACTTTTTTTTTGTTAAATTAAATATATTCATTTTATATAAGCAGTTTATCTTAAAAGAAACAATTATTTCTGACATATTGCTTTATCTTTGCATTGGATATTTTATAACTGTTATCATCATCAAGAGCCCAAAAGCCCTTGGTGGCCCTTGGCCTTCTCTAGAACTTTTCTACATTTCAATTCTTTTTGTCACCAAATATTGCCAGTTCAAATTTTAATTGTTGACGTCCTTTAGCTCTACAGTCAATTGGTTTATGTGTGAAAATCATATGTTTCAGGCTAGTGGTTTCTAAGAGGTAGGTTTGCCATGCAAATATCATTCTGTTAAAATTTATAAAATTTATTACATCAATCTCTCTTTAAATTTTGTAAATTTCAGTATTTGTTCTAATGAAGAAGTTGACTTCGCCAAAAAATGGTTTATATGATCTTTCTTCCTCAGATGGCAATATTTAGCCTCTTCTTTCTTTGACAGAATCTAAGTTTCGAATACATAGGTCAGGACAGATTGGATACATAATAGATATCATTCGTGTAATGAACAAAATATTTTTTTTAAATATTTTATCGAAATTCTATTATATACATATTATTATATACAATCTTCTGTAGTGGATCCCACTTTAATTTTAAATTTTTGTCAAAGACACACAATAATGCATCAAAATGATATAGATTGTTGACTTGTGTGTAAAAATTTATAACTTACAATTTACTTTCCCATTTTACCCATTCCTTACATCCCTTTTACACTATTGTTTTTTCACCATTGTTCTTTCACTAGTTTAATAAACAGAATTTAATTCTATTAATTTTTACCTCAATTTTTGGACAAACTAATTTTTGAAGAAGCAATATTTAAAAAAAAGGCTATTTACTGACACATCAATAAAAAATTTTGATTCATGGTTCAGCAATGCTCGCAAAATAGAATAGTTAAAATAAAATTATTGATCTACATTTAATATGATTATTTAGTATGACTATATTTGCTATAAAACTACAGTCTAATAATATCGATCTAATAAAAAACAAGTGGCAGGAAAAGTCTGGTTGACAGGGTGCTGGACTCACGTTTGTGAGAACGGTAGTTCGAATCCAGCTGGCCGAAGACTCCCCGTGTTGTAAATTTTTGCTGGTACAAGTTAAATCTAGTGGGTCACAAAGTCCTCCATATTCACATAACAAATCAATACCTCTGGGGGTACTAAATAGGAGATTTATCGATATCTGGTTCAGGTTAAAATTACGATCTGTAGACGAATGAATGGATGCATGAAGGGATTCGCTCTATAAACGGGTGTGACGTATGGGTGTGGCAAAAGTCGAACTCTTGGCCATAGATGGTGCCACTGGAAAACAAGAACAATCGCATCCTATCTGCCTTAACTGCCGACGACAAAAACCATTAAAAACAAGTCGATTATTACCAAAAATATTTTTTTTTTTTTTTCAAAAATAAAGTGTAATATCTTCCTGAAACCTGAAATTTATATTATGGCAGAAGAAGCAAATTTTACTTTAAATTATGTAGCTCAAAAATAAATATGTAGCTGATAAGTGCGATAAAATAATTTTTCAAAAAATAAACATTTAATAATTTTTTTCTAGTTATTTTTAATTTTTACATAAAAAAAATTTTAAATTTTAGCTTTTAGCATTTTTTTGTATATTATCGAATATTTTTAGGTTCAATTTTTCACATTTTGGTCATGAAAAAAAAATCTACTAGATTCATTAATAGGATATTTATATACCATTAAACTGTCAAAAAACTATCTGGATAGAGTTTCTTGCCTGTCTTATTTTTTATTGTAATTAATAACTCCGACCAACAGGGGTAGATTCGATTATATTTTCACATAATCGATTGTTTTTTAAAGGTAGCCAAATAGAAAAGAAAATTCTTAGTATTAAAATTGTGTTAAATGTTGTCCAATATATCGGACACTGAATCTCAGGAGTATGCTATAGTTTTTTACCTATTACTAAGAATTTAAATTCATTCTAAATCTAAAATATAACTAATAGCAAAGAGCGAAACGTGGTGATTAAATAAAAAATAATTTAGGAAAATCTCTATCATTTGCCATCTTTAATGAAAAAGATGATAAATGAATGTTGATGAAGAGCAGAATGTTTTTATAGTTATATATTTCTTTAATTCTCATTTCACTTTTAATATTATTTTTCAGATCTATTTTGTATTTATTTGAACTTAAGATGAATATATGCTTTGTAGAAATTTTCATTAAATATTAATGTCCATGAATCAATAAATGCTTCTAAACAATGAACAATTAAAGAGACTCATTTCTATCAATAGGTTTACATCTCTAACACGCAGTTCAACACAATTCAATTGCAAACATGCGGCAACTTTCTTAAAAATAAAATAATAACGCCTATTTAATGCTAATAAAATAATTACAATTACCTACAATAATCTATTTGCACTCCTAAGAAATTAATTGCTCGTGTTTTCTGAAAATAATATATAAATATATAAATTTTTCTATTATATATTTTATCAATTAATTTCGAAGTATCAAAAAATGTTTTGATTCCTAAATTTCAAAATAAAAATTTTCTTAACCAAATCACAAAGTAAATGAAAGAGATAATATAAATCAATAATTTGTTTTTATCTTACAAGTATAAACTTAAGAATCTTCTTGTCTAAACTAAACTCCGCGACAGCCCATAGAGGACCAAGGCCTACTATGCCCATCTCAGTTTTCTTGACTTGAGGCTCTGGGGAGCAGATTTTCCGGTTCGGTGGTCAGCTGAATGCGGAACTCCTTCGGTTTTAGTCCCCAAGCATACTTGGTACTCTTTTTATCGACACACTGAGACAACATTGCCCGGCTGAAGATCGAACCAAGATCCTGTGGCACAAGAAAGCGAAGAGCTACCACTCAGCCCCCGGGAGACTTCTTGTTATAAGGTGTTTATATATGTGCATATTTCTGTAATGCTTTTTTCCAATTTTAGTATTTTACACAAATTATTTTTTATAATTTTCTTCTCCCACTGTTTTGTTATAGTTTAAAATGTATTTTTTTTTAAATAAAATAACTTTAATTCTAATCGTACATAAAAAAAACTTAACTTACATAATTAAAATTAGCATTTACTTTGCAATCAAATTAATCGATGAAAATCTTAATGAAGGACATGTACTATTCGGGCTCTGAAGAAAGTTTGGAGTCGAACATTTAAACGATCAACCCCGGATGCATTATGGCGTCAACAGGTAAAAAAAAAAGGTATGATATTCGAATTTAATCATATTTAAACATAATTTCAGTCGAAAGTCCCCTTCGTGGTCCCCTTCATTTTTAAAAGAATTGCATAATTAAAAAGACGCACATAAGAGAAAGGAATGTTTATGGAATATTTTCCTATTTCAGCTTTTTTCTTACAATATTCGATAATAATAAAATATTGGTAACCATTTATTACTCAAGAAACCAAGATTTATCAAATCCTCTCTAGTTAGCAAACATTCGGCAAAATTTATAAACCAAATATTCTGCTTCAGAAATCATCAATCTTTGTTTTTAGTATAAGAACGAAATTTAACTTTGATTTTCATCATATTTTTTCCACTACAATCCCCAACTAACTATGTATGAAAATAATTCATTTTTTCTTCGCATGAGCAGCATAAAACAATTGCCTTACATTATAAGAACGACATTTAACTTTGACTTTTATCATATTTTTCCCACTACAATCCCCAACTTACTATGTATGAAAATAATTAATTTTTTCTTCGCATGAGCAGCATAAAACAATTGCCTTGTATTGTAAGAACGACACTTAACTTTGACTTTTATCTATTTTTTCCACTACAATCCCCAACTAACTATGTATGAAAATAATTAATTTTTTCTTCGCATGAGCAGCATAAAACAATTACCTTGAATACTTTGATCTTGACAAATTTTAACTCTAAATTTTAATACAAAATAAATATCAATATTGTTTTTACTTTTCAACTGTAACATAATTTACAATTTTCTTTAAATTTCCTAAATTTAAGTTATTTTTTTAAAATTTAAGTAATTTTTATAAAAGTGGTATAAAAATTAAAATCTTTTAGGAAAGGTGTATATGTACGAATGTATGAATTACAAACTGGTTGTAATTTTTGTAGGGCGTGTAATTTTTCATTTTTGAATTAAAAACACTTCAGGACTAAATGTTTATTGAAAAGTGTGAATAAGACAACTGGAAGAAAAGATAAGAGTATAATACAGCAAAAAGTGGGAGCATAATACAACTAAAGGTGGGAGCATAACGTAGCAAAAGGTGGGAGCATAACATAGCAAAAATTGGGAGCACAACGTCGCAAAAAGGTGGAAGCATTACACAGATCTAACGTTTAGTTCTGGCAACAATAGAGTTTAAATTCAATTCCCAATGAAAATTTTAGAATATATTTTTACAATCTTCTCTATTAACAGGAATTAATTATTGCAGAAATTTTCTATAACTGTATTAAAAAAAAAAAATTTTTTAACCTCAGCCTCTAACATTCGCTTTCTAACCTAAAATTTTCTATGACTGTATTAAAAAAATATTTTTCTAACCCAAGCCTATAACCTTTTCGTTCCAACATTCTTAATACTGAGCCTATTTAGGACAAAAAAGATTAATTAGTAAAATACTATTTATTTAAAATTTAAAGTTTTTTATGGTGGTAAATATTTTTGAAAAGTAATTCAGTGATTTCATGTAGGTCCAAAAGTTATTTAAAACCAAGGGGTAAGAACGATTTATGTACGTAGAAGCTGATTCTGAGAAAAATGACGAAAGCGTGGGGACAGGAACCGTTTTGAACCAGCACGGACCTCCTTAACTATGTAATAAATCTTGGGAAGAACCGATTTCCAGGTTATCGATTTGTTGAAACTTAGTTATCCTCAAAATGCGACAGATTATGAATCAGTCGTCATTTTTCTGAAAAATGGAAATAAACCGTCTTTCCCCTTTGATCTCCCACTATCTTAACAGCAATTTAGTTTAAAACGATATTAAAAGTACTTTAATCTTATTAATCCATTTTTAAATAGTTTTTTCAAATATTTTTACGTATTTTCTTATGTTCTTATAAATTATTTTTCTAACTAAATGTACTTTTTTTCATGCAAAGATAGCTAATTGTAGAAATCCCAAAACGAACGTAACACAAGTAGTTTTTGCCATAAATTAATTATTTCCGCTTTGATCTATAACTATCTAACCAGCGATATAGTTTATAATAAGATAATATTAAAAAACTGTACTACAACCTTACTAATCTACCTTTAAATAGTTTTAACGTATTTTCTTATGGTGTTATGAATTATTTTTCTAACTACAAGTAATTTTTTTTCATGCAGAAATAATGAATAGTAGAAATCGCAAAATGATCATAACACTAGTAATTTTCTCCATAAATTAATTGTTTAAGATAATCTGGAAAAAATTCATAATTGATTTAATATTATAAACAAAAAAATATTTTACAACAACTGTGACTATTTAGCGCATATAGTAAAACTATCATTATAATTAACTGTAGTTAACTTCATTACTTCCACAGACAGACGTGTGACAAATTTATAAAATTAAAAAAAAAGCTAGTTCATTATTTCATTAGGAAGAAGATAAAAGCTAGAAAGAAAAAAAAGAACTATTTTAGAAATTTTCGTCTACATAATGTGAATATTGATGCGATTTTTAAGCATATTTTATGAAAAGAACTATGGAATTAAGTAATATTAATACATGTGAAGATATATTAATATGTATAAACTATTGTTGTTACTTATTTTCCTTCTCCGTATAATATTAACTGTAAAAAGGCAATATTACGATAAAGAAGGAGAAAGCATCATGTGTCACATATTTCTTTTTTTCAGCAGAAAATGACCAACATAAAAGAATAACAATAAATTTCTTCTAAAAAACAAAGAAGTGAAATAAAATAAAAAGTAAGAAGTATCTTTATCGTGTGTTGATACAATGAAGTTGAAAAGTAATTTTTTATAAGCTTAGTTATCAGCATAAGAATTTTTTATGAAGCATTATTATCAACTGAAACAACCAAGAGTTTAACTTATGAAGATTAATTAATTAAATAAAATTCTAATTTTTTGAAGCAACGTCATGAAATACTTATTTAACTGAAATATTGACATAATTTAAAACTCATCTTTAAAGAAACTAAGACTGTCAGAAGAATTTTAAAGGTCTACTGGCCAAATAAAATTTCAAACTCAAAGAGAAACACTAAACACATTACAAAGGAACTACAAAAAACACAAAATAATCTCAGATAAGGCACTCATTAAAATGACATCATCAAAGCCTATGAAAACTGGTCTTGGTCCTAATCAACAACTGAAAAATGAGATAGGCCGATTTAAACTGACTTAGAGGCACCTTAAGAGGATAATGAAAATTATCTACTGATAATTATTTGAACATCCATACTAAATGTGTGTAGATAAAATTAAGGTCTGAAGGGTTTTTTTTTTTTCTGGCATTGATTTGGACCTCTTGAACTGGGACGCCAACACTTATTGCACTGAACTTCTTACATTGTGGCAATTTTATGGGGTCGTGGTATCATGTCAATTCCAAAACGATAACGCTGGGTGTATTGATGTGAGGTCCGCCATAGAGTAGTATGGTGGTAATGAGGTTAACTAAATGGATTAGCCAGTCCATTGACCAGATCTGAGCACTATCGAGTCGGATTGCCAAACTAAAGAGAAAATAACTTTTCAAAATCAGTGAAGGAACTTACATGCTTTCTCGAAACCGATTGGAAGAGAATACCACTAGCCGCCATACAAGGACTTGTTGGAAGCATATCATGGAGGGTGAGGCTATAGCAGCTTCTCGTTAGACATCAACCCACTATTGAATGTGAACAAGCTCATTTTTTTGTAGTATAAAATTCTTAAGGTTAAATCCAAATACTTATTATTAGATAGCGTAAGGAAGTTTTTTAGAATGCCCAGCTGAGGAAGCCCAGTGGCATTTCTTATGCACCATGAGAAACATAGACGTAAAAAGTAAAACCCTTTTATCTTAAACTCTTTTTAATAAATATATTAAAAAAATAATATATTGCATAGAAAAATACGAACTTTTTTTATTTTTTTAAAAAACTTAAACAAAAACGTTTACAAAACAATAAAAGAAGAAGTGATATTTATGTCACATTGCATTATAATACTTCTAAATGTTATTCTATATCTATCAAAGATTGTAGCATTAGTTTTTAATGTTTTAACACAATGCACTCCACATCCCCCCCCCCCAAAAAAAAAAAAACTTTTGATACTTTATTCATTGTGGACACTTACAATATTATTTTTTATTCAACATTTAGAAGCATTACATTGCTTCTAAATTTTGTTCTATATTTATCCATGATTGTAGCATTTATTTTTAATATTGTAACAAAATGCCACCCCACATATCCCCCACAAAACTTGCGATACTTCATGCATTGTAGACGATTACAATAGTCTTTTGCAGCCTAAATTGTGCAGTGTTTCACTTGGTCTTTGCTAACGGCTAATGAAGAGATGTATTGCTCTGAATGTTAGGTTTTTGAAATTTCTATTTCATTGAAAAAAAAATTTTACCAGTCATTTTACATTTATTTAAAATGAACATTAATTGATCGAGATAATTTAAAATGAACATTTAAATGATCCTGATACGTTGATTTAATTGATTTAAAATGATGATAGTTTTGGATATGATGGGAAAAAAAGTCGAAATATCATTAAAATCCATAACATTTACTCGCCTGAAAAATATGTAGTACTTTCTGAATGTTAGGTTTTTGAATTTCTATTTCATTGAAAAAAATTTTTTACCAGTCATATTACATTTATTTAAAATGAACATTAATTGATCGAGATAATTTAAAATGAACATTTAAATGATCCTGATACGTTGATTTAATTGATTTAAAATGATGATAGTTTTGGATATGATGGGAAAAAAAGGCGAAATATCATTAAAATCCATAACATTTACTCGCCTGAAAAATATGTAGTACTTTCTGAATGTTAGGTTTTTGAATTTATATTTCATTGAAAAAAATTTTTTACCAGTCATATTACATTTATTTAAAATGAACATTAATTGATCGAGATAATTTAAAATGAACATTTAAATGATCCTGATACGTTGATTTAATTGATTTAAAATGATGATAGTTTTGGATATGATGTGAAAAAAAGGCGAAATATCATTAAAATCCATAACATTTACTCGCCTGAAAAATATGTAGTACTTTCTGAAAAGGCCGAAAGAACCATATGAAAGCAAGTGAAAGTAAAGTAACACACGAAAAAGTTACTTGCTGGTATTACCAGTCGCTATTACAGGTGTATAAAACATAAAGTACCTTTTTTTTTTTTTTTTTTTTTTAACGTGTTATTGCTTGCAAGTATAAGTCGAAGAATTTGAATGCGAAAAAAGCCAACATTATAATTATATGCCAAATTCATATTTAAAAAAAGGATTTTTTGAAAATTCATTTTCCCAAATCCTTAAACGGAAAATAAATATTTATTGCTTCTTTAACATAACTTATAATAATTATAAATTTAAAAAAGTTAGAATAATTCACCGTTTGTTTTCTAGCGACACATAAAGAATCTAGCAAGATTCTTCAACAAAATTATTTCCTAAAATTTTAATGTGAGTTATTTTTTTATCTTATTTTTATACGCATAAACTTTTAAACTTTACTTTCTCCCACCAGTTTTTATATTTAAACATGACAATTGTTCTGCTCATTCAAAAATTTAAGGTAATTGATGTTCATAGACTTTTTAACCAACTTACAGTCCTATTTTTATCAAATAAAAAACATAAGACGCGCTCCATAAAGAGTGGCATATTTAAATTGAAAACAACAAGTCAGTATTAAAAACTTAGGGAAAAAATCAATTTTACCTAAATTGGGTTTTTTTATGTATTAATAAAAGATACAAAGCAAATTTTTTAAAGATCCTCAAAAAAATTCCGAAGAACATCAGGTCAAACAAAATTCCAAATTAAAAGACGAACACTAAACACATTACAATAGAACTTAGAAAATCACAAAACTCCGAGATAAAGCATGGCAATCGTTTTAAATGCCAGTAAAAGATTCTTTATGTCTTCAAATTATAAAAAGGATATTTCTTACATTTTTAACATAATTTACAACAATTATTAATTAATAAAAATTAAGATAATTGGTATTACCATAATTCCTCGTTTGTTTTCAGGCGACACAAAAAGAATCTTGCAAGATTCTTCAACAAATACATTTCTTTGAATTTTAAACTTAGCTATTTTTTCATCTTATCCATGTGGCTATTTTTTTAAACTTTCCTTTCCTTCAGACAACAAAGAATAAAGTGAGAATATTTTCAAATCCTACTAAGTGAAGTAACAGTTACGAACTCATCTGTGATTCATTCGCATTGTCCAGAAATCTATTGTTTATATAACCAATAGCAATTTTCGACCTGTTGAAATATTATAATTCACTTATTTGAATGAAATGTAATTCTTTAGTTTTTATCCACTTATTGAAAAGTGAAAATGCTAACGGATCCACACTTCATCTCAGCGGAATCAAGACAAAACAAAACCCAGACGTAAATGTATTTTGCCATAAACAAGCCTGGTGAAGCAAACTTTGCTCTTTAAATAACTTTTAATTTACATTACGGTTTTTTATGCAGTTGACAGTAAGTGTCGTATCAAAATATATTAAAATGCAAACCTATTAACTATCATAAGAATGATGTCAAATTTTATTAGTTACATTGACAAATTTCTTATTCCTCAAAATGATAAAATCTATTAACTATTGCATAAATGTGTGAGAAGCCATTAGTTTCCAGCAGAAATATTAATTAGTTTAAGTAATACTTTGTAATTCAACTATGTTTTTATTAAAACACAGAGAAAAAAGTATGACCACAACAACCAGAGTATGGTTAAATTTACCATGTTTCTGGCTTTATGCGAACACCAAAAAGCACGGTAACTCTTACTGAAGCGCTTTTAGTAATGATATTGGTTAATGACAAAAAAGTATTATTTTATAATATGTGTAAAATTTTGATAAATTTGGTTATTTTATCATGATATCTTAGAGCATGACATAAAAACCATTTATTCGGTTAAATTTACTTTTCAATGTTCTACATTTTTTTAAATGTGGGTTAATAAAAACTATAGTCTTGAAAATGGAATTTTCGGTAAACTCTTACCATACTTATATATACTTGGTATTAAATAAGCTACGACCAGTTTTTCAATTCAATCCGACAATAAGAACTTATATTTCCCCTTCACACTCCATGTAAACAAACCGCGATTTTGACCGCCATATTCTCACTATTGTGAAATACAATTATTTCTTTAAACTTCTAATAACGGTCCAAAAGCATTTGTTGTATGTTTAAAACATAACCTACCACACTGAAAAAAATTAGAAGAAAGAAGAAAAAAAAAAGTATGGTAAAAAATTACCAGAATATGGTAAAATTAACGCATTTCTTGCTCTATGAGAGCAACAAAAAGCTCGGTATTTTTCACCGTAGCGCTTTGATAATAACTTTAGTAAAATTTACAAGAAAATATAGTTTTATAATATATGATAAAATTTGGTAAATTTGTTAAAATTTAGTAATTTTATCATGATACCTTTGAGCAGGCCATAAAAACCATTTGTTCGGTTAAATTTACTTTTCAGATTTGTGGTATCTATTAAATGTATGGTATTAAGAACTATAATTTTAAAAGCAAGAATTTCAAATAAACCGTTACTATATAAATGGTTTAAATATTGTATATTTTGGTTTTATTACCAGAATTCCGGTTGTTTTTATTTACCTGAAATGTTTTTACCATACAGTACGGATTTTAGTATAATTCTCTGTGTAAAAGGAAAAAAAAGAGTTTTTCTTTGTAAAATAGTTATTCTGCAGAAAATGAAACCATCATTAAATCATAAAATATCAGAAAATCATAAAATAGCTTTTAACCAAGAATACTATTGCAGAAACGTCTGTTAATTGGAGCATTTAGTGAAAAAATAGTAATATATCAATATATCTAAAAATATTAATTCATCATAGAGTGATGAAATATATAAAATACATAGAATAGAACGATAAATACATAAATGCATCATAGATTTATAAATAGCTATTAATCAAAATTATGTATTAAAAATTTCGTCTTTCATTAAAAATTTCGCACAAACGTCTTTAAATTTGATTACTTATTGATCATCGGGTGAAAGAATAGTTATTCAATATAAGATTATTAAACAATTCTTCATTATAGATTGATAAAATGTTTTCATAATATTATAAACTAGCTATAAATAAAAAGTATTTAACACAAATCTTTGAACTATAGCTTGAAATTCAGTATTTTAATAAGTTATTGTTCATCGAATTATTAAATAATCACTCTTCAAGTAATTGAGTAAAAATCTACTGCTGTTTTAATATTTGTTAATTTAATCAGTTATTCATCAATCCCATTTTTATAAGCAAGAGAAAAAATTATTTTTGTTTTCATTTTATCGGTACCTTCTACAATAAAAAAGGAAGAAAAAGCTGACATCAATACATTACGCTATATTAATTGAATATGCAATTAAATATTAATAATTTTATTGCAATATTGAATTATTAGTAATTGATAATACAATAATTAAGTGCAGCAAGTAATAATGAAGAATAAGACAATTAAATACTTTAAGTTCTTAAACTCCCCCTTAACCCTTCTAGTCCTAGTTATGTCAAATACAATTATGAGGTTCGTGATTTTATTTTTTACCTCGAGAAACTTTAACTGAGGTAATAATTTTCAACCAATGATCTACTTTCCTTTGTTAACATATGATATACATATGATCATCACTTTTTAATATTTTTTTTTCTTTCTCCTAAAACAGCATTCAAAGAATTTTTTTATTATTATTTGGGTTTCTAAGTTAACGGAAATCAAGAACAATAGCGTGAAAGATTAGCGCCAAGCAAGAAAATAATAAATAAATAAAAAGAATTAAATTTACCGGTAGAATTTGCAAAACGCTTTGTAGATATAACGCTTTGTACAAACCAATTATACAAATCACAAAAAAAATCACTAAAACAAAATGAAAATTATGCTAGAATAAGACATTTGCAAATAATATCTATGAATAAATACTCCTTATATCCACCCTCCCCCCCCCCCGTATACTTTCGTATACTGAGTGGTATCAAAAATGTCGCAAAAGAGAACAACTAACGAAACGCTTTAGACATGATGAACGGTAGTAGTATCTACACATTTTCCCTTTTTTGTCTTAAAAAAAGTTACGTTGCTAATATGTTGGCTTTATCTAGTCTCATAGTTTTGAAACCAGAGATAAATATCGTAAAATTAGATTGTCAAACTATACAATATATTAAATATAACAAATACATCTAAAAAATCATATATTAGTGCCAAAAAAGTGTTTTCGTTTAATAGTGTAGCTATTGTTTTCTTATATGAATTCATTAAACTAATTGATCAGTTAATGATAGTACTGCAGTAATAAAGCTGTATCAATGCTTTCTCGTATATGTCTATAAAAACTTTAACAGAGACAAATAATTCATATCAGTCAGCTGTTATGGTATAACAGTAATAATCAAATCAAGCAGTTATTATAAAACAGCATATAAAACATTAAGAGATGTAGTTTAATGAACTTCATTAATCTCGTGAGTGAGATATTGAACTTAATTGTTGATACCCTATTTTCTAGTTTGCAATTGTCTCTTATTATTTAAAAGATGAGAACCAGTCAAGAAGGTATACCCTCTTGATGTATATATTTTGCTTTTGTCTGAGTTGTTATTATCAACTGCACTAATTATTATTTAAAGTAGGATCCTCAAACCACAAAAATTACTTCGAAATAAGTAAAACTCAAATCGTAAGATCAAAACTTATTCAAGTTGTAATTATTTTTATTTTGCACATTCCACAAGTTTAATTTTCATAATATTCATCAATAAATCAATAACAGCAATGATTTACAGTGGCAGGAAAAAGTCTCCGGCTAATATATTTTTATTTTAATTTAATTGCAATAAAAAATAAGATAAAAATTATTTGTCTCTTAATACAGTGCAGCTTCTATTTGCATCTTTTAAGAGATGACTCATTAGTTACGCTAAAACAGCCAAATGCTGAAGTAAATTATTATAATATACTGACCGAAAGCTTTTGAACACCACTGTATATGGAATAAACTAAAATACTTATTCTTATTAAAATATGCTTTTTATTAAAACTAACCATAAACTAAAATTATAAATAAATCTAAAGTTAAAAACTTAGTTAAATTAAACATGTTTCAGTTAAAATTAAACAGTGTTTATTATTTTTTTTCATTCTACTTTAACAAGCTTTTATTTAAATATTTTAAAATCTCAGTCAACATGAGCTTTGAATTATAAAATTTTAGCAATGTGCTTAATTCATGAAAATTACAAATAATATTTAAATATGAATGACCTTATTTAATACCGAATATATCAGTATTGTCTCAAATCATATTCATAAATGCGACCTTTTAAAGGTAGTTGTGTTTTTGTGAGAATTCTAATTGTGTCAGAATGTGTAATATTTATTCATAGGTATATGCATGCTTTGTTTCACTGAAAAGAAAGATCAATGTTCCTTGCCCTCATTTCTAACGCTGCCATCTTTTTAACTTCAAGATAACATTTAAGAAAACTTTAGACATTTTCATTTTAAATAAATTTAATTATTTGTAAATTGAAGAGCTTAATGAAAAAATTTTTTAAGTAATATTTAGTGAGTTTTTAAACAGCAGTCTTAGGAAATGACAGTATGAAGCTACTTGTTAAACTCATTTAGCCATAAACATTAAAACCACCTCATTTAATGATTTAACTAAAGTATTTAAAATACAGAATACTATTTGGCTACATTTTGAAACCATATATACCGACTTTTACAATGCAATGTTTACATACAAACCGAAAACATAGATATCTAATGTTACAAGTAATGATATTTACCTATAGACTGATTTTTGCAACTCAGTAATATTTTTTTACATACTAAATTTTGCAATGCAGAAATATTGCCAACATTACTAATAGAGAATCTAAAGTTAAGATCAAATTTTCTTCGAATAACTTTTCCCCCTTACTAAATTCTAACCCTTTTTAAAAGCAATTGTTAATTTTTAAGTTTGAAACTGAAAACATTAGAATGATAGGTCATTATATGTGTGCACTAAATTTCATAATAATTGATTTATTAAGGTAGTGGCTAATGGCTCAGTTGAAGTAAAATCACTTGCTTAAAACGTTTGTGATAGTAGACAATAAATTAATATATATTCAACCTTCGGCTGATAAACAAATGGTAACAACTTTTAAATGATTGAAACTCATTAAATAAACCTTTCTCTGCTGCAATATTATTAAAACTAACGTTATCAATATTATTATTATTATTACCAAAATTATTATTATAAATTATTATTATAAATTTTATTATAATTTATTAAATTATTATTATAATTAATTATTATAATTTTATTATAATTTTTATTATCAAAATTGTTATCATTATTATTATATCATAATTATTTGAAGTTACAACAAAGAAAATTTTATGCAAACCAACACGAAGAAAAAATTCTGGTAAAATTACCGTACTGTATGGAAACGGCATTTCTGGTAAAAAGAAAAAAAGAAGAAAGAAGAAAGAAAACTTAATTCTGATAATAAAACAAAGAAAACTAAAATATACGGTATTTAAACCATTCCATTTAAAATTTGTCTCGCTCATTTGATAACAATTTATCAAAAATTCTGATTTTATAAACTATTTTCATTATTACCGCACATTTAGTAAAAAATACTTAAACTGAAAAGTTAGATTAAACCAAATAAATGGTTTATTGCGCCATTCTTTAAGGTATCATGATAAAATTACCAAATTTCGCGACATTTGCCAAAATTTTTTAACATACTATAACATTATATTTTACTGTTTTTAATGTTATTAACATTATATTTCAACAAAATCATTACCAAATCGCTACTCTAAAAATCACCGAGCTTTCTGATGTTTCCATAGGACCAGAAAGACGGTAAATTTACCATATTCTTTTAATTTTGACCATACTTTTTTTTTCTCAGTGTATGGATTTTCATCTAAAGATTTTCTTTCTAGATGACAAAATTTTGATGCAATACTATGTTTAAGTAATTATTTGATTGTAAAGTTTCATTTTTTACAAGTAATATGTTAAAATTTAAATACTGTTAATTAAACTATAAAAATTTTAAATTTCATTAGTTTTTTATTAAAGTAAATTCAGCGTTTAACATCAAGGTATAAGCTTTATCAATTTTTGCTAAATAAATTACTGTAATTATGTACAAATATTTAATTTATATTACTAATGTATACTATTATTCTAAATACTTGCATAACGGCAGATTTTTATGAATGAAAACATAATAATAGAATATTTAAGCATGTTACTGTAAATAATCAGAAAATAATGTTTTATTCATTTTCAAAAACATACCACACATTCGCACTAATGCATTCGCTTTTTGTCGACGAAGAAGAGCTATTAATAAAGTCAAATCTTCTTTTCCCGGTCATTTTGCAAAGAAATATAATACAACAATTAGTTTTCTTTGAATTAAGAATAATATTAGAGCATCAAACTTCCTCCTCTTTGTTAAGATATTGGTCACAATAAACTCCAAGCAATGTAATCCGTACAAAATAATTAAAATATTGTGTTCATCTTTTCGGGCGGCTTTCGGCATAGACATGAAAAACACCTGTATACCATAACAGTGATATCTCATCATGAGTTCAAAGCAAAAATATCACATATGTTTTCGACACAATGAAAAATTCTTTGAACGATTGTTGGTTTTTTCTTTGAATAATCCACTTCCTAAAATCAATTAGAAAGAAATTTCACCAATATTTTATCAATACGATTTCATCTCCAGAATATTTATTATCAATCATAGCACAAACAGCTAAACTATTAATTAATTGAAGCATTATGTATTCAAAATATGCCACCAGATGCATAATACATAAACATTAGCACTACATAATTCTCAAGATCATTTTTGACAAAAGGTAATATTTAAAAAGGTAATAATAATAGTAATTATTATTATTATTAGTAGTAGTAGTAGTAATAATTATTAGTATTATAATTAATAGTAATAATTTATTACATAACTTAACATTTTGCGAATAGAAAGGGTTAATTATGTGTGTATTCGTAACCTTTGAGTTAAATAATACTAATAATGATAATAATAATAATAATAATTATTATTATTATTATTATTATTATTATTATTATTATTATTATTATTATTATTATTATTATTATTATTATTATTATTATTATTATTATTATTATTATTATTATTATTATTATTATTTTTAAACTCAAAGATTACGAATACAACCTTAAATATGTCTTTCTGTTTGCAAAATATTAGGCGCTATTATCAATTTATTATGGCGCAGATAGTTGAGTTTTTAATTAATTAAAGCATTGGATATTCAAAAATACGGGGCTAAGTGCATAATACACAATTATAAATAGTACACCCCTAAATATTATAATAACCAGCATGGAGCACAAATATTATCATATCACACAATGTATTACAATTTGACAAAAGCCATATATATTAACAAAAATAATAATAATTTTAATATTAATAATAATAATTAGCTTTTTTTAACCCAAAGAATATGAACACTCCTTTAAATATTTCTTTCTCCTTTCAAAATGTTAGAGGATAATAATGATTTCCGGAATCCCAAATAAGTAAGCAATTAATCAGCTGAAACTGCGAGTATTTAAAAATTAGCCAGGTCCATTGTAAGGAGTTTTGAAGGAAAAAAAATTCTTCACTTCAGTTCACGCAAAATAGATATTATGGTACTTATAAAATTATAAATGAGTTTCAAAATATCATAAACAAGTTTCTAAATCCCATTAATAAGTTTTAAAATTCCATTAATAGGTCTGACAAATCTATAAATGAGTTTATAATTTTTTTAAAGAATTTAAAAAGTAATGAACAATTGTATTAAAAATTGTAATAAATAAACTGAAAATAAAAGCACAGCAATTAAATGTATTCTAATATTAAAATTATGCCTAATTTATGCATCACGAATTTCGCAGATTTGATTGAAACGTCTCAATAAATTTAATTAATAGCATTGAATGAGAACTATTATCTTATACAATAATAATAAAAATGAGAACTTGAAAAATCCCACGACAATGCATATCAAGTAAACAGGTTAGATGTGATAAATAGCCAGGACACATATCTCTTAACCTCAATATACAAAAAAATATTGCCCTACCACAACTGAATTCTTGTATAAAGATATACTTGTGTCCGGAAATCACCGATGAGCATTAATTGAGTGTTGTCAGTTGTAATATCCCTAATAAATTGTTTCCCCTCATGTTCCAATATCGCGTGACGCATTTCTTGAAGCTCATCTAGAGCTATAAGCTAACATAATATGGAATGCGCTCAGGGAGAGGATATCTCTTTTGGATTATATTTTGCTGGGATTATTGACCTACCCTAAAAACACACGCGGTCTTTTATTAGGGTAGTCATAAAGAAAAGGAAATATCTCTCTGACAAAAAAAATATGTCTTCAACTTGGATTTACTTCTAAAGATGAAGTACTGTTCTTCTAACGTGGTAATTGTTCATTCTTTACGCGGTTAATACTAATAAAAAATAATTACTAATTATGTTTACCATTGTATTATTAAGTCAACAATGATTTTGTGAGAAATTGGTAGATTTAATTTTAATTATGAGGATTTTTTACCGCTATTAATCGAGCTTAAAAATGAGTTTGGGATTTCCTTCGTATTTTAAATTTATTTCTAGAAATAATTTTTAAATGGTGTCGACTGAACATGGAATTGTTAATTTTTTACCTGACTTAGATAAGCATGATTAATAATTTGCTAACTTTTATAATTCAATTCTTAAGCAAACATCAATTTTCGAGGAAAATTAATGGATTTACTTATTATGATAATATTGAACTACTATCATTCACAATTTGAATAGTTTATTTTCTGCTAACTAAAACATATTTTGAATGTGATGGTGAACATATCCACTAGTTAGTGATTGTATTCACAACTAAATTTTTAAATAATTTAGTTAGCAATACTTTTCTGTTGAAAATTGAAGAATTCAATTCTTATGATGGCATTTTGATGGCATAGTCCATACTTAAAATATTTTGTACTTTTTCTAATTAAAATTTGTTAACATAATAACTGATTAATAACTCCATTAGGTTATTGACGAATTAAATCATCATCACTTTTATTGAAAATTGGTGGATTTACTTTTTATTATGATAATTTTTGACAGTTATTGTTCAAGCTTGGAATCGTTTATATTTTATCTTACTAAAATTACAATTGTTTTCTCCATTGTTTTCACCATTTGATTATAAAATAATTAAAACAAAACTTTTGTGATAAATTGGAGGATTTATTTATTATGATAATGATTGACTGATATATTTTAAACTTGATATAGTTTAATTTTTGCATGATTAAAATTAATTACATAATAAGGGATTTTTTTCACCATTTGATTATTTTAATTTTTAATAAAAATGCAGTTGAAAGTCAACTGGATTTTTGCTAAGAATTGGTGGATTTACTTACTATTTTAATGATTTTAGACTGACTGACAATATTCTGAATTTAATAAACTTTATTCTTTGCCGCTTTAAGATATTTAAAAAATACATTCACAATTATTTTATTGAACAATTGAATCAACATTTTTGACACATTTTGACAGTGTGATAACAAATTATCCTGCCAAAAAATGGTGAATAAATTTACCCTGAGAAAAAAGAGTTTGGTCAAAATTACCAGAATTGGAAAAACTGTACAGTGTTTATGGCACTATGGGGACAACAAAAATCTCGGTAAGTTTTACCGAAGCTCTTTAATTATGATTATTGTAAAATTAACAATAAAATATGTTTTTATAATATGTGATAAAGTTTGGTAAATGTGGTAAAATTTAGTAATTTTATTATGATACCTTAGAGGATGGCATAAAAACACTATTATTAAAGTTGTGACTTTAAAAGAGAGAGCCTTTTTTATGGCTTTAAATTCATTGAACTTTGATGTAATAATTATCACTTATAATTAATAATTTATATATTATATTATAATATAAAATTATAAATGTAAAATCACTAATATAAAATTAAATATGTAAAATCACTAAAATGAAGATCTTTGTGAATCTAACTAGCTATGATTTGAATTAATTTGATTCATTTTTTGGATCTGAAACTTATTGCAAAAAGTTACTTGCATGCAGAATAATCGGTTCAACATTGAACCAATTATAAAAAATTTTGGCAGCTATAATCATGCGTTATATCGAACCATATTTCCGTATTAGTTGGACAATGGTACCGTATAATCAATAATTAATTAACCGTATAATCAGTAATTTTATTCAGCTAAACTAATTTTATTCAACTATATAACGATAATTTTATTCAACTAAATATTAAATGATATATATGAAATTTTATTTTTAAAAAAATTAACTATTTATTACCGAACAGTAAGCAAAATAAATGCATTTTTAGACTATCACCACAAAACTTGCATCCGTGTTATCTTTGTATTCAACAACAAGGTACTTTAAAAAAAACTATTTCTAGTCAACAACGAATTGATATTTAAGATAAATAACAAATTTTACTAAATGTAACAGCCAAGATATTGTATTGCATCATGAAAATTAAATCAGAAAAACTATCAATATTTTGACTTTTAATCGAATGCACTACAGTTATGATGCCGTGTGTAACCATTAACTACACTTTCAGAGAATTCAGTTCAATATTATACTATAATCATAATATCGGTACCAGAAATCATATTATGGTGCAAATTTGCTGCAATGTTAATAAGGTGTTAAATTAAATTGTTTAATTCGAGTTGAACTATAGTATCATGTAAATAAGTTTAAGAAGTACGACAACATGGTTCAATTTAACACCATATTAATGGTTCAATTTAACTCCATATTAAGGTTACAGTGAATTCAAACGATTTTATGTTTCAACATGCTCCAAAACTTCAAACGATGGGGATTTTAAAGCATTTCTACATAAATATTTTGGGCAATTTTAATGTAACAGTCAACAAAATTTTCGCTTAAAAAATTAGGTTGTACCAAAAAATTATTATTGCTCATTAAAATGCTAAGATTGTGGGCAAAGGCTAACTGTTTTGGCAGTTTTTAATTTATTTTTAATAAAATTGCATACTCTAAAATAAATCGATTTAACGTTAAACTATAATAACAGTACATTTAACCATATTACGGTGCAAATTTGGAGCAACTGTTAAATTAAACTACGTTTTCGTTCAAGAGGAACTATAGTAACGTGTAACCAAGTTTTAGAATCGCATTAATAAGGTTCAACTAAGTACCATATTAAGAATGCAGAAAATTTGAGCGATATTATGGTTCAATATGCTCCAAAATTGCAACAGTTGCCATTTTTTAAAAGAAAAAATAAGTTCAGTTAACGCTTAAATTAACTGAACTAAGACTAATATTTTTAAAATATATAAGTGTCAGCAAAGACTGATATCCTAAGTAGAAAAGACAAAACAAAAAGTTCTGAATGGAAGCATAAAGCAGTCATATGAAATATTTTGAGAGACAGAAATATGCGCATAATCCGTTAAGGTACGTGAGCCAGGAATCACTTTATGAGTCGAACGAGTTATTTGCGATCTTGCTTCGCAATCGCAACAGAAATAAAGAAGAAAAGAGTAGAATACGAATTAGAAGAATATTATATTTTATTAACGGACGTTTGAGGGCAATAAAACATATCATTTTCATTGCACTTAAGCGCGCTTAGAGGTTATTCTCTTCGTCCTCCAGTCTACAACATTTTGATTATAAAACGCTAGAAAAAGCCTTTACTTTATGCTCATGGAACTGTAATCAAACTATATATCTCCAATTGTGGCTTTTTTTAAAAAAAATTAAGAAGCAAATGAATGAAAAACAAATTACTGTAAAGAGAAATAGAAAGAAGAATAAATTCAGAAGTTTACAAAAATCCTAAGGGCACTGATGTAATAAAATTTGTAAAATTAAACAGAATGAAAAATAAATTGGCCTAATTTAATCTAAATTTGCATTTGCAGTTTCGAAACATTAAGCCCAAACAATAGATTTTCAAGCATAAGTAGAGGGGTTCTAAAACTAGCGAAGCTTCATTTCGAAGACTCGGTCATTTCTTGGAATAACGCTTTTTGCGAATAATATGCTATTTCTGTAACTGGTTGTGAGATTATAACAGTTATTTAGGACTGTTAAGTTTTCTAAATCTTTAACTAGCCCTTTCTATGCTAATAATTAAAAGGGCACAAAATGTCATATGAAGAAAAGCCATAGTTTTGTAAAAATGAAAAGAGTTTGTGATTAAATCTTTTAATATTTGAAACGATATCCCTGCGCTGCATTGTCTGGGCTCATAAAAATGTACAAAAATTGAAAATTATTCATTTATTTTAATAAATTTTCGTCTCAGTAGAAAAATTTTGCTAATTGGACGATTTTTTTTCTTCTTTTATTTCAGTTATTTGTTCGTTCTAAAGCAAAAGTAAAATTTTTCAGAGTAAGATAGTACACGTATCGTATAAAATTGTAACTTATCTTCAAGTTAAAGGCACTTTAAGTTTTATTTTTTTTAAGCTTCAAATAGCACCTTTAACACTACTTCAAAGAGTCGTTAGGATATTGAATGGGAAAGATCTGACTGTATAAATGTTCTGGAGATTGCCAAGAGCCACCTCAAGGTGTTGTGTACTAATTAGGATGATTAAACAGCAAATAAATAATTAAAAAAGACTAATTTTTTTTAAAGTTTTAAGAAGGAAATCCCAAAAAGAAATTATCTTAAAAACGTTAAAATTTTTTTAATCCTTAAAATAATACAATTTATTTTTTTACAAATTGGGGGGGGGGGAACTAAGTGTTCCGCTCAATTAGAACACGAAAAAAGATTTTTTTTGTATTGAATTTCAAGTAATGCTTTATTCTTCATGTGTATTTTAATGTTTTATCCTCTTTAAATTGATATACTTAATGAAAACATTTGCACGAAACTTGAAATATATTGATCTCAGTAATTGATGAGTATGTATTTAGTATTTTAATTTATTTCAGAACATTGCTAAAATTATTAAAACAAATGTTAATTTTAGACTTTGTTCTAAAAGAATAATAAAAAATTTTCAATTTCAGAATACTATACAATTTTTAAAATTATAAGAAATACTAAAAGAATCGGAATATTGATTAAAAAAATACATATTTTTAGTAATTAAACATAACAATTTCTGTAACATCACGGATCTAAAATTTAATGACTTTAAAAATTGGTGTTTTTAGTTTTAGATAGAACTGATAATATATTGCTATTGGCATTGTACATTTCATATTCTATTTGAAATACATATAAGGATTTAATTTTATTTTGTTTCACGTTAAGAAATATTTTTATTTTTCTTTATTTAACCATTTGAAAAAGAGGGGGGAAAACTTAGGTAAATTTTTATTTTTTTAACTTTTGCAATATTAAAAGTCAAAAAAGAAATTTTAACGCAAAAGTCAAATAACAGTAGAATTTAAAAAGTGTACACATTTCAAATTTCACGAGATAACATCTTTAGCTTTTGCGCTACATCTTTTTAGATTTATAAAAAGAGGTTAAATTTCTTTCATCTCCAATCAACGCTATTGATGTTGATTATAGAAGATTGCAAAATAAAAAATTTTAAAAAAAAATACGCTGAGAAAAAAGTATGGTAAAAACAACCAGAATAGTAAAATTTATCATACTTCTGGCTCTATTGGAACACCAAAATCCTAGATAATTTTTACCAAAGTGCTTTAGTTATGATTTTGGTAAAATTCATGATAAAATATGGTTATATAATATGAGATAAAGTTTAGTAAATGTGATAAAATTTGGTAATTTTATCATGATACTTAAAAGCATGGGATAAAAATCATTTATTTGACTTAATTTACTTCTCAGTTTCGTATTTTCTACGAAATATGTGGGAATAAGAACAATAATTTTGAAAACCAGAATTTCCGTTAAGCCGCTACTATGTAAACGGAAATATTACCAAATGAAAGGCTTAAATACCATATATTTTAGTTTTATTAACCAGAATAGCCAATATTTTTTTTATCAGAATCGTCGTTCGGTAATTTTATCAGATTTTATTTCTTTGAATACACTTTTCTTTAAAGAAAAATTATGAAAAGATTTTTTAAACTGATCTTTTAATATTTAAAAACTTACATTAACTCTACAGTGTTTGGATTTATAAAAATATTTGAAAATTGAGAATTAGTCATTAATTTTTAATTTTAATGATTTTCATCTAGATTGAAAAATTTTTGCAGATCGGTAATTTGTTTAAATGATAGTTAACTTTTTAAACATTAAATTATTTTTTATATGATTTTTGAATCAACCAGTATTTTTTAAACGTGAATACTTAGTGGTGGGTTATTGAAAAAAGTAAAAGAAACGTCTTATTTACTGTTTTATTTTATCAATTTGTAATTTGTAGTTTATTTATGAAAAATAGGACACAAATTGACTTAATAAAAAAGCAAGAATTAGATTTTTTATGAAAAGTGCAATGAACAATTGAGTGGAATTTCAAATATATAAAAAATTTTGAATTTTGACATAGAAATGGGGAAAAAAATATTCCTTTCATCTCAAAATATTTCAAGAAAATAAAGGTCAATACGATTTTGTCTACAGTTTAATCGATAAAAATAAATCCGTTTTTTTTTTTTTTTTTAAATAGAGCAATATGTTTCACTCTTTTAATCGTGTGTCTATAAAATATTTTTTCTGGTAAAAACTAAAATATAAATTATACTGTGTAAAAAAAATGCGTTAAATTACTTCTCAATAATAAAAAATCTAGCTTAAAAATATAATTTCTTGAAACAATGCAATCGTGAATTAAATGAAATGGTAATTTTATTAACTTTATATTCCGGAATTGTTGAATATATGGATTATAGTAGATGAGCTTCACAAAAAAAGAAATATGATCTATTAAATCAACTATTAAATCAATTACAGTACTAAATTATTAAGACCTTTCAATACATAAGTCATATTTATAAATCCCACCGATTGTTCTTAGTATGATTCGATATTCTTTTGACTTATTCAGCACTATTTTTTACAATATAAATTATTTTTACTGCATTATGAGAAGGCATTTAATTTATTTTATGAAGAGCTTGGTAGAATACGTCTGCATACATATAAGTAATTAAATATTTACTAAACTTTAAAGGAAAGTTTCTTTTGGCTTAAAATTGTAAACCTTTAAAAGATTTAACCTTCAAAAAAAAGTACCACGTTAACCTTTAAAAAAAAGAAAAAAAAGGAATAACCTTTTTTACAGAATATAACAATTATCAACCAGTATCGAGTCAAGAAACATATGATACTCAGAAAATGTTAAATAACAAAGATACAAATGACATTGTCCTTTCTTCTTTAAAAAAAAAAAAAAAGAAGGAAAGAAACAGAATTTTTCATAGATATCTTAGCTGACGTCACTAGAAAATACATTACATTTGATTGTTTGGAAATAGAAACATAATTGAAAAGAAATAAAATCTCAGATTTCCCATTAGAAACCAGAAAGCACAAACAATTGATGAACTGCTAAAAGTCATGTAATTAAGTTCAGCTTTGTAGATATGAGATTTGCAGTGTGTATAGGGGAAAAATAGGCATATGGGAAAGTTGGGCAAACCATTCCAATTTCTATTCTAAATGGAGGAAAATATTATATGAAAGGTTTTTTACCAATGTAAAAGAATCGCAAAAAAAAAACCAAAAAAAATACAACAAGCCATCCGAGGTAACACAAAAAATTGTGAAAAAAAGTAAGTTCCATTCATTTTACTAAATTCTAATAACAACACATAAGATATAGACAACCGAGAAATTCGATGTTTAAAATGTTATGGGGTGACATAAGTCAGGTTTGATAAGAAACCAATTTTGCACGCTTTTCAACAATAATCACGGTAATGTAGAATGCTATTAATGTCACCATACATACCAAAAAAAAAAAAAAAAAAAAAAAAAAAACAGTTTAGAGTAAGATGACAATTGTCAGTCTCACCCAAGGAGAATTCTACAGTGTAAAATAAAGTCTTTAAAGGGATACGGTACCTAAATAAAAAAATTACATTTTCAGCATATGTTCTAAATTATATCATAAAAATTACATCTAAATTAATATATCCCTTTTACAAATAATTAAATTGTAACAAGTACTGATTTTGAAAAATTAAAATTTTAGACACATTTCTTTCAAAAGTGTTTCCTTAACAGGTAATAAAAATGGTAATTGTATTCAAATATAATTAACACATATATATATACATATATATATACATATATATATATATATACATATATATATATATATACATATATATATATATATATATAATTTTCTTAATTAATTATATTTGAATACAATTACCATTTTTATTACCTGTTATATATGTGTGTATACAGATAGATAGATAGATAGATATATTTACTTTAATTTATCAAAACACCTTTTAAAAATGACTTGACACCTAGTTTCTTTTCATAATAATAAACTAATATAGTTGCAAAAAAATGCAGACCAATTTTCATTTAACATGTAATGAGCAATATACAAACCAAACTTTAAATCACTACTACAATTATATAAAAAAAAAAGAAACTTTTACGCTTTTGAAAATGAAAATACAAGTATAAAAACTAGTAGCGTGTGGTTTTTATATCATACAATGAATTATAAATGTTTTAATATGTAATAAATCATATAAAAAGGCCCTAGTTGACATTTTCTTTCAAATATAAATACGTACAGAAATTTTATAAAACAAGATACCCTTTTGCAATATTTAAAATGGACTATCCAAGTCTAACAGTTATAGTAAAGTTATAATAGTTTTTGATATTCACTGTTTTCAATACTGGATTTAGTCTTAATGTAAGAGTTACATTTCACTTTCAGTTGGCAAAAAAAAAATTTTTTTTAAAAAAAACAAACTAGGTGAATCTCTTGAACTTCGAATGAGTTGCTAAGTAGTGAACAATTTTGTTATTTTGATTTATTATTTACATACTCTTGTATTTATATCTTTTCAGAATGTCTTCTCGTTCGCTTAAAATATACGTCTGGCAAAAAGCGTAAGCTTTTAGCAAAGATAGGCAGCAAAGATAGGTAAATGTGCTTTGATCTCCATGAACAAATCTTAAAGATAAAAATTAAATATACAAGGTTTTCTATAACAGCATGGACGTAAGTGAATTGCTACTTAATATTTGTGTTGATAAGAAAAAAATCCTGCTTCTAGACTATAACAGCAGGAATTACCAAACTTGAAGTATTCCATACATCGTGTGCTGAAGTCACAAAAAGATGCGATTTATGGGAGTTTGTGAAAAAATTCCAGATAGAATTACGGTTTAAAGTACCGGCACTTTGGGTGCATCCTCCGCAAAATTTTACCGTTATTCCATTTTTACTGTTAAATAATATACCGTAATTTTTAAAGTAATATTTATTTAATTAGAGTGATACAGATATTTTTTTGTAATTATTAATGTAAAAATTACGGTATATCAACTTTTTTGTTCCGTAACATATAACGGTGAAAGTGGATTTTACGATCAACCGTACCCGCACCCTAAGTGCCGGTATTAGTGTGTGTAGAGAATGACAGTTTCCATATTCTCCACTCACCTTACTCATCTTCCCAACATTCAAAACCTTCAACTTATTTAGTACATAAGTTACATTTCTTTTTATACAATTCGACATAAAACATAGTATCATTTAAGACAAGTTCATTATTTGTTTCTATTTTGTTACTTCTTAAGAAAATTGTTAACGCTAACTATGACTATCAGTCAGCCCATAGTTGCTAACTCGATTCTCCTAAGATATGCTTATTAGTAATGTAGCTTCCACTGCCCGTAAGGATTCTATGAATAAGTAAATATTTTTTTATTACTAAATGTTGAATCTTGATTTTCATGACAATTGTCATTCAATATACTTTGCAATTGACTTTCATGGCAATTGTCATTCAATATACTTTGCTCCAGACAATATACTGAGTTCAAACTGAGAAATGAAGACAAAAAATTAGTTTGCTCAACAGATTACACAGGCCTGGAAATACAATTGAAGACAGTTGCATTTTCCCTTATTTTTCACATCAAATCCTGAGATATTTATTTATTTATTTATTTTTATTCATTTGTATAGCTTGTCTAAAGTAAGAACTCCCCTAGCCATTCGTCTGAACCCGTGGCGGTGACTATGGTAACTAGGTATAACTATTTCAAGTAGGAGTGTAGGGTCATTGTTTAGGACAGGTTTTGGCTCTGGTCGGAGAGAGAAAGGGAATCTTTTTCTTCGGTGTCCTGTGTTAAGTGAAGTGAAAAGAAGCTACCTTCCCTAAAATGCGATATTCTTGTTTCCATAGCAGCGTACGGCCTGAGACTTTTTGACGGGAAGAGTTTTTACAGAAGACAAACTATATTGTATTATTTTCCCTTTTTTGTCATTAAATTACTCCTTCCCCTAGTTTTCAATCATTTAGGATACAAAAATAACAGCAAAAATAATTTTACATGAATATTTACTTTATTCATTCTTACAATTGGAATTTTTACGTGGAAAAGCAATACTTAACCAGTACTTAATTCGTCTGGGGTCTTAAAATGGACAAAAACAAATTTCGTTAACAATTGTTAAGTGCACAACCTAAGAAGGTACTTCTGGAACTTGCTAAAGAATATTTAATGACAAAAGTTCAATTTAGTACTTGATAGAAAAAAAGTTTTAAAATCTGTACCAGATAGAGTATATAAAGTCATCAAGAACAACTGAGGTAGCACACATTATTAGATATAAATATTTTCAAAACAAAACGCGTCTTGAATTTCCATGCACATATAACAAAATCAGGTAATACTTTTTATTCTTTCTTAAAAATCAATGATTTTAGGGTTGCTATATTTTTGTTTTATGCCTAACAAGCCGATAACGGTGGCCAGTTAGCCCACCCGTACAAACTCATTTCGTCTGGGTTTATTGGCTCAAGAGTCGGAATAAGATATGCTGAGCCAAATGAATGATGGTAATTGGTGAGAACGAGTTATTTAGCATTGTTGTCTATTCGTTGATTAACAAACATCAAAATAAAACTTTTTTTTCTATTAATCCTTGTTATTTGATGAAGAGCATACGGTTCAAGTTTGAGACTATCATTTCGGTTGGAATATGTTATTTAGTATTTCTGGAAATTAATTATTATTACACTTAATTGTTTTAAATAATTACAAAGTATCAAAAGAAAACCCTTATCGTTAAATTTTACCGTATAATTGGATAAAGGACACATATCCTCCACAATTGTAAACTTCCATCTTGATAGCAGCGTGTTATTTAGCATTTCTGTCACTTAAGATAATTACTCCCAGTTACCCCGATAATTACAATATATCGAAATAAAACTTCTTTAGTATTTCTTTTATGTAATAAGGAACGCGTGGTAAAAATTTGAGACTTCCTACTTCTTGAGATTAAATACCATGTTAAAACATGCATCAATCGAGTATCAATCTCAATTAACCTAATTTCCCCTATAGTTGCAAAATATGCTGATAAATACAAAATATTGAAATTACGATTTTTTTTTAAGTTTACATTTACATTATAAAAAATTCATAATCCTAATTTGAGGAGCCTGTCTTGGTAAAATTGCTCTATTTAGCACTGTCAGTTAGGCTAATTACCCTCCTTATTTGCGTCGATAATTACAACCATCGAAATGTAACTCTTTAAAGTTTTCTATTTATTTTATAAAGAACACGTGATCTAGATTTGAAACTTCTTTATTGCTGAAAACGTACTATTTAGCATTACTATCAATTACGTTAATCCTCTTTTTTTAACAAACAAAATACCAAAATGAAACTTTTTTAGTTTTTCTATTTATCTTTGAAAGAGCAATACCTAAATATTCCTGACAAAGCCTTTTGTTGAAAGTATTAAATGTACAGCCTGATATTTTTAAAGTAATAAATATCGTCAGTGATATTT
Organism: Parasteatoda lunata; assembly: GCA_949128135.1. Taxonomy (NCBI): domain Eukaryota; kingdom Metazoa; phylum Arthropoda; class Arachnida; order Araneae; family Theridiidae; genus Parasteatoda; species Parasteatoda lunata. Next base: position 25,148,645 of record OX421980.1, read on the forward strand.
TTAGAGGGATAAATATCTCCTACAACTTTACTTTATGCACATAATAAATTTATGTGGATTTAAAAAAAAATCTGTTGCTGCAATACCCGATCATTTAGCATCGTAAGTGTCCATATGACCCAATTTAAACACAGCAATCTACTAATATATGTTTTTTTTTTTTTTTTTTTTTTTTTGACTGAATGGATAACTTAATAAAACTCTTTCAAACCATATCTGAGCTTGAAGAGCATTTTAATTTTCTCTATACAGGTATTTGATTTTATCCATTCTTCTTCATTGTTACTCCTCTACCTTCTGAACTAAATCTTCAATATTTCGATACGTAATGGTCGAAATATTATTAAAATTAAACAGGTATATGCATTCTCCAAAAACTCCCTTAGTCTGTATTATCCAAAAAAAATTTTATTGTATATTATAACTAATATTAGTTTATAGTGGCGCCATTTGTGGGTTAGTCTTAAGACTTTTTTTGGCGAACGTATGCCAATGCCAATTACGGGTCATAAATAATTATTTGAATGATTTAAATGATAAAGAACAAAAAACGTTCTAGCTTTGACCATTTTGATCGGGAAAAATAAGGAAGTGATTTAAAAAAAACTTAATTTACCCTTTTTTTTTTTTTTTTTTGAAACTATAGTAGTAAGTGTCAGAAAGTTTAATTATAGGAGCATGTTGTTATAGGAAGCAGTTTCTTAAAATAGATAACATATATGGATTGAATTCAAAACTCACAAAATCTATAGAAAAATTATTATTTGATATCCTTGTTTTGATAAGGTATTCTGAAGAGGGAAATAAATGATAAGTGATATGAATAATTAAAAAAATTAAGACGCTTCTTTTGAACAAAAAACTTCATAACTAGAAACCTCTAAAATCCAACAATGCCACTGAATCTTTATTTCAACTTTTTTTTTTAATTCAAAAGTATTTTGGGGAAAGATGGAGTAAGTTGGAGAAAGCATGCATACGTAATACATAACATATTTGAGAAAAATAGATAACATATTTGATTTCAGCATTCCCAATATCCATACAAAAAGTATTTTTCATGGAATATCTTTTTGCGTTATAAAATTTCAAGAAACTGGTGTTTTAAATTTGCATTTCTATAAAACTATTAAATCAAATTTTTATTTTGACATTTAAAATTAGGTAGTTTTAAACAATACAAAAAATTTTATACCTTGAAATTTAAAAATTTTTTGACCATTATCTAAACAAAAATAAAAATAAAAAATAAATATGAAAAATAACTTTTACATCTTTGGATAACGAATTTTATAAATGAACTCGTAAAGTTTTTGGCTTGCTTGAAATGTTCTCGAAGTATGGTGGAATATGCAAAAAGTATCATTTTGATGATACTTTTTATGATTAAAAATTTAAATTCGTCGACAAAAGAATGTATTTATTCAAAGTAAATACGTTTTTGTGTCTCATTACGCAATTTAATTAATACTAATCACTAATTAATTAAGAGAAAACCTTTTAACTATTAATATTGACACATGATTCATGAAAAAATCCTTAGAACAAAGATTATTTATGGCAATTATTTATTTGTTTATTGTTTTTTATATTTTTTTATTTTCTTTTTTATTTATTGTACACTAAAACCCATTGATTACAATTTACTTACTATACGTTAAATTTATTGGGTAAAAAAGTCCCTCATGTTCCCATAACAAATCATACCCCTGGGGGCACTGATCCAGAAGTTTCCGTGTCTTCTGGATTGGGTTCAAAATTACAAGGCTACGGAGTTGAACATTAGTAGTCGTAAACCCAAAATTGGGTCGGCTGTTCAACGACGGCTATACAATTAAATATACTTATTATTTTTTCCATTTTTTTTCAATAAATACTCTAATTTTTCAAGTCTCGTCTGATTTTTTTAGTTAAGTGATCGAATATACTGTACAGCGTAATTTCATCTAAGCAACAGAATTTTCTCTTAAATCTAACCTTAATTGTAGTAACCCATTTTAAAGTTTCTTGATAATTAGTTTGCTCGAAAATATATGGATCAAATAGTCCAATTGCCTTGAATTACTTTCCTCAGATGATTTCGCCTTATATTATTCATGTCACTGATACACTTATTTAAATAATTCACCTAATTTCATGTGTATTTTGCATAATATAACGTAATATATTTTGAATAATCATAACCTTTCTGCAAAACTTTCGTTTTTGGTCAACGCGCTGAAAGTAACTCTTTTGCCTTATTATACAACTAATGTTTGATACAGAAGTTAATGAAAGAAATTTTACCAATATCAGATATGTGAATATTACATCGAAATACTTTTATGCTTTTGATAAAAAAAAATAAATAAAAAAAATAAAAAAAACTGATGCATATTGAAATTAACGAGTGGTATTGTTCGTAAAAAATATCTGCTGCCCTTTCTTTATATTTTAAGATCTCATCATACATGTATATATATATATATATATATATATATATATATATATATATATATATATATATATATATATATATATATATATATATATATATATATATATATATATATATATATATGTATATATATATATATATATATATATATATATATATATATATATATATATATATATATATATATATATATATATATGTATATATATATATATATATATATATATATATATATATATATATATATATATATATATATATATATATATATATATATATATATTCAATAATATTGAGCACGTATCTATAAAACACTACAACTCTATTTCAAAAAGAGATTAAAAAAAAGTTGATTAAAAGCGTTGGAAACACTTTAAATGCTACTATGATAAAAAAAATTAACAAAGAAACACAATGATCCTTTCTCCAATCGGAATTTTTTATCCTATTTCTTTGAATTGGAGATTTAAAGAACTTTTACTACAAAATAAATTACATCCCATCATCTAAAAAATCATCACAATTACAATGAAACAGACACACGCTTATACGGAAGTAAACATAAAGCTGACGTCATTACCGATAGAGTTTATAAAAGAGAATGGAAACTGAAAACTCTACAAGAAATATGGCCTGAAAGGAATAAAATTCTACACTGAGTCTAGACCATTCACAATACTAAAAATTAACGAATTCTTCTTGAAATGAATTTTTTTTTTTTTTTTTTAAATAAAATAACGAGAAGCTCCAGTGCGATTATTAACATTTACGTAAAATAATTTTTTACCGATTATATATATCGAAAAATGATAAAAAAAAATTGATGAACCATTTTTGATTTAATTCTTAAACTTCCTGCTTCCAAATGTGTAACTTTATATTTTACTTTTATAAATAAGAAAGGTATTAAATATTTGAACAAATCGCTAGTAAAAAAAGACTTAAAGAGATTTCTGATGCATTTTATAAGTTTTTATTTTGATACGGTGAAATTTCTTTAAAAAAAAAAGGCTTAAACTCAATATTAACAATAGTAAAAATGTACTGAAATATTAAGCCATGGTACCATTTATGCAGTAGTTTGTTCTAGAAATCCAGATATATTTCTCATTTGATATTTATTAACACTATCCTTTTATGATAAGTACTTCACACTAAAAGTTTTTAACACATTAAAATATTTCTAATGATTTTTACGTATTTTTTTATAAAAGTTAAGTCTAAAAATTTCTTTTGGTTTTGAGGTAAAATGATAGCATTTTCTGAATGCTAAATATTTTTTAAAATATCAATTTGTTGCATACTATTAAAGCATAGCGTCGGGGGCGCGCCAACAATATACGGTGCACGTGTAAAAACTGTTAGTTGGTGCCTTTTAAACCATTTAACTTCTATTTCAGTCAATTTAAAATCTGCGTTTGAAATACATCGAATTAGCATTTATGCAAATTATCATAGATTAAATAAAGGAAGAATAAAGCTTTATCATTTTTACTATCAATTTCATTTTTAAATTTATGTAACAAAAGAATTGTTCATGAAGCTTGCTTGATAATAAAAGTGTAATATAATTTTTATTCTTTTGAATTTTGTGTGATATCAATCTTTTGTGCAGTTAAAATCTGTACGTGAAGCAGAATTTGCATCTCTGCATATTGTTTGAAATTAAAAAGAAAATACGAAGAATATGAAACAAAATTGTTTCCATTATTTCGAAATTTAAAATGAGTTTTAACTTAGTGTTAATTGTTTGCATTAGCTCACGGGGAAAAGAGTTATTGTAAAATTACCGTAGTTGAATAGTAAATTCCATTTTTGGTAAAAAAAAATTTAAAAAATCTGGTAATAAAATTGAAATATGCGATATTTAAACAATTCATTTCATAGTTTTTTTAGTCGTATGGTAGTGACTTGCCTTTGACTATGGTAGCCTTTCAAATTTATAGTTCGTATTACCACACATTTAGTAAAAATATTAAACTGTAAAGTAAATGTAAGAAAATAAATGGTGTTTATGCCCTGTTTTAAGATATGATAAAATTTTCCTATTTTACCCTTACTATCAAACAGAATGGTAAAATAATCATATTTTAATATTAATTTTACCAAAGAACTTTGATAAAAATTTATTCTTTGAATTTTTTTTTAATGTTTCTATAGTGCCAAAAGCACGGTAAATTTTACGATATTCTGTTAGTTTCGACTAAACTTTTTCTATCAGTGCGAAAATTCACTCATGAACTTTTCGCGCCCGAGACTTTTGTTTTCAAATAATTATGCAGTTCAACATTCACTTTTTTACATTTTTAGTTTTACCCGTTTATTATGTTTGTGATTGGTAGCAATTGAACTGATTTTTTACAAAATCTTAATTCATGAATTTAGAACTGCATTTTTTAACATTCAGACAATTCGTATGATTCTATATGATTCTGTGTTCAAATTTGTAACTTAAAAAGTAATAATCATCAATAAGTAATTAGCATATTTTAAATTTTAAACTCAAACCATGAAGCTTGCAACCTGTTGTATAAAAATACGATCATTCGATCGAGAGGGATTTAGGATTTTTGGAATGCTTTTACACTAAGAAAAAAGTATGGACAAATCTGCCAGAATATGGCAAAATTTAAGGTGATTCTGGCTCTATGGGAACCCCAAAGAGCTCGGTAATTTTTACCGATAATTATTTTGGTAAAATCATCAATAAAATATATTGTGTTATTATGCTTGATAAAATTTGGCAAATGTTACAAAATGTAATTTTATCATGATACCTTAGAGCACAGCAAAAAAATTAAAAATTTATTGGTAAATTTACTTTTCAGTTTAAGTATTTTTACTAAATGTGTGGTAATAATAACTATAATTTTGAAAACCAGAATTTTCGGTAAACCATTATCATATAAACATTGAAAAATACCAAATGGAATTGTTTAAATACTTTATATTTTAATTCTATTACCAGAATCATAGTTTTTTTTTTTCTACCAGAAGTGTCATTACCATACTGTATGGTAATTTAACTAAATTTCTTTTCTCCTTGTAGATAACTTTATTAATAACTAACTCTAATTTATAATTCGTATTCATATTAATAGCTAGTAGATTGACTTATTACCTAAGAGAGGTTTAAGGGAAAAGTTCGGATGAATAATCCGAATCCCATTCAAATTCCATTCATTTAGAAATGTCGACATTCGATGCAACGAACTCTGTCATCCGAGTGAAAACGGACGTTATAATGGGAGGTTATGTAGTTAATGCGCGAAAATACCGTAATTAGTTACTCATAGCTTAAAAATACTAGAATATAAATTAAACAAAGTAATTTAACAGTAAGAATTAGATAACTAACAGACAAATTGATTAAAAAAAAGCCGCATGTTTTAATGTTACTATATACGTAAAAGTACCATTTAAAATATTGTTTTACTGGTGGAAATGCTATAAAAAATAATACGCTTGGAGACAAACCATAGAATCAGACAATTAGAGCAAGAATATTATGATTATTAAACGCATTCTAAACTTTGAAAAAAATTACACATTTTCTGAAAGCACTCTTTCGACTAAATAAATGCTCACGGAACCGATTACCGCATAATGATTCAATCCACTCATTGAGTAAAAAAGTATGGTCATAACTACTAGAATGTGAAAGTAAAGTAAAATTTACCGTGTTTCTTGCACTATGGAAAAACCAAAAACTCAGTAATTTTTAAGAAGAGTTTTTGTAATGATTTTGGTAAAATTGTCAATAATATATGGTTCTATAATATGTGGTAAAATTTAGTTATTTTATCATGATACCGTTAGAGCATGGCATAAAAACCATTTATTAGTTAAATTATCTTTTCAGTTTCGAATTTTTTACTAAAAGTGTGCTAATAGGAATTATAATTTGAAAATCTGATTTTCCAATAAACCGCTTGAGTTTGAACTGAAAAGTTACCAAATAAATGGTTTAAATACAGCATATTTTAAATTTATTAACCAGAATTATGTGGGGGGGATATTACCAGAAGGTTAATTACCATATAGAACAATAATTTTACTTTTTCTCTCGGTGCTTTTATGATTATCAATTTAAAGTATTAATTCACAATTTTTTTGCAACAGATCATGACCATCTAGGATAAGAGTCTACGGTCACTCTTTATTTAAAGGGAATTAGATTTAATGTGTTATTTACAAGATTTTGCATTTAATGTGTGGCAATATCAAATAAATAATGGTTTAAATAATTTTTTCGAAGTTTTTTCTATGACTAAATATTGGTAACTTTATTGGAACGAACAGTTCTGATTAGTATAAAAACAACATTTTTGTCTTTGAAATAGCAAATTAAACATCGATCGTTATGGAAGGGTCACTGTAATAAAGGAGTCGCACTAAAAACTGTAATATGCATATAGCAAATATTTCTTGATTTTAGTTAAGCTTAATCTATGAAAGATATTTCTAAGTATTTTAACTCAGGCATGAATTCTAAAAAAGACTTTTATTTTTGATAATTATTTGCTGATTACAAAAAAATTGTAAATTATTTGCTGGTTTTACAAAAACTATATTCAAGTTCTCGAGAATTTTTCTTGTTTTTAAATTAATAACAACTATAACAGATTTCATTTATTTGTTCAAAAATATTTCTTCAGCATAAATCTATTTACTTAACACACTTTACTTAACATATATTTAATAATTAAACTAAATTTAATGAGTTGTTTAAGTTAGCGATACATTAATACATGTTAATATGTTAATAATAGTAAAATATGTTTCATAAAGTCTATTTAATTTCTAATGAATTTTTTTCATTTTTAAAAATTTCTGATATTCATATATTTAAATGCATATAAATTGAGTCCTTAGGATGATATAAGTTTTCATTTTCATAATATCAGCATCCTTTTCCTTTTTTTCTTTTTTTTTTTTTTTTTACTCAAAATTTTCAAAAAGTGTTTCATAAACTTTTACATTTTATTTCGTATTTCAGTTATTTAAAAATATAGTTTTTATTTTATCTGTATCCACTTTAAAAGTATATGAAAAAATTTTGCAAAAGTATGTTCTATGTGTAATTTTAACTTCTTTCAAAGCAATACAATTACTATAAAAGAAACTTGGAATAGAAATTAGTTTCAGTTTCTAACTTTTTTTTTTCCAAAAGCTTATTTTTTTCTTAAAATTTCAAAAAGTGTTTTACAATCTTTCTCATTTTTGTAAAAATATGTTTTACATATACTTGAAACATAAAACTAAAACATTATCTATAAAAAAAAATATGGTATAAAAGTCAGTTACTTCCTATTTTACTTTTCTTTCAAAAGCTTATTTCATACTCAAAATTTAAAAAAAAAAGGTGTTTTATAAATACTTACATTTTCCTTCATTAGATTTTATATTTTAATTTATAAGAATTTTTCGTTTTATTTGTATCTTCTTTGAAATAATGGGAAAACATTTTGTAATGGTATATTTAAATATAAATCTATACTTTATAAACATGCTTGTAAAATAATATTACTTATAAATATTACCTACTATTTTGATTTTTATAATTTTCATCGCTAGCGGAAAGGAAATTTCATGAAAAAGAAATTGGAAAATAGTTTTTCATACACCTTGAGCAATAACGTTAAAAGCAAGCTTTAAAGTTATTTGAGTAATTATTTCAAGCATTGCAATTAATTTAACGGAACTATATATTTCAAAATTGCCTCAACTTGTTTAATATTTACGTTTTTCAAAAAGAAAATTAAATATTTGTTTTAAATCTAGTTTACGTAATACGTGAAAATTTCTATGATTCTATATGTGAATAAGTAAAATTGAGGTTTAAATATTTAGTTCTAATTTTTTATTTTTTATTCTATTTGAAGGAAAACTCTTACTTATTATTTTTTTAAACAAAACAATTAAAAAAAAAATTTTAAGTAAATTTTACGTTTTCTGCTAAGTTTGAAATGAAAATTATATTTTTGAAAAGAGTTTTACATTTATAATTTCCAAAATTACCTTAATTTATTTTTCACTAGTTTGAAAAGATAAAATAAATACTTATATGTTATATAAATATTTGGATGTTATTATTTTTTTTTTTTTTTTTTTTTTTTTTTTTGCATATTAAATAAGGAGTGGAGAAAAAACATTCGCCTGTGTTTTGAATTAGATTTTTTTTTTTAAAAAAAGGGAGGAGATTTTTGTGTGTGTGAAAAATAAAATCTGAAACAAATAATGAAATATTTTAAAAATCGAGGATAACTAAATTAATATTGAAAGTCAATATCTCAATATTGATAAACTTAATTTGACTTTCTTTCCGAATAAATAAAGAAAATATTATATGAACAATTAAATTTAAGAATATAATGCCAAACAGTCACAAATATAAGTCTGTCTTTTAAAAAAATTAAAAAGACAATAAAGAATAAAATTAACATATCTAAAACGAAACTTACGAGTGAAAACGAAACTGACAAATGAAAAACGAAACAAAGAAATGAAAAACGAAACCTATGAACATAAATCTCACCTTTTTCTATCCTTTTCCTCTTTTGCCAAACGATCAGCATGACTTAAATTTCCTATGTCCATTGACATATCTTCCGGATTGGAAACACGCAAAGCCCCGGCGTGTCCATCAGGGCTTTCGATGCCGACCGGCCCATGCCGGGGCACCTGTCTTCTCGGTGTTAAGTAGGCCAGTTTGTTCGTTCTTATGGAAGAGTAAAATAAGCTGTGGTCTGAACGCGAGCTTAGCAAAAAGTGCCGCGACCTGTCATTAAGTGGCCGCTGCAACAATGGCTCCCGTCAAGCAAGGGTATTGTCTTGCGCTTCATCACATCAATAACACTCCTAACATGTACAATGAAGGCACAATTAAAGGCTCAAATATATCAAGTACTCGAGAATGCAAATAAACAAGAGCGAAAATGGTACTATCGATACAACAAAAGGAGAAAACTTTATTTATTTTCCGGAATTCATTTAAAAGAAAGATTTTTGTTTCGTTTTTGAACAAGGAAATTCATCAATTATTTATAGAATCTCGAGATAGATTGTAAATGTTTATTCTTCTTTGGTTTCTGATTTCTATTTTTATACATTTTTATTAAGTAAAACATTTTTGATATTTGTTGCGGTTTTTGTTATTTAAAATGAAATATCCATGCATTTACAAAGGCCGGCGTTAAGAAAACTGATGAATGATTTTATTAATTTTTTTAACTTTAAAATTTTATTTTTTTTTCTTAAAATTTCCTGAATAAGTAATTCCTCAATTTATAAAATCTCGAGATGAAATATTTAAATTATAAATGTTTATTCGCTGGTTAAAATTTTGGGGATTTTTTTCATGCATATTTATAAAGTAAAGCATTTTTGATATCTGTCATAGTTTTGTTTAAATTAAAAAATATAAATACTTGCGTAAAGTTGCGTTGAAAAAACCGCTTAATGATATAATTGTATTTTAATTTTGATTTTCACTTAAAATTCTATGCATAAATTATATTTCTTTTTTAATTTACTTAAATTAAAAGGAAATACAAGAATTATCCTTCAATAGGGCATTATGCATCGATGCATCTAAATGTTTTTAAAATAAATAATTATTAGCTTAATTACAAATCAAACTTAACTAAATCGAAGAATTCTTTTCACCCATTTATAAATCCCTTTTAACCAAAAATAATTTCAAGAAAAAATAATAGATTTTAATAATAATTTATAATTTTCTAGGACACGAAATTTTTGAATAGTAAAATATTTGATACTAAATAATACAACAACTTAAATCATAAAATTGTGATCAATAAAATCTTAATTTTTGAAGAAATCAGCCGAACAGTGCCTGAAAATTCAAAATTCATTTATCAAACTTTTTAGTTTTTATATATTAAAACCAAATTTGACACAATTTCAGATTTTATCACACAATACTACTTCAGATTTTTGAACTATGTAATATTTTTTTACTTCAAAATCTTTTTTAATTCAGAATTTAATAATTCATCTAATTTAATTAGTAATAATAATATTATTAGTTTTTTATACGAAGTTATGCTTAGATTTATAAACACGTGAAAAAACTTTTTGATTTACAATAGTAGGTCCTAGAGACAGAGCAAAATAGACAAAAGTAACATTAAGGGGCTTAATTTCCTTCCTAGTCTCCTGACTTAACAATTATAATCATATCTTCCTGATTGCTGTCATCATCTTTATTTTAAATCAATATTTAAAATCTATTAAAAAAAATAAAACTAAACCGTTTGCTTAACCAGAAAAATAGAGAGTGTTTTGAAAAATTCAGATTATAGCGTTTTTATTTTGTGCACTGACACTAGCTTTCAAAATTAGGAGAATTTGCATATTTTTTAGAGTTTTCAGAAAACAACTGAACAGTAAAACAACAGAATGAAACTACTGCTTGGAAACAAAAATGTAAATCTTGTGTGACGAATACGTTAGCGTATACATGTGCGTGGCCAAACTAGTAGGGGAATAGACTTTATAAGGGCGCATTGCAAAATCTGCAATTCATTCACTTGCACATTATAAAAAATTTTTGTAACAGTCTTAATCATTTTTTTGAATTTAATTTCAAACAACAAAAATTAGTATCCACCAACAATTAGATGCTGGAATGAGGTGGTAAACTGTGATGAGACTTGAAGCAGGCCAGTCTCAATTCTAGATTTTTTTTCATAACCGTCGTTGAACAGCCGACCCAGTTTTATGGGTTTATGACTACTAATGTTCAACTCAGTAACCTTGTAATATTGAACCCAATCTAGAAGACAAGGGAACTCCTGGATCGAGTATTGGGAGAAACTTTGCCTTCGTGGAGGACATTTTGATGGAGCTAACCCGCATTTGCGTTACATAGAGAGGCAGACCACGAGAACATCCCACGGTTAGCCTGACGGCAAGGGGACTCTAGCCCATGATCCGTCTACCACTGAGGATATTTCACGTCAGCACTGTGGTCGGTGCAAGCCGGATACGGAATTCGTATCGACTGGGATTCGAACCCGGTTCGCTTCATTGGGAGGCGAACGCCCTATCCCCTGAGCCATCGCAGCTCTCAAATCTAGATTTGTAAGGATTCAATTTAACACTCAGCGTTGTGTGCAGTTTATGAAAACTATTTCAGAATTCTAGATCTGTCGAGAGGAAACCTGGCTAATAGCCACAATTGCCAACAAAGATCGATATTCGTCGATTACAACAAAGCGTAACAGGGATGTTACAGATCTCAACGCTTGATCTCTATGTTGCCACATGAAGTCAAGTTTCAAGAGCCACTGTTTCCAGAAGGCTTTATGAGAGAGGGCTGTTTGCACGAAGACTCGCTGATTGCGTTCCACTGACTTCTACCAACAGATGAGTCCGTTTAGGGTGGTGCAGAAATTATACAGATTGAAGAATGCATCAATTGTTGAATGTTCTTTTGACTGATGAGTCCAGATTCAGCCTGACCACTGACTCTCGAAGTACTTTCATATGGAGAGAACCAGAGATCCGCCACCTGCCCTCTAACATCCGGAAAATCGACCATCATGGCGGCCGAAGTTTTCCGCCATGTCTTTGAAAGATATACGTGCTGTGACTGTTGTGAAGTATAAGGATGTGGTCTTGGAGCCTTATTTTCTCCTTTACATGGGTGGTGCAGTGGGTCCTGATTTCATTTGACTGGATGACATTGTGACATCCCACATAGAACTTTTAGTTGACCATTTTCTGAAAAATTAAAATATTCGCCAGATGAATTGGCTAATCATATCTCCAGACCTCAACTCTATCGAGCATGCCTGGGGCGCTTTGTTGAGGGAAGCTACAGCACGTAAACTCCTCGAAAAACCATCCTAAAACTACGACTAAAAACTACGTTACTGAACGAGTGGAACAAACTGCACAGAAACTCATAAACTACCTTATTTTTAATCTGAAATGATGATGTTAGGCCTGAATACCAGGGCACCATACCCCCTATAAATCCTTTATTTTTTTTTTTTTTTTTTCAATTCTCTCACCACTCTTTGATACCCTCTGTCTCTGATGAGTGTTACACACGATCATTCATGTGTATTATGACTGTTAAATGGTTATTATTTCTGTATTATGTCAACCTAAGTTCAAAAATAAATTTTATTAAAATCTATCCAGCAGTTCTGGAGATAATCGGCAAACCATTAAAATTCTTTTAATTTTAAGCACCAAATTAACGCCAATTTGTTTGTCAACGATTGTTGATTGTTAACGTTACATCAGAGCCACAGTTCTGAGCTGAGCCATTGGAAACGGTTTGCGATTCATCCTTAATGATGATCCGAAGCCATTACTGATGAATTCTCGCCCTACTGTACCACAATTTAGATTGTAGGAGATATGACGGTAGTAACGCCTAGACTACGTATCTCGCTTCCAACCGCCTAATCATGTGTGTTCTTTTCCTGGTCAAAAAAACTCTGTAACTTATCATATTAAAGTGGTTTCTAAGCTACTAGAGCACAATCAGAAAAAAGTTCAATCCAATCAGAAACCAAGCCTTTCGCACTATGATAGGCGAAGACTCATCACACGAATTGTGTGGCCTTTAAAAAAATAGATATGCTAAGAATTAAGCGTATCTTCTTTCTCTCTTCTTATCATTAAATTTGAATTATTCACATAAAACATCTTCATATAAAACTCAAAAAAGTATTTGAAGTACTTCACTAAGTTGTTGCCACTGTCATCTTTTCCATGATCTAAGTCTAACATTAAATGTCAATGATTCATATCCTTTAATTCATATTGTTCCATGTGCGCAAACTGAATAGGTGCTATTTTTTTCACACTTGCTCATGGAAATAAAGAGAATATTCTATTTATAAAATTCAATAAAGTCAATAATAATTTATTTTTAATTATAGAAAAAAAGGAAAATGAGCCATTGGACAATTTAGTAAAAAGTTGGGACAATTCCATCATCGAAAATCATCTTTCTACAAAAGAACTCTAGCTTATCTTGCACTTCATTGAAGTTAGTCAAACTTGAATAGATTTACAATATCATCCCAAATTTATTCTCTCAATATTCTCTCTACCGTTTCCTTTAAAATCATTGTCTTGGATTTTAGATATGTTGTTGTTTAAATCCTATGAGGTAACTGATATGAGTCAAATTAGCTTTATTAGGTTGTTGACATTGATGAAATTGTTAACTGTCCATAGATCCGTTATCAAATCTCCCTTTGCAAAGATATGTTTAAGTAATGCTATGCTTGATATGTATTGCATTTTCTGCAAGTTTAGAATATCTTCATCTTTCCCACAAAGGAAACACACTTCAGATGTCCGATTGAAACCTGGCTAAACAATTTGAAAGCTTTTGCCACATTTGTTGTCCAGTCATGTCCAGAAATTTTAAATATTTGACTTTTTTACTCTAACATTTTAAGCTCGTGTTTTCAAATAAAATTTCCCACCGTATGCCTTTCAAGGTTTTACCTTTTTCACGACTCCTTGTACCCTAGTGATCTTTTCTCTTCTGTTCATTCATTAATTTCATGATACCCGTTATTTATTTATTTACTTATTTATTTATTTATTTATTTATTTATTTATTTATTTATTTAGTTATTTATTTATTTATTTATTTATTTATTTATTTACTTGTTTGTTTGTTTGTTTGTTTGTTTGTTTGTTTGTTTGTTTGTTTGTTTGTTTGTTTGTTTGTTTGTTTGTTTGTTTGTTTGTTTGTTTGTTTGTTTGTTTGTTTGTTTGTTTGTTTGTTCGTTCGTTCGTTCGTTCGTTCGTTCGTTCGTTCGTTCGTTCGTTCGTTCGTTCGTTCGTTCGTTCGTTCGTTCGTTCGTTCGTTCGCTCGCTCGCTCGCTCGTTTGTTTGTTTGTTTGTTTGTTTGTTTGTTTGTTTGTTTGTTTGTTTGTTTGTTTGTTTGTTTGTTTGTTTGTTTGTTTGTTTGTTTGTTTGTTTGTTTGTTTGTTTGTTTGTTTGTTTGTTTGTTTGTTTGTTTGTTTGTTTGTTTGTTTGTTTGTTTGTTTGTTTGTTTGTTTGTTTGTTTGTTTGTTTGTTTGTTCGTTCGTTCGTTCGTTCGTTCTTTAAAATGAAAAGTATCCAAAAATGCCCAAAGTAATAAACTCTCGCATAAATAGAACCGTTTTTTTAAGCAAAAAGATCAACTTCATTACATAATTTAACATACACAACAGAGGTTTGTTTCAAATCTTTCCATAACTAAATTATTTCATTTTGAAAGCAATCACCAACCCACTTACTTGAAGCATTATATTGGCTAATTCGTCCAAAAATACGAATCCAATGTCAATCCAGTTGCATTGAATTATTTACCATAGATAATTTCGGTTTGTGATATTCATATTTTTAATGCACTTGCCCAAATGACTTACCTAAAATCATGTTTATTTTTTCTTATTATAATACAGTAATCAAAATTTAGATCTTTTTAGGAATGCGTGCGAACAAGTTTTACAAATAACAGATAAGCAAGCATCAGATTGAAATATATTTTGCATGCTTTTGATGAAAAATTAAAAAAGGGTATTAAAATTTAAGAGTGGCAGTGTATTATTAGCATTGTTTTATCAGCTTATCCTTAATTCGTAATACCTGTTATGTTTCACGCAGTTTAGCAGATTCCGACTCATGTGTAATCAAATGATCACCCCCTGAAGTCTTAATTCCCATTTTTATATTATCAAATTAACCCTTTTTTACATGAATTTTTCATAAAGATAAAAGATATTTAAATACGGTTATAAAAGATAATTAAATATGGTACAAACCCATTTTAGTTTCTTAGGATTGTGGTGTAATAATTTATTTTTCCTGTATAGTCAAAAATTGGTGCGGACATGCGGTTTTGTGGTATATCTTATCAATATTATTTTAATCATGAAAAAACTGAATATTCAAACTTTATCTGTAAGGTATAAAAAGATATAAAAAAAATACGAACCTTTCTAGTAATTTAAAATACCCTCAAAAAGGAATGAACAAAATATCAAGATTTTCACTTCTTTCTTAAATCCTCCATCCATTTCCAAGAAGGTCATATTTATTTAACTATTTTGAATGCTCTGTCACCTGTTGTGGCTTACAAGAATTGTTTAGAGTCTCCAAATGAAGACTAAGTGCAAATTATAGTACAATGCGAATCTGAATAACATTAGGAAGCAAAACTATATATGTCCTCACATGGGACCCATATGAGAGGGTAAACTTTTCAATAAGAGTCTTAAAGTTTAAATTTTGAAACTTTCGAGTATCATACTTCCATTCTATGGAAAAACTCATCTATTAATAAAGATAATAAAAATTCCTACTTAAAAAGTAAATAAGAATTTATCAAAGAATAGTCTTAAATTAATTTAAGTAAACTATTTTTTCAGCAAAGTTTGTTAATAAACAAAGATTATTATTCGAGCTTTAGCAATTAAGCTGCGATCCCGAATGTCAGCTCTTAATTTTTATTGATTTCAATGAGACTCGTATTTCAAAATTAAAAATTAAAATACATTTTTGCTAATCACTTAAAATACTAATTATGAAGAAATTTTTTTAAAAAAAGCAACCATTATAATCTCTACTCATCTTTTAATTTCAAAGTTTTCAAGATAATACAATATCCCTTATTTATTTATATAAATTTTTAAATAATTTGTTTAAATAAAGAGGCGCATTTAGTTGAAACAAGTAACCAAACATATATCTAAGTAAAATTTTAGTAAAAAAAAGTTTTGATTTTCTTACATAATTCAAAAAAGAATGTTTCACGCAGATTGATGCTATTTTTAGATAATAAAAAAAATAATATAATTATTTTTCTACATACAAGGTTATTATCAAACCTCGCTCAATCATCAATTATCATTCTTAATATATATTTTTAGTTATCCAAGTTTAAAAAAATATGCAAATAAGGACCTCAATTGTGACAAAGCGTGACGAAATATTTTATTTTATTTTACTACTGAAGATGAAAAGCTAGCCCAAGTTTGATTTTACGACTGCCAACTTTCAACTTTGTAACTTGTAATTTTGAACCAAAACCTGAAGATTTTTCGATGTAACAAACGCACATTTACGTTACATGGCGAAAGAAAACCACGAAAACCTCCCGTGCTAGACCGATTGTAAAGAAATTGTAGCCAATGATCCATCTATCAATTAGGATGCTTAATATCAGCAATGTGTTCGGTGAGAGCCGAGAGCAGATTTCATATTGACCAGCTGGGATTCGAACCCGGGTCATCTGATAAGGAGATGAGCGCTCGATCACCGCGGCTCTCGTTTTCAAATATTAAATCATTATAAAAATTCATACCTAGTTTGATTGAAAACTCAAAGATTTTCAAAACAAATGCCGTTTACATACTCTCTTTTCTCGGGCAATCAAGCAGATTTAGATGTTTTTAATCTTGCTTTCCTTGTTAATGATTCGACATTTTCTGATGGAGTTCTTGTTTTCTTTTTCCCTCGATTAAATATTAATTTAAGACCACTTACGTATAAACTGTTTGTCAAAGATTCTCAAAAAATGATATATTGAGAGCAATCATTTAAAATCCTGCATACTTGCGATTGGTTTAATATCCTCTTTAGTCCCATTTTAATTCCTAAGTACCATTTGTCATGGTCTCAGATAGGTGAAATGTGAATTACATTTTATTTAGATTCACGTCGATTGAATTGTATGCATTTCTTACTTGAACAAATATGTTTTATTCAGGGAGGTTATATTGTGTCTGATTTCGTAATTTAGTTAAAAGTTAACACAAATTAATTATCGTATCTGAGGTTAATCCTTTGAACAATTATCATTGGCGTTTAGTAAATAAAAATCCGCACATTAGAATCATTGTACTTCTCTCAAAATCAATACAATCAACGTTCTACGCTCGTTGTCGTCTCATTATTAACTTTCTAATGACTCTTGAAAGATTTTCACCAGATAGTTTTAAAAAAAAAAAATTCTTCTTTTAAAATCATAAATAGTTGTTTTTGTTTTGAAAATTTAAGAAATATTGAATGAAATTAAACGATGCTTTGCAATCATTTAAATAACCAGAAAAAGTAATTTTGAAGCAGTTTGCCTATTTGAATTACACTAATTTTCTAACCTAATAATTGAAATTTGATACACGTTTATTCACACAGTTGACGCATTTTGGATAAGTCGGCCTATTTTGTATCATCTATGACTAGCCTTAGTTTAATTGGTTATTTTTTTTTTCAAAAAAAAAAGTATAATTTATATAAAGGCAATACGACTTTATGTAAAACTAACTTTTTGATTATATCTTCCTTCATTTCTACATTTTGATTATTCTTCGTTTTTTCTTCGGAAAAAAAAAATAATAATAATAAAAAATAAAATAACATAACGATTGAAATCGATTACCCTCAAATACCAAGCTCATCTATTGAACAGCCTTCCTTTCTTTTCTTTAAAAAATTTTTACAATTTTTATAGCCTAAAAATTTTAAAGGTTTTTATGGCCTGGAGTAATATGTACAGAGATTCATTGATAATGGGAAATTTTTTCAGATAGTTCTTGTCCACCAAAAAAAACTAGTATTTCAATTGTTGTAAGGATACATGCACTGAGAAAAAAATATACTCAAAGCTATCAGATCATAGCAAAATTTACCACATTTCTGACTCTATAAGAACACCAAAAACACAATAATTTTTACAGAAGTGCTTTTGTAATGATTTTGGTAAAATTAACAATAAAATATAGTTTTATAATTTGTGATTAAATTTGGTAAATGTGGTAAGACTTAGTAATTTTATTATAATGCCTTAGAGCATAACACAAAAATGATTTATTCGGTTAAATTTACTCTTTCGTTTTGTATTTTTTACTAAATGCGTGTTAACAAAAACTATACTTATGAAAATCAGAAGTCCTTGCAAACCACTACCAGGTGAACCGAAAAATTACCAAATGAATGGTTTAAATAGCACGCATTTTGACCAGAAAATGCATTGCTTTTCACCAGAAATATCATTCCCCTACATTACGGTAATTCTACCAGATTTTAACATTTACATTTAACATTGACATTTCCCTTAGATAAGTCTACGAAACGAGATAAGTCTTTCTTAAATGCAATTATTTTTGCATGGTACTCGTAGTTTCTTCTCTTTCTTACCCCCCTCTAGAAATTCCATGCCTCATATTCAATAAAATAACGATTTTTACAATAAAATAACAATTTCAATAAATTAGAAGCTTACTGCTGAAAAAAATATTTTGATGGATTATTAGCTTCATAATTTTTTTTCGTTAATGAATGGAATTATCTTAGCGTTGAACAGTGATCTGTATATAAACTCCGAAATTTAAACTAATTTTTTTATTTTTTTGTTACATATCTTTACATATTTATGTACAAATTATTAATCACTTAAATATTTAGGAAACTTCTTCCTCTAAATCCATAAACTGTCACAGAAAAAATACCCAATTCCAAGAAAAAGAAATAACCACTTGTATTTTAATTTTCCTTTTTTTAACTTATTGGAAAACGTAATTTTTTAATTTAAATATTTATCTTATCATAAATTGTATAGAGTAAAAATAATTCATTATAATTAGAAACTAACAGAGGTTCTTTTTGAAAATAAATGTGTTAAACCGAAGAAACATTGAGCAACACCTGTCAATTTCGTTTCGTAATTATTTTTTTAATATAATTACGTGCTATGTTATTATATAACACAATAACAGTTACGTACAAAAACTTCTTTTTCTACATTTTGCATAATTTTGAACTTTCGAAATTAAGATTTATAATGTCTATTACTTGTTGTTTGTATTTTCTGCATCATTTTAGTACAAAACATGTAAATAGAAGTAATAACAAATATACAAAACATGTAAATAGAAGTAATATTATTTGATAAGCTAACAAACGGTATTCTTCAATGAGAAATTCAATACATAAAACACAAAGATATATACACGTTTATTTTTTGTACTATTTCTGGCACACGTATATTTCAAAAATTTCTAGAACATTTTACTAATAAAAAATTGTTTAAAATTAAGAAATTTGTGAAAATAGTTATTATTGTTGTTTTCTAAAATAAAATAAAAGAAATCATATGAGAGTTCCAGTAAATTATTAGCGAAAGTAAGATGCATTTTAAATCCGAATATTGATTGCTCTATTTTGATGAAACAAATTTCGGCAATATATGCTTGTTCATACTTATTAAAATCATAAGTATCTTTAAAAATCTAAAAGATCTTAAAAATTTTAATTATTAACTAAAATTTTTACAATATTCGTGGTGCACCCCATTTGGTGCGATACTCGTGTTCAATCCGTACCCGTAGAATTCGAGAGCATTTATAATGAACGAATCCTATTTTTTATAGTGGAAAAGTTCTATTTATATTTGAAAAAAAGAAAAAAACAATGTTTTTCAACTGGTTCGACTTCTAATGTTCAAAATGAAGTAATGCTCGGTGCCCATCAATACTTTAACGAAAGTATGAACGAAAGTGGAAAAAATTTCTAATTTTTGCTGGTAATATAGTGTAAAAAGTTTAGTGTTTATGAAAAGAAATTCATTTTTGAAAACATTTATAATTTAAGCAAACATCGTAATTTTTTTTATTTTATTTATATCGTACGTGAATCACTTTTAGTACAACATTTGAAGAAGAAAAAGGAAATAATGAAGGATTTCTCCACTTAAAATGGAATTATTTCATTAAAACTAAATTATTACATGAAAACGACGTGAAACTTAGTCGTTACACATTTTAAAACTTAGAACCTGATATTAGTGAAAAATTGCGTATGGCTGACGTAGTAGTTTTTCTTTATAGGATTGAGAAGGAAGGAGTTAAAAAAACCGAACTGTCGCTAAATAATATAATATTTTATTGATTTACTAAGTTGATGTCTTTTTATATCATATTTCGACCGACATGGGGAAGTGAGATTTCATGAACATAGAAATTTATTAAATACTACAATTATTTAATCCTCATGAAGTGTGATCAGCAAAATAATAATGATGATATGAACCATTTGTTTAACTTTTATACTACTATTTTAAAAAATAATAGTTAAAAGTTTTTCTTTTTAAATTTTTCGGTCATTAAAGTGATTGTCTGTAATAGGGAACAAGACAGAAAATGTTGTTGATACATCGCAGGTTTTCAATCGTTTACCGATCGCTGCAAGCAGTAATTATCGCCAGTGGAAATCAAGCATTAATTGAAATTTTGACCATTTCCATTGACCATAGCTGGAATGCCATAGCTCAGATTTTGACCATAGCTCAGATTTTATTTCAAACTCTGTGCTCTCAATTATTACATACTTGATATTCATTTATTCGAAACGTAGCACTCTTAAATTTGTATAATGTTGTAATTTTAGCAATTCCACCGTGTATCGTGTTGTATTTGTTAAAATTTTAAAAGAAAACACATTAATTTTTAGTTATATACGAGTTTTTTACTTAATTTGATAGGGCTACTTTTTCCTACAGTTGAATTTTAATGTATTTTCCGATAAATAAAAGCACATTTAATTTTGGCGAAATAAAATGTTTTTGTAAACGATTTAATTTCTTTAATTTCGACTTGCAGCCTCCAGCAGAAAGACAGTTTTAAGGAGAAAAAATGAGGAAAAAGTAGGATTTCCAAATTATTTTGCTAACCATTTAATCCGAAGAAAAACTGAAATACTTTGTTTTAAAGGAAAAAGCATGATCTTGACGAAAAAAAAAAAAAAAAGAAAATTCATGGCAAAAAGAACATTCAAATGCCATGGGTCTTAATATTCAGAAATATCTCAAAAAATAAGAAAAAAATTATATAATTAAAGCACTAATAGAAAATTCTAAAATCAGGCTTTCAGTTGCAACATCTTCGACCTTCGTGTTGAATTTCGTGTCTACAAAATAAAATTTTTTCCCCGAAAAACTCTAGAAAGATACTCAGACCATAAACTAAGACCTTAGTCTATGTATGACTCAGACAGATACGCGTACATACCTTAATTTATTACATGAAAAGATAATATTTATTGTTTTAATAAAAATAAACAATATCTAAATGGCATAATTCATTTAAGATCTTGTCAAGTATTTTTTAAAGTAATTCATAAAAAAAAATTTTGGTATTAAATTTATTAAATGTGTAAAGCACACCAAAGAATGCTTTTTTACATTTTCAGTTAAGTTTTATTTTTGGTAAAGTAAAATTTTGCTGAAAACGTAACCTATGAAACATATGACTCTTAACAAATACTGCAGTAAAGTTTTACTTCATCCCCCTCCGAAATTTTTTTTTCTGGCTACATGCCTGACGCACATATTTTAGTCTACAGAGTAGTGAAAACATTTTTTTTTCCTTTGGATACTTGTTTTAATTTTTTTTCCGCTTTATTTTTTCCAAAAAAAAAATAATAATAATAATGTTTTAAATAAAGCATATTTATACAATTTAACGCATTTCTCTAAGAATTATATATTTTAATTATTCCGTGTACCGGTGATTAAAAAATTACAAAAAAGAAAGAATGTGATATATTTATTGTATAACGTTTAGAACTATAATTCAAACTGTTACTTGATGTTATTTGAATTTTCTTTTACATTAACTGAAAAGGTTCACAAAAAATGTTAGCTTATTTTCAGGGCTGTACCCAGAGGTACGACACTCCCCCATTGATTTTTCTATAAATATCCCATTTATCGCTTGCAGTTTTTTTATTAATTGTAATAATTATTATTTTGTCTTCAAAGTTTAAATGGTATAAAAAGTAATGTGAAGTGTTTTTTTTAATTAGCATTATATTATTTATAAATTTAAATTGTGTGGAAAATAACTTGGCCATAATTTAGAGAACTTTAAATCAAATGCAGGAAGAAACAAGAAATTTTACAGCACTTATAAATGCTTTTTTTCTTTCTTTTTTTTTTTTGTACATTTAAAAAAATTTGCAATTCTTAGCAACATACTGAGAAATTTGCAACTGCTTGTTTTCCACTTTTTTTAAGGCACTATTACAAAATTAAGATCATTCTAATATCAAAAATTCCTAATGAAAAATTAAGAAAATACATTGGGCAATTAGATTTTTGAAGTTCAAGAAAAATCATCGATTTCACAAAGAGGAAAATATATTATTTTCATGTAATTTGTATTTATCAATTTAGATTTAAATTAAAATTTATGCAAAACAAAAAATGCTCTTTATAACTTTTGGCAAAAGGTACGCGTTTTTGAGCTTTCAAAACAAAATTATCCTTTCATTTCTCTTTCTCTCTTTTTTTTCCTCGGTATATGTGAAAAAATACTTTTAACAGTTTAATAATTGATTTGTAATGAGTTCTGATTACGTAATTAATAAATTGATAAAACAGAACATACATATAGATCACAATTTTACAATGAAAAAAATTATTAAATCCCAAGCCTAATGGAGGTTATGATGTTTTTTCTGTATAGCTCGAGAAACTTGAATGAAAAATTTGTTCCATTCATGTCGGAATATGGCGCCATCTACTGTAAAAAAGAATAAGCGCGTTTTTAAGCTGTAACTTCAACTTTTTACTCGACGTAATAATAATATATTTTCTAGCATTACGCGTAGAAGTGATAAATTAGTTGTTTAGTTCTTCAGTCAACTCCTTGCAGTAGATTCTTTTCTTTTTTTTTGAAATGTTCTCCCATTTCAAATTACACTCTTCGATTTCTTGTAGCTTGATTGAATAAGAAAACTTCTAGATGAGTTCAATTTATGATTTTTATTTATTTATTCCTCTCTTTTTATGAAAAATTTAGTCATGTTTACAAACTAAAAATGAATACATAATTCGCGATTATTTTTTATTAAACATTGTAAGAAAATGTTTTTTTGTTTGTGACAACTTAATATGCTTGAAAATGTTTTAATACGTAATATTATTGATTACGTAATATTTAAATACATTAAATGTTTCGATATTTCAATTTTGAAAATATAGAAGGTTTTTTCACGTGTTGTCCATGTAAAGAAGCACACTATCAATACTGATTGTATAAATCAAGCAGCTTCAAATTTTTATCAACTGTAAGAACATTATTATTTCTAAAATTCCATACAATTGCATAAATTACTTTCAAATATTCTTTAAAAAAATTAGGACAACGTATAATCTAACTGATACTCCGGTGTAATAATAAGTAGGCCCCACACACATTCTTTCATTAATTCCATCGAGCAATGTCTCACATTAGCCTCTCGATTTTGATAGTCTGCAGTTTAAGCTATGTTAAAATAATTCCATGTTTTATTGGTTTACAAAGTTTATCAATCCTTTCTAAATAAGACTCTATCAGAAACATTTAAATAATTTATAATTAAAGTGTTACACGACAAAAATCTTGATACCTTGTTAAATAAAAAAAGGAGGGTTATATAATGTATATTTTTTAAATATTTTGAATATGTTTGTAATGAATATAAATAATGAGACATGCTTGTTTTACGAAATGAACACGAACACAATTTCATTACTATAAAAAATTGATCTCAAATTTACTTTCAACGTGTTTCACGTCAGCCCCATTATTTTTAGTGTTTCATAGCCGTATTATTTTTAGTGTCTAATATTAGCCACATAATTTTTACTTCCTTATATATAGCCTCATTATTTTTAGTGTCTTACTATAGCATCAATTACTTTTAGTGTCTCATTTTAGCCACATTTACTCTTGTAAAAGAAATTATGACTTCATCTTAAATTTTGAGCTTAGGACTATATAAAATATATAGTTTACTAATAACAAAATCTGCAAGGCAGAGAAAATTTCAGCTTATGTTATTTTCAATATGAAGTTAAAAATGCTACTTTTTAAAAAATTCCGGATCAAATTAGGTTAAAAAGTACCGGCAATCTTTGTGCATCTTCCGTAAAATTAATTTTACCACAAAATATATTTTTACTGTTACATTTTATGCAGTAATAATTATTTAACTACAGCGATTCAGTGATTTTAAAATTGGCGGTATATTAGATATTTTGTTCCGTTAAATTTTACGGTAAAATGTACCAGCACCCTGGGTGCCGGTTCATTTTAACTTTATTTGATCCAGATTTTTTTACAGTAAATGCACCAAAAGAACCAGCAATATAAATTTAAGTTTTTTTCAATAAACATAACCCATTTATATTCAGAATAAGTTATTACAAGAATAATAAACTATCAAGTATAATCAAGATTAATAACTCAACAAAGACAATTTCTTCTAACACCATCCACGCTTGTACTACAACTAACCGTTGTCTTTCCACAATAATCACTACTGATTTTTTTTTTTTTTTTTTTTTTTTTTACTTTTTTTTATTTATTTATTTTTTTTTTATTGTTCCAACACTTTCCCTTTCGGTTGCTATAGGACTGTTTCATTCCAGGAAACTATCGCATATTAAGCATCTTTCCTCAAATGGAATTTTACCAAAGTAATTTCACATTTAAAGTTAAAGAAAGTTCCCCGAAAGTTTGAAAAATCAAAAAAAAAAAAAAATATGCGAGGAAAAAAGTTTAAATTTTAATACCTAATAGCTGTTCGGGAAATGTTTATAGCACTTTATTAAAAATACTAAGCCATCATATTGTTTATTAATAGGTATATTGTATACCTTATTACAGTACATGATCAGATAATATGTATTCTTAAAGAACCCTAAAAGTTTGTAGAAGGTGTGTTTAAAAACAAAAATTTTTTCAAATAAAGTTAAGTATATCAAGCACAGAGAAATTTTATGACTCAGATACTTTGAATGACATTTCGATTCCATGATTTTATAAGTAATAAAAATAAAAATGTAATAATCTTTTTGTCATCTATATGCAATAAGTTAGCAATAAAACCAAAAAGAAAGAAAGAAACAAAGTAAACACATGTTGAATTAAAATAGGATTAATATTAAATCTATTTATTTGAATCGTATACATTTCAAACAATTCTCATAGCTTTCTTTTAGGAATGTTTGAGTGAATATATTTATATCAGTGATTTTAAAGAAAAAAAGTTGCTAAAATTCGAAATAAGACTGCTTTTATATATTTATTATTATTAATATTATTAAGAAGAAGATTTTAATTTACGGTAGATATTCTAAAAACTTAAAAAGATTAATTATACACACACTATTACATAATTTTAAACTATATACTTTTAAAACAAATAATAAATTTGAACAAGAGCTCTGAAACATTTTCAAAGTAATGAAATTTTGAATTTTGTTATTTATAATTTCTCAAGATAGAATGTATATTTGCAGAGTAAAAAATTCGATTTTCTTGCAGAAAAGACATGTTTTGTCGAGTTTTTATATCTGAAAAAGGAACTTAAGATATAGTTTGCCTAGTACTAACTAGCATGTTTCAGATTTCACCATCAATATCACATGGTAGGGTGTGATAAATGGAAAATAGGTTATTCTGATCAAGCAATCCGTTGTCCTATCTCACGCAATGTTACGTAATTGTTTGTCAAGAGAGAATTTTAAAAAGTTACATCACACTATATACATTAATTAATTTATTATTAAAAAATTAAACTAGTTTCACTGCTTAGACAAAAGTTCGTTGAATAATAAAATACTAAAATTTAAAAAAACTTATCTTTAAAAAAGACGATGAAACAACAAATCTTAATAGTAAGGCTCATTTTAAAAATAGTTTCATTTTATAATATGAAACTAAAACATAATTCCCTACTCAATTTCACCTAACGAATGGCTGATTTTTAAAAATACAATAAAAAATAATTTATTCTGTTATTATATTTTTATGATTTGTTCACAACCTAAGAAAAAAACATCGTTATGACGCAGATAAAATACCAATAAAGCTATTAGTATCGACGGATGCTTATCTCAATCCAATATTTTATCTCGAAAATCTAAAGGAGATGCCATTTATTTTTTTAAAAAATGACAATGCGAAAACCATTTTTTTTAATAAGAAGAAACATTTGTATGCAATTGTATCTGTTAAAATAAACTTCAATATTTTGATACCTTTATTTGTTTATTAAACTTGCAATTTTCTGATCCAACTGATAATCTAGATTTGATTGTGTTTAGTCCAAAGAAAGAAGAAGGTTCATACAAGCATGTTAACTTAAGTGAGATGTGAAGATACATTTTTAGCTACGAAATCAGACCGAAAAAAGTTTTTTTTCTGAATAAACATGCTTTTTTTGTTTTCTGACAGTTACAAATTTTTGAACCTCAAAGCATTCAGTGATAGCAGCAACCTGGAAAATAACGTTTCAATAATTTATCTAGAAGAGTGTTGTTCTTGTTTCTAAAGGCATTTGTCAATTTCTAGCAAACCTGCGCGATGGAACCACTTGAATTTAAGGCAGAGGGTGCGTTTCTTGTTTCTCGGTGGCGCCATCTATGGTCAAGAATATGACTTCAACCACACACGCGTCACAGCCCGGTTTAGAGGGCAGACCCGTTCGTATATCAGATTATTCATCCACTGATCTAACTAACTAACTTCTGAACTAAATCAGAAAACGATCTATCTCCAATTCAGTGAACAAGAGGTATTGATTTGTTAGATGAACTTGAAGGACTTTGTGAAGTGACGGATTAAACGTACAACAGTCACCATTTACTACACGCCGAGTCTTCAGCCGGCAGGGATCGAACTCACTATCCCTTGGACACTGACCCAACGCCCTACAAACCAGGCTATCCAGGCCCTAAGAAAAGTGTTCAAAGTTTAAGTCTTTTTATTTCGAATTTGCTCTTCATATATTTCATTATATCTTATAAGCTATTAAAGCTTATTAAAAAAAAATTCACAATTATATAACTCGTATATTTAAAGGTAATTCCACGCAAATATAATTTTTTTAATTTTTAATGAACTTTAATAGTTATAGAAAAAAATTTAACTGAAACATGTACAAATTTTTTCAAAAATTTTGAACTATGTAATCTTTGAGGACAAAATTCAAACATTTAAAGAGGACGATCGAATTGATCTTAATAAAGAAAAATTTGAGCATACTGTTTTTTATGCTTTATTCCCCAGAAACTATATACCTTACTTTGATCATTTTTTAACTTAATTATTTAAAATTACTCAATTCAAAATTTCAATTCCTTAAAATAAAAAAAAATTTCCTCAAAATTAAATTCAGTAATAAAAAATAACAAATTATTTTTAAACATTATTTTTTTTTTACATGATTCAAAATCTACTCTAAAATAGTTCCACAGACATGAAATTTCACTTCATATTTTAAGAGTCAAAAATCTGATTCCGTACATAAAAAAAAAAGATTTATCTAATATGTTAGCAAATTTGAGAAAAAGTAGGTTTTCAAAATTATTTTGCTACCCATTGAAAAATAATCCCAATGAAAATTGAGATGCTTTGTTTTGAAGGAAAAAGTATGATCTTAAAGAATGAAAAAAAAAAATCAAGGATGATAAACACAGATGCCCAGTGTCTACATGTGCAGAAATATCACCGAAAATAAGGAAGAAATATTTAATTAAAAATCTAATCGAAAATTAAAAAAAGAGGCTTTTAGTTACAACTAATTTTCGATTCCCGTCAAATTGTATACTCTTATAATTCCTTAAATCACTTTCAGCATGAGCACACTTATTGTAAAATATTTTTTAAGTTGAATTCATTACCTATGAAAAAAGCTTTTAATATGAACAGAAAATTTATTCCTCCTCTGACAGGTAAGAAAACTGATCATTCACATTTCCATATCTTGGTATTTTGAATGTTTTGTTATAGAATTGATAATTGCAAAATTACAGCAGTCAAATGAAAGAGTTGTATTAATTGAATCTGATAAGGGAGAACAATATTACAGGAAACAACTTTTACTCTTTTGTATTTTAATATGAATGGAGTATAAAGGTGATATAGAGGAATTAGAGGGGTGGCGTTTAGTTAAAAGCCCCATTTAAAAATGGGTAAATGTACTATTATGTCTTCAAATATAAAGAAAAATTCATTTAAAGATGATATGTAATGTTTCACTGTTAAGTCTGTTTATCTCTGTTGTACATATATTTTTAGTTTATACGTATTTCAAGGTTTGATTGTTTTTTCCTTCATTTGGCACAAGTTTGGCGATTTTCAAACGCTACACTGCACCCATACTTCAGTGAATCATTTTTCTGAGAGGAGGGAGGGGGCTGCAAAAAGGAAATAATTGATCTTAATTAAGCTTAATTAATCTGGGGTAGGGAAATAATCGATGTATAGTTAAAAATTTTACGACGAAAATTTCAAGAACTTAAAGAGAATTTTATTTATTTTTGTAGTAACTCATTTAAAGTAAACATAAATGTTTTACTTTTTTTTACTTAACTCAAAGTTATTGAGCAAATTTTTATTTCAATTTTTATTTTTTTATTTACATGTACGTATAGAAATTTTTAAATTTCTTGAGCATATAAAATATAGAATAATAAATATATAGAAAATAGACTTGTTAAATTTGTTTTTAGATATCAAATAGATTCATTGGATATTTTTAAATAAGAACAATATAGCTTCATTTTTGTAGTGAAATTGAAAAAAAAGGTATGAAAATACCATTTTTATGCATATTAATAGGTTAAATCACAAATAAATTTAAAAGCACTTTAATAGTAGGACGACAAACGAAATTTGAGAAAAAGACTAATTTTTTTAAATAATTCATCTGTCACTAGATAACGTTTCATTCAGAAAACACACTAGAGAGCCTGTTAGTTAAATATCCTATAAAGTAGTATTAAATTATTTATTATATTATTAACATATCAGTTTTAAAACTTCCTTTTCATTTTTTAAAAAAAAAAAAATTTTATCTGCAGTTAAAATTGGATGTATCAGCGATTGAATATTTTGGAAGCATATCAATAAAATTACTTGGGAATGTAATTTTATTTTACTTATTTTAGTTAATGCCTTCTTTCTAAAAATTAAAAAATTAAAAATAATAATAATGAATATTTTTTTTTAAATTTAAGTTTTATTTAAACAACTCCTCATGCTCCACAATGTATAACATGAGGCTTACAGAAGTAAGTGAGCAAAGTACAAAAGAAAAAGATGGAAAAAAAAAATGATGAATATTAAATTGAGAATAATTGTATCTTATTTTTAAATGTATATAACGTGTAAAAAGTTTCATATGTTGAGATGAAATTATTTGTCTATTATTTTTATACTAGTAACTCTTTTTTTGTTTAATTCAACTAGTTTTTAAACAGAAATGTCCGATTTTTTTAAAATTTATTGTCACGTGTTACAAATAGGATCTCACTTCTTTCCACTGAATGGCTTGCAATGCCCTTTCTATAACCCATTATACCATCGCTATGGAATAGAGTTTTCATTCATCTCATGGGTTTTTCGCCTGAGTGTGAATGCAATGAAGCATGTTTTCCTGAGAAATGACCACCCATATTGATCCTTTGTTCACTATGGATAGTCATTTCTCCCACACTCTCATAGTTTATTCTAAGAAATAGATACTGCTGAATTCTACAGGTGAAGACGTAAGAAGCTAATTTTTTTCTTAAATTTCACCAGGGAATACTTAGGTTTTCTTTACCTTTGATAAATGCTTACGAAGCAATCAATCATTTCGTAAAACAACAGGAAATTTCTAATCATTGTTGGATGCAGTTGAGAGGAAGTTCGGAAATCATGAGTGAATAAGAAACCAGAACAGCGAACTACTACCAATTATTTTGTTAATTTCTCTCTAAATTATGCATTAAATCAGTTTACCTAAATTAGTTAGTTACTTTTCAATAATTTTTTATTTGCTTATTAATTTAGTTGTTCAGAATAGAAATTTAATATTTAAAAACACAATTCGATAACATTATGGATAATACAAAATATCTGTGTATTGTGAGATTTTCATCAAAAAAATTTCTGAACTGATAACATGAACTACTTTTAACGTGAAAAAAATTTTCTGTTAGCGTTCGAGTTGACGTTAACGAGGTTTGACTGTTTTATATGAATATTAAAATTTTCTTAAAATGCTATCCTTATTAGAAAATAGTGGTTAAGTTTGATATTTTACAAATATGAATGATGTAATTGATGAAATAAATTAAATAAAATGATATTCACCTATTCCATACATTTCACTTCATTAATACTGATCATCGAAATAATTTTGCTACACGAGTTTATCTTAAAGTTATCTTATTATCTTATTACGAGTTACGAGTTTATCACTGTAAAATCAAAATATTAAATCCCAAATTTAAAATCTGTCGAAAAAATATTCAAAAAATAAGCAAATAAATAGAAATTTTTTTTTCTTTTTTGTTTCTCAAGGAGAACTTAGATTTTCTTCTTTACAAATATGCTATTTAAGAGTATGTAAAAAAATTTTATACCATGTAATTAAAAAACAATTTGATCATTATTGAAAGAACTAAATTAAAAATAATTATTTTTTATACAGAAAATGCATCTGTTCTAAACAGGTTTCAAGCGACAAAAAAAAAGAAGGAAAAAAAAAGAAAAAAAGGCAAGGTCAAACTTTTTACTATCTATCCAGCTCAACTATTTGGTTCATGTTTTCCAAATTGTGTATAATTTCCATATCATACTAATCAAGATACAGACTAATTAGAAAAAAACGGTGTGTTTATTTAAAGTAAAACAGGAATTCTGGTAATATATACCAATCTTTACAATGTTTAAACCATTTTTTTGATAATTTTTTATTCTTTATGGTAAATGTTTATCGGAAATTTTGATTTTTAAAATAGTAGTTCTTATTACTTACATATTTTATTTTATATTACAACGATCGTTGAACAGCCGTCCCAGTTTTTGGGTTTGCGACTGCTAATATTCAACTCCGTAGCCTTGTAATTTTGAACCCAATCCAGAAGACAAGAAAACTCCTGGATCAAGCATTGGGAAAAATTTACCTTCGAGGAGGACTATTTTGATGGAACTAACCCGCATTTGCGTTACATGGAGAGGAACACCACGAGTACCTCCTACAGTCAGCCTAGCGGCAAGGGGACTCTAACCCATGATCCGTCTACCACTGAGGGTTTTTCACGTCAGCACTGTTGTCGGTTCAAGTCGGATGCGGAATTCGTATCGACCAGCCATCACCGGGATCGAACCCCGGTTCACCTCATTGGGAGGCGAGCTCTATCCCCTGAGCTATCGTGACCCAACCTACATATTTAGTAAAAATACAACTTTGAACTTCAAGACCAGATTATAGTATGGCCAGAAGAGGCACTAGCGTAGGGTCAAACAAATTTTAGGGGTCCCTTAATATTAACATTTAAAATATTTTAACAGTGTAGTAAATGATGCTAATTAATTATAGTTAAGATAAGCCCTTCAAATCCTTAATCTTTCTAAATTCACGTGCTAAGTGAGAAAGAACTAGCAACTAAAATAAAATTACAATTATCAAAAATTAGGAAAACTTCAGAAGCAATAAATTTTAAAAAATAGAAGATTCCACTCTTATAAGTTATACATATAATTTAATGCATAATTATAATTAAATTGATTATTGAATAAAAAGAGGTTTACTACCCCTCATACAAAAGTATTAAGATTACACAAGTTAGAACTACCAAAAATAAAATTTAACTGGATGGATTTTTTTTAATAAAGTTATTTAGTATAAACCTTTATTGCGACTCCTTTACAGTAGTCACACATTACGAAAGCAATGAAGCTTTTGTAAGCTAATAGATAATAATTTTGTAGATAAATCTGACTTTTAAAAAAAACTGCTCAAAATGCTGGTAGAGACCTATTAAAATACGTAATTATAAATATGGACACATTGCAATAAGTTCAGGTTGATAAAATTATTCTTAGCACATTTTCAAATTAACCTATAGGCTGGTTGTAATAAGCAAAAAAGTACCAGACAGAATAGAAAATACATAAGAATTTCCAATTCACCTGAATCATAGCAAAATGCGACATTTACTAATATCCGGATCTTCTATTTAGTCAATGACATAGTTATCAATAAAATACCAAACATAATATATTCGTAATTTCATAATTATCTCTTATTATAATAAAAACAATATAATAAGCTCATAATTTTATAATTCCCATTTTATTATCAATTAAGTATTTTTTAAGAAAACTATTATTAATATTATTTTTATATTTTTCTTGTGAGTGACCTCCTTAACACAATCAAAAAAAAAATAGTTATATTCCATCAAAATGAAAGTTATGATGAGGAAATGCATATTGTCCTTACTTCAGTTAAGCGTTCTGAAATAAGAATCCATTAAATCCCTTTCTATCAAATATCATAACAGTGAGTATAAACACCTGCTTCTATAATAGCATCCTTCTTTTGTAGGACTACAGTTCACCGTACCGAATGTTTTTCTCATGTTGAAGTTTCATATAAAAACTATAAAAACATATGGGATTGCGATTATGTATCACTCCTTATCATTTTCATCTTTAATCTGAAACTTAGGTCTCGTGATTTAAAAGATATTTTAGATTGTTCAATTGCTCTGATTCAGCATTTTGTTTAGGTATCCTATTCAAATGGCTTTTTTGAAAACTCGGAAACTGTATTTTGTTTTACTTTAACAAATAATAAATTAGAGAAGTTTTTTTTTTTATGCTCCTGAAAATTGAGTTCAAATTTATTTACTCGTGTAATAAAAAAACACATAATTAATCATCAAGATAAAAAATTTTGGTAAAATAATATTTTTTAGGTCGTGTTTCATTAATTATTATTTAAATCAGTAGCTTAATACGGGTTACTCTTTAGAGGAAGCTATACCACAGGAAAAACTTTTCATGCCAAATTCTGTTTTATCTGTATTAGTATTTTAAACTTTAAAGATTAGAGAAAAGTGAGTTCGGGTAAATTCAGAGTAAACTATAAAATTTCAAATGCTGAATTTTTTTTTTTTTTTTTTTTTTTTTTAAAAAATATCAAAATGCAAACAAATTATTGTAAAATTACTTCCCCACAGTCAAATTCTAAATAATCCTTTCATAATTTGTTTACATTCTGACGTTTTGAAGGGAAAAAATTCGCATTTAAAACTTAATGCATTTAAACTTAATGCTTCGCATTTGAAACTCATAAATCACAATACTTTAAATCATAGATGACATTACTGTTAATCGTTATTTTAATAGTTGTATCATGATTACAATAGTAATCGCAAATTATGTGATTACCTGGTACATATAACGGTTACAATAGTAACCTTGAAAAATATGATTACCTGTAATCATACTTACAATAATAAATTATGGCGAACTGTTATCTATCATTATTACAATAATAATCGTAATTTATGATTACCTGTATTCTTAATTACAATAGTAATTGTAAATTATGATAATATGTTAATGATTACAACAGTAATCGTAAACTATGACTTTGTATTATGTATCATGATAATAATAGTAATCGTATTTTATGTGTAATCAAGAATGTAAGTAATCGATTACTATATAACTGTTGTTATCGATTTTTGCAATCAACGCCCAACTTTGACCATGAATGAGCTGGATTAACGTTTCTAAGTGCAAGTAAGAAATGTAAACAAGTTACCCATCTTATCCTATTTAAAAATGGTTTTTGTTATTCATCCAGTTTTAAAACTATGTTACACTTCAACTGAAGAACAAAAACAAAGATTTTCTTCTTCAGCATAAATGAATTGACCATGAATTTTTTCAGGTTGTTTTGCTCTTGTCTAAGACCATGAACTGAACATTCTTTGAACGTTAAAAAGAAGCTGGCATAATGACAGAACAAGAGCAGCTTAGAAACGTCTACTCTGCAGAAATAAAAGTGACTTCATAAACATTGACTTTAGAGATTTTCGAGACATTTTTATTACGTGTGTTACTTCACCTTCTTTAAATATTATGCTGTGTTAAACAGTGGCAACTAAAAATACTATAAAGAATTGGTAAAACTTTTTCACACCCTTTTCTATACAGTAACTTTAGAATGCTTAAAATACATTTTCCTTTTAAATAATAGTAGCTATTATTTAAAAAGCAGTTAATTTTTATACCACATAAATATAGCGAAATATTTTGATTTTTTTTTAAACAGATTTTTTTATCTATTTTGAGACTGTTTTTATTTTTTAAGACAAAACAACAATTATTATTTTGTGTAAAATTAAGCAAAATTAAACTGTGATATTGCGAAAATGTGAATAATAATCAGCAGTTTTAACGAAATAAAATGATACAAAAAACAGATTTAAAAACTTTTTACTACATACTTGTGAGTTTGAATGCCTTGTGAGTTTGAATTCAAACATGTCAAAAGAGATTTTCTAAGATTTTTTATTTTATTTATTTATTTTATTTTTTTTTTTTTTTTTTGCAGACACACATAATTAAACTTAAAAGTAATGTTATTATTATTTGTAGTTCTACAACTTCATAAGAATGTTGAATTTCTATAAATCTGAACCAGGAGCAGAAATCGAATTTTATAAACAATCAATGTGTTTAAGTTTGCACTATAGTCGCAACAGTAATCATTATCTGAGAAAGAAAAAGTTAATCAATTCCGCTAAGTGCAACGTGCTCTAGCATTGCTGCCAACTTTTACGGATATTTCATTTCTTTCTTACATTTATTTTATTTATTTTACGGATTATTCACTTCTATTTTAATATGTTAAGTGGTAGAAAAATGTATACTTTTTCGTTTTATTTATTGAATTTATAAATATAGTTGGAAATGATCTTCACCGCCAATCGATTCAGCACAATGTAGGTTTCTATGGCATAGCTGCCAACTTTTACGGATTTTTCGTAAGATTTGATTTTTATACGTAAAAGGGTACCAAAATTGACGGTTTTCATTTTATTTCTTGGAAATATAAAATGCGATTTGAAATAATTTTCACCACCAATCAATTCATCAAAATGTATGCTATTATACATGCTGCCAACTTTTACGACTTTTCGTAAATAAAAAATTATGTATAAAGTGGTGGCAAAATTTATGCTTTTTCGTTTTATATATTGAATTCATAAATTCAATTTAAGATAAATTTCACTACCACTATATACAAGTAAATTAAATATATATATAAATTCCTACTACCAACATAAGTTTTACAACATAAAAATAAAAAATTCTACCTACACTCGCAATTTTATTGTAATTTCACTGTCACTTGGGAAAACTCTTCCTCGGAAAAAGTTGGCTAGTATGCTATAGTGGATGAAAAATGTGTTCAGACGTGCTTCTCTAAGTATAAGTCAGGATTTTAAATTAAAAATTTAGGAATCTGTCCTTCAGATGCCTCACTTTAAAACTATGCAACAATACAATAATGATATATAGGCAAAACAATTTAAATATGAGCAAAAAATGTACATATGGGGGAAAATGTAAATATGGGCAAGAAACTATACAAAATCGAAAGAATTTCACCAAATACGAGTTAAATGATACAGTCCCGCTTAAGAAACGTAAAAAAAAATTCATTTCAAGCGATTTCTAGTTAAAGTTTAAATTCAGCTAATAAATTGTTATTATAATTAATGTTTGTAAAATGCTGAATTATACAAAAAAAAATTGAATATATTACTCAAAAAAATAGAATTATCGTTGTTGTTGCTATCTCTCAATTGTTAGCAAAGATACATCGTCCATGACACCAGCAACTCTGAGCATATAAAGCACATAGAGCGGATCCACAAAGAGATCTCCTCTCGAAAGACCAACTCTGTCGAAGTTATGATCGGGTGTATAGCCTGACACTTTTAGATTATTATCATTTTAGCGTTATAATTTAATACTTTTAATTTTATCTTTTAAATTTCAAGCATTAATGTTTCCGACTAAGGAGTGAAGTCTTTATATAACATTTCCTCAAGGTGTCCGATTCAAACTCGGTGGACGCTGTGAGAAATTTTTGCTTATCATTCTTATATTTTTGGTGTATCATTTTCTTACATATTTTTAAACGTTTTTAGAGGTATATATTTTTATTAATTACATTTTTCATTTTAATGTATTCCTTTCTTTCTCTTAAGCAGCAAATATTTTTATTAATAATAATGAATAATTTCTGCATAATATGTACAGAATAATTCGTGATATATATGATTTCTTTACTAGAATATTTTTAACAATTGCCTGTTTGAAATAAATAAATATTTTTGTACAGCATTTCAAAAATTACCTTCATGATCTCCATCATATTCAAGTTTACAAAATGCATATCTCATTATTTTGTCTCTGAATGTACCGTGCTCTAGCAGCGCAATAGAAACACTCGCAATTACCTCGCTGAAACGGTCAGGATTTCGAAACCGACGGACATACTTACAGACTGTAAATTTACTGTCCTGTGGTGCATTTTTTATGTACAAAATTTACTACAAAACAGCATAAAATTAAACATAATTTTATTTGTTACTTTATCATGTGTCATTACCAAAATGCAACGGTAAAAAATACCGTATTTTTTGGGTAGAAAACGCGATAAAATTTATCATACTTAGATATTTTTGACAACAGTTTTTACTCTGTGCACAATTCTTCCATACAAATATGAAAATAGTTTAAACTATTAAAATAAAACTATATTGTTTAAAAAATCTCATTAATAAAAAACGGAGAAGTTTGCAACTATCTGGTGAACTACTCTACCACAATGTGGGCAGCCAAAGTTTCCCTGAAATCATAAGTTTTACACTATGTCCAATAAAAAACATTTTTATTTTTTATAAACGAAACAAACAAAAGAAAAACTTATTGTAAATCCATTTTATTTCATTACTTATACTATTTTTGCACCTATTTTACATTTAAGTAAAAATTATACAATTAAAACTTTGCAGAGATAAATATATGATGATGGATAGTGTTTATAATATCTTCTGTGCGGCCACAATAACAACATATAAATTCCCAAAGGGATTAAAACCACTTCTGTTTTTCTTTTCTTAAAAAAAATAATAAAACCGGAAACTCCACCATAATACTTTGATTGACTATAGTATAAAAATAACAGATCTTTTCCGGAGTGTCGTGCCAAAGTATACCCGTAAGGACCGAAGAATCTTCTTGGTTCACGGTAAATTTTTGTAAACGAAAAAGTAAGAACTTGTGTTAGATAATCGATAGGAAACAGTGGCGTGCAGAGAGATGTCTATGCCCGGGGCAAAATCTTTTATTAAATGTGCCTAAAAAAAGGAATGTAATCACATAAGGAGGCAATAAAAGTCAATCTAGTTATTTAAGTAATCTAGTTATTTAATAAAATTTATAGTATTTATAAAAATTTAAACCATATTCATTTTGTATTAAATGTAATCAGAAATTATTCTCTGTTAAAAAACAAGTTATTTCTAACAAAACCTTTTTTAATTTTTTAAATGTAAATCATATTTTAATTTCAATAACCGAAAACTTTAATATATAATTGTACAAAAATCCTGATATTTGCTTCATGAAATATTTTGCTTTTATCAAATATATATCCGTTAAAAAAACTATAAAGCCATAATAAAGTTAAATATAATAACAGAAGCTTTAGTGTATTTAATCTTTGATTGGATGCCTAAAGCTGTTGCACTTTTCCCTACCTTCCCTCTGCTCAACACTGAAGTAATTTGATCGTTTAAAAATTAATTTGATTATTATGTAATGAAAAATAACAGTTTATAAAGTTAAGGAAACTCATAATTCATATTTTCTTCCAAGCCTAAAAAAAAAGTGTAAAAAACATTTTTTTAAAAAAAGTCAAATATTTCTCTTTTAATAGCGTTATTTAAAAAAGAAAATGAAACATTCTGTCTGCGAGTCAAAATCTTGTAAAAACAAGGATCCGAATAAAACAAAACATTTTTGCAACAAAATAAATTTATTTCATCTTCTTCTAATTTAAAACGTTTTTAGTCTACTTAAACTAGTTTTATGCTGCGTTGAAAGCAAGGAAAACAAGTTTAAATATGCATTACACGCATAAAAATGAACTTGAATTTGATAATTGTTATTCAAATGATCATCTGCCATACATTATGCATATTACACTTTTCCTTTTAGGGAAACATTACAAATAGTATTACATTTTTATAATTCCGTGTTTAAAGCAATATTATTTCCCAAGATTTATAATTTAACGCAACTTCTCTATTTTTTTCATTCTTCCGTTAGTTTTTTTAAGTATTGAATAGTAATATTTTTTTATTTATTTCAAAGCTGTTTTTCGAAAACTCTTTTGTGATATTTAAAGTCCGTAATAGTTATTCATTCTAATTTATTCTTCTCAGAGTCCTGTAGATAACAGAAAGATTATAGTTTAAGTGACGTAAAATTTTAATATGGCGGAAATATATAGTTTCCTTAATATGAAAAGCTTTTGTGACCTAAAAGTTCTTTTTTCATTGCGTCATTGAATCTTGGTTAATTTAGCTGATACTTTAGAAGGCTTACAACGAGATATTCAGAATAAAGTGGTGTTTTATATTGCTTTTTGAATTATTACACTTATGGTGATGGATAAAATGATTTTAAATAAAATTTACTAAATTAATATTGCATATTAAAACATAAATTGTGTTATCACTAGAAAAAATTTGCTCACAAAGCGAATCGAATAAGAAAACTCTACATTCACTAATTTTAAATAAAAATATGGTGCCACATCTTTCATAAAAAAATATTTGAATTATTACACTTATAGTGATGAATAAAATAACTTTAAATAAAATTTACTAAATTAATATTACACATTAAAATATAAATTTTGCTATCATTAGAGAAAATTTGCTGACAAGGCGGATCAAGTTGGCAACTCTACATCCACTTACTTTAAATAAAAATATGTGCCACATAAATAATAAAAACGTTTTTCTCCTTATTACAAATATAAATCCGAGACCGGGATAGCCTGGTCGGTAGGGCACTGGGCCCATGTCCAAGAGGTCATGGGTTCGATCCTCGCCGGCCGAAGACTCCCCGTGTAGTAAAGGGTGACTGATGCACGTTAAATCTGTCGAGTCTCAAAGTCCTCCATGTTCCCATAACAAATCAATACCTCTGGGGGTACTGATCCAGGAGTTTCCTTGTCTTCTGGATTAGTTCAAGGCTACGGAGTTGAACATTAGTAGTCGTAAACCCATGAAATTGGGTCGGCTGTTCAACGACGGTTATAAAATAAAATAAAATATAAATCCGACTGATAAAAAATTAACTTTTTTGTGGTTATGTTAATTTTATACACAGTTGACAAACTGGTTCTTAGTTACTTTTTGTTTAATGAATATAATATCCAAGATTTAAAAAAAGGCTAACTTTTTAAAAAGAAAATAAGTTATATACCTAAACAAAATTTGAATAATATTTTCTTGAATTTCAGATGTCTGAACTTTTAGACTTTAGTGAAATAAAATAATTATTATTGTTTACTACGGCAGCTAAAAGCAGACATAGTTACAAATGGAATAGTAAAAAATTAAGGTGGCTGAGAATAGATCTCAGTGTTAAAAGTAATGTCACTTAAAAAGCAACATAAAAAGTCACTAAAAAGCAAAACATTCTGTAGGTAGTATCTAATTTTGTGCTCTTTTGCAATAAAAAATTGGTAGAAGTTATTTTTTATTTGCTTAAGAATCTAGTTTTTTATTTGCATGGTTCCGCTATATATTTTATAAAAAACTAGTAATTTAGAGAGCTCATAACTGCATAATTGCTACCATAAAATATTTATAATTTTTAATACCAACATACTTAAACTTTGGGGTAACTTATTTCGCAGAATCAAGTCTTCACTCAACAAGAATGATCTTGTCACTCCAACTATCATGCCAAAATAAGCATAGGAGTGATTCTTCATTAAGTTTGATGCTCAAAAGTATGAAACATGATTTACGAAATTCGAAATTACTTACTGAAATTAGTGCTACTAATAAAATAAATCTTTAAATTATTGAATATCGTGAAGCATACTTTAGTTACATATATTTAATAATCCAAATAATTTTCATATTAATTAAGGCAAGAATAAAATATATGCTTACAAAGGGACAGAAGTGACAAAATCTCGAAAAATATTACATTGCTTATACCTAGTTAGGCTTATAGTAACCTCATTGAGTTTATTTATTTAATTTTAAATTATTTTTAGAAAGTTTATTAATTAAAAAATATAAAATTATCTATTAACATGAAACAGTACATAAAAGAGGAGACAATATTGAAGATTAAACAAGAGTAATTTTACCTTTAAGCTGGTTTACAAAAATGATTAATTTTTAGTCTGAAACCGAATTGCACTTGAATGTGAAAAATAAGCAGTTGTATGAATTATTTATTCCTATATCATTTAATATGTGGCTTTCTTATGATCAATTTAATAATATTTATAATAAGGGACAGAGATGATAAGTAAGCTAAGAGACAGCATATTTCTGATTGGATTGGGAAGAAACAAAAAAATAGACAAGATGAACAGACAAGATAAACAAACAATATAATATGCTAAAAATATAATAATAGAAAATATAATAAAAAGATAAACAGAAAATATAATATGCTTATCTAATAACCTTTACATTTAGTAACAAAAGTACGCACAATGTATATGTAACTTGTTTTGCAAATACATTAAAAATTTACTTTAACAGGGACAGAAGTATCAAAGAGACGGGGAACAGTTGTGACATTTTACACATTTAAATTGGGTTATTAGTCATAATGTTTACTATGAAATAAATGTATTACTTTTATAGAAAATGAATTTTGCAGACTTTGATGTTATTTTTGTTAATGAAAAAAAATTTATTAAAGAAATCAATTTAGGAAATCAATTGGAGGAAAAGCACACATATGTCACATAGAGAATTGCCAATAACATATTTCCTGACAATTAAAAATTATATTTACATTTCATCTTATCCTTTTCTCAATAAATATGTATATAATCATTAAAACCTTTTTCTCATTAATCATTATTTGAACGTAAATCATTCATTCTTAGAAGAAAAAAAAATTTAAACTACTAATACATTTGCACTAAAATTCATCATTTCTGCACCTGTTGCTTTTTTTTTTTTTTTTTTTTTTACGTTTTTCTAAAAAATACACAAATTAATAAACTCTCTCATAAATATAATCTATCATTCTATATATATATATATATATATGATAAAAAATATTCTATAATTTTATGAATTATTAATGTTTTATTGAAACAGAGTTTTTATGCAAGATATTGTATTCTGTTTAATAATTCTCTTTTACTAATCGTCATTCATCGCTGAACACGAAAACTATTTTTACATGCCCCCGCCACGCTACTTGTAGACACTATCAGACATCGAATAGCCACTTTGGCCAGTTCTTTAATGTTCTGTCCTTTAATTTCCAAAACTATATAAATGTCTCTCCTTTTGCAACGGATTAATTAACCGTTGCTTTGTAAGCATTTAACTTCTTTTTTAGTAAGTTCTCAAATATCGGAGCAGTCTCATTAGGGGTTTTTTTTTTCTTTTTTTCAAATGCCCACCCTATTGACACTCGTCCTTTAAGTATCATTAGGGCAGGTTTATTGGCCTCTCTTTCAGAAGCACCATATTAGATGGGCCAACGTGGCTCCCACAGTATGGGCAGATAGTGTATAGAATGAAAGAACATCCATGTCTTGTCCTGGATTCGAACGCAGGACCTATCAGATGTTAGGTCAGCTCCCTAACCAGTCGGTTGACCCTCACAGTCCAGTCAGCCTCTTACATAGAGCGTTCGAAGCAGTGGTAGCTATTTAGAATCCGAAAAAAAGTGCGCGGCCGCGAAAAAAACGCGGATGCTTTTCCTCGCACCATGGCCAAATGTAATTTGGTTATAGATCTTTTTCCTTATATATATAAATATATATATATATATATATATATATATATATATATATATATATATATATATATATATATATATTATCATTCATAAATTATCAATTTTGAAGCTTCAGAACAGTACTAATTACTGTTAAAAGGAAAGCAATGAAATAAAAAGCTAAACAAATTTCAAATTTAACGAATTTTCATGCAAAAGTAGCATTTCGAAAAATTCACGGATTCCAGATTAATTTTAGAAGACGCAAATTCGTGATAAACTTGCAACCCAGCTCATATTTAACTAATGATGTGCCTACTTTCATGATAATCGCGTGCATTGTTGACTCTTGTACAAAGTGGTGTGATTGATTTCATAGACATTTTAAACATTTTTAATTTAAAGAGATTCGAAAAAATCGGTTATAGCTTGTCTATAATAAGGAAATTAGTGAAAACTTCACGCTTTACTTATCCTACTTCTTAATTCAACCACGACTTTTTATCAATTAAAGGTTGCTGGAACTTAAATTTGGTCATGTGCTCATGCAAACTATTTTGAAACATTTTAGGGGCGCCTAAGTACCATACATAAAATTGAGAGATCGAATAACAAAACCCAGTGCATGCAATTATGTCATCCAAAATCATAAGAGTTTAGGGCGCTAGCTATAATATTTTATACTCCATTCGACAGTGATTTTTTGACTCCACGCATTGCAATTGAAAAGCCATGGTACAGTGGTTAAGACACTAAACTGTCATTGTCAAGGACTGGGGTTTTATCAAAGGTGGATATTTCAGATAGCTCCCCATACTTGTCAGCTTATCTGGGAAGTGAATCTGATCATCATCATGCTTTTGACCACGAAATTGGTAAGCCTTAATCTTTAAGACCTCCTGGTCAACAATGTGTTGTTACAAGAATTTTTTTATTTTTTTACAACTTTTCTTAAAGACGATAGTATTTTGCTCATACAGAAGCCAGGAAAAAAATTACGGCACCACATTTTTATTTTTTGAATGTTTATAAAAACATTGGATATGTGACTTGTGATTCTTTTAAAATGAATCCTTCAATCCTCATTGACGAAACAAGTTACACTTTTCTAAAATAAGTAAAGGTATCATGGCTGTATCTAACAAAGCAACAAAGGATGGGGATTAACATGGCACACACACTTTACGAAAGCTAATTTATACTTTCTTGACAGTTTTAACTAGATGTCAAGTTAAACAACTGCTGGGCTCTTATCCAAAAGATCAATCACTATACAAAAAATAAATAACAAAATAGATGAAGAGTGCTTCATCACTGGTTTCATTTTAACTTTTTTTTAACTTAAATTAACTTCTTTAAAAAAATAGAAAAAATTGGCAAGAGCTATTAATATGACTTTTCATTAAAAAATCAAAGCATTGGAGTCCTTAATGTAGCCACCACATTTTTAATGGTAAAATATTTATAAGACTTTTTGTGTTTTAGTGGTATCTATGAACGAGTCAGTGATGCGATGAGTCATTTTTATCATCTTATTTATTTATCATTATTTTACAATTATTCGCTAAATTAGATTTGCAACAGCAACCTTCACCCCAATCCAGCTTCTTAACTGTTTTTTTCAAAATTCCGATAAATCAGTAGATGTTCTTCAGTTTCTACGGGACAGACTATTAGGTACATTTTAGACTTATGGGTATATTTTAGATATGCTAGAGTAGACATGTGGTTATATGCTAGGGCAGTAGAAATATGACTAACTCAACTAGAGCTCGAAAACTCAAGCAAAGGCCCAACACGAGCCTATTAGGATAAGGTAGTGTTCGAGCTCTCGATAAAGTTAAAATAACAAGGCTATGATAAGCTATAAGAATAAAAATCAAATTTTTTAAAGAATGAATCTATAGATAATATAAATTTAATTAAGATTTGTTAAAAATTCGACATTGCAAATCCAATTTTTTTTTTCTTCTCCTTTTTACAAAATAATGATTGCATATAAGAAGAAGTTATACTGAAGAATTTTCTTACTTAAACAACAAACAACAATGCTGGAATGGCGAGATAATGAATTTTGTATTTAATTCGAAGAGTTTCTCTCTCGCTCGGATGACGTCAGATTTTTAGCAGCCAAAACCAAATTAGAAGTAAACAGCCTGAATATGTTCAAATTTTCAGGTTTAAAAAAATCAAGTTACATTTTACTAAAAAATTGGGTGTCAGCTACATATTTTTTTTGGCCGAGTCGACCGACATGTATAGCCCCCTGAACATAAATATAGATATTGGGTAAGTGAAATTGTTCATAATATATTTTTCCTTAACTCTGAACTGCAGCTGTTTTGAAATCATTCAGAAAATTACAAAAAGAA
Organism: Parasteatoda lunata; assembly: GCA_949128135.1. Lineage (NCBI taxonomy): Eukaryota > Metazoa > Arthropoda > Arachnida > Araneae > Theridiidae > Parasteatoda > Parasteatoda lunata. Next base: position 25,193,365 of record OX421980.1, read on the forward strand.
AATCCTATCGAATTTATTTATCTATTTATTTTTAATTTTCTGAAAATAGGCATGAAATTTTTGCATAAAGGCCAAAATAAATAAATAATATATAAAAATTTAAAATTATGTGAACTACCCCAAAAAAGAGATTTTATGTATATATAACGAAAGAAATATTTTTGTTTGAGTTAGATATTTCGATTTCATGAAATGGTAAAATTATTTTCCTTTAAAACAACGTAGTATAATAGAAAAAGTTGTTTGTTTGATAATATTTTATTACTCGTAAAGACATATAGGGTGTTTCATAATATCTATCCTTAATATACATTTTTAAAATCCTTGTAAAAAAATTAAGTCAAAAATTATGCTTATTAAGGGTCGCTATTGATTTTCATTTTTAAATAAAATTTAATATTTTTATTTCTTATTATTAACGGGATTTAGATTTTTTAAATCAATTTAATTTTATTCATCTATTTTTAAAAATTTATTTATTCATCCTTTTGTAATTTAAATATTTTTATTACGTTTTAATTTTCAAAATCAGAAAAATTTCATTTAAAAAAAGGATTTTTAATAATTAATAGAGTTATACCCTCATTTACGCTTCATTGAGTGAAATAACAAAAAAATATAATCTAAGATATTTCGTTCGTAAAGTAGTAAATTAAACTTCCATAAGCAAAACAAAGTATCAAAATTTAAGCATGAGTCTATCATATATTTAAACTTTTTCAAGAAATAAATCATTTCTATGAGTTTTAGTCTTTAAAATGAAAATATATTTTTAGCAACTGTAAAATTTTCATAAATGGTTGTAGAAAATCGAATTTTACAGATAAAAATGTGGTAAATTTTTAACTTTCCAATCCTTTTAAAAAAATATTTACCAAATTTGCACCACAAAACCAGTATTTTTAGGATATATGGGATACATAAGTTAGCGTAGGCAATTTTTATAAACTTGTCGAATAAAAAAGAAAGATAGGAAAAATAGCTTATTGGTTATTATATTTTGAACGAATCTAGTATATTTTTTTTCCATTAAAATTTAAGCGCTTTTTTTCATTTTGAATGAAACAGAAGCTGGAAGTATACTTTGTCAATAATACTTTTTCTGAAAAAATTGGGGGAAAGTAGTAGTGGTAACTTGGACTGGGCGATGTAAAGATTTTGGCATCGCGGTGTATCGTCCTGCAAACATCGCGATATTTTGATGCATCGCGATGTGTCAGTACATTAATGTTTTGCATTTAGTAGTGCGTAAATTTGAATTCTTGCTCTTTTTGATTGATTGCTCGATTAAGGCAGTTATATTGATGAAATAAACTCAAACTGAAACACCTCCCTCCATCTTAAATTTAGTTCATCACTATCAATATTTATTTAAAAAAAATAAATAAAAATAAAAAAAATAATAAAAAAGGAACGTATAAAAAAAGTAAAACGAATCCTGGAATAATAGTAAAATATTAACAATTCTTAAGTTGTAAGTTGCATTTTTTATTTAAATAAACTTAGGTTTTTTTTAATATTTTCTAACAATTCTCATTTATTTCTCAATATTTAAAGACGTGGATGTCTGCAAAATAGCAACTAAAAAACAACAATTGGCTGATTGACTGTAAAAAATCCACACGAATTGCACAATTAAAAGAAAAACACTTCCATAACTAAGAGATTCAACAACACTCCGATTCTCAACCACATTGAGATTCATCATGTGAATAAAAGGATTAGTCACGATGTAGCAATCGACGATGCAACGAGGAAATATAACGATCATCGCCGCAGCTATCACTGTACACTTACGGAGGATAATGCTCTTCGCGTAAGGTTGCAGACATCGATGTCATGATCGGGAGAAGTGCTCTTCGGATGCGCTTAAAACCATCGATGTACTATCGGGAACTGTTCTCAGCATCGTGCGTGTAGTCATCGATGTACTATCGGGAACTGTTCTCAACATCGTGCGTGTAGTTATCGATGTCAAAGACACATCGGGAAATATCGTACACATTTCAGTACATCGCAATTTCCGATGCTTCGAAAAATAGCAAATCCAAACATCGGATCAGCGATGATTGCACAACATCGATATTTTTCGATGCAGTCTAGTTCTAGTAGTAACACTCAGTTCTAGTAGTTCACTCAGTTCTAGTAGTAACACTCAAGTCCCATGATATGATGGTGTGAATACGTTTTTTAAAACTAATTTTTTATTATTTTATGACTTGTACAAAAAGCAAGTAAATTCAAAAACGAACTAATTTTATTCTAAAAATACAGTTTTAAATTATATCAACGACAACATATGTCATAAATAATGTAGCTGATAATGCATTTCTTTCCATGCCCGATTCAAAAGAACCTTTCTCATTCACAAGAAGAAAAGTGTTGATTTTATAACCTGTTTATTAATTTACATTTAAAAGTACTTTAATACAAATCTAAGAATACTTTTTTTTTCTCTTAAAATCACACTTAATTTTTGAATTTTCATTGTTCTGATGCATTTTGCACGAGTCATCGCAACTTCACGAATTTTTCTAATAAAGCTAGAACTTTTCCTGCAGAATTATTGTTCTATTTTTTTGAAATTAGTTAACTATATTTAATATTAATATACAAAATAATACCAACAAAATATAACTCAGGCTTTCCTGTGTTAATAAATTGTAAATTGGAGTTAATAAATTTATTAGGGGAAAAATATTATATAATCCTATTTTTAAATGAACTATTTTATTTATAAAGATCCCATCTCAAAATGTGTACGAGAACTAACATCTTTTTTTTAACACCAATAGTTCTTTTATTGTATGTGATAAAGCAGGAACCCCTACTTTTCCCTCATAACAGTTGAGGGATCGACAGTTTTGTATGAAATGCATATTACACAAAGAATTTTTTGCTTACCGCTCTACTGTTGCAGAAGGGGGGATATCGATTTCAAAATCTCGGGCTTGAGCCATACCCAGGCCTACACAAATTCGAGCTTTTTTCTGAGCAAGTGCCTGAGAAAAAAAGATATTTAAAATATTAAACGCTGAGTGATTGAGTAAAACTTAAAGATATTTATTAAGCAAAATGCATTTTACAATAAATTAAATATATTGCTGAATTTATTTATGCAGTCAATAATGTTGTAATATTTTAAGTTTCAAATGTTAATAAAATACACAATGCCAGTAAAAACACGTTAATAGAATTATATATCCTACAATTTAATTTCCAGCAAATTCGCAATAGTCTATTAAATGTTTCTAAAATTAGAAATAAACATTCTTACTAGAGAAACATTTTTAACGGAATTAAGCTGAAATCGTTGCCTTTTTAATGAAAGTAAAATGCTTTTAGAATGAATAAATTCAAGTATTAATTCTATAAACCTTCTACTTAAACCAGGAAGCAATAAATAAAAACTTCAAAGTTTATTAGTACAATTAATAAACTTCTCAAATTCTAATGCAAATTATAATTTATAATTATTTATTAAATTGTTAACAAATTAATAACAATTGCATAATAATTTAATTTGTATTTCCAAATATGAAACACTACTTCTTTCCTGATACTTGTTTGTATATTCAGTGCGAAAGTCTGAATCTAAAAATATCTTTAATTTACTTTCCAACTTTATTTAATTTCTATTTAAAATGAAATGACAGGAAATTTTTACGCAATCAATATTTTTCTACGAGTCTAAAAGAAAATAATTTGCTACAAAGTGGTAAATATTGAGCTCTTGTTGAAATGTTGAATGCTAAAGTTTAAAAAAAAAGATCATTCTAATCAATTTATGAATTATTGCTTAATTTTAAAACAGAGAAAAAGCCTGAATATAGTATAATAATAGACCTAGAATTTGAGACTTAATTTAAAACTCACAATTCTACTATGGGACTCAACTTCGGTCAAAAAATATTGTCTAGGTTTTTATAAAATGTCCCTTGTTTCAAAAAAAGTAACTATGTTTAATAACTATTTTTAGTTATTTAGTTTTAGTAATTTGTAGACTACATCAAAGGAATTTTTTTGTTAAATTAAATTATAAATAAATATAATGTTACTTCAAAAATATATATACTGTAACATTGTTTTAAAATAAATGTTATTTAAAAGCACAGTAAATGTCGAACAACACAACTCAAATATTATTAAACGCAAATCCTATCCCAAAAATTATCTCTAACATTTTACTAAGTTTTTTGTGAACAAAAAATAATTCCTTGTTTATTTTCATTAGTCTATTTAATGCTTTATCATGCCTTCTTATTACTTTATAAGCAATACAATATTTACGTATTTTCATATCTATTCATAATGTAATGTGATACAGATCAATATAACATTACTGTATGAATAAATATAATGTGATAATTCTTTAATCAAATGATATTAAAAAAGTGATAAACGTCAAACAGCACAGCTCACAAAATATTAACCGCATTTAATTCCTATCCCAAAAATTATCTCGAATATTAACTCGACTTTATATGAACAAAAAGGTTTATTTTCATTTGTCTTTTTTATACTTTTATCATACATTCATATCGATGCATAAAGTAATGTTATACATAAAAATGTTGCATTGCTATATAAATAGG